>CATOUR010000021.1:3235000-3924984 GCA_951848785.1 Callosobruchus maculatus | reverse complement strand
CTTAGGGCGGGTTTCTCAATGTCTAGTTAAAGTAGCTGCCAGATAGCGTTGCTATGGAAACTAGGGAGTAATTGAAATAGTACCATCCACTAATACTGCCGTCTTTACACAAATAGTGACAGGCACTGCCTGACCTCAAAATTGTCTCTGAAACAGAGTTATTGATGCGTTATGTCAATCGCGGATTTAGTTGTAACCCAAAAATGCTGCCGTGGAACACATGAAGCCTTTTATATAAAATCTTCGCAAAAAGGTTATCTTATTTAAGAGTTCTGTTCACCACTTCACGTCACATCTATAAAATAACAAATTTCGTGTCTGAAAACAAGGAAAATAAACATACGTCAAAATAGTGCCTTGGCAGTGCCACGGCACAAGGGGTCCATAAATAGTGGCAGGCACTAACTTTATTACCGCCAGGCACTATTTTTGTCCTAGTGCACATGCTTAGATGTCAAATACGGCCAGGAATTATTAGTGCCTTGCTGCATCGCTTCTTCAATAACTCGCTACTATCTGGCAGATAAGATTTACGTGAATTCGTTTAGGTTGGTACGCCTGAGTGACCATGAGCATATGTCTTATGAAAAGACAAGTGTGTTTTGTGGTCTGGTATGTTTTATGAAAACATAAATTAATGTGTTTTGTGGCAACCATAAGGATAAAAGAAAAAGAAGAATTGTTTTGTGGTATGGAATGTAGTTTGGAGTGTTACGTTTTATGTGTTTGTGCATGCGCAGTCACAAATGTGTCACTGCACTAATTCAAATTTCAAGATTTGAAAACATATTTGAAAAATTCTGGGTACGATGGAAACTATCCAACAAAAAAAAGAGAGAGGCCCCAATTTCTCTCCGCAAGAAAAAAAATATTATTACAGTTAGCTGATAAATATAAACATATTATAGAAAATAAAAAAACTGATGGCGTCACGTGGAGAGAAAAAGAAAAAATTTGGAAACAAATTGAAATAGAATTTAACTCCATTACAAATGGTTTGGTAAGTAACTATTGATTTATCAGTAGAATATATTATCTTACTATTGTGTAATTGCAGTCGAGAACAGCAAGACAGCTCAAAATGAAATACGACTCCATAAAGAAAGACCTCAAAAAAAAATATGCAAACCATAAAATGTACGTTCAGGGAACAGGAGGTGGTGAACAACGGCCATCACCCAAACCTTATTGTGAAGAGGAAAATCAGTTACTTGCCACAATATCTGTGGCTGTAGAAGGGCTTAATAGCGAGACGGATTCAGATGCTCTATATGGTAACTGATTTTAAAAATCACTTAAAAAACCTCTAATACATATTTCATAGGTATTACAGGCATCCCTATTGAGGAAGAACCCGAAGAGCCGTTGGAACGAGAAATTGAAGATGTCGTGGTAGAATGGACACCACCCAGCACGAAATTACTACGTACACCAGTACATGAGGCACTGCAGCCCAAAAAGGTTGGGAGTAGTGGCAGAGCTGAGGTGCAGCAGCACAACTGCGCAGGGTCAAGCAAAGGTAAATGAAAAAAAGATTGGGACTAATAGTAGTTAGTAGTAGTAATATAGATATAGATTTATTTAGCATAATTGCTACAATATAGCTGTTACCAAGAATACAAACTAACTTAATTTGCTGAGTACATTCATTAGATTACGTCACTATAAATTTTGTATATCCAAGAAATACTCTTTTAAAATCTTGTCTTGAATTCCTTCAAATTGGTACTTGATTTAATATTATTGTCCAATTTATTAAAATTCCTATAACCCATTTTGAAATACAGATTTATTTGCCATATTGATGTTGCAAATTTGTAGATGAAAACCTATATTTCCTCTAATCGAATAGTTATGATAGTGATTGTTTAATTCTATAAAATTATCTAAAATTTCCGGCAATAAATATTTTTAATCTAAATATGAAAATGATGAGAACTAGATACAATATAAAATTCTTTATATTCAACAATTGAGTTCTTAATTTATTAAATTCGCATACCCCTTTTTGGAACACCGATTTATTTGTCATATTACTGTTGCAAATTTGTAGATGAAAACCTATATTTCCTCTAGTCGAATAGTTATGATAGTGATTGTTTAATTCTATAAAATTATCTAAAATTTCCGGCAATAGATGATTTTTTAATCTAAATATGAAAATGAGAACTAGATACAATACAAAATTCTTAATATTCAACCATTGAACATTGATTGATTTGAAGGTCTTTTAACATATAACTTACCTTTTTGAAGTTATTTTTATTCACAATTATTCTCATTACTTTATTTTGCAACACTTATAATTTTGAAGGTATGGCTTCATTTGCGGTATATAAAATAGTTAAACTGTACAATAAATGACAAAGGCTTATAGTGCTGTACATTTTTTTTGAATAAACACTGAGGCTTCGGGAAATTCTATAAAAGTAATGTTCTTGGATATTTTTTTGAAATAATATATCAAAGTAATCTTCACATTTTAATTTACTAGACACATTTTAATTTACTAGAGTAAAATAAATATATAATATAATCTGTTTAGACTGGTCCCAAAGGAGAAGGCCCATATTGAAGCGGAAACGAAAACCTACGTCATCTGTAGCTGCAAAATTTGAAGAGTTGGCTGAACAGAAACTTAAATTAGTTCAGCTTCAACTAGCAAGCGTTGAAGAAGCTAGACAACAACAACAGTTAGAGCATAGCATGAGAATGCGTAACTTGAAATTGCAGAATACAATTTTAAGGAACAAAGCTAAACAACAAGCGAAAACGCAGTTGTTTCACAGTTTTTTTTAACTATAAGCTGCAATTTTTTGTTACGCATTTGAGTTGTTGTTGTTGTTGAGTAGTGTTGGTTCTGGGTGGTGTCCATTCTGGCACAACCTCTTCGATTTCTTGTACCATCGGTTTTTCCTCAATAGGAATACCCGTAATACCTATGAAACGTATATGAGATTTTTGAATTTTTAAAATTAGTTACCATATATAACAATAGAGCATCTATATCCGTCTCGCCATTAAGCCTTTCTGCTGCCACAGATATAGTGGCCAGTAACTGATTTTCCTCTTCACAATAAAGTTTGGGCCGTTGTTTACCACCTCCTTTGTTAGTAGGATAATATATTCCATTGATAAGTCGCAATAGTTACTTACCTACCAAACCATTCGTAATAAGCTCTGTTTCAAATTGTTTCCAAATTTGTTTTCTCTACGTTACGCCATCAGTTGTTTATTTTCTATAATATGTTTATATTTATCAGCTAACTGTAATAAGATTTTTTTTTCTTGCGGCGAGAAATTGGGGCCTCCCTTTTTTTGTGAATCACGTTCCGACTGGTCCGGATGGAGAGCGCCTGTGTTGTATGATTGCGGACGTTGGCGATATGTAATTCATGCATATAAACCGATTCTTTGATGTAAACAGCATCACTTTATATACCGCGAACGCCCATAATCATACTGATCATACGCTTTTCATCCGAACCAGTCCGGGACGTGGTCCGCGGAAACATCTATTATTTCACTGATCATTTTGTTATCAGTTACAATCAACGAATTCGGTTACAATATAGTAGTAATAGCAGTGTAGATTTATTTAGCATATCTGCTATCAAGAATGCTACAAACTAACTTAATTCGCTATAAGTACCTACATAGGTACATTCTTTTGATAAAATTGCATCACTATAAATTTTGTATATCCAAGAAATATTTTTCCATCTTGTCTTGAATACTTTCAAAATGGTACTCGATTTAATATTGCTGTACAATTATTAAATTCGTATAATCCTTTTTGGAACATCGATTTATTTGTCATATCGCTATTGCAAAATTGTAGGTGAAAATCTATTCTCTCTCTTCAAATACTTACCATAATGATTGTTCAATTCTATAATATTATCTACAATTTCCGGCAATAAATGATTTTAAACGTAGTATAAAAACTAGATACGATATAAAATTCTTTATATTTAACCAATGAAGTTCTTTCAACATACACCTTTGTCAACTTACTTTTATTCAAAAGTATTCTCATTGCTTCATTTTGCAGCACCTGTAATTTTGAAAATACGGCTCCATTTGCAGTATATAAGATAATTGAACAGTACCATAGATGAGGAAGAATCCTATATAAGTAATTTCGACTTTGGATATTTTTGAAATAATGTAATCAAAGTAGTCCTCAAATTTTACTTTACAATATTACGAAGATAGCAGAAGGAGCTCACAGCAAGACAGGCAACACTTGCCTACGCACAGCTTCTTCTAGTGATAAGAATATATAAAGCTGTACTCAATTGAAATAAATTGAAATTGAATTGAAAAAAAATATATGCGCAGGTATTTGATAGATGTAACCATTTCAATTTTGTCATTATTAACCAAAAGAGTAATTGGTGTTTCGTTTAAATGTTATGTATGTCATTTATGTGTAAAATAAATAGTAATCGACCTAATTTACTTCCCTGTAAGAAATTTGTTTTTTATTTTTGTGTTTTGGATGAAAATATATATATTGTTTTCCAGCCTGTTGTCTTGAGTTTTTAATTACAACTATTTATAAGTGAAGCATTGGTTGTTTTTTGAAGCACTTTTCAATTTTGTATACAGGTATTGAAGATGGATAATAATAACATTCAACTTTGATCTTTATTATCAGCTCATTACATTTATAATAATTTAAAATCAACTTATAGGTTACATAGATAAAGGTTGAATAAAGACAAATTACACATATAAATTTATTTAGCGACAATGATGATGAAATTATTGATATAGAGAGCAACAAGATTGGTTGTAATAGTGGGACAAAAATGATTTTGTGTTGCAGTTTAGGTAGAAGACCAAAGTATTGGATATTTTGTCCCTTATAGAGGACATAAACTGTTACAGATAGGTATGAAAAAAGCTGGCTCTAGGACTGAAGTCTGCTGTAACATTTTCTACAGATGAAAGGGACCAACTTCAATCACTTGATCAGCCCAACTACTCAGCTGCTGTTTATTCTGAGCTATCACACTATTGATCTCATGGCAATAGGAGACATAATTGGTGTGAGTAAGAGTTCTGCAAGCAAAACTGTGAAAAAAGTCTCGTTTGCACTTGCAAAGCTTTCACCTAGATTTATTAAAATGCCTCACACCGAAGAAGAAATTTTGAAGGAGAAATATGCGTTCTATGAGAGAGCCACTCCCTAGGATTATAGGATCTATAGATTGTACAGATGTGAAAATACAATCACCAAATGAGGCAGGATTATAATCAATATAATTTCATTGTTAGGTGGTGCTCATACAGAACTGAAGAAGAAAAGGATACTTTTCTATCAATTTACAGACAGTTGCATCAACTTTGTTGAAAATACTGGATCTTGTAGCATGTTACCCAGGGTTTGTACATACTCAAACTGTATTCAATAATTCAGCTGTTAAATGAAGACTACATAACACTAAATTTGGTGAAAGAATTTGATAGTAGACAGTGGTTATGCATGTAACTACACCATTGTTACAGCCAGCAATTGACATCCAAAATGTGTTGCTCCAAAGACCTTTAATGTAGCAGCTGGGGTATGTACTCAGACAGGAGAAAATCTCTGGCATTCACATAATTTGGTCCAATAGTAGCTTCAACCATACATTCTTCATTGACATTGACATTCATTTCTGGATCATCTACAGGCTCATCCTCATTCTCCTCTATTGCAATATTGTGCAAAACTGCTGTTGCAACAATGATGTTTAAAGCTGTTGCAAGTTTTACACGAATTCCAACAGCTAATATTGGAAATCTTCTTTTCCATACCCCATACTGCCTCTCCACTGGATTTCGAGTTCTTGTAACTGAAATTAAGCATAAAATTGAATAAACCATTTATCCATATGGTGAAGTTTTAAAAAAAATTACATAAAACAAATAATAAAAGTTGCATTGGTAATAAATTTTAGGGGTTGCCTTTTCCAGACCTTAAAATCATGGGGTAAACCAAATAAATTACTGGCTAAGTGTTTTTTTGGTAGTAGAAAATGTCAGGTTAATTTCAATATTGCAACTTTTTTAGAGCTTGTGAAAAAAATCGTTAAACAAATTTTATGTACCTCCTTTAAGGGGATGTATCTCAACGGATAGTCCAAAAGTTTCTTTATATGAAAGATCCTATCTTTTTTTTGACGAGGAATCATCCTCTTAAATGTTTTACCCTTATTTAGTTACACCCTGTATATTTTAAATTCTTCAAGCTCCAGATAACCATATCTTGCAACAAGAAAAAAACATTGCTGCTACAGCCTTTTTCAAAAACATAATGAATTGTTCTGAAAGCACGCCAGCCAACTATCTAAAGGCTGACTAGAAATATTTTTCTATTATTTTTGTTGCTGCAGTGGGAGACAAGCGACTACAGAGACAGGAAGACTCATTTTAGTTGTGCTTATAATTAATCTGTATTTTTCTGAAATTGATTTGGAAAGGTAGACACGTATAACACATTTATGTACGATATCAAGGGACAAATAAGTATTTTGGAAAAGTTTATTGTTACTTTCATTTTCTTGACCTGCTCTAAAATTAACTTACATAAAACTATGATTTTAAGAGGTTGTCTTACCTGCTTCATTAAACACATTTTGGATGTCATTTGCTGGCTGTATCAATGGTGTAATTACATGCAAAGTGTTAGCATAACCACTGTCTGCTATCAAAATACTTTCACCAAATTCACGGTTATGTAGTCTTCGTTTAATAGCTGAATTATCAAATATAGTTTGGTCATGTGCAGAGCCTGGCCAACGAGCTACAATATCCATTATTTTCAACGATGTTGATGCAACTGTCTGTACATTAATAGAAAAGTATCCTTTTCT
Source organism: Callosobruchus maculatus (assembly GCA_951848785.1). Taxonomy (NCBI): domain Eukaryota; kingdom Metazoa; phylum Arthropoda; class Insecta; order Coleoptera; family Chrysomelidae; genus Callosobruchus; species Callosobruchus maculatus. The sequence goes on along the minus strand of CATOUR010000021.1, from coordinate 3,918,118 downwards.
GTTCCTAAACATTTCTGCCCGAGCACCACCTAGAAATGAATTTATATTGCTTGTAATCATGCTTCTTTTAGCTAATTTTTTTTTCATAACTGTGGTTTTAATGTATTGGAAGATACAGTACCTGGTGATTGTATTTTCACATGTGTACAATCTATGGATCCTATAATTCTAGGGAGTCTGGCTCTCTCATAGAATGCCTGTTTCTCTTTCAAAATTTCTTCTTCGGTCTGAGGCATTTTAATAAATCTAGGTGAAAGCTTTGCAAGTGCAAGCGAGACTTTTTTCACAATTTTGCTTGCAGAACTCTTACTCACACCAATTATGTCTCCTATTGCCATGAGGAATGCACCAGTAGCATAATAGCGCAAAGTAAACAACAGCTGAGTAATTGGGCTGATCGAGTGATTCCTGGAAGAAAAAAGTTCAACATGGATGATTATTTGATGCACATCTTATTTCTTGACCATAGTCCACAATTTGAAGGCACTATGTTTAACAGCTTCCTCTTTCAATGGTGCTAGTTCCTTCCAACTGTTAAAATGTTAAAGCACAGATCAAGGCATCAATCCAGAACCAAAGTTTTCATACCTATCTGTAACAGTTTCAATACTGTCCTCGATAAGGGACAAAATATATAACACTGTGGTTTTCTTAAACCTAAACCGCCTCACAAAATCTTTTTCATCCCACTTTTGCAACCAATCCTCCCGCTCTCTAAATCGACGCGGTTGCGTCTCTTGTTGCAAAAATTCAATGATTTCCTCATCGTCGTCGTTAAATAAATCTATGTCTTGCGGTTGAAGATCCATTTTTGGCTAAACAGAAAATATTTCTAACAACAATAAACAATAACCTACAACCAATCGCGGCACCACAAAACACGGAATGTCGGCAATTGACATGGAACGCCATTCCACAGAAATCAAAGATAGACTTCTGTGGCCTAAATGATATTGTTTTGTGCAATTATCTTCGAGTTATGGTTTAAATTGTAGGTTGGTAATGTTGGTATTAGTGTCAATCAAAAGTGAGTCAAAATATCCTCTAGGATAAGGATTTGACGGTAATATGAAGTTTGACCTTCAATTGTTTAAACAATTTATCTAACAGTTGCAGTTATCTGGCAGATAAATATTTAACTATACATTGAGAAACCCGCCCTTAATGGATTATATTTCACGAATCGATCGTGTAATATAAGACAATTTGCGGTAGTGTTTGCTGCTATACTCTCAATCTTTTCAAATTCCAATCTTTAATGAATAAAGCAGTGCCCACAAAAAAACCTATGAAAACTTTGGTAATTAAACCTCATGAAACTCAGTTAATACAAGACACCCAAAAGGACCTGAAAAACAACATTAACTTATCTAATATAAATGTTAGAATAGATGAAGTCAAAACCAGTCGAAATGGAAGCGTTGAGATAATACTACAGGAAAACGATTTTGAGAAATTACAAAACGAAGTACAAGAAAAGCTGCAGAAGAAATACAGAATATTTGAAAAAAGACCACTCTACCCAAAAATTAAAATTATTGGCTATACGTCAAGTGATCAACCTAACGAGAGTCTGTTAGAAGAAGATATCATAAATCAAAATAAATTTATTAACCCTGGTGACATAAAAATTACGTTCATTCAATGGAACCAGATAAAGAAAAATTACAACATCTTTGCAGAAATTGAAGGAAACGTTTATAAAATAATTAAAGAAGAGCGCAGAGGCAAAATTCTTGTGGGATTTCAGAATTTATTAGTTTTTGACAACAACCAAATTACTCAGTGTAGAAAATGTAAACGCTTCAATCATCAAGCAAAAAGTTGCAGAAATCAAACAAGCTGCTCCAAGTGTGGAAAGGAACATGAAGAAAGTAAATGCACAGAAGATAGGCTATGCTGTTCGAACTGCAAATATGCAAACGAGAAATATAGAAAAAATTATGACACGAAACACTCATCAACGGAACGAGAATGCCCTACCTTCAAGTACATGGAAGAGCAACATCTTTCGAACATAGAATTTTGAAGAGCTTTTATGAATCAATCAAAGGGTCTATGTAGCACTGTAACATTTATATGTAGAATATCTTCCCTTAAATGTAAATATAATGACACCAAGATAAGTCACTACGTTGGTCGACACAGGTAACCACATTTTCATTTTTACAAAAATTGAGCACTACTGATTTCTTACTTATCTAACCCTTTTTCTATACTGTTACAGATATATCTATTCCTTCTAATTTAATTAATGACTATACAATCTATCAAGGTAGCACATTTGAACATAAGATCATTATTTGCACATCTCGGTGAATTTAGGGATACATTTAATAAGAATGATTTTGACTTTTTAGCATTATCGGAAACTTGGCTAAACGAAGATACTGATAACACTATCGTTGCTTTATCCGGATACAATTTATTCCGATCTGATAGGAATGGTCGCGGAGGAGGAGTTGCTATATACGCAAGGAAAAATACAGTGTGTAGCATTATTTCCGTTGACAAAAAGGGTTTCGATGAACTGTGGTTGTCTGCAAACATATCAGGACAAAAGTATGCAATTGGAGTTGCCTATAAACCCCCAAATTACAATGTCCATCAATTCGCCTTGGAATTAGAAGACTCAATCAACATAATCTGTCAAAATTTTGATAATATCATATTGTCAGGAGATTTTAACATCGACATCTCCAAAATTAACAAAACCAGCACAATCCTTTTGAATAATCTATTGGAAAGCTATGATTTGATACAATTAATTGATCAACCAACAAGAATCACAGCTACGTCCCAAACCATCATTGATATCATAATATGCAGCAAAAACCTTGTCTTGACTAACCATAGTGTTTCACCCACCCCTGTTCTGGCAGATCATAATTTGATATATTGTGAAGTGAAACTTAGTTCAAAAAAGTTCCTCCCGAAATTTCATACTTTCCGAGACTTTAAAAAAATTGACAAAAACCTATTTGATACGGACTTAAAAAGCATATCTTTTCATGACATATTTAATTCTGTGGAATTAGATCAAAAAGTCGAGATTTTTAACACTCTTATGCTAGAACTTTTTGACAAACATGCTCCTCTTAAAACTGTGAAGATAACCAAGAAAAGGGCTCCCTGGTTAACAGACAATATCAAGTTGCTCATGAAACTTAGAGATAATGCTTTATGTCAATTTAAACGCTCGCGAGATCCTTCAAAATGGGATTATTATAAACAACTCAGAAATTTTACCCAAACAGCTTATGAAAATGAAAAACGAGCATATTTACAGTTTCAAATTAACAAGGACCTAAATAAAAGATGGAAGTCGTATAGGAGTTTAAATATTCTTAATACTTCTAAGGACACATCCGTACCAGAAACTCTTGGAAGCCCTAATGATTTAAATATATTTTTCCGTGACACAAACCAACATATAGCTCATCCAGACCGTGACATGCTACTGTTTTATAAAAATAATAAAAAACGTAATATCGAAAATTTTAAATTTCAGCCCACATCGGAATGCATTATTTACAAACTATTGTTAACAATAAAATCCAATGCCACTGGCTGTGATAAAATCTCGTTGAACATGATTCTACTTTGTTGCCCATATATATTATCATTATTATTACATATTATAAATTTCAGTTTAAATAGTGGAAAATTCCCAACAGCCTGGAAGATATCTGAAATAATTCCTATCCCAAAGGTGTCTAATCCTACTGAATTGGGTCACCTCAGACCGATAAGTATTCTACCGGTTTTATCAAAATTATTAGAAAAAGTTATGTACTTGCAAATTAGGGATCATATTATACATCATGATGTTTTACCAAGTACCCAGTCCGGATTTAGGCCTGGACATAGCTGTATTACAACTTTATTAGGAGTAACTGATGATATTTTGTCTTCAACTGATAAAAATCACCTAACAGTACTTGTGTTACTGGATTATTCTAAAGCATTCGACAGAATAAACCACGAATTACTAATTGCACTTTTGCAATACTTAGGATTTGATAAGTTATCTACAAGTCTGATGGAAAGTTTTTTAACAAAACGCCTGCAAACAGTTAGATTGAGGAATAATGTTTCTGATACTTTGCCTGTAATATCTGGGGTTCCGCAGGGATCTATCCTCGGACCTCTACTATTTTCGATATATACAGCGTCCCTCTCTCAGGCTACAAAACACAGCAAGATACATTTTTATGCCGACGATACACAATTGTATTTTTCCTTCCCTCCTAACACCGCAGACATTTCTAGTGCAAATAAAAAGATCAACGAAGATCTTGAGTTACTCACAACTGCTTCGAATAAACTTTGCTTAGCCATAAATCCTTCAAAAACTAAAGTAATAATTTTCGGAAAATCTGCAGCTGTTAAAAATTCTGAAAACATGATTAAACTGACAATTAATAACACTGCACTTATTGTTCAAAATTTTTGCAAAAACCTTGGAGTTCATATAGACAATCAATTAAAATTTTCGGAGCATGTTAACCATATAATTAAAAAATCAATTGCCTCAATTAAATTAATATATAATAGCCGAAAAATTCTCCCAACTACTGAAAGGAAAATTTTGTGTGAACATCTTGTACTCTGTCACGTACATTATGCAGATTTATTTTAAGGGCCTTTTTTAACACAATTTGAAGCTAACAGACTTCAAAAAATCCAAAATTCCTGTGTACGTATAATATATGGCCTTCGCAAGTATGATCGACTTTCAGAAAAATTTAAGGAACTTCGTTGGTTGAACATGAAGCAAAGATGGCAACTACACATGTGTTGCCTAATCCATAAAGTATTATCCACCACCCAGCCAAAATATTTGCACGACAAAATTACTCTAAGATCTCGTATCCATAACATAAACACACGGCATAAAAATAATTTATCGATTCCGCAACACAAATCAAATTTATTAAAAAAATCGTTTCTATATATGGCCCCCAAATTCTTTAATCAAATTTCTGATGAATTAAAAATGCTTAGCTGCAATCAGTTCAAAAAAAATCTGAAAGAACTAATTTTTGACAAGGCAATAACATTCGATAGCTGAATTGACTCTAAAAATTTGCTTTCTCTTGAATATATATATATATATATATAAACAAAACAAAAACAAAAAAGGTGCAACCCGGGCTCCGACACACCGGGCTGCTGTTCCATTCCCCAGCGACTACTCCTCACACCGTGAGGTGAGCAATCACTGGGTCCGCGTATCGTGCGTCCTAAGCAGACGAAGGGACCCATGGATGACTGCCTTCTGCATTCTGGCGGCTAAGATGTGCGCCGCCGCACGGCACACCGGCATTTTGCGCAGTGCAGAGAGCAGCGTATCCCTCATACCACCTAGGGATCCAATGACCATTACTAGCAGACTCACAGTGTAGTCCGGCCAGAGCCTGCGAAGTTGTCCGAGGAGCTCCTGATACTTGGTCCGCTTTTCCTCCTCCTTAGAGACGATGTTCCCCTCGGCGGGTGCCGAGAACTCGATAACGAACATCGTCTTTTGTTGGTAGTCGAGGAGGACTATGTCGGGCTCATTTGCATGTATAAGCTCGAGCGTGGAGAATGAGTAGTTCCAGTAAATTCGGCACCTCTCGTTCTCCACAACGGACTCAATGTCCCCTGGAGCGTATGGCAGCACCGGTGTCTCATCTATACCGTATGAGTGCCTTAAATGGTAGTATAGCACTCGTAGAGCCGCGTTGTGCCGATAGACGTAGGCTGTGCCAGCGTACACCTTACACGCCGACAAGAGGTGCGTAAGGGTCTCTGGCGCCTGCAGGCAGGCTCTACAGCGGATATCGGGCACATCCATACCCATAATCCGGCTACGGTATACTAAGGTGTTGAAGACACCGTCTTGGCAAGCCATTATAGAGCTCTCAGTCTCCGACTTCAACCCATTAGACCTTAGGAAGGAGAAGGTCAACTGCTCAGATAAACCATGCTCTTCTAGATGTTTGTAGAAGATTCCGTGCATTGGTTTATCTTTGTGAAGTCTTAAAAGCAATTGGACTTCAGCAGTTTTAATCCGGGTTTTTAATTGTGCGGGAGCAAGTTCCGTAACGGACTGCTGACACCTCCGCGTGAAGTCGAGCGTGAGACTAAGTTCTTCGGCTGCCCGTGTTGCTGCTTTAAAAAGGAAGGCTCCTTTACCCGCAATCTCGTGCTCTCGCACAAAGCGGATCAGGGGATCGGTGCTCGTCGTAACATAGCAGGCAGTGGCCAGTACTACTCTGTTGTGCAGATGCTCCAAACTCAATAGTCCACGCCCTCCCAGGTGTCGCGGGAGGTATATTCGCGGGACAGAGGATCTAGGATGTAGACTTCCCTCCATATTCATCCTTTTGCGGGTCTTTATGTCGATTTGTCGCAGCTCTTCCACGTTCCAGTGGACAGCACCAAAGCTGTATAGCAACAATGGGACCGCAAGCATGTTTGTGGCAGCGACTTTGTTTTTGCCGGACAGTTCTGACGACCAGATCTGCCGGAGTCGGTGCAAATACTTGCGGCGGAGACACTCTTTGACCAATTCTGCCTCTTGGATGTGACGCTGCGCCACTCCAAGGTAGGTATAGGTATCTCCGGCATGCAGTTGTCGCAAGATGCTCCCATCAACGAGCTGCTCCTCATCTTCACTATCTCCGCAACGTCCTCTTTTGAGATGAACCATGGCACATTTGTCTATCCCGAACTCCATACCAATAGCTTGACTGTAATCCTGCACTACCCTCAGCGACTGCTCTAAATCGCGTTGTCCGGAGGCATAGAGTTTCAGGTCATCCATGTAAAATAAGTGGGTGACCTTGTGCCTCCGGTAATTGGGCTTGCCACAGCTGTATCCCTTAGTATTTTTCAGCGCTATGGACAAAGGCAGTAGCGAGATGCAAAAGAGCAAGGGACTCAAGGAGTCTCCTTGGAAGACCCCTCTTTTAAATGATACCAACTCTGTTCGAACCCTGGTTTCACCCGATGTTATAGTGAACCGAGTCTTCCAGAGCGGCATCAGTTGTTTGATGCATCCCACTATTTGATCATCTACCGAAAGACATTCCAACAGCCGCACAATCAGTTCATGAGACGTAGTGTCGAATGCCTTCCGATAGTCGATCCAGGCCATAGAAAGGTTTCGCAGGTAATGCACGGAGTCCTGTGTGACACAGCGGTCAATCAACAGGTTATCCCTGCAGCCAGCTACTCCTTTCTTAGACCCTCTTTGTTCATATACGCTGAGAAATACGGGATTTACAGCTTGAAGGATACGCATGTACAAGATTCTGGTGAAGAGCTTGTAACATGCGTTCAGACATGTTATTGGCCTGTAGTTTTTAGGATCAGACAAATCTCCGGTCTTCGGGAGAAGCACGGTTCGACCCTCGACAAACCAAGCCGGAATTGGCTGCTCCTGATTTAGCCACGAGTTAAAAACTCTAGCTAAATGCCGGTGGCAACTGGGAAACTTTTTCAACCAGTAGGTGTTTATGCCATCCGGGCCAGGAGCTGCGAAATGCTTTGCGCCTCGTAAGGCACCAAGAATTTCTTCCGTGTTTATCGGGTGACGCAGTACATTCAGGTTTGGAGTCCTCCTACAAACGGACTCGAACTGCGCCAAGGCCGGAGTGTCTGCTTGGAGAGGTTTGGGGTGTTCGTAAATGCCCCTCCAGAAAGTCTCCACGCGATCAGCAGTTGGCGGCTGCTCTATGACTGGTGGTCGCTGTTGGAAGAGACGAGCAGGCTTTTCGGAAAACAATCTGTTTTCCTCCAAACCTCTCGCCCGCGTCACCAGTGATCGTTTAGCAGCGATTAGCGTCCGTATCCTGTCAAGACAATGCTGCTTGACAACAACCAGTACCGCTTGACTGAGCGTGTGATGGTCGCGCCTTAGCTCTCGGGCTATCTGGCGCACGCGGCGCGTAAAAGGCCTACCGGCCGCTCTATATTCCATCACACACTGGATACGGGATGCTTCTTGGCGAGCCAACTGGATTTTCGCTTCCATCTGGCGCACCCGCCTCTGTGCTCTCTCGACAGGAGAGTCTCTCACTCTCCCCTGTCCAGCCAGCCTCAGAGCCGCAGCGTAAATTTCGCAATTGATGCTCCAAATGTCAGAGACCTCCGATAGACGTTCACTCAACGCCTCATCCTCTCTCTTTAAATCTGCCAGCTTGAAGGACCTCTTGTTGTTATGCAAGGCCCTTCGGTCACTGAAATCTCCAGGTGAGACGGCTTCGTCGATTTCCCTCTCAGCGGGCCTCATCGGCGACCTTTCAGCCTGGTTAACAGGCCTTTCAGTCGCCGGAGGGGCAGGCTGAGCTGGAGCACGAACGTATCCCTGCCCCCGAAGGTAAAATACCTGGTTCCGCAAGCTCTGGGAGGTAATTGTGCTATGCTCTGGATGCATTTCACACCACCTCCCATGCATGCGGGACATGTATCCCCTACGGCGCGGGCTACTGCTCTCGTAGCAGCTCAGCAGGTCATCCTTCAGTTCCGTCGTCCACCTAAAACGGTCCATGTCGTTGCGTGTGTCGTCGTCAGGGCGATCCGAGGCACCGCCACCTTGCCCAGAGCCGGCTTCCGATACCGGCCTGGTGTGGGTGCTCTTCTTCTGGGGCGGTCGAACCAGAAGGTAGGGCCCGTCCGGTGGTTAGCCTTAGGGCCCCCAGCCGACATTTCGGAGGCAGCCGACCACATTGCCTCCTAGGGATGACCTGTACAGGTTGCCGGCCGGCTTTCATCCCTGGCTTGGGTTATCCCCACAGTGTCGCCACGCACCGAATAGCCGTTTGATGTTGGTCGGCTTCCTGGGGGCGCATTTTATACCTACTGCCAGGTTTGCTATCAGCCGCCCCTAACCTGGGGTCAGACGCTGTCGGGAAGCCGTCCTTAACATAGGTGCAGCCGCTTCCTCACTATGGTGGTTCATACGCCTGCTTTCACAGCCGGTGACCACCATAGGCCCTTTTAAGGCAAGGACTACCAATCTTTTAGTCGCCTCTTACGACAGGCAGATTAAACCCTGGGAACATTCTAAACCCGGACCCAGACGGGATTATATATATATATATATATATATATATATAGACAAAACAAAAACAAAAAAGGTGCAGCCCGGGCTCCGACACACCGGGCTGCTGTTCCATTCCCCAGCGACTACTCCTCACACCGTGAGGTGAGCAATCACTGGGTCCGCGTATCGTGCGTCCTAAGCAGACGAAGGGACCCATGGATGACTGCCTTCTGCATTCTGGCGGCTAAGATGTGCGCCGCCGCACGGCACACCGGCATTTTGCGCAGTGCAGAGAGCAGCGTATCCCTCATACCACCTAGGGATCCAATGACCATTACTAGCAGACTCACAGTGTAGTCCGGCCAGAGCCTGCGAAGTTGTCCGAGGAGCTCCTGATACTTGGTCCGCTTTTCCTCCTCCTTAGAGACGATGTTCCCCTCGGCAGGTGCCGAGAACTCGATAACGAACATCGTCTTTTGTTGGTAGTCGAGGAGGACTATGTCGGGCTTATTTGCATGTATAAGCTCGAGCGTGGAGAATGAGTAGTTCCAGTAAATTCGGCACCTCTCGTTCTCCACAACGGACTCAATGTCCCCTGGAGCGTATGGCAGCACCGGTGTCTCATCTATACCGTATGAGTGCCTTAAATGGTAGTATAGCACTCGTAGAGCCGCATTGTGCCGATAGATGTAGGCTGTGCCAGCGTACACCTTACACGCCGACAAGAGGTGCGTAAGGGTCTCTGGCGCCTGCAGGCAGGCTCTACAGCGGATATCGGGCACATCCATACCCATAATCCGGCTACGGTATACTAAGGTGTTGAAGACACCGTCTTGGCAAGCCATTATAGAGCTCTCAGTCTCCGACTTCAACCCATTAGACCTTAGGAAGGAGAAGGTCAACTGCTCAGATAAACCATGCACTTCTAGATGTTTGTAGAAGATTCCGTGCATTGGTTTATCTTTGTGAAGTCTTAAAAGCAATTGGACTTCAGCAGTTTTAATCCGGGCTTTTAATTGTGCGGGAGCAAGTTCCGTAACGGACTGCTGACACCTCCGCGTGAAGTCGAGCGTGAGACTAAGTTCTTCGGCTGCCCGTGTTGCTGCTCTAAAAAGGAAGGCTCCTTTACCCGCAATCTCGTGCTCTCGCACAAAGCGGATCAGGGGATCGGTGCTCGTCGTAACATAGCAGGCAGTGGCCAGTACTACTCTGTTGTGCAGATGCTCCAAACTCAATAGTCCACGCCCTCCCAGGTGTCGCGGGAGGTATATTCGCGGGACAGAGGATCTAGGATGTAGACTTCCCTCCATATTCATCCTTTTGCGAGTCTTTATGTCGATTTGTCGCAGCTCTTCCACGTTCCAGTGGATAGCACCAAAGCTGTATAGCAACAATGGGACCGCAAGCATGTTTGTGGCAGCGACTTTGTTTTTGCCGGACAGTTCTGACGACCAGATCTGCCGGAGTCGGTGCAAATACTTGCGGCGGAGACACTCTTTGACCAATTCTGCCTCTTGGATGTGACGCTGCGCCACTCCAAGGTAGGTATAAGTATCTCCGGCATGCAGTTGTCGCAAGATGCTCCCATCAACGAGCTGCTCCTCATCTTCACTATCTCCGCAACGTCCTCTTTTGAGATGAACCATGGCACATTTGTCTATCCCGAACTCCATACCAATAGCTTGACTGTAATCCTGCACTACCCTCAGCGACTGCTCTAAATCGCGTTGTCCGGAGGCATAGAGTTTCAGGTCATCCATGTAAAATAAGTGGGTGACCTTGTGCCTCCGGTAATTGGGCTTGCCACAGCTGTATCCCTTAGTATTTTTCAGCGCTATGGACAAAGGCAGTAGCGAGATGCAAAAGAGCAAGGGACTCAAGGAGTCTCCTTGGAAGACCCCTCTTTTAAATGATACCAACTCTGTTCGAACCCTGGTTTCACCCGATGTTATGGTGAACCGAGTCTTCCAGAGCGGCATCAGTTGTTTGATGCATCCCACTATTTGATCATCTACCGAAAGACATTCCAACAGCCGCACAATCAGTTCATGAGACGTAGTGTCGAATGCCTTCCGATAGTCGATCCAGGCCATAGAAAGGTTTCGCAGGTAATGCACGGAGTCCTGTGTGACACAGCGGTCAATCAACAGGTTATCCCTGCAGCCAGCTACTCCTTTCTTAGACCCTCTTTGTTCATATACGCTGAGAAATACGGGATTTACAGCTTGAAGGATACGCATGTACAAGATTCTGGTGAAGAGCTTGTAACATGCGTTCAGACATGTTATTGGCCTGTAGTTTTTAGGATCAGACAAATCTCCGGTCTTCGGGAGAAGCACGGTTCGACCCTCGACAAACCAAGCCGGAATTGGCTGCTCCTGATTTAGCCACGAGTTAAAAACTCTAGCTAAATGCCGGTGGCAACTGGGAAACTTTTTCAACCAGTAGGTGTTTATGCCATCCGGGCCAGGAGCTGCGAAATTCTTTGCGCCTCGTAAGGCACCAAGAATTTCTTCCGTGTTTATCGGGTGACGCAGTACATTCAGGTTTGGAGTCCTCCTACAAACGGACTCGAACTGCGCCAAGGCCGGAGTGTCTGCTTGGAGAGGTTTGGGGTGTTCGTAAATGCCCCTCCAGAAAGTCTCCACGCGATCAGCAGTTGGCGGCTGCTCTATGACTGGTGGTCGCTGTTGGAAGAGACGAGCAGGCTTTTCGGAAAACAATCTGTTTTCCTCCAAACCTCTCGCCCGCGTCACCAGTGATCGTTTAGCAGCGATTAGCGTCCGTATCCTGTCAAGACAATGCTGCTTGACAACAACCAGTACCGCTTGACTGAGCGTGTGATGGTCGCGCCTTAGCTCTCGGGCTATCTGGCGCACGCGGCGCGTAAAAGGCCTACCGGCCGCTCTATATTCCATCACACACTGGATACGGGATGCTTCTTGGCGAGCCAACTGGATTTTCGCTTCCATTTGGCGCACCCGCCTCTGTGCTCTCCCGACAGGAGAGTCTCTCACTCTCCCCTGTCCAGCCAGCCTCAGAGCCGCAGCGTAAATTTCGCAATTGATGCTCCAAATGTCAGAGACCTCCGATAGACGTTCACTCAGCGCCTCATCCTCTCTCTTTAAATCTGCCAGCTTGAAGGACCTCCTGTTGTTATGCAAGGCCCTTCGGTCACTGAAATCTCCAGGTGAGACGGCTTCGTCGATTTCCCTCTCAGCGGGCCTCATCGGCGACCTTTCAGCCTGGTTAACAGGCCTTTCAGTCGCCGGAGGGGCAGGCTGAGCTGGAGCACGAACGTATCCCTGCCCCCGAAGGTAAAATACCTGGTTCCGCAAGCTCTGGGAGGTAATTGTGCTATGCTCTGGATGCATTTCACACCACCTCCCACGCATGCGGGCCATGTATCCCCTACGGCGCGGGCTACTGCTCTCGTAGCAGCTCAGCAGGTCATCCTTCAGTTCCGTCGTCCACCTAAAACAGTCCATGTCGTTGCGTGTGTCGTCGTCAGGGCGATCCGAGGCACCGCCACCTTGCCCAGAGCCGGCCTCCGATACCGGCCTGGTGTGGGTGCTCTTCTTCTGGGGCGGTCGAACCAGAAGGTAGGGCCCGTCCGGTGGTTAGCCTTAGGGCCCCCAGCCGACATTTCAGAGGCAGCCGACCACATTGCCTCCTAGGGATGACCTGTACAGGTTGCCGGCCGGCTTTCATCCCTGGCTTGGGTTATCCCCGCAGTGTCGCCACGCACCGAATAGCCGTTTGATGTTGGTCGGCTTCCTGGGGGCGCATTTTATACCTACTGCCAGGTTTGCTATCAGCCGCCCCTAACCTGGGGTCAGACGCTGTCGGGAAGCCGTCCTTAACATAGGTGCAGCCGCTTCCTCACTATGGTGGTTCATACGCCTGCTTTCACAGCCGGTGACCACCATAGGCCCTTTTAAGGCAAGGACTACCAATCTTTTAGTCGCCTCTTACGACAGGCAGATTAAACCCTGGGAACATTCTAAACCCGGACCCAGACGGGTATATATATATATATATATATATATATATATATATATAGACAAAACAAAAACAAAAAAGGTGCAGCCCGGGCTCCGACACACCGGGCTGCTGTTCCATTCCCCAGCGACTACTCCTCACACCGTGAGGTGAGCAATCACTGGGTCCGCGTATCGTGCGTCCTAAGCAGACGAAGGGACCCATGGATGACTGCCTTCTGCATTCTGGCGGCTAAGATGTGCGCCGCCGCACGGCACACCGGCATTTTGCGCAGTGCAGAGAGCAGCGTATCCCTCATACCACCTAGGGATCCAATGACCATTACTAGCAGACTCACAGTGTAGTCCGGCCAGAGCCTGCGAAGTTGTCCGAGGAGCTCCTGATACTTGGTCCGCTTTTCCTCCTCCTTAGAGACGATGTTCCCCTCGGCAGGTGCCGAGAACTCGATAACGAACATCGTCTTTTGTTGGTAGTCGAGGAGGACTATGTCGGGCTTATTTGCATGTATAAGCTCGAGCGTGGAGAATGAGTAGTTCCAGTAAATTCGGCACCTCTCGTTCTCCACAACGGACTCAATGTCCCCTGGAGCGTATGGCAGCACCGGTGTCTCATCTATACCGTATGAGTGCCTTAAATGGTAGTATAGCACTCGTAGAGCCGCATTGTGCCGATAGATGTAGGCTGTGCCAGCGTACACCTTACACGCCGACAAGAGGTGCGTAAGGGTCTCTGGCGCCTGCAGGCAGGCTCTACAGCGGATATCGGGCACATCCATACCCATAATCCGGCTACGGTATACTAAGGTGTTGAAGACACCGTCTTGGCAAGCCATTATAGAGCTCTCAGTCTCCGACTTCAACCCATTAGACCTTAGGAAGGAGAAGGTCAACTGCTCAGATAAACCATGCTCTTCTAGATGTTTGTAGAAGATTCCGTGCATTGGTTTATCTTTGTGAAGTCTTAAAAGCAATTGGACTTCAGCAGTTTTAATCCGGGCTTTTAATTGTGCGGGAGCAAGTTCCGTAACGGACTGCTGACACCTCCGCGTGAAGTCGAGCGTGAGACTAAGTTCTTCGGCTGCCCGTGTTGCTGCTCTAAAAAGGAAGGCTCCTTTACCCGCAATCTCGTGCTCTCGCACAAAGCGGATCAGGGGATCGGTGCTCGTCGTAACATAGCAGGCAGTGGCCAGTACTACTCTGTTGTGCAGATGCTCCAAACTCAATAGTCCACGCCCTCCCAGGTGTCGCGGGAGGTATATTCGCGGGACAGAGGATCTAGGATGTAGACTTCCCTCCATATTCATCCTTTTGCGAGTCTTTATGTCGATTTGTCGCAGCTCTTCCACGTTCCAGTGGATAGCACCAAAGCTGTATAGCAACAATGGGACCGCAAGCATGTTTGTGGCAGCGACTTTGTTTTTGCCGGACAGTTCTGACGACCAGATCTGCCGGAGTCGGTGCAAATACTTGCGGCGGAGACACTCTTTGACCAATTCTGCCTCTTGGATGTGACGCTGCGCCACTCCAAGGTAGGTATAAGTATCTCCGGCATGCAGTTGTCGCAAGATGCTCCCATCAACGAGCTGCTCCTCATCTTCACTATCTCCGCAACGTCCTCTTTTGAGATGAACCATGGCACATTTGTCTATCCCGAACTCCATACCAATAGCTTGACTGTAATCCTGCACTACCCTCAGCGACTGCTCTAAATCGCGTTGTCCGGAGGCATAGAGTTTCAGGTCATCCATGTAAAATAAGTGGGTGACCTTGTGCCTCCGGTAATTGGGCTTGCCACAGCTGTATCCCTTAGTATTTTTCAGCGCTATGGACAAAGGCAGTAGCGAGATGCAAAAGAGCAAGGGACTCAAGGAGTCTCCTTGGAAGACCCCTCTTTTAAATGATACCAACTCTGTTCGAACCCTGGTTTCACCCGATGTTATGGTGAACCGAGTCTTCCAGAGCGGCATCAGTTGTTTGATGCATCCCACTATTTGATCATCTACCGAAAGACATTCCAACAGCCGCACAATCAGTTCATGAGACGTAGTGTCGAATGCCTTCCGATAGTCGATCCAGGCCATAGAAAGGTTTCGCAGGTAATGCACGGAGTCCTGTGTGACACAGCGGTCAATCAACAGGTTATCCCTGCAGCCAGCTACTCCTTTCTTAGACCCTCTTTGTTCATATACGCTGAGAAATACGGGATTTACAGCTTGAAGGATACGCATGTACAAGATTCTGGTGAAGAGCTTGTAACATGCGTTCAGACATGTTATTGGCCTGTAGTTTTTAGGATCAGACAAATCTCCGGTCTTCGGGAGAAGCACGGTTCGACCCTCGACAAACCAAGCCGGAATTGGCTGCTCCTGATTTAGCCACGAGTTAAAAACTCTAGCTAAATGCCGGTGGCAACTGGGAAACTTTTTCAACCAGTAGGTGTTTATGCCATCCGGGCCAGGAGCTGCGAAATTCTTTGCGCCTCGTAAGGCACCAAGAATTTCTTCCGTGTTTATCGGGTGACGCAGTACATTCAGGTTTGGAGTCCTCCTACAAACGGACTCGAACTGCGCCAAGGCCGGAGTGTCTGCTTGGAGAGGTTTGGGGTGTTCGTAAATGCCCCTCCAGAAAGTCTCCACGCGATCAGCAGTTGGCGGCTGCTCTATGACTGGTGGTCGCTGTTGGAAGAGACGAGCAGGCCTTTCGGAAAACAATCTGTTTTCCTCCAAACCTCTCGCCCGCGTCACCAGTGATCGTTTAGCAGCGATTAGCGTCCGTATCCTGTCAAGACAATGCTGCTTGACAACAACCAGTACCGCTTGACTGAGCGTGTGATGGTCGCGCCTTAGCTCTCGGGCTATCTGGCGCACGCGGCGCGTAAAAGGCCTACCGGCCGCTCTATATTCCATCACACACTGGATACGGGATGCTTCTTGGCGAGCCAACTGGATTTTCGCTTCCATTTGGCGCACCCGCCTCTGTGCTCTCTCGACAGGAGAGTCTCTCACTCTCCCCTGTCCAGCCAGCCTCAGAGCCGCAGCGTAAATTTCGCAATTGATGCTCCAAATGTCAGAGACCTCCGATAGACGTTCACTCAGCGCCTCATCCTCTCTCTTTAAATCTGCCAGCTTGAAGGACCTCCTGCTGTTATGCAAGGCCCTTCGGTCACTGAAATCTCCAGGTGAGACGGCTTCGTCGATTTCCCTCTCAGCGGGCCTCATCGGCGACCTTTCAGCCTGGTTAACAGGCCTTTCAGTCGCCGGAGGGGCAGGCTGAGCTGGAGCACGAACGTATCCCTGCCCCCGAAGGTAAAATACCTGGTTCCGCAAGCTCTGGGAGGTAATTGTGCTATGCTCTGGATGCATTTCACACCACCTCCCATGCATGCGGGCCATGTATCCCCTACGGCGCGGGCTACTGCTCTCGTAGCAGCTCAGCAGGTCATCCTTCAGTTCCGTCGTCCACCTAAAACAGTCCATGTCGTTGCGTGTGTCGTCGTCAGGGCGATCCGAGGCACCGCCACCTTGCCCAGAGCCGGCTTCCGATACCGGCCTGGTGTGGGTGCTCTTCTTCTGGGGCGGTCGAACCAGAAGGTAGGGCCCGTCCGGTGGTTAGCCTTAGGGCCCCCAGCCGACATTTCAGAGGCAGCCGACCACATTGCCTCCTAGGGATGACCTGTACAGGTTGCCGGCCGGCTTTCATCCCTGGCTTGGGTTATCCCCGCAGTGTCGCCACGCACCGAATAGCCGTTTGATGTTGGTCGGCTTCCTGGGGGCGCATTTTATACCTACTGCCAGGTTTGCTATCAGCCGCCCCTAACCTGGGGTCAGACGCTGTCGGGAAGCCGTCCTTAACATAGGTGCAGCCGCTTCCTCACTATGGTGGTTCATACGCCTGCTTTCACAGCCGGTGACCACCATAGGCCCTTTTAAGGCAAGGACTACCAATCTTTTAGTCGCCTCTTACGACAGGCAGATTAAACCCTGGGAACATTCTAAACCCGGACCCAGACGGGTTATATATATATATATATATATATATATATATATATATATATATTTTTGGCCCGTGGTACAAGTGAGGCTAACCCGTGCAAAACCTGCATAACAAGTGAGGACCGCGACCAAGTGAGGACCAATATACGGACCTCACAAGGACTTCGCTTGAAATTTTTGTGGTGAGTTGCGGATATGGTCTTGAGTCAAATTTGAAAATTTCAGCTGGTCCTCATTTTTTTCGTTTTATGGTAAATGTATACATTTTAGTTCACCACTTTGGCACCAGATGGTTTCTCGAGTTTGTATACCGCCACCCCATATACGTTACATACCAGTGCATGCGACAAGTGAGGACCTGAAATTCGGCAACGATGAAATACCGGCAGACTAATGCCTCTCACGATATTTCGCGTTCTCTTTGTGTACTTGGTTGTTTAGCTTCCCATATTACACGTTGAGGTCTTTGAGGAAAAAATTAGGTGTTGCGAGTCGTGATTTTGTTCAGAAGTGCCCCATCATGAGGAACTTTTGGAATGATATCTAGGCGGCTTTTATGGCAGAAAAGTTTTAGATTGCAGGTCATCGCTCTATGCATGAAGGGTTTAATTCTTGAAAGGAGTAGGATCTTCGGTATAGCGATTACTAGACAGTTCTGAAATCATGAACCATGCCCTTATGCGAAAGAACTAGCAGGTGTTTCAATTAGTTTAATATCGAGTGATACAATTTTCGTTTGGAATCTAAGATGGTCAATTCAACTGACGTTTTAGATACCGTGTGATATGCCTTTTGAAATTATTAAAGCTCATCTTTGTACAACTGAGAGGCATATTTTAGACTTAGGTAAAAAATGGGAGAGAGTGTCTGGGAGAGTAGAGTGCTATCCGAGTCAAATCGTTCCGAGTTCGTCAGATTTTAACTGCTCCGATAAGCATCCTAAGAGTTTTTGGTCTGGCTTGACCCGATTTTACTCGTTTGATGTCAATCCAGCTTCAGCTTTAAAAATGCGATAACTTATAAAATACTTTTCTTTTCAAACATTCCAACAAAATATGTGAATTCCTCTCAGAGTACATATTATTATGTGATAGATGCAATACAGGGTGGGCCAATAGTGAGTAGACGGAGGATTGTTGACGAAGGATATTCCCAAAATCTGATAGTTGATCATGGTAGGGCCCATGAAGGCTATAACCTTAAAATACTTTCACTCAAACTTTAACGTTTATATAGGCTGATTATCAAACTAACATTTTTTAATAGAACTGCCTATATATTATTGCATATTTGAATTGCTTAGTGAATTCTAGTGTGACTTCATGTATCTTATATGAAACTTTAAACAGACCGTTTAGGCGCAAATCACTTTTTTTTGGTATAAGTAGGTATAAGAAAAAAATTGAATATCTCATACGATCAAATTTTAATTCTTTTGTACTTGGAGAAATCAGTAGAATAATTAAGGAGATTTCAATCACAGGCACATTGATTATTTCAAATGGGGATGCCTAATTTTTCTTATACCATCGAATCTAAAACCTTATAACCTTTCCAACAATGTAGGATTGTTGGAATAAATCTTTTTTAGTTTTCATTTTATTTCAAATGTTAAGTCAAATCGGTGTTTTACACTTTCCCAGCTTATAAGCCATCTAGCAGTCCATAAAAAATAAACAAAAACCTGTCCAGATGGAAGAAACCAACTAACTTGGCATAAAAACGCAAACAAACTAGATTAATGAGGCAAGATTATAAAAATTTCTTACAAGATATCAGCTCTAACCAGAAACGACAGCGGCAACAAGAAGGCTTACTTTTCACAGCCTATTAGCTATACCCAAATACCCAAAATCAGTAAAAAAAATTAAATAAAAGACAAAATACCAGCGATTGTTACTGGCAGGAGAGTACCTATATTTTCAGAATAAATTTTCACATTTAGTACCATAAAATAGCCGTAAGTCAAAAGTGATGATGCCTTTGACTGGAGCCCTTCAAATTCTTCACTGGTACTTCTACTTATTAGCAAAATCGCAAAAAATGAAAACTGAATTGCAGCATGTTATATGATAAAACATTATTTACTTGGTAGGAGCATACATGAAATAAACACAGTTACAACATGGAGTAATAAAAAAATCTAACAATCACATCAATAGATGCTCAGAGTGCTCCAGTTAGAGATATGTTTACTTTTGACTTAATAGAAATGACTACTTTTCTATCCCATTAAATGTGAAATTTCATTCTGACGATGCTAAACTGTCAGCAACAATCATTGGTAGTTTTTTTTTGTTTCAATATTTTTAATCGTTTTTTGTTATCAAGCTCTAGTAGATCTCAATAGCTGGTAGGCTGTGGAAAAATAACACTTCTGTCATACGCCAGCTGCTCATTGTCATTAGATTTCTTACCGCTGTTGTTAGATATTATGTGTTGTAAGGAATTTTCGTAATTATCCCCCGTTGCTCTAGTTTGTGTCTTTCTACTATGTTAGTTGGCTTCTTCTATCTTAACGGGCTTTTGTTTGTTTTTCATGACTTGCTAGATTTCGTATAAGTAGGAAAACTGAAAAACACTGATTTGACTGAAAATTTTAAATAAAATGGAAACTAAAAAGATTGAGATCGGGGTAATCAAATTCTGCATTTGATTCTGTAAACAAAAACGGGTATTCTTGTTTGAACAAATCAAGTTCTCTGTATTGAAGTTTCCTTAATTAATCTTCTGATTTCAAGTACAAAAAAAATCAAATTTAACCGTCTGACCTAAGGTGACGCATCTCATGCTTAGTCGTACCGCAATGTCACGGCCTTCTAAGATTTATAATCACTGCGATATTTAAATTTTTTCTGATACCTACGTATACCAAGAATGCTGATTTGTGCCTAAACGGTTCGTTAAAGTTATATATAAGATACATTGAGTCACACTAGAATTCACCAAGGAATTCTAATATGCAATAATGTATAGGGAGTCGCCTTCAAAAAAATGTACGTTTGATATGAACCACCCTGTATAAACATCAAAATTTAAGTGAAAATATTTAACGTTATATCACTCAAAGGTCCCTACCATGACCAAGTGACAGATTTTTGAAATATGTTTTAGTAAGTCAACAATCCTCCGTCTGCTCACTATTGGCCCACCCTGTATATGTGAATGAACGTATCAAATGTCTCCTGGGTCAGCAACCGAATAAGTTGAAAAAGTATATAATTTTATTTTTAGGCCAATGGAGGGTATTTTATGTTTACAACAAATTTTCAAGGTTTCCCCCCTTCCCACCTTCCCAATTTCAGCCCCTCCCAAAAATGGTAGATGATTAACTCATAAAACGCTCAAAACGAAGTCTGAGGGGATTTGCCTTTCACTACGCCAACGCACAGCTTTTCATGAAATGAAGCTTTACCTGGTACTACCCAGCAGCATGCCGCTTTTCAAATTTCGTTCACTTAAAAAACGCAACTTAGGCACACCTAAACCATATGACCAACTCTGTTTAATTAAAATGAGCTATTCATTTAGATCGATAAAAAAATACTCGGGTGGTCCTCACTTTGTCGTGTATATCACCCGGTCCTCGTTTATCAGTTCTAATAGTATGAACAGGTATACACTGCACACATGATGTAAAAAAATATAGGGTGTCTCATTTAAAAAAATGCATTGTTTGCATCACCACGTAGGTATGGATCACCCTGTATAAATCTAAATATTTTCTGAGCAAGCAGCATATCCGTGGCTATAACTTTTATATACAACTTTTCTCGCTTTTCTTCTACAGTAGTGGAGTTATCGACCGAGCCGGTACTATGCTCACCCTGTATATTCGAAGATCTGGATTTTCGCACAGGTATCTTCTCGAAAGACTGGAAAACAGCTTGCAATCGTATTAGATGCACCCGCGCGACTGCTGCATCTCATCCTAAGGCGTGCGTTCTTCACACATCAAGAGTACGTTGGCACAATTATTTCCAGGATGTCCAAGGCTTGGAATGGACTGCTAGGAGATGAATTTATTGGGCCTGCGGGTGTTGGCCTATTCATACATGACGCAGTACACTGCGTTAATAAACTTCCCCTAACATGACCTTTTCACGGTAGCCGCGGTACTCTGGTAGTTTGGTATTTAGGCTCTGCTTATGCGATCTGCTCAGTGGAGAAAAACAGGTCTTTTCTCTAAGGGTAAGTATTCAGATATGCAGATTGCGTCTATCGCTTCCATCAGTCAGTTTTTTCACAGTACTCATAATAATAATCTGGTGGTATTTCACCTTACTTTTTAAATAATTATTTAACCGGGAGATATCAATTGTATTATATTTACCTATATGAAAATTTGTGAAAAAAGTTTGAGTCCTTTACGGCCGCCACTAGCCCTCGCTCATTTCTCCTACTCGTATAAAGATACATATGTATACTTATGTGCAGAGTGCAGCTGCGGCTTCAATAATCTCTGGTAGGATTTTTGTGTATTTTTTATTTAAGCTTTTGTGCGCCCCCTTTCAAAAATTCAGGAACCGCTGCTGTTCCACAGTTTAAAAAACAAAACATTCTCTGCCCACCTTTAAAGCTGAACTTCAGTAGTATTTAGTTGTTACATCGATTTTGCTAGTAGAAACGGCAGTTCTACGTGAACAGCAGATGTGTAGCCACCGAGGTATCAAGCCTTCAGATTACGTTACTGAGGACAAATTTTCATTTGATTTTATTTGTCAAGGAATAGGTAGGTATAAGGTAGGCACAGACAAGGTCTCAAAGTAACAGATTTATTTGGAACTTGTCGGCAGATGTTTCGTAATATCTGTTTCAGATGTCATTGACAGCGAATTAATCGACACATCATGATACTTGAAAATCTTATAGTAAATAGAAGTCTGTAATCGACCTTATGGATCGATTTACCTGGAGACACGTTTTAGGACGCTGTGCAGATAAATAACATTCACCGCAGCGGTAGTATTTCATCTAGACTAATCGAACAGGAGGACCAATGAATGGTAGCTTAGACAGAATAAGCAATCAGCAAGTAGATCTCTGTACTAATAGGAGAGAACAAGTGATCATCCGTACAAAACGATCTGACCATCTTAGTATTTAAAAAATAGTTGCACTTTTTCCACATTCTCTGTATATCTCTACGATTAGAACAAATATGCGAGGACCGGTAATGTATAAGGCAATAACCGGGGTCCACATGCATATTAATCAATCGATACTACCCTACCATCTGATATGCCTTTCGCGCCTTTTTATGACCTCTGCTTCTTTTTAGTTAATTTTATTTCCCACACCGATAGGAAATTGTGATAGGTATTGTGATCGCGAAATTTTTCGATTTTGAGGTAATACGCTTTTTTGGGCGTTTTATGATGTCCATATAATGTCGGTTTGTCTGTCTTTGCGTGTTTTTCTAGGCTAGTCATATCAGTAGCCATGGATTGTGATAAAATTTGGGTACCGGTATCCTATGGGGTCCTAGTAGGTATTGCTCCTATAATTTTAAAAATCGGTGCATTGGCAGCGGAGTAATTTGCAAAAAACAAAAAGAACTGAATATTCCTCAAACCTTGTTTTTGAGCGTTTTAGGATTTCCTGATAATTTTCTACTTTTTTCGGGTGAGAGTGTGATTGGGGTCGCTGGGGGGGGGGGGGGGGCAAAAATATAGAAATAACTCAAACTTCGTTTTTAGGCGATTTGGGTGTTCCTGGTCGTTTCGTTTTATCCAGTTGAAGCTCGCAGAATAAAACCAGTGTCGATCTAGCTCCTACGGAGAGGAGTATCAAGAAGCTATTTACTAGAGTTTTTGTGTTGGATGTTTTTTGAGGGCAGGAGGGTGATGATTTGGTTGCAAGGGGATCTCAGACTATAGCTTAATGCAAAGGGAAAATAATAAACTGATATCACTTTAATGAGTGGGAAGTACTAAGTCAGTCAATTATCGTTCATATTGATTGAACCTCATATATAACTGTACAGTACAAATTCCTGAATTCATAAATGTTGTACCCCTGTCAAGCATCTACCCTTATCTAACAGTATATTCTCGTTACAGATTTGTTGCCTTTCTAGCTAACTTAATTGTATCACAGACATAGACACGTTTTATGACGCCAAATGCCAGCCGAAAGTGCAGTCAACTGATTCACGCGTTAAATTAAATCAATTTTCGAATTACGCGACTACAAATATTGAATAATTCCCAAAACATGGCCAGATATTAAAAGAATAGAAGTCAAGTTTATTGATTCAGTTCTTCTCAGGAATACTTGTTTTTCATAACGAAGGGCGATACCATTTTCAACATCAGCGATTTAGCAATTACGACTGTGAAGCAGAGTGAGTCATGTCCTATTTCAGTTGGTCCGATTAAAAAGTCTTGCTCCTGTAGTCGCAGTGCCTCTAAGTTTGAGAACCCCTAGACTAGTCAATAGACGTTCAAAATAGATCCGTTGAACTAAGTTACCTGAATTCGCCGTTATTGACATGTTCAGATAATTAGCAAAATTTAGGTAATTAGAGGGGTCGTATTTTTCGCTATATGTGCCACGCGGTATCTACATCCCTATAACAGTCGAGTTTTAATAGAGGTCTTATCTAAGAAACCAAATTACCTACATCGCTGAAAAGGTTAATTTTACATTCAGTTGCATTTATTTTCACTTAGCTGAAATCCGTAGTAGCACATGTTAATGAATATTATTTTACTGCATGAAAGCTGAATTAGTATATCTCTATACGAATAGGAGGAATAAGTGAGGACCGCTGGCGGTGGTGAATCACTCGTACATATTAGTATTGTTAAGCTAATTTCGACTTTTCTGCATGTCATGTTTACAGTGTTTACGTGTTTATGCTATTAGAACTGATAAACGAGGACCGGCTGGTGTACACGATAAACTGAGAACCACCTGAGTATTTTTTGTAAACGTCTTTCCTGCTCATCTCATGTAAACGACAACTGCATTAAAACCAAATCGGCCGCATAACGAATACATCACATGAAAGTCACCTGTGCGCATGCCGAAAGTTGCGTTTTTAAGAGGACGATATTTTTATACGTAGCATCATGGTGCTGGGTAGTAATAGGTAAAAATAGAGTCAAGTTAAATGACTCAGTACTTCCCACACATGAAAAAAAAAAAAAAAAAAAAAAAGTGTGGTGTGAATGAGCTCCGTAATTAAATCCAAAATTCAGGAAGATTACGAGCGTTTAATACCTTACTGAACACGAAATCAAGGAAGTAAAGTGCAACAAGCTAACTGAAGTAAAAAGCAACTAAGGTAGGATAAAATAATAATAGATTATAATTAATAAACGATATAAATAAAATCACACCGATAAAAACAAGGCTTCCGACGGGTCGACCGGGGCCAGGTTTTTTCCGCGGTGCTGATAAGGTAACAAAAAGTACCAAAGAATTCCAACAAATACGGCAAGAGTCAGGCTAGGCTAGAAAGGAGAAACAGGGTCGGAGTAAGGTTTAAATACAAATAAAAATATTACGGAGAAAATACATGGACAGAGATAGCTCAGAAGATAGAAAAAGGAAAAGCGACAGGGAGGAGGAAGAAGAAGGTGATAACGCATTTAGGAAAAGCAAAAAAATATTTAGATCGCCACTAAAACTCCCAAAAAGAAATATGGAAGATAATCTAGAAAAGATGATGAAAATGATGGAGCAAATGGGTAAAACTATGGAAAATCTATCAAAGGAAGTAAAGGATATGCGACAAGAGCAAAAAGAATATGCACAAGAAATTAAAGAAATGAAAGAAGAAAATGGAAAGTTAAAGCAGGAAAACATCCAGTTAAAAAAAATGATAACGGACATGGATGAAAGGCTGGAAAGAATCGAAAATGAAAAAAGACGAAATAACGTTGTATTACAGGGCTTAGAAATAGACACAAACGATAAAGGAACGCTGAAAATAAACATGGAAAATTTTATAGAACGAGAGCTAGGAATAAGAGTAAATGTTACCGAGGCCATAAAATTATCGGAAAAAACATGCTTAATAAAGCTAGAAAATGAGTCAGCAAAGATAAAGATTATGCAGAATAAAAATAAGCTAAGAGAAAAGCATCAAGCCAAATATTATATAAATAACGATCTGTCAAAGATTGATAGAGATATAGCGAAGCAAATAAGGGTTAAAGCAAACGAAGAAAGACAAAAAGGAAAGCGAGCAAAAATAGGTTACAGGAAATTATACGTGGGAGACGAAGAATGGAAATGGGATACAGAATTACAACAGTTAGTTCTTATTCCAAAAAACTAATAATAGCAACAGGGGAATCG
Source organism: Callosobruchus maculatus (assembly GCA_951848785.1). Lineage (NCBI taxonomy): Eukaryota > Metazoa > Arthropoda > Insecta > Coleoptera > Chrysomelidae > Callosobruchus > Callosobruchus maculatus. The sequence continues at coordinate 3,892,781 of CATOUR010000021.1, read as the reverse complement.
GAAACAAAAGATAAAATGAACATGGCAACGAAAAAGGTTAATGAGCATATAAAACTACAAACATTAAATGAGACAGAACAAAGAAAAATACAAATTAATCTAGGAACATGGAATGTAAGAGGGATTTATGAGGAAGGAGCGATCAAAACCCTTATTGAGGAAATGAATGTATATAAAATGGACATAGTGGCGCTACAGGAGACGCATCTACCGGGCAACGGAATACAGGAAGTAGATAATTATATCCTCTTCAAAAGTGGAAGTCATACTAGGACTTTGGGAACAGGTTTTTTAATACATAAGAATTGGAAAGATAGTGTTATAGATTTTGTACCGAGGTCAGACAGATTATGTAGCATTAGGATAAAAGGAGAGAATGAAAACATGTCAATTGTAAATATTCATGCACCAACAGAGGAGAAAGATGAAGAAACTAAAGACATTTACTACGAAGAGATGGAAAGAGTAATGGATAATATACCAGGCACAGATATAATAATTGTGATTGGGGATGCAAATGCAAAAGTAGGGAAAGAAGACATATACAAAAAAATAACAGGAGGGCAGAGTAAACACGATGAAACAAACGAAAATGGACTAAGATTAATCGAATTTGCTATAGAAAGAAATATGAATATAATGAGCACCCGCTTCCCAAGAAAAGACATTTATAAAGGTACATGGATAATCCCTGGCAGAAATGATACAAATCAAATAGACCACGTGTTGATACAAGAAAAATATGATAAATTAATAACAAACGTAAGAACGTATCGAGGCGCTGATATAGACTCAGATCACTTCTTGGTAGGGGTCAAAATAAGATATAAAAAAACAGAAAAAATAAAAGGAAAAACAGGTAAGCAGACATTTTATAACATAGATGACTTGAAAATGGAAAACATTGCGAGACAGTATGCGACAGATATAGAAGAGTATCTCTATGAAGGTGCAGAAAACAAGAACTTAACCATAGAAGAAAACTGGAGGAGAATTGAACAAGGAATTGTAGGCGCCACAAAAAGGAATTTGAGGAAAAGGAAACCACAAGAAAAGAAAAAATGGCTCGATGATGAATGCGATAAGGAGATACAACAAAAAAGGCGGCTTAGGCAAAGGATGCTTCAAAACAGAGACGACAATATCATTAGAGAATATAATAAGCAGAGAAAAAAAGTAAAACAACTATGTAGGAAAAAAAAGCGGACATTCTTAGAAGACCAAATAGTAAAAATAGAAGAAGAGTACCAGCAAAAAGAAATCAAAAACTTCTATAAAGACGTAAAAGACATAAGGAAAGGTTATCAAACCACACTTACATATATAAGAGATAAAGAGGGTAATCTTATAGGAGACGAGGAAGAAAAAATCAAAAGGTGGAAAGAATACTTTGAGGAAATATTAAATGCAGGGACAAATGGAAAGGACCTTGATGTAAAACAAGAGTCAACAGAGGACAAAGCAATACAAAGTGGTAATGACAATACAGCAACCCCATCAAGAGAAGAAGTGGACGAAGTGATAGAAATGATGAAAAATAATAAGAGCCCTGGAGAAAACGGAGTAACAAAAGAAAACATAAAATATGGTGGTGAGAAATTAAAAGAAGAAATCTACAAGCTAATATGTCAAATTTGGAAGTCAGAAAAAATGCCGGATGCGTGGAAAAAAGCAGTTATACTACCTATATATAAGAAGGGAGACAGAACAGCCTGTGAAAATTACAGAGGGATCTCTCTACTTGACGTTACGTATAAAATCTGTGCATCAATTATAAAGAAAAGGTTAGAGATATTCATGGAGAGACTGCTGGGTGAATATCAAGGGGGCTTCAGAAAAGGCAGAGGGACAACAGACCATGTGTTTATGCTAAAGCAAGTTGTCGCAGGATGCTATGAATATGACATACCGGTCCAAATGTTGTTTGTGGATTTTAAAAGAGCATATGACAGTGTCAAAAGGTATGAACTTATTAAAATATTAAAGGAGTTAGAAATCCCAGACAAGCTGGTAAGATTAATCAAAATGACATTAGAGGACACACAGAACACAGTAAAGGTGAAAGATAGTAAAAGTGATAGCTTCAGAACACACCAAGGCCTACGTCAAGGCGATCCCCTGTCGACAACCCTATTCAATTTAGTGTTGGAGAGCGTAATAAGGAAAGCTGGTATCAACAGGAAGGGGATAATATTCAACAGAAGCCACCAATGTTTGGCCTATGCGGATGATGTGGTCTTAATAGCAAGAAATCGGAAAGAGCTGGAAGAAATAACCCTACAATTAGTGAATGCAGCAGAAGAAGTAGGAATGGCATTTAATAACAGTAAAACGAAATTTATGGAAATAAAAAACAAAAGCGGAAACAGAATAAACACCAGTTTGAAAGTTCAAAAGCAAGATGGGACAAAGGTAGAATTCGAGGAGGTGGATAATTTTATGTATTTAGGTGTATTAATTGACAATAAGGGACAGGAAGAAAAAGAAATAGATTTAAGAATAGCTAAGAGTAATAACTGTGCAGGAGGTTTAAGAAGAATCCTTAAATCAAAGGAAGTGTCCAGACAGACAAAAATAAGAATCTATAAAACAATATTAAGACCAACCCTAACCTATTCATGTGAAACCTGGGTTATGACAAACAAAATAAAACAAAAATTGGAAATTTGGGAGAGGAAAATATTAAGAAGAATCTTTGGAGGGAAGCATACAGAGCTAGGATGGGAGAGAAGAATGAATATAGAATTGTATGAGCTATTCAATGAAACACCCATAAGTAATTTTGTGAAATTAAGAAGACTGCAGTGGCTTGGACACTTGGAGAGGATGGAACAGGAAAGAGAAGTGAAACGAATCGCATGGAAAATACCGGAAGGAAAAAGAAAGAGAGGAAGACCAAAGAAACGATGGAGAGAGGCAGTGGAGGAAGATCTAGAAGAGAAGAAAATCCAGAACTGGAGGCAACAGGCAAAAGACAGGAAGAAATGGAGGGAAATCACAAGGCTATGGACCTAAAAGGTCTGCAGACAGCCTATATATACTTCCCACACATAATGATGATACCATTTTATTATTTCCCATTGCATGAAGCTGTAGTCTAAAATCCCCTTGCAACAAAATTATCGCCCATCCGCCTCCAAAAACAACATCCAACACAAAAACCCTCGTAAATAGTTTCTTGCATCTCCCTTCTTAGGAACTAGGGCGCCACAGTTTTTTTCTACTTGCTTGAACTGGTCAATGCGAAACGATCAAGAGCCTCCAACCCGTCTAAAAACGAAGTTTGGGCTGATTTTATGTTTTTAGTTTTTTGATTATTGCTGCGCCGCCTCTGACATGGTTTTTCAAAAACAGAGTCGTTTTCCATTCTCGCAGCGGTAATAAATTCTGTGTCAAAATTTTATTAAAATCAATTCATTAATTTTCGCTTTACGCGATATACATAGAACGAAATAAAGCAAAAATCGTATGTGCAGATCACAAAATTGGTTTCTGTAATAGGCAAGCCAATGTTCGGATGGACCTAAAAAAGTGCAATATGCCGCTAGGTATTTCTTCTACACGTCAATAGACGGACTATTATGAATACAACAAATTTTTCAGTTTTACTGCCCCCCACCTCCCAACCGCCTCGATTTCACCCCACCCAAAAAAAAAAAATGAAAATGATCAGGAACCCGTAAAATGCCTAAAAACAAAGTTTGAGCTGTTTTCATATTTTTAGTTTTTTTATTATTGCTGCGCCGCCACTGACACTATTTTTCCAAAACATACGCGTTTTTCATCCTCGCCTTGGGAGTAATACTATGTCAAAATTTCATTAAAATCAATTGAATAATTTTCACGTTACGCGATACCGAACGATCTAAAACAATACTCGTATGTGTACATCATAAATTCTGATGAACATCAATTCAGTAATTTCATCATATAAAATACAGAACGATCTATTATGTATACAAGTTTGTGGCATATTTGACATATTTCGTTTTTTTCTAATTATTCCGCCCCCGTATAACGATTTTCAAAATTATAGGAACATTACCTACTACGACCCCACAGCATAACGCTGCCCAAATTTCATCACAATCCATGCAGCGGTTATTGAGATTACGAGGGTAGAAAAACGCGACAGACAGACAGACAGACCGACCGATCGACAGACCGACAGTCAGACAGACCGACGGAAATGAGTGACGTGGATTTTTGTTATGTACACATCATAAAACGCCCAAAAAGCGTATTATCTCAAAATCGAAAATTTTCGCGATCGCAATACTCCCCTCACCTATCGTGTGGGAAGTAAAAATTCATTTTATAATAAGCTTCGCGTTGGAGTAGTGAGAGACAAAACCCCCCAGACTTATTTTTATAAGTTACCAATCATCTACTGTTTTTGGGAGGGGATGAAATTGGGAAGGTGGGGATGGGGGAGTCGAAATCTCGAAAATTTGTTGTAAACATAAAATACCCTTGATTGCCCTAAAAAATATGAAATTCTAGACTTTTCAGACTTATCCGAATACTGACCTAGAAGACATTTGATACGTTTATTTACCTATACAGGGTGGGCCAACACTGGACGGACGGAGGACTGTTGACTTACTAAAACATACTTAAAAAGTCTGTCATTTGGTGGGGGGTGGGAACCCTTGACTGCTATAACGTTAAAATATTTTCACCTAAATGTTTAAGTTTATACAGGGTGATTCATAATAAAATTACATTTTTTAAATGAATGGAATATATTATTGCATATCTGGATTGCTTGGTAAAATCTAGTTTGACCCTATGTATTTTATACGGAACCTTAAATGAAATGAAATGAAATGACTTGGTATAAGTAGGTATCAGAAAAAAATTGAGTATCACAGTGATTACTAATCTTAGAAGGCCATGACTTTTCGGTACGGCTAAGCATAAGGTGCGTCAGACGGTTAAATTTGAAATCTTTTTGATCTTGGAAAAATCAGTAGATTAATTAAAGAAACTTCAGTCATAGATAATTTGATTTTTTCCCCTATAATGGTCAAATTTTAACAGAGTTCTTATCTAAGAAACCAAATTACCTACATCCCTGCAAAGGTTAATTTTACATTCCGTTGTATTTATTATCACTCAAATGAAATCCGTAGTAGCACATATTAATGAATGTTGTTTTACTGCATGAACGTTGAATTAGTATACCTCTATACGAATAGGTGGAATAAGTGAGGACCGGTAGGCGGTGATGAATCACTCGAAGATATTAGTATTGTTAAGCAAATTTCGCCTTTTCTACATGTCATGTATAATATACAGTGTTTACGTGTTTATACTATTAGAAGTAATAAACGAGGACCACCTGAGTATTTTTTGTAAGCGTCTTTCTTGCCCTTTTACTATTATTGTTCTTCAAGCAGGTATATTTTCGGATCGATCTGAAATTCATCTAACCGTCAACCGTACTGAACTCGAATCGGCCGCAAAACGCATATACAGGGTCAGTCAAGCTCAACGCCTCGGACTCTTGTGACCAAACGGTACCACTTTTCGAAAAATCGACTTTGCGGGTGTATGTAGGTCAAGTTGGACTACATTTTAAAAATAATGACTTTTATACAGGGTGTCTAATAAAAGCGTGACATATCAAAGTTATGTTTTTAAATGGAATACCCTGTACATTATTGCATATTTAGGTTCCAGTGCATTTTAGTGTGACTTTATGTATCACACATGGGACTTTAAGCGAACCGTTTAGGTACAAATCACAATTTTGGGTATAGGTAGATGTCAGAAAAAATTAAATATCGCAGCTATTATAAATCTTAGAGGGCTGTGACTTTGCCGTGTTACTAAGCATGTAATGTGTCAGCTTACGTTAGACGGTCGAGTTCGAATTACATTTGTACTCGGAGAAATTGGTAGATCAATTAAGTTAACTCCAATCAAAGGTAACTTGACTTTTTCAAATGGGAATGCATAATTTTTTTTATACCATCAAATGTGCAATTTGATAAGCCTTCTAATGATGTGCAATTGTAAATATCAATCTCTGGTAGTTTTGATTTAATTTCAAATTTTCAGCAAAACCGGTGTTTTTCAATTTTCCTACCTATAAGCAACTTAGCAGGCCATGAAATATAAACAAAAAACTGTTTAGATGGAACAAAATAACTAACTTAGAAGATAGTTACGGACGAACTAAAGTAAAGGGACAAAGTTATAAAAGTGACTTACAGCAAATCAATTCTAACCAGAAATAGCAGACATAACACATCTAAGGTCAACAAGCTGCTGGAGTACGACAGAAATGGGTATTTTTTACAGCATACCGGCTACTACAATATTCTAAAGATTGACGATTCACAAAACCATTGTGAATTTTGAAATTACAGGAAATCTACCACGTAATGTTGCTGGCAGCTTAATAGCTTTAGAATAAAATTTCACATTTCATGATTTAAAAAAATAGTAACCGATACCTCTGACCGGAGTTCTGCAAATTTTTCAATACTCATTGGCAAGATCGCCGAAAACGAAGAATAATTAAAAATCTGCTCAAATTATTAAACATAATTTACCTGGCAGAAAATTAAAATATGATTTGCCAGTATTCCTCTTTTTGTGATCTTGCTAATAGATACTGAAAAATTCAAAGGACGACAGTGAGAGGTATCATTACTTTTGAATTTGACGGAAATGACTACTGTTTTATGCCATTAAATGTGAAATTGCGTACTGAAGATTTTAGACTGACGGCAACGATCGCTGAAAGTTTTGCTTTCATTTCAAAGTGTTTAGTGATTTTGGAAATGTTTAATCTCTAGTACATTGCAGTCGCTAGTAGGCTGTAAAAATTATCCATTTCTGTCGTACTCCAGCTTCTCTTTAACCTTCGACATGTTACCGCCGTTGTTTCTGGTTAGAGTTGATTTGTTGTAGGGAATTTTTATAATCTTGTCCTTTTACTCTAGTTCTGCTGGATCTTTTTGCTAAGTTAGTTGTTTTCTTCCATCTGAATACGATTTTGTTTATATTTCATGGCCTGCTAGTTTGTTTATAGGTAGAGAAATTGAAAGAGACTGATTTGATTGAAATCTCGAAATTTAATAAAAACTACCATAGACTGATATTCACAATCTGATATAATTAGAAAGCCTATCAAATTGCACATCTGATCATATAAAAAAATTATGCATTCCCTTTGAAAAAATCAAGTTACCTTTGATTGAAGTTTCCTTAATTGATCTATCGATTTGTCCAAGTACAGTGTAATTCGAACTCGACCGTCTAACGTAAGCTGATACATTTCATGCTTAGTAACACGGCAAAGTCACAGCCCTCTAAGAATTATAATAGCTGCGATATTCAATTTTTTTCTGACATCTAACTATACCCAAAATTGTGATTTGCACCTAAACGGTTCGCTTAAAAAGTGTGATACATAAAGTCACACTAACATTCACCCAGGAATCTAAATATGCAATAATATACAGGGTGTTCTATTTAAAAAACATAACTTTGATATGTCATGCTTATAGTAGACAGCCTGTATAAAAGTCATTGTTTTTAAATGTAGCCCAACTCGACCTACATACATTTGCAAAGTCGATTTTTCGAAAAGTAGTATCGTTTGGTCACAAGAGTTTGAGGCGTTGAGCTTGACTCACCCTGTGTAACCTTAAAATGATCTGTGCGCATGCTGAAAGTTGGAAATAATATAAAAACGAAATGAGTTCTCGATCTAAAAGAATAGTGAAAACTTTAATTAAACAGAGCTGGTCATATAGCTTACAGTATATTCAATCTCAAGGTAGACTCCACATAAACAGTCGCAGGCAGCATTCGCGTGGTTACTGTCCGCTGCCATCTGCGAACACGCCAGCTATAGTCCAGTACAATTATGGAATTTTATATTACTATTTAAAAGAGTTGCCCTATTAATCCATTGCAACTTAAAAGCAGCCAGTTGCCAGTTTGAAATGATCATCTAGGCAATGAACACTTGACATCGCATATTTCGATCTGATTTCCAGTCAGTCTTGGGGGTTTTTACTTGCCAGATTATAACATACAATTCACACATAGTGTATTGGACTATTAGGGACCCTACCGACACGAGCCGATCTCGCACGCCGGCTTGTTTTCATTTGGTCTAGCTTGGCTGTTAATACAGTATAGGTGCACCTACGTCGCATTTTGCATTTTTTAAATGGATGAGATTTGGATAGCAGTATGTTGCTGGGTAGTAGTAGGTAAAGCTGCACTTTATGAAAAGCTGGACGTAGGCGTAGTGAAAGATAAAACTCCTCGGCCTTTGTTTCAAGCTTTTTATGAGTTTTCAATTATCTATTAATTTTTAGGAGGGGATGAAATTGGGAAGGTGGGGAGAGAGGGAGATGAAATCTCGAAAAATTGTTGTTAACATAAAGTGCCCTCCATTGCCCTAAAAAGTATGAAATTCTATGCTTTTCAGACCTACACGAAAACTGTCCTTGAACACTTACCTACATTCTTTTTTGATACCCATTCAATACACTTAGGGCTGGTTTCACCGCTCTCTGATGGTTTCGGATAGCGTATCTATCACATAGGTCCATATCATTTATATGACAGATAGGCTTTTGGTCTGTCGGTTTATCTGTCTGTTACACTTAAAACCGGTTTCACCGGTCTCTGATAAGTTTCAGATAGCGTATCTGTCAGATAGGCCCATAATATTTATATGGCATTATCGGACAGATAGGCTATCAGTCTGTCGGTTTATCTGCCTGTTGGCTTCTACCCTCGTAGTCTCAGTAAACTTTGCACGGAGCGATATACTGCGGGATCGTAATAGGTAGTATGCTGCTATAATTTTGAAAATCCGTGCATGGGCGGTGAAGGAATTAGCAAAAAACAAAAAAAAATCAAATATTCCTCAAACTGCGTTTTTAGGATTTTTGGGGGTTCCTAATCATTTTGTACTATAGGATGGATGATGGAGGGCTATGAATAGAGACGGGCATATCGGGTCATTTTTAAGATGCGGATCAGCGGATCTAGAACACCTCAAAGATCCGGAACAGTGATCCGGTTCACGGGTCAGTCGCATCCCGACTAGCGAATGCAATCGTTCACCTTCGATCTTGACCGAAGCACGAGGGAACCGCCCAATCTGGGTACTCGGTGCAGACAGAAATGAGCTAGGACAGCACAGTACACTTCATGTATAATTTATTAATTTGTTTTATCTTTATATCAGATGATATTTATTTTTTTATAAATATGTACCTTGAAGATGTATATGTATTAATACTATTCTTTATAAATTTCGATTTGAGTAAATAATTATTCAATTTTGAGTTTCTCGTATCCTGGCACGTAAAAGGAATTTTTTGTCTCTACTATAAACAGCCACAGCTCATCATACAAGAAAAATATTCATTTATTATTCGCCCTAAAATATCTATCTAAATATTCCTTTAAATTCAGATTTCAGAACATTGAGCATTATGGCTATCATGTAGCTTCAGCAGAACACTGAACCGAAAACTGAACATCGCTAATCGTCAGATCGACTGACCAACATATATCGCCGTGGCACGCACCCTCCTGCTTTGTGATTCTGAGTGAATAAGCGAACAAGCTGCCGGATTTGTGATCCGACTGACCCGTTGAGATTAAATTTAGGATTCGGTTCAGTTAGGTCACCTTAATGATCCGGATCAATGAATCGGATTAGAACCGTTCTACACATCTCTAGCTATGAAAATGAAAAAATTGTTGTATGCTGTCTAAAGCTTATCAAAAAATGGTCAAATATATGAAATTGTCAATCTTGGGTTAATTCCGCATACTGATGTAACATTTAATAATCTAATGTAAAATCTAATGCTAAAAGTAAAACCATTACACACACATACAGACCTACACTCAAACACACTGACCTGTGAGAGAAAGACCTAATACACTTTTTTACGTCCATCCTAACAGTGCCTTGCGTATTGCAGAAAACAAGGGACTTCGAATACGAGTTTTGCTTTAGATCGTTCTGTATTGGGTGGAAACTTCTGTTTGATTTTAATGAAATTTTAACATAGCATTATTACTGTGTCGAGAAGGAAATGCGTATGGTTTTTAGAAATCGTATTAGTGGCGGCGCAGCAATAATGAAAAAAACTAAAAATATAAAAACATCTCAAACATCGTTTTTAGGCGTTTGAGACGTGACTGATCATTTTCTACTTTTTTTGGTAAGGGAGAAATTGGGATCGTTGGGGGGTGAGGGGTTGTAAAACTGAAAAGCTTATTGTATTCATAATAGGCTGTCCATTGACCTGTGACACTTTTTGAGATCCATCCGAACATTGTCTAGCCTATTGCAGAAACCAAGAATTTTCTGATGTATATGTAATAATGGCATTGCTCTAGATCGTTCTGTATTCTATAGCGTGGAAAATATTGAACTGATATTGACGAAACCTCGACACAGTATTAGTAGCAAGTACTATTAGCTCAGCGAGGAGGGTAAATGCATTTGTCTTTTAATTGAAAACCCCAGTTTTCTGTTGTATACATAAGGGTATTGCTTTAGACAGTTCTGTACTATATAACACAGTGTTATTTCCGTTGCAAGGTTGGAAAGCGCGTAAGGTTTTTAGAAATTGTGTCAGTAGCGGTGCAGTGTGTATTTGGTTGCAAAAGGATCTCACATTATAGCTTCACGGTATGGGAAAACAATAAACTGGTATTACCGCAATCTGTGGGAAGTACTAACTCACTCAACTTGACTTAATTTTTTGTTCATAAATCCGCCATCACAAAGATGATATTTCAAAAGCATGCACCTTGTTCGACCCCGCCCTGGTAATAATAATCTGTCAAAGCTTTATTGCTAATGTTAGATACACACGTTAGATAAAAACCTTGAGTCCTCAAACTATGTAAAGGCAAGACAAGTACAGAACATTACAACGACCAAGTTTATTCAGTATCACGGAAAGTCCATTACCCAAATCTTAGCACCTTACTAAAAGAAAAAATATGAATCAGATCTTCTTAAAATTCACACAAAAATAACAAAAGCAAAGTCTATTCGCCTATAAATGGAAAAACAATGTAGTTACAAAGATCTATATAACACTGATTCTAAATCAATTATTTGGAGGATTCATGACCATATGTCTATGGGAGCAGAACATGATGTTAAAACATTTGTAAATTCGCACATCATTGAAGTCCATCAGGTCACACGTTACAACAACAGGGTAGTTGAAATTTAAAAAAACACCTATTCAGTAAAAGTCGTAGAACGGGTTATATCGCGGTGTCATTTTGGCAACACAGCTATGACCTCGCTTGGTGCGTTGTATACCGATTTCGGACCTCCGTTGTTCTCTGGGATAAAAAGCGGGTATATCGTGGCTCACTTAATTCTTTCATTGAAAGGTCCTCACTTGTCTCGATATACACGTATCAATTTTCTCATCGGTAAAATAGCTTTCATGTGTATATTTGAATGTTTCTTATCAAATGGCACATCTTCGTAGTATCTATCATAAAATGATGCCATTATCTCGTTGTCCTCACTTGGTCACCGATATGTATTGTCCTCACTTGGTGCGCCAGCCAAGTATATATATATATATATATATATATATACCCGGACCCAGACGGGTATATATATATATATACCCGTCTGGGTCCGGGTTTAGAATGTTCCCAGGGTTTAATCTGCCTGTCGTAAGAGGCGACTAAAAGATTGGTAGTCCTTGCCTTAAAAGGGCCTATGGTGGTCACCGGTTGTGAAAGCAGGCGTATGAACCACCATAGTGAGGAAGCGGCTGCACCTATGTTAAGGACGGCTTCCCGACAGCGTCTGACCCCAGGTTAGGGGCGGCTGATAGCAAACCTGGCAGTAGGTATAAAATGCGCCCCCAGGAAGCCGACCAACATCAAACGGCTATTCGGTGCGTGGCGACACTGCGGGGATAACCCAAGCCAGGGATGAAAGCCGGCCGGCAACCTGTACAGGTCATCCCTAGGAGGCAATGTGGTCGGCTGCCTCTGAAATGTCGGCTGGGGGCCCTAAGGCTAACCACCGGACGGGCCCTACCTTCTGGTTCGACCGCCCCAGAAGAAGAGCACCCACACCAGGCCGGTATCGGAAGCCGGCTCTGGGCAAGGTGGCGGTGCCTCGGATCGCCCTGACGACGACACACGCAACGACATGGACTGTTTTAGGTGGACGACGGAACTGAAGGATGACCTGCTGAGCTGCTACGAGAGCAGTAGCCCGCGCCGTAGGGGATACATGGCCCGCATGCATGGGAGGTGGTGTGAAATGCATCCAAAGCATAGCACAATTACCTCCCAGAGCTTGCGGAACCAGGTATTTTACCTTCGGGGGCAGGGATACGTTCGTGCTCCAGCTCAGCCTGCCCCTCCGGCGACTGAAAGGCCTGTTAACCAGGCTGAAAGGTCGCCGATGAGGCCCGCTGAGAGGGAAATCGACGAAGCCGTCTCACATGGAGATTTCAGTGACCGAAGGGCCTTGCATAACAACAAGAGGTCCTTCAAGCTGGCAGATTTAAAGAGAGAGGATGAGGCGCTGAGTGAACGTCTATCGGAGGTCTCTGACATTTGGAGCATCAATTGCGAAATTTACGCTGCGGCTCTGAGGCTGGCTGGACAGGGGAGAGTGAGAGACTCTCCTGTCGAGAGAGCACAGAGGCGGGTGCGCCAGATGGAAGCGAAAATCCAGTTGGCTCGCCAAGAAGCATCCCGTATCCAGTGTGTGATGGAATATAGAGCGGCCGGTAGGCCTTTTACGCGCCGCGTGCGCCAGATAGCCCGAGAGCTAAGGCGCGACCATCACACGCTCAGTCAAGCGGTACTGGTTGTTGTCAAGCAGCATTGTCTTGACAGGATACGGACGCTAATCGCTGCTAAACGATCACTGGTGACGCGGGCGAGAGGTTTGGAGGAAAACAGAATGTTTTCCGAAAAGCCTGCTCGTCTCTTCCAACAGCGACCACCAGTTATAGAGCAGCCGCCAACTGCTGTTCGCGTGGAGACTTTCTGGAGGGGCATTTACGAACAGCCCAAACCTCTCCAAGCAGACACTCCGGCCTTGGCGCAGTTCGAGTCCGTTTGTAGGAGGACTCCAAACTTGAATGTACTGCGTCACCCGATAAACACGGAAGAAATTCTTGGTGCCTTACGAGGCGCAAAGAATTTCGCAGCTCCTGGCCCGGATGGCATAAACACCTACTGGTTGAAAAAGTTTCCCAGTTGCCACCGGCATTTAGCTAGAGTTTTTAACTCGTGGCTAAATCAGGAGCAGCCAATTCCGGCTTGGTTTGTCGAGGGTCGAACCGTGCTTCTCCCGAAGACCGGAGATTTGTCTGATCCTAAAAACTACAGGCCAATAACATGTCTGAACGCATGTTACAAGCTCTTCACCAGAATCTTGTACATGCGTATCCTTCAAGCTGTAAATCCCGTATTTCTCAGCGTATATGAACAAAGAGGGTCTAAGAAAGGAGTAGCTGGCTGCAGGGATAACCTGTTGATTGACCGATGTGTCACACAGGACTCCGTGCAGTACCTGCGAAACCTTTCTATGGCCTGGATCGACTATCGGAAGGCATTCGACACTACGTCTCATGAACTGATTGTGCGGCTGTTGGAATGTCTTTCGGTAGATGATCAAATAGTGGGATGCATCAAACAACTGATGCCGCTCTGGAAGACTCGGTTCACTATAACATCGGGTGAAACCAGGGTTCGGACAGAGTTGGTATCATTTAAAAGAGGGGTCTTCCAAGGAGACTCCTTGAGTCCCTTGCTCTTCTGCATCTCGCTACTGCCTTTGTCCATAGCGCTGAAAAATACTAAGGGATACAGCTGTGGCAAGCCCAATTACCGGAGGCACAAGGTCACCCACTTATTTTACATGGATGACCTGAAACTCTATGCCTCCGGACAACGCGATTTAGAGCAGTCGCTGAGGGTAGTGCAGGATTACAGTCAAGCTATTGGTATGGAGTTCGGGATAGACAAATGTGCCATGGTTCATCTCAAAAGAGGACGTTGCGGAGATAGTGAAGATGAGGAGCAGCTCGTTGATGGGAGCATCTTGCGACAACTGCATGCCGGAGATACTTATACCTACCTTGGAGTGGCGCAGCGTCACATCCAAGAGGCAGAATTGGTCAAAGAGTGTCTCCGCCGCAAGTATTTGCACCGACTCCGGCAGATCTGGTCGTCAGAACTGTCCGGCAAAAACAAAGTCGCTGCCACAAACATGCTTGCGGTCCCATTGTTGTTATACAGCTTTGGTGCTATCCACTGGAAAGTGGAAGAGCTGCGACAAATCGACATAAAGACCCGCAAAAGGATGAATATGGAGGGAAGTCTACATCCTAGATCCTCTGTCCCGCGAATATACCTCCCGCGACACCTGGGAGGGCGTGGACTATTGAGTTTGGAGCGTCTGCACAACAGAGTAGTACTGGCCACTGCCTGCTATGTTACGACGAGCACCGATCCCCTGATCCGCTTTGTGCGAGAGCACGAGATTGCGGGTAAAGGAGCCTTCCTTTTTAGAGCAGCAACACGGGCAGCCGAAGAACTTAGTCTCACGCTCGACTTCACGCGGAGGTGTCAGCAGTCCGTTACGGAACTTGCTCCCGCACAATTAAAAACCCGGATTAAAACTGCTGAAGTCCAATTGCTTTTAAGACTTCACAAAGATAAACCAATGCACGGAATCTTCTACAAACATCTAGAAGAGCATGGTTTATCTGAGCAGTTGACCTTCTCCTTCCTAAGGTCTAATGGGTTGAAGTCGGAGACTGAGAGCTCTATAATGGCTTGCCAAGACGGTGTCTTCAACACCTTAGTATACCGTAGCCGGATTATGGGTATGGATGTGCCCGATATCCGCTGTAGAGCCTGCCTGCAGGCGCCAGAGACCCTTACGCACCTCTTGTCGGCGTGTAAGGTGTACGCTGGCACAGCCTACGTCTATCGGCACAACGCGGCTCTACGAGTGCTATACTACCATTTAAGGCACTCATACGGTATAGATGAGACACCGGTGCTGCCGTATGCTCCAGGGGACATTGAGTCCGTTGTGGAGAACGAGAGGTGCCGAATTTACTGGAACTACTCATTCTCCACGCTCGAGCTTATACATGCAAATAAGCCCGACATAGTCCTCCTCGACTACCAACAAAAGACGATGTTCGTTATCGAGTTCTCGGCGCCTGCCGAGGGGAACATCGTCTCTAAGGAGGAGGAAAAGCGGACCAAGTATCAGGAGCTCCTCGGACAACTTCGCAGGCTCTGGCCGGACTACACTGTGAGTCTGCTAGTAATGGTCATTGGATCCCTAGGTGGTATGAGGGATACGCTGCTCTCTGCACTGCGCAAAATGCCGGTGTGCCGTGCGGCGGCGCACATCTTAGCCGCCAGAATGCAGAAGGCAGTCATCCATGGGTCCCTTCGTCTGCTTAGGACGCACGATACGCGGACCCAGTGATTGCTCACCTCACGGTGTGAGGAGTAGTCGCTGGGGAATGGAACAGCAGCCCGGTGTGTCGGAGCCCGGGTTGCACCTTTTTTGTTTTTGTTTTGTCTTATATATATATATATATATATATATATATATATATATATAGACAAAACAAAAACAAAAAAGGTGCAACCCGGGCTCCGACACACCGGGCTGCTGTTCCATTTCCCAGCGACTACTCCTCACACCGTGAGGTGAGCAATCACTGGGTCCGCGAATCGTGCGTCCTAAGCAGACGAAGGGACCCATGGATGACTGCCTTCTGCATTCTGGCGGCTAAGATGTGCGCCGCCGCACGGCACACCGGCATTTTGCGCAGTGCAGAGAGCAGCGTATCCCTCATACCACCTAGGGATCCAATGACCATTACTAGCAGACTCACAGTGTAGTCCGGCCAGAGCCTGCGAAGTTGTCCGAGGAGCTCCTGATACTTGGTCCGCTTTTCCTCCTCCTTAGAGACGATGTTCCCCTCGGCAGGTGCCGAGAACTCGATAACGAACATCGTCTTTTGTTGGTAGTCGAGGAGGACTATGTCGGGCTTATTTGCATGTATAAGCTCGAGCGTGGAGAATGAGTAGTTCCAGTAAATTCGGCACCTCTCGTTCTCCACAACGGACTCAATGTCCCCTGGAGCGTATGGCAGCACCGGTGTCTCATCTATACCGTATGAGTGCCTTAAATGGTAGTATAGCACTCGTAGAGCCGCGTTGTGCCGATAGACGTAGGCTGTGCCAGCGTACACCTTACACGCCGACAACAGGTGCGTAAGGGTCTCTGGCGCCTGCAGGCAGGCTCTACAGCGGATATCGGGCACATCCATACCCATAATCCGGCTACGGTATACTAAGGTGTTGAAGACACCGTCTTGGCAAGCCATTATAGAGCTCTCAGTCTCCGACTTCAACCCATTAGACCTTAGGAAGGAGAAGGTCAACTGCTCAGATAAACCATGCTCTTCTAGATGTTTGTAGAAGATTCCGTGCATTGGTTTATCTTTGTGAAGTCTTAAAAGCAATTGGACTTCAGCAGTTTTAATCCGGGTTTTTAATTGTGCGGGAGCAAGTTCCGTAACGGACTGCTGACACCTCCGCGTGAAGTCGAGCGTGAGACTAAGTTCTTCGGCTGCCCGTGTTGCTGCTTTAAAAAGGAAGGCTCCTTTACCCGCAATCTCGTGCTCTCGCACAAAGCGGATCAGGGGATCGGTGCTCGTCGTAACATAGCAGGCAGTGGCCAGTACTACTCTGTTGTGCAGATGCTCCAAACTCAATAGTCCACGCCCTCCCAGGTGTCGCGGGAGGTATATTCGCGGGACAGAGGATCTAGGATGTAGACTTCCCTCCATATTCATCCTTTTGCGGGTCTTTATGTCGATTTGTCGCAGCTCTTCCACGTTCCAGTGGATAGCACCAAAGCTGTATAGCAACAATGGGACCGCAAGCATGTTTGTGGCAGCGACTTTGTTTTTGCCGGACAGTTCTGACGACCAGATCTGCCGGAGTCGGTGCAAATACTTGCGGCGGAGACACTCTTTGACCAATTCTGCCTCTTGGATGTGACGCTGCGCCACTCCAAGGTAGGTATAGGTATCTCCGGCATGCAGTTGTCGCAAGATGCTCCCATCAACGAGCTGCTCCTCATCTTCACTATCTCCGCAACGTCCTCTTTTGAGATGAACCATGGCACATTTGTCTATCCCGAACTCCATACCAATAGCTTGACTGTAATCCTGCACTACCCTAAGCGACTGCTCTAAATCGCGTTGTCCGGAGGCATAGAGTTTCAGGTCATCCATGTAAAATAAGTGGGTGACCTTGTGCCTCCGGTAATTGGGCTTGCCACAGCTGTATCCCTTAGTATTTTTCAGCGCTATGGACAAAGGCAGTAGCGAGATGCAAAAGAGCAAGGGACTCAAGGAGTCTCCTTGGAAGACCCCTCTTTTAAATGATACCAACTCTGTTCGAACCCTGGTTTCACCCGATGTTATAGTGAACCGGGTCTTCCAGAGCGGCATCAGTTGTTTGATGCATCCCACTATTTGATCATCTACCGAAAGACATTCCAACAGCCGCACAATCAGTTCATGAGACGTAGTGTCGAATGCCTTCCGATAGTCGATCCAGGCCATAGAAAGGTTTCGCAGGTAATGCACGGAGTCCTGTGTGACACAGCGGTCAATCAACAGGTTATCCCTGCAGCCAGCTACTCCTTTCTTAGACCCTCTTTGTTCATATACGCTGAGAAATACGGGATTTACAGCTTGAAGGATACGCATGTACAAGATTCTGGTGAAGAGCTTGTAACATGCGTTCAGACATGTTATTGGCCTGTAGTTTTTAGGATCAGACAAATCTCCGGTCTTCGGGAGAAGCACGGTTCGACCCTCGACAAACCAAGCCGGAATTGGCTGCTCCTGATTTAGCCACGAGTTAAAAACTCTAGCTAAATGCCGGTGGCAACTGGGAAACTTTTTCAACCAGTAGGTGTTTATGCCATCCGGGCCAGGAGCTGCGAAATTCTTTGCGCCTCGTAAGGCACCAAGAATTTCTTCCGTGTTTATCGGGTGACGCAGTACATTCAGGTTTGGAGTCCTCCTACAAACGGACTCGAACTGCGCCAAGGCCGGAGTGTCTGCTTGGAGAGGTTTGGGGTGTTCGTAAATGCCCCTCCAGAAAGTCTCCACGCGATCAGCAGTTGGCGGCTGCTCTATGACTGGTGGTCGCTGTTGGAAGAGACGAGCAGGCTTTTCGGAAAACAATCTGTTTTCCTCCAAACCTCTCGCCCGCGTCACCAGTGATCGTTTAGCAGCGATTAGCGTCCGTATCCTGTCAAGACAATGCTGCTTGACAACAACCAGTACCGCTTGACTGAGCGTGTGATGGTCGCGCCTTAGCTCTCGGGCTATCTGGCGCACGCGGCGCGTAAAAGGCCTACCGGCCGCTCTATATTCCATCACACACTGGATACGGGATGCTTCTTGGCGAGCCAACTGGATTTTCGCTTCCATCTGGCGCACCCGCCTCTCTATATATATATATATATATATATATATATATATATATATATTTATTTACAGCGGATCACCCGGCGTCCGGACCAAAAGCGTTTTACCCAGCGTCTGGCGTATATAACTGTATATAAGTAAGTTTCAGAAACAGGTCGCTTGGCGTCATAGTTCACCGTTAGCTCCACTGGGCGTCCATATTTTTTATGCCTGTCTATTAATAGAATTTATATACAGACTTTTTGTAAATTCAGCGTTGATGTTACTAGGCGTCCACCCTTGAATGGCTTATTGCCACGAGGCAAGGGTTCTGAGAGCCGTTAGAATGAGTGGAACTTTGAGCGTGTTGATTAGAAGCGTAATGGCTAATGAGAGAAGAGTCACTGCCCAAGAACTATTATGCAGCTATGCAGTTATAGTGGTACAATACTACAGGGTGTCTCAAAACGACTCGACTGTTTGAGGTAGTGAAAAACCAAAACCGGCTTATTGTAAATACCATTGATTAGTGCCAATGGAGAGATGAAGGAAGAAATTTTACTTTTTCAAAATAACATGCTTTAAATGACGCCCATTTTGTTGAAGGCGTTTTTCAAACCGTTTGTGCACATTTTATCAAAAACTGTTCCAAGGAGTTGCTGAGTTGCTATCGATCTGATGCTTTCTTCAATATTGTGGCAACTAAACATGCATCCTGGCAACGAAAAGTGCAATATCTAACCAGTGTTCTTACCGAGCGAGCGGTGCGGGCTTACTCCCTCCACCACGCTTTATTTGCGTCTCGTGCACTCTAAGTAGTTGGACCGTTTTGATAATGTGCATAAACGCTTTGAAGAATACCGTCAACAAAATGGGCGTCATTTTAAGAATGTTATTTTGAAAAAGTAAAAAAAGTAAAATTTCTTCCTTTATCTCTCCATTTGGTTTTTCCCTACCTCAAATAGTCGGGTCCTTTTGAGACACCCTGTATATGGTTACGGAGATTTGAGCACAGAATATGTATAGAACTTTTCATCGCGTACTGCAACTTAAAATAAAGTCACTATAGCCCAAAAATTGCCTTTGAGTGTATTATATTGTTGGTACACTACGCTTACACGGAAATGGAATATACTGAAGAATTGCATTAGCATATTATGGAGGAGGTGTGTTCATAGGCTTTTCGGTATAGCCTAAACGCTCAACTCCTAAGTTCTTAGCATGCTATTAAGTACTGTACCCACGCAAGAAACACAAATCTGCAAGTACGTCGTGAGCAGAGAATATTTGATAGCTGGGAAAGACGCTATTATCTCAAGGAATTTCGGTACTATGCACATTTCAAGGGCAAGATTCAGCGACAGACGCTGGGTAAACCGCTGCAAAACACAAAGAATATGATGATACTAAAAATAGATTTACTTTACAATAGGGGAGCATAGTAAACCTGTACACTGGATTTTTTATGAAATAAACAATGACCTTTAACATTTTATATGGATTTCCCTTCTGGACACCCCCCATTTATCTCACAAATTATTTTATGTTCACAAAAAGGCTTATGAGAGTTGAATGATTATTTATATGGATGTCGAGGGTGAACAAAACAAAATTACAGCATGTACAGGAAAGTGGGGCGCAACTAAAACAGATTCATTAGGTGCGCTGCCCTGGATAATTTCATACCATTATATTATTTTATATTTACAGTATAATCTTAATATGTGGCGTTATCAAATTTTTCAGAGGTGGTCGATAGTTGGGTAAACTAGAAAGATATCGAAAAAAGTTTAACAAGGGTTTGTAGGAGCAGTCATCAGCAGTCTCATTTTTAATTATACAAAGTGACTCCATAAATTCGACAAACCAAAGTTGTATTTGTTACATGAATCAAGCTGCATAATACTGATTTTCACGTAAAACATGAAGACTGAATTTTGCCTATTTCGCTCCCAGATCATATGAAAATCTCTAAGAAAAATTCAAACTTTTAAAATAGTTTCTTTTTGACAAAAACTGAGAACTTCTGAAAAAAACGTAAAGTTTAGAAACTTTGTGAAATAATTATGAAATTTTCGAAAAAAATTTGACTTCCTAAAGAACTATAAAATTTTCAAAAAAAAAATATAAAAATTTTGAGATATCCGACTTCAAGATAATCACGTGAAATTTGAGTTTTTTGGAAAGAGTTGGATATTCAAAACAGAAACCTTAAGAAAATTATGATCTTAGTAAACGAGATGATTCCAAAACAAGTGAAATTTTCGACCAATTTTGCAACTTTTCGAAATTTTGAAAAATAAACATTTTAAATTACTAGGGTACTTGCAGAAAAAAATATTATGTCAATTACGCGTTCCTTAGAGCCTAGTAAACATGACAAAATCACTTGTTTGGTTTTTTGGTGTCGGCTGTGGGAGATATTCCAAAAATTATTTCAAATGCCGGCAAATGCCGCGCAAACAACCTCTGACGTCAGTGATATCCTATAGTGATGGGATGTAAAGTATTGATATTCGATATCGATAGCCAATGCTAACCTAACATTTTGACATTGATCATTATAATCACAAAACAGGCACACACAAAAGTACAAAAGTCAAAAGAATAAAAGTTAGGCTAGATTACTAATTCACCTTGTAGGATGGGCTTGAATTAGATTCTATCTTTGAATTCATTCATAATGGGATGCGTCGAAATAAGATGATGGCTTCGATTAGTTGCGAATCTCGGTCACAAACAGGATGAACTGTGATACCTATCAAATATAAAAATGTATTGCAACAAAAATGCTAGTGGGTTAATTGCCTGTTTCAAATATGTTTAAGTATCAATAAATTGAGTCGCATTGTTTCATCTCTAGTCGAATGCGCAGTTGGCAAACCACAAAGAAAATATGGTTGCGTTCGACCAGCTGATATGATTTCGTTTTGCATTTTGCATCTCGCAGTATTACTCAATGAGGAACTACGGCTGTAGTAGGATAAAAGAGAAGTCTTATTTCATTTGGGAATATGTATACCCATATAACAAAACTCGCTCGTAAATTAAATTATTGATATATGGCCAACGTAAATATTTAAAAAGAAATTTGGCAACATCAGAAATAGTTTGCAGTTGAATCTCACTGACCTGCGCTGTAGCAGTATCGATTGTCGATATCGATAAGATATCTGTGACGTCAGCCCTTGTTTTAAGTCACGTGGAAAAATTTGAACATATCCTTATTTTATTTTGCAAATATCTTTTTTTGGCCGTCCGTAAAATCATGTTTTTTGTTTCCTACTGCTTCTTGATATGGTTTTCTTTACGCTATGTATACTTCCGAGGCGATTTCACGACCTCTGCAAGTACCCTAACGATATTGTCAAAAATTACTCACATTTTGATTATTTTTTGTATTTTAAAAATGTTTACTTTTTCAATCCAATGACCCTTTCGATAAAATTCAAAACTATTTGGAAAATTCCGAGATATTTATAACAAAAACAAACAAAGAAGCAGGATTTATTCGAAAAATGAGGTTTTTAGAATGAATTAATTTTTAGACCAATTTTGGAAATTTGAGAAACTTCAAGATGCAATAAATATTTTGAAATTTTTCTAGTCTGCATTTTTTTACTAAGTTAGTTGCTTTCTTCCATATTAACGAGCTTTTGTTTATTTTTCATGGCCTGCTAGGTTGCTTGCACGCAGGAAAATTGAAAAACGCCGATTTGACTGAAAATTTGAAATAAAATGAAAACGAAAAAAGATTGATGTCAAGAATGTTATATATTGATATAAGGTAATCAAATTTTAGATTTGATTATTTAAACCAAAATAGGCATTCCCATTTGAAAAAATCAAGTTATCTGTGATTGAAGTTTTCTTAATTTATCCTCTGATTTCTCAAAGTACAAAAAGAATTCAAATTTAGCCGTCTAACCTAAGGTGACGCATTTCATGCTTAATCATACCGCGAGGTCAGGGCCTTCTAGGTATTATAATCGTTGCGATATTCAATTTTTTTCTGATACCTACTTATACCAAAAATGGTGATTTGCGCCTAAACGGTTTAAAGTTCCATGTGTGATACATAAAGTCACATTAGAATTGACCAAGGAATCCAAATATGCAATAATATATAGGGGGTTCCGTTCAAAAACATGTAGGTTTGATATGAATCACCCTGTATAAACGTCAAAATTCAAGTGAAAATATTTTTACGTTATAGCCCTTAAGGATCACTACCATGATCAAGTGACAGATTTTTGAAATATTTTTTAGTAAGCCCGCAATTCTCCGTCCACGCACTATTGGCCCACCCTGTATGTATCATCTAAATCATTGTAAATCTTGATGGCATTGTAGGTGTATGATCTGCGATATAGTACAGTTTTATACATGGGATCTCTAAAATTGATGTCTAAATTACTACGTCTAAATACAAATTTTTCGTAAAGGGGGGGGGGAGCGAGAAGAAACAATTTTATGTGTAAATGTTGCTAAGTAATATTTACACGCATTTTATATGTCTAACCAACCATGCTGATTTCTCTTCAAAGAGATATGATCGTATTTTTTTCAAAGAAAATACAACACATGCTTTGCAATTTTTGTAATATGTTCTTAGTAACCGAATCTGAACAAAAATAGTATACACTGCTACAATAAAATATGCCACGAAATGTGAGAGACTCACATAGTTTTTTCTTATTTTAAAATTCAAAATTGAACGATTCACATATAAAGACTTCAAATTAATATAACATTTTTTCAAAACATTTGACACATGTTCTTTGAAACGCACAGTATCAGTATCAATGGTCAATCCCAAATTTTTGGCAGTATTTACCATATTCAAAGAGTCGTTGTTAATTTTGACATCCAAGTGATTGGTTATAAAATGATGTTTAGGGCCTGGGAAAAATAACATCACAGAACACTTGTCTTTATTAAGTTTCAAATTATTATTTTGAGAGTAGTTTGCAATGGCATTTAGATCATTATTAATCTGAAGGAGTGCACTATCCATGGAGTTGGTGTTGAAGCTTTTGTAAATTTGTGTATCGTCAGCATAACACATTACTGACGAGTTTTCTACGGAGTTGGACATATCAATCATATTGTGTAAATTAAATACAAGAGTGGTCCCAGGACTGACCCTTGAGGAACACCTGAGGATATTTCAATTGGGTTGGATAAACAGCTATCGATCATTACTGATTTCCACGTAAAACATGAAAACTGGAGTTTGGTCTATTTCTCTCCCATATCATATGGAAGTCTCTAAGAAAAATTCAAACTTTTAAAATAGTTTCCTTTTGACAAAAACTGAGAACTTCTGAAAAAACGTAAAGTTTTGTAACTTTGTGGAATAATTATGAAATTTTCGAAAAAGATTTGCCTTCCTAAAAAACTATAAAATTTTCAAAAAAATATAAAAATTTTGAGATATCCGACTTCAAGATAATCACGTGAAATTTTAGTTTCCTGGAAAGATTTGGATCTTCAACAGAAACCTTAAGAAAATTATGATTTTGGTAAACGAGATGATTCCAAAACAAGTGAAATTTTCGACCAATTTTGCAACTTTTCGAAATTTTGAAAAATAAACATTTTAAATTACACCAAGTTATGATATTGTCGAAAATTACTCACATATTGATTATTTTTTGTATTTTAAAAATTTTTACTTTTTCAAAGCAATGACCCTTGCGATAAAATTCAAAGCTTTTTGGAAAATTCCGAGATATTTATAACGAAAACAACCAAAGAAGCAGGATTTATTCGAAAAATGAGGTTTTTTGAATGAATGAACTTTTCGACCAATTTTGGAAATTTGAGAAACTTCAAGATGCAATAAACATTTTGAAATTTTACTAGTCTGTGATACTCTCGGAAATAACCGATGTTAAGAAACATTTTGTGTAAACAATGGGACGTTTTTTGAAAAATTATGAAATTTTTGAAAAATTCAGACTTCAAAACATTAGATTTTGGAATAAAATTTTTGGAAGATTGCGTCTCGCCCTTAGAAAATTATTTCGACTAGATGAAATATTTGAAAGCTACTGATAATCGTAGTAACCAATTTTCAAAAATCTCATATCCGAGCACAAGAATAGCAATATTAGTTGCAGGCACTGTAGTTGCATAAATCAATGAATCGAACTACATTTCTCTTTTAAACTTCATAGAAGTAAAACATAAAACTGTTATCTATGCACATTTGTTCGTTATTATTCCGACTTTAGAGTAAACCTAGAGTTTAGCTCCAACGGTAGCTACTGAATTAAATCCAAAACAATCCTCCAATGTATTAGAAGAGACAATATTCAATGACAACAAACGACGGCAGTCGCCGAGTAAACCGCTGCAGTGTACGTAGTATAGTTATTCTAAAAATAGATTAATATAAAAAATTGGCGCCGGGTAAACCCGTGCACTGGATTCTGTATACGGCGCCGGGTAAACCCCTGCACTGGATTCTGTATACGGTAAGTATATAAATGAGGACCCCCAGCGCAGCAGGTGGTAGAAGCTTGAACTTCGATTTTGTACGCAAATCAGTATTAGGTGCCAGTGGGCGTCCAGCCGATTTTAACGGTTTTGGAATCTACACATGTTATAAGTATCGAAAACAAGGTTTTAAGGGGGTGGTTACTGGGCGTCCGTATATCCGGACGCCCAGTGACCTCGGACGCCGACTGAACCTAAGATTTTGCATTGGAGACGCACAGTTGTACCGTGTAGATATATATATATATATATATATATATATATATATATATATATATATATATATATATATATATATATATATATATATATATATATATCTACACGGTACAACTGTGCGTCTCCAATGCAAAATCTTAGGTTCAGTCAGCGTCCGAGGTCACTGGGCGTCCGGATATACGGACGCCCAGTAACCACCTCCTTACAACCTTGTTTTCGATACTTATAACATGTGTAGATTCCAAAACCGTTAAAATCGGCTGGACGCCCGCTGACACCTAATACTGATTTGCGTACAAAATCGAAGTTCAAGCTTCTACCACCTGCTGCGCTGGGGGTCCTCATTTATATACTTACCGTATACAGAATCCAGTGCAAGGGTTTACCCGGCGCCGTATACAGAATCCAGTGCACGGGTTTACCCGGCGCCAATTTTTTATATTAATCTATTTTTAGAATAACTATACTACGTACACTGCAGCGGTTTGCTCGGCGACTGCCGTCGTTTGTTGTCATTGAATATTGTCTCTCCTAATACATTGGAGGATTGTTTTGAATTCAATTCAGTAGCTACCGTTGGAGCTAAACTCTAGGTTTACTCTAAAGTCGGAATAATAACGAACAAATGTGCATAGATAACAGTTTTATGTTTTACTTCTATGAAGTTTAAAAGAGAAATGTAGTTCGATTCATTGATTTATGCAACTACAGTGCCTGTAACTAATATTGCTATTCTTGTGCTCGGATATGAGATTTTTGAAAATTGGTTACTACAATTATCAGTAGCTTTCAAATATTTCATCTAGTCGAAATAATTCTCTAAAGGCGAGACGCAATCTTCCAAAAATTTTATTCCAAAATCTAATGTTTTGAAGTCTGAATTTTTCAAAAATTTCATAATTTTTCACGAAACGTCCCATTGTTTACACAAAATGTTTCTTAACATTGGTTATTTCCGAGAGTATCACAGACTAGTAAAATTTCAAAATGTTTATTGCATCTTGAAGTTTCTCAAATTTCCAAAATTGGTCGAAAAGTTCATTCATTCAAAAAACCTCATTCTTCGAATAAATCCTGCTTCTTTGGTTGTTTTCGTTATAAATATCTCGGAATTTTCCAAAAAGTTTTGAATTTTATCGCAAGGGTCATTGCTTTGAAAAAGTAAAAATTTTTAAAATTCAAAAAATAATCAATATGTGAGTAATTTTCGACAATATCATAATTTGGTGTAATTTAAAATGTTTATTTTTCAAAATTTCGAAAAGTTGCAAAATTGGTCGAAAATTTCACTTGTTTTGGAATCATCTCGTTTATGAAGATTATAATTTTCTTAAGGTTTCTGTTTTGAATATCCAACTCTTTCCAAAAAAACTCAAATTTCACGTGATTATCTTGAAGTCGGATATCTCAAAATTTTTGTATTTTTTTTTTGAAAATTTTATAGTTCTTTAGAAAGTCAAATTTTTTTCAAAAATTTCATAATAATTATTTCACAAAGTTTCTAAACTTTACGTTTTTTTCAGAAGTTCTCAGTTTTTGTCAAAAAGAAACTATTTTAAAGGTTTGAATTTTTCTTAGAGATTTTCATATGATCTGGAAGCGAAATAGACAAACTCCAGTCTTCACGTTTTACGTGAAAATCAGTAATATGCAGCTTGATTCATGTAACAAATACAACTTTGGTTTGCCGAATTTATGGAGTCACTGTGTATAATTAAAAATGAGACTGCTGATGACTGCTCCTACAAACCCCTGTTAAACTTTTTTCGATACCTTTCTAGTTTACCCAACTATCGACCACCTCTAAAAAATTTGATAACGCCACATATTAAGATTATACTGTAAATATAAAATAATATAATGGTATGAAATTATCCAGGGCAGCGCACCTAAAGAGTCTGTTTTAATTGCGCCCCACTTTCCTGTACATGCTGTAATTTTGTTTTGTTCACCCTCGACATCCATATAAATAATCATTCAACTCTCATAAGTCTTTTTGGTGAACATAAAATAATTTGTGAGATAAATGGGGGGTGCCCAGAAGGGAAGACCATATAAAATGTTAAAGGTCATTGTTTATTTCATAAAAAATCCAGTGTACAGGTTTACTATGCTCCCCTATTGTAAAGTAAATCTATTTTTAGTATCATCATATTCTTTGTGTTTTGTAGCGGTTTACCCAGCGTCTGTCGCCGAATCTTGCCCTTGAAATGTGCATAGTACCGAAATTCCTTGAGACAACAGCGTCTTTCCCAGCTATCAAATATTCTCTGCTCACGACGTACTTGCAGATTTGTGTTTCTTGCATGGGTACAGTACTTAATAGCATGCTAAGAACAGAACAGTTGAGTTGAGTTGAGCGTTTAGGCTATACCAAAAAGCCTATGAACACATTTCCTCCATAATATGCTAATGCAATTCTTCAGTATATTCCATTTCCGTGTAAGCGTAGTGTACCCACAATATAATACACTTAAAGTCAATTTTTGGGCTATAGTGACTTTATTTTAAGTTGCAGTACGCGATGAAAAGTTCTATACATATTCTGTGCTTAAATCTCCGTAACCATATACAGGGTGTCTCAAAAGGACCCGACTATTTGAGGTAGGGAAAAACCAAATGGAGAGATAAAGGAAGAAATTTTACTTTTTTACTTTTTCAAAATAACATTCTTTAAATGACGCCCATTTTGTTGATGGTATTCTTCAAAGCGTTTATGCACATTATCAAAACGGTCCAACTACTTAGAGTGCACGAGACGCAAATAAAGCGTGGTGGAGGGAGTAAGCCCGCACCGCTCGCTCGGTAAGGACACTGGTTAGATATTGCACTTTTAGTTGCCAGGATGCATGTTTAGTTGCCACAATATTGAAGAAAGCATCAGATCGATAGCAACTCAGCAACTCCTTGGAACAGTTAAAATGTGCACACACGGTTTGAAAAACGCCTTCAACGAAATGGGCGTCATTTAAAGAATGTTATTTTGAAAAAGTAAAATTTCTTCCTTCATCTCTCCATTGGCACTAATCAATGGTATTTACAATAAGCCGGTTTTGGTTTTTCCCTACCTGAAATAGTCGGGTCGTTTTGAGACACCCTGTAGTATTGTACCACTATAACTGCATAGCTGTATCATAGTTCTTGGGCAGTGACTCTTCTCTCATTAGCCATTACGCTTCTAATCAACACGCTCAAAGTTCCACTCATTCTAACGGCTATCTCAGAACCCTTGCCTCGTGGCAATAAGCCATTTAAGGGTGGACGCCTAGTAACATCAACGCTGAATTTACAAAAAGTCTGTATATAAATTCTATTAATAGACAGGCAAAAAAAATATGGACGCCCAGTGGAGCTAACGGTGAACTATGACGCCAAGTGACCTGTTTCTGAAACTTACTTATATACAGTTATATACGCCAGACGCTGGGTAAAACGCTTTTGGTCCGGACGCTGGGTGATCCGCTGTAAATAAATATATATATATATATATATGTATATATATATATAGTATCCCACTATCATCACCATTATCATGATAATCATCTGAAACTAACTCTAGCTTCCTTTTTCTACTAAGTTTTCTACTAAGTAATAGTTTTGTCATTTTCTGTTTTTTGCTATCGGTTTTGCAAGGGACTGGTATATGTATGATCATTTGGAGAGCTTTTTCTTCACATTATCATCATGATTAGAATCACCATCAAGTTTATGTTTTCTATTATATGTTTTTTAGGAACTATTGGGTCGTTCATATCTGATTTCCGTATTTTCACAGTTTTTTCTGAGCTACCTCCTTTTTTTTATTGTAGTGGGAGCAGACACCGGTTTCCATGGCCTTTATATTATTATTTCTTCTTCTGTATCTGGATCTGTTTTAGTTTTGGATCTGTGGATCGATTCTGTAACTTTCGCTACAGTAGCGAAAGCAGGCGAAGACGAAGCTAATCAATTACGAAAACGATTTTTGACGACATTCCATAACTAAAGTTTAACGCTTCGTTATGCTTTCGGCATGGAGCTCGATGACTCACGAGCAATCACGAGTTTGCTTGAATATCTCTGGATGAGACTCTGCAAAATCCAGCAATGCCGACCATTGCGAAGGATTAGTTTTTTCTCTTCGATTCATTGCTTGTTAATTAAGTACACAAATAAATTTAAGCAAATTGTCACTTTGACACACAGCAATAATAACGTCAAAGCTTGACAAACGAGATCCAAAATCTTTCGCTATCGCTTATACCGTTCGTCTGCGTTCGTTATGTCCGAGTCGGAACGAAGACATTTATGGAATACCGAAACGAGCGAAAGCGTTGAAGAATGTCGCTATCGCTTCGCTATCGCTTCGCTTAGAGTTATAGAATTCCCCCGCAGGTCTTTTCACGTTTTCTATTGACTTTTGCTTTTTTATTCTCAACCTTAGAGTTCAACTTCTGTTCAGGTTTCATCGTTTCACTCTTTGGTTTCCTGTCATCACACTGCAGCTGCTGCTGCTGCTTCTGATTCTCCTTGACATCCACATTTTTAATCGTCTGTAAGACGATTTGTAGAGAATCTTGAGCAAGTTTTTGAGATTCTTCTAAATGTTTACTTAATTTTTCTAAATTCTTTAAACACTTGTTCATTTGATTTGTATTTTCATTTAACCCTTTTCCAAGTTTGACTTGCACGCTTCATCTAATCCATTCACATCAGGATCATTTCTAGCTAATCGCTCATCAAGGTGTGTCCCCGGTCCACAGTAATTCATTCCTGGTATATACATCTCGAAAGGTAAATTATTTATAGCTGAATTTAATAAACCATCACCTGTTGCATAATACTTCATTCTATGCACGTATTCATATGTGTATTCACATACAATACATCAAGAACACACACACACACACACACACACACACACCATATCACACACACACACACACCCGCACACATAATGAACAAAGCAAGTCTAATAATTATTGCAGCATTATTTTTAACAATCGTTAATTGTTATCACAACGATGTCAGATATCCATATGTCATCGTGAAAGATCAAATATTCTATATCGAAGATGGAACTTTTTATTTGTACGAAATAGACAGATATGGTGGAACTGAATTAAAGCAATATCCTGCATTCCATTTGTCAGATCAAGAATATGAAGCAGGTACACCGATCACAAACTACAACAACCAAACAATAGGATTCATCATTGGACAAGACAAAAATTATTATCCCATCACAATCAAGAAAGATACTCTAATGCACTGCGGGCACTACTCCATACATCAATTGGCCAAACAAGGATACATTAATTTCAGAAGAAAAACCTACTCTGATGACAGTCTAAAGGCAATATTCCCAAATTTAGACATATATTCGCACTGTTTTATATACATATAAGTAAACTCTAAGTGTATGCCGTTTCTATTCTCTCTCTCTCTCTCTCTTGTTTTATAATATTTACATTTAATAAACTATCAGTATATTGCCTGCTTTTATTACTTCTCCTAATTTACGTTTTTTTATCATAACTATTTTGTACACAAAACAGCTAACCTTCCCGTATGTTATGCTTTCCTAATATCACAGCAACAAATAATTGTTGCCGATTCGTTGAATTTATCGACAACGATACAGCCAAATTCGAATACATTAAGCTAATGGGTATTGGTATTGGGTTCCGCTTTTCCGAAACTATTACAGTCTTTCGAGCAGAGTAACGGCGAGGCGAGGCCAGGCTAGGCTTGTCTCGTCAGATCTCTTCACTTACGTCACTTCTTTTGCATTCTTCGAAGTGACCTTGAACTTTGCCCTTCTTCGTCGTCAGCGTGACGTCACCTGCACTCTTCGGCGGGTGACCTTGAACGCATGGTACGCGGCGGCGGCAAAGTCTGGTCTCACCACCCTCTGGTCATTGTCGTCGTCGACCAAGACTCCTCAAGACTCACTTCTCCAGATGTGGATGGTAGGGGGGTTACCAACAGTGCAGTGCCCCGCTTGATATACTACTTGTATAGATTATATCGCTGCTAATGTGTTATGAGCGCCGAGTGATTGGTTAGTAGTAGAATAAATCGCTAAGCTTGGAGAAAGCATCCTTGATTATTGTTATTTTGTATTATTTTAGTAGTTATTTCATTCATGGGAATACTCATGGAGGGGTTTGAACCCCCCAAACCCCCCCTTATATACGGCCCTGAGCGCAATTCAACCTAAGTCAGAAGTCTTATGCAATAGTTATTCCGGTCGTATAAGATAATATTTAGTCTTATTATAAGGTATTTGGTATTTGGCCCTGATACTAATATTAAGGTGTTCTTCTCCATGGCCAGCGCATGAGCCATGTCATGCGATGAACGTGACCTGTTTCACCATTTAATTGGAATTTATTGTTCCATAGTTTCTACCTCGCCGTCGGAGAGATCGCCTCCGTTTGCTACGCACTCTAGAGATTTCGTCCACGCTTTCGTCTTTTCTTTGGGTTTTAATGCCTTCTCATACGTATACAGGACAAACAAAAGAACCTGCTGTGTGTCCGTCGACGGCACATATCGCAGAGAATGCCGGGTTTTTGCAGTCGGCATAAATTCTGTCTATAATCACCACTGCACGTGCTGACTTTATACCCGACGACTCAGCAATTTCTACACTTTTCAATGGAAACTCTTTCCTGGACCATGTACATCACGATTCCCAGCTTAAAACGACCCATATTCTTCAATTCGTCAGCCTGCTTCCTTGATGCAAGGACAGTGGCTACTTGATTACCGTTTCTGGTAGGCCTCACCTTTAAGTCGTTGCTCCCACTTTTGGCTATCTGGCGAAGCGAGCTTTCCGCTTCCGCTTACATAGTAGAGTTAAGCCGCCCGGGAATACCTTCTAGAAATAATTTTCGTTTGCACTTTCTTGGAAAAAGCGAAGACCTATTGTATATAATTCTACATACCTCAAGGAAGCAAAATCGACTTTTCGTACAAAAATCGTACTTCGCAGGCAAGCAGTGGTTTTCCAAAATTTTCCAAATATTTTTTTACGGTTTCCATATCTAAACCACTTGAAGATCATTTAGGCCAAATATTATTTCAAAATTCCAATCGGAAATATTTTCTCTTAATTTTAAATAATCGCTGCACAATGCTTTTATATGGAGCGCCGCGCCGCGCCGTGATGAATAACGCCTTCTCCTGAAAACACAAAAATGCGACATTGTTTCCCTCATCGTAACTCTAAAACACTTGTACTATTCAAAAAATGGCTTCTACAAATGTTATAGAGTGAATATCAAGAATTATAATGGTGCTTTTGTTAGTGCGATAAAAAGTAACGGAGAAAACGTGAAAAATGTGCAACTATGTCACCGCGCGCGACGCTTGCGCGGGGCTGTCACGAATGTATTATAACACCTATAGCTTGCCAGACAAACAACGACCTTACGTCCCATGCGACGCCGTCGGTTTTCGTTTGCGGTATCAGCACGCGTTCAGTAGTAGAAGTGCGTCAGCTCAGTAAAAAATATTGAATTGCGTTGAACCGAGCCTCAGAATTAGTGTTTTATTTTAAACTTTAAAGTGCAAAAAATAGAAAACGTGAAAAGCCTGGAAGTGACTGTAATTATTACAGATTTATTAATAACTTATACTTATTTTCCTAGTGACCGCGACTATAGATTACGTTTGGTTTTCATGGGTTTCGGTCAACGATTGAAACTATAATTTTTCTTCACTACGTTTCGGTCTATTTTAATCTAAACCATCTGCAGGTGTCTATAAATGAAATAGGAAATGGTCTGTATGTGTAATAAAAATAAGAATAAAAATACAAAAAATAATAAAAAAAACAAAAAAAAAACAGTTAAATAAAAGAATTATAAATTGTATGTGTAAAGTAGAAATATAACTAACTATAAATGTATATAGAACTTTTAAACATAAACTTAGTGATTTTATTTTCGTTTATTGAAAATGAATATAAATGAATTGAATTTACTAATAATAAAAAATTATACTAACAAACCTACTTATGTTGATTTCAGATGTCGGTTATGTTTCAGTAAAAATTTTTTGTTTGTGAAGCAACCTCTAGAAAGACATGCATGACCTGCACGGGGTTTTTAGGATGTTGTAAAATATACAGATATTCTTAAAGTGGTGGTAAAAGATTGAAGGAACAGTAGGGTGAAATCTTTTGTATCTATCTATGTATACATAAATATGGTTCGTTAGATTTTTCCAAGATGCACCCTGAAAACGGTTTTCCCTCGATATTCTCGAAACCATTCATAACAATATTGCGAAATTAGGTACGATGGGTAAACTTCTGACGCTGAATCTGATTCTGAATTCAGAATTTCATAATTTTGATCAGAGGCGTATCATACGGGAGGAGTTAAGGGTAAAAATAACCCCATTTTCTAAATTATTAATTAATAATATTAATTTTTTTAACGGTAATTTTTTTAACATTTTGATTTTAGAATATGGTATTTCAGAGATTTCTACGTAAAAATGGTCTCTTGGTACATACCGATAGGGCTAACCGTTTTCGAGAAAAATGCAAATTATTGAATCGATGCAGGCTGTTGTAAATAAATAAATGTTCATCTATTTAGTAAGTGTGCTGTGAGAAACAATTGCAATAATTGATAAACAACTTGAGAACTGTCAGTTTAGTCAGTTTAGAGTTATTACAAAACATTTAGGTATTATTTTTAAAGTAACATTATTTAATAAGAGTTTGAACAAATAAGAAACAAAATACTAAGACAGAGTTTGTTGTCAAGTAGAAGTGTACTGATATTCCGCTTAAAATGGTCCAATTTACTAACGGAGAAATGACAGATATGCATTTCTGCTATGGAACGGCTCAGGGTAACGCTCATGATGCTGAGAGACGTATCTATCATGAACGATATCTCCAACGCGCAGTGCCTGCTGTAAGAACATCTATACGAATCCACGCCCGACTTTCCGAAACAGGTAGTTTTAAGAGGTCTACAGTTGTCATAGGAAGACCTGCTATAGTACGAACCGTTCAGATGGAGGAAGCAGTTCTAAACGAAACTGAGAGAAATCCTGAAACTAGTACGCGGAAAATAGCGCATGAATTAAATATTACCCATGTAACGGTATGGCAAATTTTAAGAGATCAGCAGCTATATCCATATCACATGCAACGGGTGCAAGCTCTAATACCGAGGGATTTATCACTACGAATAGACTTCTGCAATTGGTTAAGAAATCAAATTTTAAGGAATCCGAATTTCTTAAGTCAGGAATTGTTTACTGACGAAGCTTGTTTTTTCCGGAATGCCATTATCAATTTTCATAAATATCACGTATGATCTGAGGATAATCCACACGCCTTCATAGAACATCATTTCCAAGAACATGTTTCTTTCAATATTTGGGCTGGAATTATAGGAAACCACTTCATTGGTCCATATTTTCTGCCTCATAGGCTTACTGGGGAACAATACCAGCGGTTTTTAGTACATGTTCTACCTGAATTATTAGAAGAAGTTCCACTTAAAGAACGGTGTCGTATGTGGTACATGCACGACGCTGCTCCAGCACATTTTAGTCTAGTTGCGCGTCAAGTTTTGAATGAAAATTATCCTAACCGTTGGATAGGTAGGGGTGGTCCATAGTTTTGGCCTCCCTGATCGGCAGATATCAATCCTTTGGAATTACTTCTTATGAGGATACCTTGAGTCATTAGTGTACAAAACCTCTGTTCAAAATGAAGAAGACCTCAGAAATAGAATAGCTGATTCATGCTTGATAATCAAAAACACACCACATATTTTTGAAAGAGTCTGTCATTCAATGATAAGGCGACTGAACCGTTGTATTGAAGCTGGTGGCGGTCACTTCCAACACTTACTTTAAGAAAACATTCTCTATTTGTCTTAGTATTTTATTGCTTATTTGTTCAAACTCCTATTAAATAATGTTACTTTAAAAATAATACCTTAATGTTTTGTAATAACTCTAAACTGAATAAACTGACAGTTCTCAGGTTGTTTATCAATTATTGCATTTGTTTTTCACAGCACACTCACTAAATAGATGAACATTTATTTATTTACAATAGCCTGCATCGATTCAATAATTTGCATTTCTCTCGAAAACGGTTAGCCCTATCGGGATGTACCAAGAAACCATTTTTACGTAGAAACCTCTGAAATACCATATTCTAAAATCAAAATGTTAAAAAAATTACCGTTTAGAAAATGGGGTTATTTTTATCCTTAACTTCTCCCGTATGATACGCCTCTGATTAAAATCATGAAATTCTGAATTCAGAATCAGTTTCAGCTTCAAAAGTTTACCCCTCGTACCTAATTTCGTATAAAAATCATGCTACTTGCTACTTATGAGCATGTATATCTGTAGCCTTAGCTACGATTCATAGTACAGGGCAAAGGAATTTGTTAACTCTTTTTGTAATCATAAAAACTATCTTACACCTAGAAACATATGTACAGGGTGACCTAATAAGAATGGACGCCGACGATATCTCGGTAACCGTTAATCGCAACTTCGAGCAAAAAATATTATTCTGCAGATCGGCTAAGAGAAATCTCTGGAAATTATCTTTAAGTTCCGCAAGTAGCCGCTAGAGGGCGCAACCTAATGGTCAATCATAAAAACGGCTTTTTCTCAAAAAATATGCAAATAAAGGTATACTATAGATTCTACCGTCATGTAGATGAACAATTCTCGATTTTATCTTTGTTAATCGTTTTTTGCTCTATCTTGTAAGACGTAGTGGTGGGGGAATGTCATAAAGCTTCTTATTTAAATGGCCGTAACTTTGGTATAAGTTAACGGAATTAAACAAGCTAGCTCTCGTTTGAAAGAGCTGTTCTTACCTAATAATCTCTTGTATAAAAATTGTCAAAGTTTATTTTTACTTTGTAGCTACAGGGCCGTATTTGACATAATAACTATTATTACGCATTATTACGAAAATTTTAAATGGTATGCTATATCTCTTTTAACATAGATATATAGAGGACAAAATTCCTAAGAAGTTGGCAAACGATTTCTAGCTACTTTCAAACCGGAGATATCAATAAAAGTATTCTGACAAGCGAGCTGTGAGTTTCAGAAACAATAAATTGTCACCCTATATGGATATAGCCTCCGTCTAATTGTTTTAGTAATCATTTGATAGATAATACGTAAAAACACTACAAATCATATTTTGACTTTCCCAAACAACCACCAGGTGCAGTAGTGGGCGCCAATAGCTGCTGTATTCAATTTTCGTAATAACGGAACTTTTATAAGAAGCAATCAAAAACAGATTACAGTGTGAAATTGACTATTATTTGTATTATTATTAAATGCCAATTTGAACTGATCACAAAACATTATATTGTAACATACTGTATATGATGGTATTCGTGTATTGTGTATTAGTTGTCATGCATGATGTACAGTCAAAGTGTTAGGTTAGATCTTTGAAGTGTAAACGTCATCGAATCGTCTAGAGTTTTCTAGAATGTCGGATTGGCATTCTCGAATGTCATCGAATTCTCTAGATGGTTCGATGAAGTGTATATAAGGCGTGGCGTGGGTAGCGTGGTAGTTCAGTTGAGTTGAGTTCTAGTTGAGATAAGGTTAAGAGATATTGTATTGAGTTGTAAAGTAAAACGGTGAAAGTTACGTCCTGTTTGATTCCTGGTGTGAAGAAAAAGGGGCCGTCGTGATAATATGAATTCGATAGCAAACACAGTAAGAAAAAATCAATGTGAATAGATCTTAAAATTAAGGCCAATTAACAGCGCAAAATAAAGCAAAATAACGTGGTATAACAACAATTTTAATGGATAACATACATAAACCTAAATCACATGCGTATACCATACCTATTTTCAGTATTGCTCTAGATGCTCAAACTGGCAGGTTTATCTACGCTAGAATGGATGCGTAAGTGCATCTAAAACGATAGACGCCATCGAACACTGGCAACACTGACAATGGATACGGTATGCGCATGTGAATTATGTTTGTGTATCATTTGTTTGTTGTCCTTGTTATTATGCCACCTTATTTTGCTTTATTTTGCTGTTAATTGGTCTTAATTTTTAAGATCTACTCACATTGATTTCTTCTCAGTATCTTTGCTTGTTGAGTTCATATAACACTTTGTCATCAGCTGAAATTGACTTTTAATAATGATTAAAATAATAATCAATTTTATACTGTAATTTTTTTGTTTGTTCCTTTTAGATGTTCCATTATGACCAAAATTGAATACCGCACCTATTGGCGCTTATACGCCACCTGGTGGTTGTTTCAGAGAGTGAAAATATGATTTGTAGCGTTTTTACTTGAGTATTATCTATAAAATGATTACTAAAACGATTAGACGGAGGCTATATCTCTATAGGGCGGCAATTGTTTCTGAAACTCACAGCACACTTGCCAGAATAATTGTTTTACTGATATCTCCGGTTTGAAAATAGCGTAATAATTGTTATTATGTCAAATACTACTCTGTAGCTACTAAGTTAAGATTAACTTGGACAATTTTTATATAAGAGATTATTAGGTAAGAGTAGCTCTTTCAAACGAGACCTAGCTTGTTTAATTCTGTTAATTTATGCCAAAGTTATGGCCGTTTAAATGAAAAGCTTTATGAGATTCCCCCACCACTACATGTTACAAGATAGAGCAAAAAACGATTAACAAAAAAAATCGAGAACTGTTCAGTCTACATGGCAGTAGAATTTATAATATACTTTTATTCGCATTTTTTTGAGAAAAAGCCGTTTTTCTGATTGACCGTTACAGTTACGCCCCCTAGCGTCTACTTGCGGCACTTGAAAATAATTTCCAGTGATTTCTCTTAGTCGATATACCTAATAATAATTTTTGCTCGAAGTTATGCGATTAACGGTTACAGAGATATTGCCGGCGTCCATTCTTATTAGGTCACCCTGTGCACAACTTCATGGTTGGCAATTTCAGTGACTCGGCTATTCTAACTGAATCAAAAAATACCCCGATGGTCTTCCGAAATGCTCAATGCTCTTCATGGTGTATAATTGTCCCTTTTATTCTCGTTTCACCCTCTAGTATTCCAACCTTATTCCAACTTTATCAATGTTCCTCCCGGTCAAGTTATTAATAACGTAGTGGTACGGCGTAGACGGAAACGGGTAGAATAATAAAAAAGGTTCTGCAATGAACGATGGTCGCAATTAGTTACGTCTACAAAAATTTTGATTTACCCCACAGTGACAAAAAACCGTAATTAAAATGGAAGAAATCTTACCAGGTAGAACTATGAATTACTTGTTGCTTCTGAATCCGACACCACAGCCGATAAACAATATTGTATTGAATTTTCCTGAATCGGATAAGTAGCTCGCAAAACACAACAAGATGCGGATTAACCATTAACCTCTGACTCGGTGAAGACAACGTGACTAAGTGCTGCTCGCAGGTAGATTGATATAAATGAGGTCGTATGCCGTAAAATTCATCCTATTTTTAGCTATTTTCCAGTCACTCAACCCCGAGTGCTATTGCGCCAAAAATTTCCAAACTGTGTGTCTCCACTATACCGATTTCTATATAGTCCGGTCGCGAGAGCACAATTATATTCTAAAAATAGCCCAGTCCCGACAGCATTACTATATAACTTTAGTAAGACGTAAAATCGGACCGTAACAGATTCAGTTATATACAGGGTGGTCCAATAAGCGCGCGGTGCTCCCTAGCGGCCATACCGTTTAAATTAGACGAAAATGTTTTAAATAAAAAACATTTCTTTTCAAATGCTCTACATTTGGAAAATAATTTCAGAGATAGCGGACTTCCGGATATACCGGAAGTAGGCATCAACTTCCTTATTTTAAATGGAACACCCTATATATTATTACGTTTTTGAATTTAGCATCGATTTTTAGGTCCAGTTTGTTAACCATTGTTTATGCCTACGAAGCCTATTTTTGGAGTTATTCAGCGATTTTTACAAAATTTGACGTTTGTAGTACTTTACAAGGAACGTTAATATCTCGAAAAATAAACGCGATAGAAAGATGCGGTTTTCGGTTTTGAAACAAGCAAGGAACGTATTTGTGTTTCAGTAAGATCGTTGTTTCAAAAGAACATTAAATCAATAGACTAGAAATTTTCAAATTTGAAAAGTTAAAAACGATAAAAACTTTTATTTTTCAAATGGGATGGTATCATAAGTTTCACATCAGTGGATGCGGAATTAAATTCTCTTTCACTTTTATCTAGGCACATGTGGTTCTATTTTTGATGGTTTTTAAGATATTTACGGTTTTGTAATTATTGCGTAGGAATTGGAAAAATCGTAGGTGGCGTGGCTCGCAGACGAAACAATTGGCAGGAAACCTTTCGTCCAAAGTGTTTCGACTTCTAATACTAAAATGCGCTTTTGCTCCATCTAACTTAAAAACTCCAGTGGTGAATTTTTCAAAAGATTTTCCAAATTTTCGCGAAGAATGTTTTAGAAAACCTTAGTTTAATATGCGGTTTCCAGTAATACGACCCCAAATGCTTAGACTCCATGCTGGTTGTCAACAAACTTCTCAAAATTTGGATTTACGTCGGTATAAAAATGCAAATTATGCCAGTTTACATGACCGATAATGATAACGCTGTAGCTACATTTCGTAAGAAAGAAAATGAAAGAATTTCATAAGAAATGTATGCTAGAAAGGAGTGCATTTTCTTTGACTTTTGAGCACGACTCCGGTTACAGAAATTCATTCAGTTTTCAAAGTCTTGTCTTTCAATTGCTTGATTTAGCTGCACGTGATAAGGATGCTATATGTACTCCGTTAAGATCATGTTCACAGATGTTTGACCAATGCCCAAATAGCGACTAATTTCTGCTGTAGCACTGCTATACGGATCTTTAACCACAATTGCGAGAATGTCAAACTCACTATCTTCATGTATTACTACTGCATGTTTCCTTCTCTCATATTTTACGCCCACGTAAATCCAAATTTTGAGAAGTTTGTTGACAACCAGCATGAAGTCTAAGCATTTGGGGCGGTATTATTGGAAACCGCATAATAAACTAATGTTTTCCAATATTTTCCACATGAAAATTTGGAAATCCTGTTGAAAACTTCACCACTGGAGTTTTTAAGAATAATGTGGTTACAGTTAGATGGAGCAAAAGCACATTTTAGTATTAGAGACCGAAACACTTTGGATGAAAGGTTTCCTGCAAATTGTTTCGTCTGCGAGCCACGCCACCTACGATTTTTCCAATTCCTACGCAATAATTACAAAACCGTAAATATCTTAAAAACCATCAAAGATAAAACCACATGTGCCTAGATAAAAGTGAAAGAGAATGTAATTCCGCATCCACTGATGTGAAACTTATGATACCATCCCATTTGAAAAATAAAAGTTTTTAACGTTTTTAACTTTTCAAATTTGAAAATTTCTAGTCTATTGATTTAATGTTCTTTTGAAACAACGATCCTACTGAGACACAAATACGTTCCTTGCTTGTTTCAAAATCGAAAACCGCATCTTTCTATCGCGTTTAGTTTTCTAGATATTAACGTTTCTTGTAAAGTACTACAAACGTCAAATTTTGTAAAAATCGCTGAATAACTCCGAAAATAGGCTTCGTAGGCATAAACAATGGTTAACAAACTGGACCTAAAATGCTGAATTCAAAAACGTAATAATATACAGGGTGTTCCATTTAAAATAAGGAAGTTGATGCCTACTTCCGGTATATCCAGAAGTCCGCCATCTTTGAAATTAATTTATAAATGTAGAGCATTTGAAAAGAAACGTTTTTTATTTAAAACATTTTTGTCTAATTTAACCCATGGCCGCTAGGAAGCACCGCGCGCTTATTGGACCACCCTGTATAATGGAGTGAAGATTTATAAAAAGTATCCATACTAGTCTATGTTTCAAGAATGTTTCCATTCTTCCGTAAAAAAAAACTATTTTATTACAAAAGTCTTATTACTGCCTGGATTAGTTGACGAATTTAAGTGAATATCCAACTACACATTTCATTTAGTATGCTTAGCTCTGTCAATAAAATTCTTGTAATTTTTGACAATAAAGTATATATCTATCTATTCGCATATAAACCAAAAATCATTGTTTTACGTATTTCACCTATTTCCAGACTTGTTGAGCTATATCATTAAAATTCAGGATATCTAATGCTCCACATTTTATTTAAGTGATTTTTCTTCTCTGAAGAATTCCAATCCCCAGGACGATGCCCCTCGGCTTGTAGATGGTCTTGACGTTTTCCTTTCGTAGCCGACAAGAAAGATACAGGAATATTTGAGAACGGTGAAGGATAAAAGAGACCCACTCACAACACCGTGGGTATATCGCATACCATGCACATGTGGGAGTATATACATAGGAACAACGAAGCGATCTATAAACACAAGAATTGCAGAACATAAGGCTAGCTGTCGACTAGGCCATACGGACAAATCAGCGGTAGCCGATTTCTGCGGAAACATAAAAAAGAAATCATAAACACTAGAGTAACAACCTTGCCGAACGACGTATAGAAATATAATGGTACCACTTTTTCTTCAAACAATACGCCGTTGACGAGAACTGAAGCATATACTACAGGGTGATCTCGAGGACGGGGCTCTCGAAGTACAATTGAAAATTTTACAGACAGATTGTCCGACGGAAATGAGTGACGTGGACTTTCGTTATGTAGACATCATAAAACGCCAAAAATGTATTATCTCAAAATTGAAAATTTTCGCGATTACAATACTCTCCTCATCTATCGGCGTGGGAAGTTAAAAACTGCATCTTGGGTTAAAAATACTCCCCTTACCAATGGCGTGAGAAGTGAAACTAGCAACTAGACATCCTTCATTGTTGTTCTTGTCAAAATATCATCATCATTTTCCCAGAATATTGGAATATTTAAACATACAATTTCCTTCATCGCATTCGGCATCTATAAACTTAATATTTGAATATTATTTCTTTCGATTTCAGGTTACTATTTAGAAGGCTTTCTCCATTTACAACAGATATTGATGCTTGGTTTCATCCTGGCTAGAGACGGGGATGTAGATCTGCTTCATAATGATATAAATGATAGTTACTCAAAAATTGAAAAGTGGGCAGAGACAAAAAAATTCCCCCAAATGTATATGCAACAATTTCCTCATAATGAGTGGTGGAGGGATCCTGTACTCGATATTATAGGAGATGGGCATATGTCTTCTCTTATTGTTGCAATTTTCCTAATGTTTTTCGGGTACATCTTAGAGATGATGGTTTTAGAGAACGAGAGACAATTGAAGGTAAATCTTTGATGAAAATTAATATAGGTTGTCAGCGGCATATGTAATAACGCCTACAAAAAATTCTATATTAATAAGTCTGGCCACATCACAGGCTGAAGAAGCTGAGATTGGGAATTTTGTAGCTTATAACATGGAATCTAATCAGATAATCTTAATTTAGTAAAAACGAGAAATCGAGAAAATCAGTATACCCAACGGTACTAGAAGACGGAATAATTTCACGAACAGATTTTATTGCAACAGTATGACACATTTGAAGCATTTCATGATAAAAATGTCAACGTTTTATCATTACTCGGTAGTATTTGCGATAATGAGGTTTTCTTTCTTAATTTTCCGTAAACAGACCGGATCATGACAGCTGTCAGGGGTAGAGCCGTTCCCCACGAGAAGTTGGTTCATCCTATCTTGAAGGTGATCACCGTGTTAAATTTACTACACTAACGGTAATGTGCGCGTGACCAGAAGAACTGGTCAATTTAGCACCGCAGACCATCAAGATACGCGCTTCTGATGAATAGTTGTGTGAGACTCTTTTTCTTAGTACAAGTATATAAGCATAGTTGCTCCCAATCGCTCACCAATGATCTAGAGAAGAAGGTAGGTCTGCTACTATGTATACATCATTGCCGGATTTGAGCCATTAGATGTGTTCCATACCGTCCATCATTACTGCACCCTGTGGTAGCTGACTACTGTCGTCAACATTTAAAATTATATTCGGCGATGAACCGCGCTTCTGTCTAGGTATGCAAAAAGGGTTAAGAATATACAGGGTGTCCCAGAAGTCAACGTCAAGCCACTACGGCGTGACAGGACTGGTTGTAACTATCATGAGAAAAATCAGAAAAAAAATCTATCCCTTACAATTTGAAAATTATGGGCATTTAAAAAAACCTAGAAATTTTCTCAAATTATAACAATTTTTCGGTTATTGTGGTTAACTTTTATTATTTTTGTTCATTTAAACTTTGGAACCGTAACCCTATATAACACTTCTAGAAGCACAGTCAAAAATAATGACATAATTGCCTGAAGTTTTCTAGAATGAAGACTATTTATTAAACTATGAATTTAAAATTTTCAAAGTTTGCCGACTTTGAAAAACCCTCCTTTTAAAAAAATGTACTAAAGTACCTTGGCAAGTGCCATTAAAAGTTGGCACATTGAACCAGGATTGTAAAACGGTACAATACTTGTTAGTTTCATACTAAAAAAAAACGAGTAAAAAAAGGAAAACCTCAAGTAACCCGATTTTTGCTTTAACCCATTTCACTCAGGTCAGATGTTCTTTATTCGCACAAGCTTCTGGTAGATTCTTAATTCTACGGCAAAATGATGAAAGAGGTGGATAGTGGACATGTTTGCCATGAGTGAGCAAGACAGATAGTGACGCCACTTTCAGCAAAGTCAACAAAAATAAGTAAAATTAATAAAATAATGAAAAATCTTGACCTAGCTTAGTATAGGTTTAGGTTTTTATTACAATAAAAGTTCAAATTGTGTACCATCAGCCTCAATACAAGTCCTACATTTCCTTATAAAAGGTCTACTTATTAGCCAGGCACATTCAATGCGAGAAGACGGATCCCAGTATTGCTTCAAAGTAAGCCTGTGGACCGGAATTTTAAACGGCAAAATTATTGGGCCTTTTGAGCTGCCTGAGAATTTGAATGGCACGAATTACCTACATTTTTTACGATAAAATTTATCAACTTTGTTAGAGGACGTACCACTAAAGCGGTCTACAGTCGTTGATGTAAGT
Source organism: Callosobruchus maculatus (assembly GCA_951848785.1). NCBI lineage: Eukaryota > Metazoa > Arthropoda > Insecta > Coleoptera > Chrysomelidae > Callosobruchus > Callosobruchus maculatus. The sequence goes on along the minus strand of CATOUR010000021.1, from coordinate 3,848,457 downwards.
TGGGATTCCTCAATCGACTCAGGGTTTCATGAAACTTGCATCAGTTGCATAAGTTCCTACTCAAATCGAAACCTGTTGCGATGCCTGAATCGACTTGATATTTCATGCACGTTTCATGCAACACAAGAATAGTACAATGGGTTTATTTCTTTGCATTGACGCAACACCATACACGTTGAAACCTGCATCACTGCATCAGAGTCACCGGCTCGGCGACATGGCTCACCCTCTATAATACGATTCCAGAATCTGCATCGCTGCAAGCCGCAACTGATACCAAATTCGTGATTCAGTACCACACACGCTACTACTTGCGTTATGAAACGTAGAAGTCGATACAACAAGATGGCTGCCCAGCGCATTACGCAGTGCAAATAATAGGTTTTCTTGACCAAAAATATCCGGAAGGTGGAGGTGGACGTTCAGGCACTATCTCGTGGCCAGCCCGTTCCCCAGATTTAAATCCCCTGGAATTTTGTTATCGGAGTGTTCTCAAAGAAAAAGTCTATTCATAGCCCATTGAGAGCGTAGCCGAGCTGCGTGAACGAATTTCTCAAGCTGCTGAGGACATCAACTCTCGAGGATATGCCTGGCTAATAAGTAGATCTTTTTTAAGAAGATGTACTCGTAGGGCGTGTATTGAGGCTGATGGTAAACAATTTGAATATTTATTGCCTGACCTTTATTCCAATAAACCTAAACTAAACTAGGTAAAAATTTTTCATTATTTTATTAATTTTACTTACTTTTGTTGACTTTGCTAAAAGTGGCGTCACTATCTGCCTCACTTACTCATAGCAAATATGTTCATTATCCATGTCTCTCATCATTTTGCCGTAAAATTAAGAACCTACCAGAAGCTTGTGCAAATAAAGAACATCTGACCTGAGTGAAATGGGTTAGCAAAAATCGGGTTACTTGAGGTTTTTATTTTTTACTCGTTTTTTTAGTAAGAAACCAACAAGTGTTGTACCATTTTACAATCCTGGTTAAATGCGCCAACTTTCAGTAGCAATTGCCAAGGCACTTTAGTACATTTTTTTAAAGGAGGGCCTTTCAAAGTCAGCAAACTTTGAAAATTTTAAATTCATAGTTTAATAAATAGTCTTCATTCTAGAAAATTTAGGGTTACGGTTTCAAAGTTTAAAAGAACAAAAATAACCGGAAAATTGTTATAATTTGTCCAAATTTCTAGGTTTTTTTAAATGTCCATAATTTTCAAACTGCATGGGACAGATTTTTTTTCTGATTTTTCTCATGATAGTTACAACCAATCCTGTCATCCCGTTGTGTTACGGCTCCAGATACCGCTGACCAGACAGAAGATAGGAAGCAGACGGAAACCAGCGTCCTATTGTTCATTCATAAAGACACGTGTGCATTCATTATGTTTATCACCTTATATTTTTATCTGACCTATAAATACCTATTGCATTGTATTAATTAGTTAGTACCAGTACCAGTACCAACATCTGTACTCAAATAAACGGTTTCTCGTCCGAACTGAAATTTGAATACTTTTTTTTTTAAAAAGTAAGTTCCGTGGCGCGTAATCGTAATTGGTGCCGTGACCAGGATCGGGAAGATTGTACGTCCGAACTACCCGTGGCAGATCTCCAGCATCATCCAAAGACAACCCCCACCGAGGAAGAGGCTACAGTCAGAAGATTGTACGTCCGACCACCCGTGGAACATCTGAGGATCATCTGAGACAACCACCACCGAGGAGACGGCTACAGTTTGATCTCAATCACCAGTTCCCGTTGGCCATCAACCCCGAGGGTGCATGCAGCGTTTCATCCTACTGATCCTGTAAGCCCCTCAAACCATTAGATTTTAAGCAAGTGATCGCACAAACGAACAAAAAAAAATAAGTAAGAATGACTACTGCACAAAGTAATAGAACATTAAAAGATGTACCCCTATTAGCCGTAAATGCAATACCAGTATTTGCAGGGGAGGAAGCAAAACTACCTATATTTTTAAGAGCATGTAATGATTTTCTAGTAACGTATTATAATCACAGTGTGCCAGAGGACCCCTTAAACACGCAATTAGTTCGATTAATATTAACGAAATAACGAAGTTAGAAGGTAGAGCCTTAGAAGTAATATCAATTAGGGAAGACCTAAAAAGCTGGGTAGCAATTAAAGATCTACTAATAAAAGAATTTTCTGATCACAGATCAAGTAAAAATTTAACGCAAGAACTATTAAGGTTAAGAATATATTCTAACGAAAGTTATAGACTTTTTGCCGAAAGAATAAACAAGTTAGTGTATAAAATAGCCACAAAAGTGCAATTAATTGACATGAGTGAAGAAGAGAAAAGGGTTCACATAGATATTTTAAACGAAAACGCATTAACCACTTATTTAATGAACCTTAAGGAACCTGTATCGACTGCTGTTAAGTTAAGAGATCCCGGTTCCCTGAGTGAAGCTTTGTCACTTACGGAAACGAAGGAAAACGAGTTGCTATGGGAAAGAAACATCGCTAGTCTCAATAGCACGCATAATTTTAGATATAATCAATCAAATCCAGGGCATTTCAGGCAAATCAGACCAAATAAAAATTTTAGACCACAAAATCAAAATTTTTATCAGGGTTATCAACCGAATCGTTATCAGTACAACAGATTTCAGGAAAATAGGCCCAATAACAACAATTGGACACCTAGATTCCAGCAAAACCATCATTTTCAGCCAAATTATCAGGGAAATAATCACGGATTTTACGCCAACCAAAGATTTCCGATTAGACAACAAAATTTCGGGAATACTTATGCTCCTCAAGTCAATCAAGCGCCACCTCAAAATCAGACACCTCGTGCGCCATCTCAAAATCAAGACGTATCTATGCGATCTGTATATTCAAACCGAAATACTAATGGCAGCCAATTTAGGCAGAGACAACCCCAGAATTTTGCCTCAGGTTTTAATAATAGTATCGAGGTAGAAAATAGGGCTAATCAACCCCAGGATTTTCAACAGGATGTAGAAACAAATCGAACGCCTTAGCAAAAATAGAATTAAACAACATGAATTGCAATTTGCCTCATATTATTATACCAGAACCATTCAATATAAAACTTATGATTGATACGGGGGCGGAAAAGTCAGTAATTTCACCCAGATTAGTAGAAAAATATTATAAGGGTTATGTTCAAAATGAAAATTTTACGATTACGACAGCGCATAAGACTACAATACACAATCAGGTAGCAGTAGTGCCTTTAATGAGAATATTTAATTACCCTGTCTATCATAAATTCTACGTATTTGAAGTGAACGATAAATACGATGGACTTATTGGTAAAGATTTACTAGTTGAATTGAAAGCTTATATAGATTTTGACAAAAATATTTTGCACACGAAAAATGCTGGTATACCAATACATTTAAATGATCATAGAAAAATCAAATTAGCTCCACGCACAGAAACTGTATGTGATTTTCCCGTAATGAGTTTTGTTCAGGAAGGAATATATGACGGACATTCTTTTTGTGAAAAGGTGAAAATACCACCCTGTTTAGTGAAAGTGGATAATTACAGAGTCAAATTAATAGTAAGAAATGAATCGGAGGAGGAACAAGAAATAACAGCGTTTCCCTTAGAACTAGCACCCCTTAGTCAGTGTGAAATAAATAGTACAGGTATAGATAATCAAAATTTACAACCGATCGGAGCAAATGCAATTTTGGACAAACTAAATCTCGCGCATTTGAACTCGGAGGAAAGGTTTTACATTACAAGGCTAATAACAGATTACCTAGACATTTTCCATGTTGATGGTAAAGACTTAACGTGCACAAGTAACGTAAAACATAAGATAGTTCTAACATCAGATGAGCCTACATATCAGAGACAGTATGGACTCCCTCAGAGTCAACAAGAAGAAATTGGTAGGCAAGTAGAAAATCTTTTAAATAACAAAATCATCAGGCCATCAGAAAGCCCTTATAATTTTCCCGTTTTAATAGTTCCAAAAAAACTAGATAGGACAGGAAGGCCAAAATATAGGATGGTCATAGACTATAGAAAGCTCAACGAGCTTACTATTGAAAATAAATTTCCCATCCCAAATATTACTGAAATCCTTGAAAAATTAGGCAACAGCAAATATTTTTCGACATTACATCTTGCATCTGGTTACCACCAGATAGAGATAGAAGAAAAAGATAAACCGAAAACAGCATTTTCCACTTCTACCGGACATTATGAATGGAATCGAATGCCATTCGGGCTCAAAAATGCACCGGCTACTTTCCAAAGACTTATGAATACTATACTCACCGGATTACAAAACATCGAAGCATTTGTTTACCTTGATGATGTCATTATTTTTTCGAGTAGTCTTCAAGAACATGTAGAAAGGTTGAAAAAGGTTTTTGATCGAATTAGGAAAGCTAATTTAAAAATTCAATTAGATAAAAGCGAATTTTGTAGAAAAGAAGTAGGTTATTTAGGCCACCTTATAACTCCAGAAGGCGTAAAACCAGACCCTAAAAAAATAGAAGTTATTCAAAAATATCCGTTACCAAAAACAAAGAAAGAAATCAGAGCGTACCTAGGTTTGTTAGGTTATTACCGTAGGTTTATTCCAAACTTCGCCGAATTAACAAAACCCTTAACAAAATGTCTCAAGAAAGACTCTGTAGTTACATATGATGCCAAAAGCTATCAAAACAGTTTCGAAAACTCCAAAGAAATGCTAATGAATGAACCAATATTACAATATCCCGATTTTACGAAAGAGTTCAATGTTCGAACCGTTGCGTCGAATGTAGCTTTAGGAGCTATTTTATCACAGGGACCGATAGGTAAGGACCTACCCATTTGTTACGCTAGCCGAACAAACAAATGACGAAATGTCAGTATTTGCTCAAGTAGACGAAAATGAAGAGCTTCCAAATTTAACGGGAGAAGAAGTCGAAGAACTCCTACAAGAAGTTAATCAGGAAGGACAAGGAGAAGAGGCTATGGATGTAGATGAAGCCAGCGAAGAAGAAATGGATGTTCAGGAAGAAGAAAACCATGACCTAATTCCAACAGTAGATGACCCAGTCGAATCGAAGAAGTGCCGTTATCACATTATAACAGTATTTAACAACCCGGAAGTAAAAATCGATAAACTACCAAACAATAAAGTAAATTATTATATTCAAACAATATCAGGAAATATTCAATACGCTAAGAAAATTTTGAAGGAATATTTTTCAGGTAGCAAACGCACTACGTTCATTTTGACAAACCCCAAACGTATGAATTATACTATAAAGCGTATAAAGAGCTTTTCGGTAATAAAGGCCCAAAAATCATTTATTGCAAACAAAGGCGTATAGAAGTAGTAGATTTAGCGGAAATAGAAGACGTAATACAAACGCACCATGAAGGTAAAACTAACCACCGTGGTATAAAAGCAACAATCATGCAACTAAAAAGAAACTATTATTTCGATAACATGCAAAAATTAGTAACAGATTATATAAACAAGTGTGAAGTATGCGATCAAAGTAAATACGATAGGCAACCCCCTAACCCCCCAATCACAATGACGGAGACAGCATCTGCGCCCTTCGAGATTGTACACGCTGATACATTTTATATAGGTAACCAATCATACATCACGCTAGTGGATGCTTTTTCAAAATTGGCACAAGCCTATCCTGCGCCAAGTCAGCACGGTATTATTTCAATAAAAGCGTTCATACAGTATTTTCGACACTATGGAACACCAAAATTAATAATTATGGACCAAGGTAGAGAATTCTATAGTAACGCTCTTAAAGAATTTTTGGCAGCACAAAAAGTACAGATTCATTTCACTACCGTAGGCAATCATGAAAGCAACGGCATGATTAAAAGAGTACATTCCACCCTTACCGAACAAATGAGAATTCTGAAATTAGAACACCCAAACGAAAACGTTGATGATTTATTAGATTTAGCATTGATAGCGTATAATCACACAATCCATTCTCAAACAGAAAAGACTCCACTCGAGCTCTTATTAGGTCACACATTTTCAAGGGATAGTTTCGATATCGATTATGACAAACAGTGGTATGAAAATTGTACAAATAAACATTTAGAAAAGATGAAGCTTTTGTACAGTAGCGTTAAAGAAAAATTACATAACAAAAAGATTAGGCGAAACAAAAAAATAAATTCAAGACGAAAACCTCCGCGAAAACCGACTAGAGCTTTTATAAAAACCACTAAAAGAGTAGGGAAATTAAAACCCCAACAAGAAGGACCTACAGAAATCACAGATGTAGATGACAGAAACGTAGCGTCTACGTCATCTGGTAAAAGAGTCCATCTTAGGCAATTAAGACACCCTATTTTTACAGGCTCACAACAGCAGGATGCAACCAGCTCGTCAGCGCCTTAAACAAGACCGGACAGCCAGGACTATTACCTATTAGGCTAGGAAAAGCCCAAATTATTAGTTCTTATTGGAAACTAATTAAACCTATCAATATAACCCATATACAGTTAGAGTATTATAAGTTAATCGATAATTATAGGACAGTATGTAGTATCACCAACGGAACGAGAAATCTAGATATATATGATAATTTGAAAAATAATTTAAAGTACAATTTAAAGCAAATTGACGAAAAATTGAATCATTTCACACAGCACAGACGGAGGCGAGGTTTGATTGATGGTTTAGGAAGCATAATAAAAGCCATAACCGGAAACTTGGATGAAAATGACGGTGAAAAGATTAATGAAGCTATTCACAGTCTCTCAGCCAACCAAAATAATATGAAAACATTATTACATAACCAAATTTGAATCACAGAACAATCAGTTCTAAAAATTCAAAATACTCTTAAAACATTAGAGAAAAATCAGAACATTATAGCAAGTCGTTTAGAACTATTGCGCAACAAAGTGGATACAGGTACAGATAGCACTATCACGTTAATTGAGTTAAACCAGCAATGTCAAATTTTAATCGACTTATTAGATGAAATTTCAATAGCTATTACATTTTCGAAAATTGGTATCTTACATCCTAGTATTTTAGGCTCACATGAACTAATTGAGAGTTTAAGATCAGTCCCTAAAATGATTCATTTTCCAGTAGAAGTAACAAATGAAAATTCACACATTTTTGAGAAAATTTCACAAACTAATGTATTTTCGAAAAACAACTGCATTTACTTTATCATTAAGATACCAATTACTTCAAGCGATACTTATGCTTATTATCACTTGATACCTTTTCCTACAAAAATCCATGATACCTATTCCCTTATTGTACCAAACAAACCGTACCTCCTAATGCAAGAAAGAAGTTACGCTGCCCTAGAACAAAGCTGTCAAGAAGTACAACCAGAGGCGTACATCTGCAAAATTCAAGAAACGAAGCCCATTGATGATAATGCTCCATGTGAAGTCCAGCTACTTAACAGAAGAAATAATCAAGAAAATTGTCACCCAATTTCCATTCATATTCAATCGACAAAGGTTGAAGAAATTAAGTCGAACTTATGGTTAGTGGTAAATCCAAAATCACTGCCATTGGAAATCAAGTGCAACGGAGTACCCGAAACAATAGAAATACCTGAATCTGCAGTAATACAGTCACACCCTGAATGCAAATTGAAAATAGAAAAATACGTTATACCAAGTGGGCAAAAGAACATGATGAGAAACCTTTTCATCCCAGACCTGCAGTTACAGAAAAATGTGAAAATAGAAAATGCACGTTTGAACTTAGAAAATCTGAATATAAGTTCACTGCATGAAGAAACTATAGCCATGGAAATGCTGAAAACAAGAGCAGAAGAAATAAATCCAGTCCATCCGTTAACATGGTATTCAGGAGTTAGCACCAGTACTTTAATAATAATTGGCATTATAGTAACTTTGCTAATTATTTGCAAGAAAAATCAAGCACAAAGAAAAAAGAAAATCGAGGCCAAAGAAGAGATTCCCATGCAGACTTCGCAGAAAGACATCGGCGTCAAGGCAACCCCGATGTTTTCCATCTAAGGGGGGAGGTGTTACGGCTCCAGATACCGCTGACCAGACAGAAGATAGGAAGCAGACGGAAACCAGCGTCCTATTGTTCATTCATAAAGACACGTGTGCATTCATTATGTTTATCACCTTATATTTTTATCTGACATATAAATACCTATTGCATTGTATTAATTAGTTAGTACCAGTACCAGTACCAACATCTGTACTCAAATAAACGGTTTCTCGTCCGAACTGAAATTTGAATACTTTTTTTTTAAAAGTAAGTTCCGTGGCGCGTAATCGTAATTCGTTGCGGCTTGACGTTGACTTCTGGGACACCCTGTATACCAAGTCTCCATTATGAAAAGTGACAAGATATTGGTTTTGCTGATGAGCAGCAACACACAGGGGTGTTGGCGTAATGGTTTGCCACTCGTTTACTAGAAACAGTACGACAGTTTTGTGCGTTTTATCGGATATACCCTACATTGCCTTATCTATGTAAATGGCTTTCTAGACATCTTTCTTTGGCAATACAACGCACCCCCTCCCCCGTGTTGCATTATTGGTTGTCGAACTATGCACTTCGTTCAAGAACGTTTTGCCATAGCTACCTCGTTCACCGGATTTGAATTCCTTCGAACATATGCGGGTTACGAAGAGGATAATACTGTCTATTTTGCACTATCCTCCTCAGGCTGTATCACTGTCATTTATGGAACGAGTTGCCACAAGCACATATGAGTTATCTTATTTTACCGCCACCTATACATACAGGGTGAGTCAAGCTCAACGCCTCAGACTCTCGTGACCCAACGATAACACTTTTAGAAAAATCGACTTTGCAAGTGTATGTAGGTCGAGTTGGGCTACATCTTAAGAATAATTACTTTTATACAGGATGTCTGATAAAAGCGTGACATATCAAAGTTGTTTTTTTAAATGGAACACCCTGAATATCATTGCATATTTAGATTTCTGGGTGCATTTTAGTGTAACTTTATGTATCACACATGGGACTTTAAGCGAACCGTTTAGGTGCAAATCACAATTTTGGGTATAGGTAGATGTCAGAAAAAAATTGAATATCGCAGCTATTATAAATCTTAGAGGGCTGTGACTTTGCCACGTTACTAAGCATGAAATGTGTCAGCTTATGTTAGACGGTCGAGTTCGAATTACATTTGTACTTGGAGAAATCGGTAGATCAATTCAGGAAACTTCAATCAAAGGTAACTTGATTTTTTCAAATGGGAATGCATCATTCTTTTTATACGATCAAATATGCAATCTAATAGGCTTTCTAATTATATTAGGTTGTGAATATCAATCTATGGTAGTTTTTATTGAATTTCGAGATTTCAATCAAATCAGTGTTTTTCAATTTCCCTACCTATAAACAAACTAGCAGGCCATGAAATATAAACAAAATCGTATTCAGATGGAAAAAACAACTAACTTAGCACAAGCAGAACTAGAGTAAAAGAACAAGATTATAAAAATTCCCTACAACAAATCAACTCTAACCAGAAACAACAGCGGTAACATGTCTAAGGTTAAATAGAAGCTGGAATACGACAGAAATGGATGATTTTTACAGCCTACTAGCGCCTGCAATGTACTAGAGATTAAACATTTCCAAAATCACTATACACTTTGAAATGAAAGCAAAACTTTCAGCGATCGTTGCCGTCAGTCTAATATCTTCAGAACGCAATTTCACATTTGATGGTATAAAACAGTAGTCATTTCCGACAAAGTCAAAAGTAATGATACCACTCAGTGTCGTCCTTTAAATTTTTCAGTATCTATTAGCAAGGTCGCAAAACAAAGGAATACTGACAAGTCATATTTTAATTTTCTGCCAGGCAAATTATGTTTAATAATTTGAGCAGATTTTTAATTTATTCTTCATTTTCGGCGATCTTGCTTATGAGCATTAAAGAATTTGCAGAACACCAGTCAGAGGTATCGGTTACTATTTTTTTAAATCATGAAATGTGACAAAACAATGGTTTTTGTGAATCGTCAATCTTTAGAATATTGTATGTAGTAGCCGGTATGCTGTGAAAAATACCCATTTATGTCGTACTCCAGCTGCTTTTTGACCTTAAATGTGTTATGTCTTATATTTAGGGTTAGAATTGATTTGTTGTAAGTCATTTTTATAACTTTGTCCCTTTACTCTAGTTCATCAATATCTATCTGCTAAGTTAGTTGTTTTGTTCCATCTGAACAGTTTTTGGTTTATATTTCATGGCCTGCTAAGTTGCTTATAGGTAGGTAGGAAAATTGAAAAACACCGGTTTTACTGAAAACTTGAAATTAAATCAAAACTACCAGAGACGGATATTTACAACCGCATATCATTAAAAAGCCTATCAAATTGCACGTTCGATTGTATAAAAAAATTATGCATTCCCATTTGAAAAAATCAAGTTACTTTGATTGAAGTTTCCTTACTTGATCTACCGATTTCTCCAAGTACAAATGTAATTCGAACTCGACCATGTAACGTAAGCTGACAAATTTCATGCTTAGTAATACGGCAAAGTCACAGCCCTCTAAGGTTTATAATAGCTGCGATATTCAATTTTTTTCTGACATCTACCTATACCCAAAATTGTGATTTGAACCTAAACGGTTTGCTTAAAGTCCCATGTGTGATACATAAAGTCACACTAAAATGTACCCGGGAGTCTAAATATGCAATAACATACAGGGTATTCCATTTAAAAAAACATAACTTTGATATGTCACGCTTTTATTAGACACCCTGTATAAAAGTCATCATTTTTAAAATGTAGTCCAATTCGACCTACATACACTCGCAAAGTCGATTTTTCGAAAAGTGGTATCGTTTGGTCACAAGAGTCCGAGGCGTTAGGCTTGACTCACCCTGTATAGGTACTACAGTGCATAATGCGGTGCCGTTATACACATTACAACTTTTATATATTTTTTATATCACTACTAAATCAAATACTGTGCAAATGCAATAGTTTCATTCTGTATGTAAAACTACTATACTGCCAGAAGATAAATTCAAGAAATTATTTCGTCTTGATGGAATACTTGGAATATTGTCAAGTATATATGTATTGTTTTAGTTCATAGCAATTTTTCTGCACTATTGTGATAAAGCTAATGATTCTAGAGTACCTACGTTATGTGCTACACGCAAAGTGCGTATAATATTTTGAACATTTGTGTGTGAAAAACCAGTCGTATCTCTAAAAGTTACGAAACTAGGAAATCGTTGAATCAATTTTCTGGAATAATTTCTGTTAAGAAAGAATAACAATTGAGCGGCTTATCTTAGGGTCGTATCCATAGTTGGCAAGAAATACTTAGGGACCCTCAAGTGTGACCTTTTTGTGATCTCTTTCCTAGACAACATCTACGAGATGGCGGGATTCATTTGGTAGCGTTGCCGTATTTCATATTTAAGTCAATTTGTTACGCCTATACCACCATACCTACGCATTTTGATGTTTTCTGGTATCCCTTTTTGTTTTGTGCTAGTATTTCGTGTTTTGTGCCGGACATGTTTCCGGATGTGATAGAAACTGGCAAGATCGTACCACAGCATAGTAAACAACCAGCATAATATCTCTGAGGATTTTCTATATAAAAATGATTTTTGCGGTGTAGGGTCTAGGTAGAGATGCAAAAACGGAAATATCGATACCGGTACCAATTTGATTTTTTTAGCCAAGTAGGTGAGTTCTTTCGTACAGATAATTTTGTGCAATTGATTACATCCCTCAATAATTATATAATTAGTTTCGATACTGATACCGCTACAAAAGTAGCGATACCAACTTGGGATTGCTCAAAAAGTATCTAAGATAAAAATACTCGATATTAGTGCAGAAGTACAAGTATCGAAGTATCGTTAGCATCCCTACAAATAATCATCCAAAAGGAGGGATGCGCGTGTGATTGCCGCCAACCTGAGATATTGTGCTGGTTGTTTACTATGCTGTGACCGTATTCCAAAATTATCCTACAAAATCGAGCGAAACGTCATGTTGACACATCATGTTGGCATTTCATTACTTGAGTATTACTTAAGCGAGCCTTACATAAGGGACCCTCACGTAGCTGTCTAAATACAAAACCTTATTTAAGGAACCCTCAAGTATAAAGGAACCCTTAAGCAGGGCCGCCACATTGCCGGTCAGGACCAGATTCTGGTCAGGGGCCCCCAATACCATAGCCGTCTCAAGTGATGAGGTCGTGATGTTCCAACTGGCAACAAGATGGTTAGCCAATTGCCAATATCATGTTGAAGAACTATTGATTACCTCTCTCCACACAAAACAACGTCATTTGTACTTGGTTTCAAGTTTCAGTGATTGAAACGTCTAAATTTTTATGGAACTATGTTTCTTATTCTTCATTTTCCCAAATAAATCTAAGAAACTGTAACTGAAAATTAGGAACACTATTATTCACGTACGTTAAGTAGGTAGTTATTAGTTATGGGATTTTGTTTCTTTTTCGTCTCGGAACAGTACGAATTGCAAATAGAAGCCGTAATCAGAGAAATTCATAATCACTCATTTCTTAAAAGTAGCTGACAAAAAATAATGATTGACTAAATTTTATAATCAACACATTCAATCAGTTATATTCAACTTGAAATTTTGTAGACTGATTGGAAAAGAGAGTCTATGTGTACAACATGGCTGAAGGGTTTGATTGAAACAGCACCTGAAAGAATATAGAATGTGTATTTAGTGAAACACAGGAACAAAAAATTGCTACAAAAATGAAGTTGCTTCATTATAGTTTATTCACAATACAGTATAGTTTTTTGTAATAAAGTTACCCAGAAAAGAATTAGATTATTAACAAAATAAATGAATCGGTAAAATATTGTTGAATAACATAACATACACTGTTAAAAAACAGTTGCCCGCGCGACAGCGTTTACTAATATTTGGGGCCCGGGCCTGAGACAACAGTACCCAGCTGCCCCCCCCCCCTTGTGGCGGCCCTGCTCTTAAGTATCGACTATGAATACGACCCTTAATGTCAGTAAGTAGAATCTCTATTTCGTTATTTGCTATCATCTGTCATAGATTACGGGGGTGGTAACCAAAACTCAAAATATAACCTCAAGTCATTTCAGTGTGATAAGAAAATAATTTCCTGTTAGGATAGAGACGCAGCCAAGACAACATTCTTTCGCTATATTTGATCAGTGTAATTTTATTCCAAATTATTTTTAAAACTATGTTTTTGTTTCTGTAGCATGAAAGTAATCATTATTAGAGTTATAGTCGACAAGTTTTGAAAATGATTAGGAACTTTGTGTATATAATTTGAAAATAATTCATTATTACATTTGACACCATATTCAATACAGAAACGCTAGGACAAGAAAATAGGTTTATTTATTATAGTCAAAACTATAATGCCGAGTTGTGAATAAAAGTCTTTTTCAGGAATATATGAAGATAATGGGCTTAACAACTACATTGTACTGGATGTCGTGGTTTCTACAGGTCTTTTTCCATATGTTCATACTTTTGGCCATATACGTAACTCTAGTGACACTGCCAATAATCAAAGGACATGCAGTATTCGTACTTTCGAGCCCATCACTGATATTATTTTTTCTTATGCTTTGGGGCGCAGCAAGCATCACCCTCACATTTATAATTGCTGCATCGATTCATAGTGGTAAGTGTGAACGAATAGATATTCGTATTATACAGGGTGGGCCAATAGTGCGTGGACGGAAGATTGTGGCCTTACTAAAATATATTTTAAAAACCTGTTACTTGATCATGGTAACGAATTTCACTCAAATTTTGACGTTTATACAGGGTGATTCATATCATTCTTACATTTTATATATTATTGCATATTTAGGTTCCTTGGTTAATTCTAGTGTGAGTTTATGTATCATACATGGAAATTTAAACGAACCGTTTCCGTTTAGGCGCAAATCACCATTTTTGGTATAAGTAGGTATCAGAAAACAGTTGAATATCGCAGGGTATAAAACCTAGAAGGCCGTGATTTTGCGGTATGATCAAGCATGAAACGCCTCACCTTAGATTAGACAGATAAACTTGAATTCTTTTTATAGTTTGAGAAATCAGTAGATTAATTAAGGAAACTTCAATCGCAGATAACTTGATTTTTTCAAATGGGAATGCCTATTTTTGTTTATCGAATCAAATGTAAAATTTGATTACCTTTCTAACGAGATAGGATTCTCAATACCAATCTTTTTTGGTTTTCATTTTACTTCAAGTTTTTAGTCAAATCGGTGTTTTCAATTTTCCTCCGTGCAAGCAACCTAGCAGGCCATGAAAAATGAACAAAAGCCCGTTAATATGGAAGAACCCAACTAACTTAGTAGAAAGATGCAAACGAACTAGAGTAGCGAGGCAAGATCATGAAAATTACTTACCAGACATCAGCTCTAACCGGATCCAACAGCGGCAAGATATCTAATGTCAATGAGAAGCTGGGATATCACTGAAGTGTTTGTTTTTCACAGCCTACTAGCTATTGAGGTCTACTAGAGCTTGACAACTTTCCAAAACCAGCGATTTTTGCTAGAGTCTAACATCTTTCGAATAAAATTTCACATCTAATGGGACAAAAACATTAGTCATTTCCGTTTAGTTAAGTCAAAAGTGAAGATATCTCTGGACGTCTATTGAAAGGATTGCTAGAATCAACGAATTCGAATAGGTAGAAGCAGTAAACAAGGGTTTTGTTTGGACCCACTATCTCAAGCATATTATAAATATTGTGTTTATCCTTGTGTTTATCAAGCAGCTTGATGCTCGTAGCAGGCAATTAGGCTGGTAGAGGATCGGAGGCAAAAAATAGCAAAGGATAACTTGGCCACGTTGCCAGATCGTCTCCGTGTAAACCTATTGTATTTTCGTTAGCTGTGACAACTGACAATATATATTTTGCAGTCATTGCAGTAATAGTAAAGTTGAAAAAAGCGTATGAGGAAAATCACAAAATAGACTTTTGCTCCAAAGGAAGATCCTGATCAATGTATTGATATTATACAGGGTGATACTTCTTTGTCAACTGTACATAGAAGTCGTTAAAATAAACAACTTTTTCAAATAACTCTTACCCGAAAACTGAAAAATAAGCGAGATACAAAATCGAAAAAAGTAAGTCTTGATTGTGTAATGTGTATTAAGACGTAATTATTACCTAGTCTGTTTGTATTTAGTTTTTTGCTTTTTTAGGTTGATCGTTTCGGGTTCATTGTTATAGTTTAGAGTAAAATTTGGGTTTTAACGGTGCATAAAGTATTAAAAGATCATTTTTAACAATTCCACAAAATTTATTTCCCGCGGATTTCTGTAAAAAAATAACATCGTGTTTGTGAACACAGTAAATAAGAACAACTGGGCCTTGCCAATATACACATGCCTGTTAGAGCATGGACTGAGACGAGCCGATTAACAATTGACTAAACCCCAGTTAAACCATTTTAACCTCAACAATTGAACCCGTGAGGTTAAGTTAGGTTAGTTACTGAAACTTAAAAATACCATAGTAGTTTTTCAGCGGCCCTGGAGTGGCGTCCACACACAAACCAATCTCACCCCCATTTCGGTTTCCGCTAAATTAGGTCAAGCCAATATTTCTGAAAAAACGTAACAACGTCGCATCAACGGAAATCCCAATTCACAGGTACCCAGATCTGGACCGAACCATGACCCTTTCCTTTTTCACCCTTTATTTACCAGACGACAGGTAGCGGACTCGCTGAGTTCTATTGTTTGTTTTGGGTGATGCCTGCAAACCTTATCATCGGGTAAGAAATGCCAGTGACGTCTCAAAAGGGGTGTAGCTCATGGAGCGAGAGAATATTATATTCATGTATTTCCATTTCGTTTACGTTTCTATTCCAGCTAATTCTCATGAACGTGCAGTTTTTTTAGCTAACCGCGATTCATAAAACTGAGATTTGATATTTGATTAAATAAGAAACGTTTCGAAGTTAATGTCACTTTAAATTTGTTTTTCCAGTTTTACGTAAAATGAATTATTGAAAAAAATTTATTTTGCGCCGTAAACAATTTATGCTAAATATGATAAATTTATAAAAATAGAATTTAAATAAATTTATTTTATTCGTTTCTTGTCTTCAAACTTTATTGTTCATTTGTGTACCAGACGGTTACCTGTTGCAGGTTCCCTTCTTCAAAATGTTTCGATCTGTAATGATAGTCTCGAAACTGGGAAGATTGCGATACATAATGCTCGATAAGTACCCGTTCCCATATATTATAGTTAATGTGTCTCTGTTTCTAAGGCAATAATAGGTAATACAGCAAATTTATTACTGCACTGCCTGTTGCTCCAATGTGAGAATCATACACTCCGAAGGTGAGAAGCCTGACAAAGGTGATAAAACCTCCCTTTTATATATTTACAGGGCCAAATTCTTTCAAATACCAAATCATAATCACTAAATAGATAGGTTCTTCAAGTTGTATTTTTTGTAGGTCTGTTGTATTTAAATTTATTTTGAACATTATCTGGTAATAGAAATATGTATATTGAAATATATTGAAAAAGTTCAGTGTAAGTTTTCATTGAATGCACCCCAATGTAAGTACTTAGTAGTTTTGTAGTTCCCTTTCAAATATGCGAACAATTAGTGGACCCGTATGGTACATAAATAGTCCAATAAATTTGGACTGGCTGCGATTGGTCGTAAATCCTATACCACGAGTATTTAACATCTGGCATCTTTCATTTTTTTCCTATCACTCTGTAATAGTTTCTCTTTTCTATATCCTCAACGTAATCGTCATTATCTTATAGCCACACCGTTACATGCTTATCCCTGCAACGTATCTTGTTACTATTATTATTATTACATAGAACAAAGAAGAAAAATGTGCAGCCCGGGCTACTGCCCGCCGAGCTGCTCTTTCGTCACACGCTGACCATCACTCCCTCAAAAATAATGTAACGTACGTCTATGTCTGTATAATAAAAGCTCTTTAAATCCAGCGGATTTCTGTCAATTTCTGTAAACAATAACATCGTCTTTGTAAACAAGTGGTAAATAATAACACCAGGGTCATGGATACACTCACATGCCTGTTAGCGCATGGGCTTTGCTTCTTCTAGCCTATTCGAATTCGTTGGCTAGAATTATTTAATTACACTATGTTGTAATTGTGTTTATTTCATGTAGTTTTCTACAAACTATATTATGTTTCACAATTCAAACAGACTGCAATTCAAGTTTCATTTTCCGCGATTTTGCTAATAAGTACATAGAAGTGCCTACTGAAGAATTCAGAAGACATAGATATTCTACTGCCAGCAACAATCACTAGTAGTTGTCCTTTGATTAAATATTTTTTTACTCACTTTGGAAATTGGCTAATAGCTAGTAGGCTGCGAAAAATGAGTGTTCTTGTTATCGCTATTGTTTCTGGTTAGAGCTAATATGTTGTGAGGAATTTTCATAATTTTGCTTCGCTGCTCTAGTTAGTTTGCATCTTTCTACTGAGTTAGCTCGTTTCTTCCACATTAACGAGCTTTTGTTTATTTTTCATGGCCTGCTAGGCTGCTTGCACGCAGGAAAATTGAAAAACACCTATTTGAAAATTGGAAATAAAATGAAAACCAAAAGAGATTGGTGTCGAGAATGCTATATCGTTAGGAAGGTAATCAAATTTTACATTTGATTCTTCAAACCAAAATAGGCATTCCCATTTGAAAAAATCAAGTTATCTGTGATTGAAGTTTCCTTAATTAATCTACTGATTTCCCCTAGTACAAAAAAAATCAGATTTAGCCGTCTGACTTAAGGTGACGCATTTTATGCTTATACGTACTGCAAAGTCACGGCGTTCTAAGTTTTATGATCGCTGCGACATTCAACTTTTTTCTGATACCTACTTATACAAAAAATGGTGATTTGCGCCTAAACGGTTCGTTTAAAGTTCCATGTATGATACATAAAGTTACACTAGAATTTACCGAGGAATCCAAGTATGCAATAATATATAGGGAGTTTCATTCAAAAAAATGTGAGTTTGATATGAATCACCCTGTATAAACGCCAAATTTAAGTGAACATATTTTTACGTTATAGCCCTCAAGGGTACCTACCATGATCAAGTGACAGATTTTTGAAATGATTTTTAGTAAGCCCACAATCTTCCGTCCACGCACTATTGGCCCACCCTGTATACAGGGCTCATTTGAAAACTTTTCACCACGGATTTATCAAAAACCACTGATTATAAGAAAAAACGCCGAGACACGTCGAAAGATTTGTCAAGGGGGACAACATTTTAACCAAAACTGCTTCATCACCTTGTACACCTAACAATTTTAAATGTCAAGCGATATCGGGTAATATCTCGTTTCGAAGGTATGTCAAGGTCCTTTATTTTTACGTTTGAGTTTTCAAAATCAGTCGATTCGAATTCGAGAAACTTAGAAAAATCTTTATGTATCTGAATTTCTTCAAATAGACAACAAGAATACACGAAAATATCTTTTTTATTGCCATAAGTGTTCAAAATGTTGCCGGTCAAGTTGCAAAAACATGTTGTGGGATATCATGGCTGCTTTCGATGTTGTGTTGTCGAAGGTTATCCAAAGATTTAAGTTGGGGCTGAACACAATAGATCTTAAATGTCTCTATAGAAAAAACTCTAATGGCGTCAAAATCAGGAGATCTAGAAAGCCATTCTATGGGCCCTTTTCGCCCTATACATTTACTGGAAATGCGTCGTCTAGCCATTGCCAACGGAAGAACATAGTGAGGAGGAGCGCCGTCTTGCTAGAAATAGGTTTCAGCCTCATCAAGTATAGAGTCTCCATTCTCTTTGATTTTGTTTTTAATGGTTTCAGCGACAAGCGGATTGATGATGAGGGCTGGGTATGCCCTTCTACAAAACCATGAGGACTTTCATCGCTCTAATACCTGTAATTATGCTTATTAGCAAATCCAGTTAGATAAAATTTGCCTTTATCAGCGAGGCAGATATTCTTTACACGAATCTTATAACCACCAATCGCTGTAGCCATTTGTTCACAAAACTCAACTCGCCGATCGAATGAAGTACTAGGATTTATGCCAAAATGATCCAAAACGTCAACTTGAGCGACTTCATCCAGAACTTTCCGTTTTTTATTTGCAGAGGTTCCAGTTTGAGTAAATTTCGGAACAAGATCTAATAGACCTATTAGAAGTTATATTTCCTGGATGTCTGGCGTTATACGGAACGGCAGTTTGCCGAGCACACTGATTTTGGGACCATACATTTGTATTATTGCCACTGTTTTTCAACTGTCCGTCAGGAATTTGAACATCACCTATATCATTGTTTGGTCAATA
This sequence comes from Callosobruchus maculatus, assembly GCA_951848785.1. Lineage (NCBI taxonomy): Eukaryota > Metazoa > Arthropoda > Insecta > Coleoptera > Chrysomelidae > Callosobruchus > Callosobruchus maculatus. The sequence goes on along the minus strand of CATOUR010000021.1, from coordinate 3,829,101 downwards.
ACGGGGAACATTTTGAACACTTATTGCAATAAAAAGTGGTATTTTTGTGTGTTTTTTGTTTTCTATCTGAACAAATTAAATTACATAAAAATTTTCTAATTTTAAAAAGATCAAACGTGAAAATAGAGGACTTCAAGATACTTTTGAAACAAGCTATTACTCGGTACCCCTTTTCATTTAAAATTTTTCGGGGGATGCCCTGGTGGTAGAGGATACAAGGGGTTGGGAAGTAGTTCTCGGTTAAGAACTGGTCAACCTTGATAAATCTTTTGACGTGTCTTGGCTTTTCTTTCTTTCAATAAGTGGTTTTTACTGTATAGTATATTGTATAGATAAATCATCATCACAGCTGTATGGTGACATAAAGACCATAATAACCGTCTCCTCGTCGAGAACACTTGAAAGGTAGAAAAAAGTAAGCAAACGTATTCTGTGTCTAATTTTACTGATTTGTAATTTATTGAAAATACATTTTAATTACGGCGAATCCTATATACACGATATTGCATCTGAAGGATGGTAAATTATTGAGCCGGCTTTCCACTAAACGGACAGTTGAGTTTGTGTTTTCTGGAACCTAAAAAACAAAAGTAAAACTGAAACACACTTTAAACTTTTGTTTCCATCAAGCGGACTGAATTATGGCCGCGTTTTGTTACGGCTCCAGATACCGCTGACCAGACAGAAGATAAGAAGCAGATGGAAAGCCGCGTCCTATTGTTCATTCATAAAGACACGTGTGCATTCATTCTGTTTATCACCTTATACGTACATATAAATACCTACCTATTGCATTGTATTCATTTTCAGTACCAGCACCAGTACCAGAGTGGTATCTCACAAATACCACAATAAACTCTGTACTATCTGTACTCATAAATAAACGGTTTCTCGTCCGAATTGAAATTCCAATATTTTTAAAAAGTTCCTTGGCGCGAAATCGTACTTCGTTTCGGTTTTGTTTTCCGTCCGTTTCAATTGGTCAGGAACACATACTTTCATTGATCATCAAGCAATGTTTCGAGGAGATGAAGGTTGTAATTTATAAACCCTTTGAGGAAGCCAAAATATGAAGTTTCATGGAATGAATCAAATCTCAGTTATGCGACACAGCTGATGCAGAAAATCGTGTATGGGATGGATTTACCTTTAATGAAAATGTGCTCTATCTGAATAAACGGCACCTTAATTCGTTATTAATATTAAACTATACTTACGTAAACTATTTGGTACAAATTTGGGCAGCGAAACGAAATACAGTGGAACTCTCTCAATAAACACAACACAACCATTTCCATCAGACTTACTCGAGTTTCAAAACATGTCGAAACCTTTTGATGTTACCGCTTCCGAGCGGGACTCGAAATACAAAACACGAACTGTCGCAAAACACGCCAGTCTTCAAAAAGTTTGCGAACTGTCGCAGTTTTGTTTTCCTCGACAGCAGTTTGTGTTTTGTTTTTGTTTTGTCCGTTTAATGGAAAACCGGCATTATATTTAAATAGGTAACAGAAAAGTGCAGCCCGGTCTTCGACACACCGAACTGCTGTTCCATTACCCAGTGACTACTCCTCACACCTTGAGGTCAGTAATCACTGGGTCCGCGAATCGTGCGCCCTAAGTAGACGAAGTGACCCAAGGATGACTGCCTTCTGCATTCTGGTGGCTAAGATGTGCGACGCCGCACGGCACACCGGTATTTTGGGCAGTGCAGGGAGCAGCGTGTTGAGGCCCGGTCAAACAGAGGGCATTCTAGAATGCGGCGTTCCGGCGTTCTCTAACAATACAATGGAACGCTGCGCTGTAAAGCCGTGTTCTAGAATGCCATCTGTTTGCCCATCAGGCATTGAGTTCACCTATGGTTGAATCACTAGATATCTTGACAAAAATTGGCGCAACGCTTTTGCTCAACCCGTCAAACAGGCCTGTTTGGTACAAACAACGGAATGCCGTAACGCGGCGTTAGAACCGCCGCGTTCTACAACGCCCTCTGTTTGACCGGGCCTTTTCTCATTCCACCTAAGGAACCAATGACCATAACCAGCAGGCTTACAGTGTGGTCTGGCCAGAAACTGCGAAGCTGTTCGAGCAACTCCTGATATTTAGTCTACTTTTCCTCCTCCTTTGAGACTATGTCCACCTCGACAGGTGCCGAAAACTCTAACGAACATCGTCTTCTGCTGTTGGTCGAGAAGGACTACGTCGGGCTTGTTTGCCTGTACAAGCTCGAGCGTGAAGAACGAGTAGTTCCATTAAATCCTGCATGTCTCGTTCGCCACTGCGCACTCTATATCCCCTGGAGCGTAAGGCAGTACCGGTGTCTCATCGATACCGTATGAGTACCTTAAATGATAATAGAGCACTCGTAGAGCCGCGTTGTGCCGATGGACGTAAGCTGTCTCAGTGCATGTCTAATGGGGCTTCTAAACGGGCAACACTTTTACTGCAATGTGTGGCTGCAATAGTGTAGCCGGCAACATTCTTGGCAGCAACGGCCAGACTGAGCAATATTTCTTGTATGGCCTGGCCATATAGCCACATATGTTCGGAATTGCCGATATATTTTTGTGTCGTCGGCACATAGCGGGACGATCGCTTGGCTACCGAAAACATCGGCAATACTGCTCTATTTTGGTGTCTGTTTATTGTTGATATTGAACATTTTGGTAGGAAAATGGCTAATACTTGGACGAACGAGAAGATTATTGATTTCATCAATGAAATACACTTACATCCTGAGTTATGGAAAGTGAAAATTCCCGGAATTTCCTTGACACTTCATATTGTAGCAAAAAAAGTTCAAACAAAAACTGAGTGGTATTTTTGAAAGTAGTATAGGGTCTATCATACCATGCCTTCAAAACTTTTTTGTGTACTTCAACCCTTAACAATTACCCCCAACTTCTTTTTTAAAATAGCACCCCACAGCTTTTCCTACATAAATGAAGCCATTATTTTATTTAACATCTTACACAAACCATTTTTTTTTTCGTGAAATCATAAGAATAAAATAAATAAAATAAGAATTTGAGGCGTAATATTTTCGTAATAAAAAAGGATAGAAGAGACATTTTTTTCAAAGGCTTGGCATTATAGGTCATTCGGTACCACTAAAAACCCACTTGGTTTTTGTTTTTTCGTTTTTTACAACAATATTAGCTGTCAAATGGATTCTTATTTTATTTATATGATTTTATGGGGTAGACATTTTTGTAACTCATTGATACAAATAAATTGAATTGATTAAGTTTGCGTATAACATCAAAGGTTCCATGAGATTTTAAATTGGTGCTATATTTGAAATCAAAAAGTTAAGCGCGAGTTTTCGGGGATGACGTACAAAAAAGATTTGGAATGCATGATATAGTCTCTATAGTATCTTCAGAATTGCAACCCAGTTCTTGCTTGGATCGATTATATATACATCTCCAGTTGCGAAAAACCGCCAGCCTTGTACTAACAGGTATAGCTTTTTTCATGTTCCTATCATTTCTTTTTATTTATGGTTCAATTTCGTTTGAAAGCCACTCTTCGACATTGCTGAAAAGTTTTTTAATAGCATATTATCAAGACTTTTTTCTAAACTCAAGTTATCTAAAGTTTCACGCCTATTGAGATAAAGTCGAATCCACTGTCTTCTCTCTTTTTTATTTAATGTTTTGTTTAAAACAATATAAGCCACTGCGTCAGCCATTGCTGCCCGACTATATGGCCCGTCTATGAACAAATTTATGGGCTATACTATTGCAGAAAATGTTGCCGGGATATACATTGCCGAGCCATATGCTGTAATAAAATGTTGTCATCATGGCCGGGCTATAGTTACCAGGAATATAGCCAAATATTGCAGTAGTAAGTATTGCCCATTTAGAAGCCCCTTTACATGCCGACAAGAGATGCATAAGCGTCTCTGGCGCCTGTCGCGGCAAGTTCTACAACAGGTGTCGGGTACATCTGCACCCATAACCCTTTAACGGTATACCAAGGTGTAGGGGACACCGTTTTGGTAGGCCATTATAAAGCCCTCAGTCTCCGACTTCAACCCACTAGACCTTAGGAAGGAGACAAGCCATGTTCTTCTAGATGTTTGTAGAAGATTCCATGCATTGGCTTATCTTTATGAAGCCTTGAAAGGAAGTCGACTTCGGCAGTTTTAATGTAAGATAAGTCGAGTGTGAGGCTTAGTTGCTCGGCTGTTCGTTTCGCTGCGCTAAAAAAAGGCTCGTTCACCCGCATTCTCGTGCTCTCGCACAAAGCAGATCAGGTGATCGGTGCTGTTCGTCACATAGCAGACAGTGGCCAGTACTACCCTGTTACACAGACGCTCCAAACTCAATAGTCCACGCCCTCCCAGGTGTCGCTAGATGCTTATTCGCGGGACACAGGATGCATACCTCTCTCCATATTCATCACTTTGCGGGCCTTCGTGTCGATTTCCTTCAGCTTGTTCACTTTCCAGTGGATAGCACTAAAGGTGTATAATAACAATGGCACCGCAAGCATGTTTGTGGCAGCGACTTTGTTCTTGCCGGACAGTTCTGATGACCAAATCTGCCGGAGTCGGTGCAAAAACGTGCGGCGGAGGCACTCTTTGACCAATTCTGCCTCTTGGACATGGCGCTGCGCCACTCCAAGATAGGTATAGGTATCTCCGGCATGCATCTGTCCCAAGATGCTCTCATAAACGAGCTGTTCCTCATCTCCACTATCTCCACTTCGTCATTTCTTGAGATTAACCAATGCACATTTGTCTGTCCAGAACTCCATTCCGATAGCATGACTGTAATCCTGCACCACCCTCAGCGATTGTTGTAGTTCGCGTTGGCCGGAGGCATAAAGTTTTAGGTCATCCATATAAAAATCCTGGGGTAATCCTGTGCCTCCAGTTATTGGGCGTGCCACAGCTGTAACCTTTAGGCCCGATTTTATCAACATGCGCATTTGAACAAAGACTTTGACTAATCAGAGCAGCCCTTCAAGAATATGCATCTGTCAAAGTACTCTGTAAATTATTGATTTCTCTTGAAGTTTACCTCAAAAAGGTCAAAAATGAACGACTTTATATACAGTCGATCATTGTAAACCATCCAGAGTTTGATTTGGCATCCTAAACGGGTGAAACATTCCATTTTCTTGTTTAACAACAAGTTTAGCAATTGCTAATCTCAACCAATCAGATTCCACAAAGCAGTACATTTGATCACTGGGTTATTGGTCTATTAAATGATGACAAAAAATTCAAATTACTGCATTATTTGGACAAAACCATAATTGACTATCGATAATAATTATAAATACATGCAATATATCTTTGTTTTATGGTAAAAAGGGGTAAAAATAGCATTCTGATACAATTCAAAATCTAAACACACGATTTAGCTGTTGGCCAAGCTATCTCCCAAGTGTGCATGTGCATCTTTGTTGCCCATCCTGAACGGCAAAACTCGCCAGCTGGCGTATAACTTTATTTCATGTAAATAAGAAACCTGTCATATAGTCAAAAATGAATCAGGTTGATATACTTTTGAGAGAAAGGGAGCAACCAGCAGGAGTGATTTTTATTCCTATGTATGCCTTACAATGTGAGCACTGCACCTTTACGTCCTCTGTGAATGTTTCTATAAGAAGCTATATAACAAACATGCATCCAGTAAACGGAAGATTCTTCACAAAAGTATTTATTTGTCTATAATCCATCTGACTGACGAAGGTGGGATTATTAATTATTAAATAAGGTAGTTGTTGTGATTTTTACTACTTTTATGACGCTCACAAATTCTCGCAGTCATCTCTATAAGGTGAACATGAAAAATCTGGCATTAATTTGCAAATAAATCGCCTTGTTCTGATATCCTGCTATGATTTTGATCTATGAATTCCTAAAATATTTTTGACAAAAGTGTCATTCAGCTTTGACGCTTCGTTTTCAATATTGATAAAATACTATTTGATGATACTTATTAATATAGCCCTCAATACCCAATAGAAAGCTTTTGCTAAACAACATCCAACAGAAAAGCTCTGTCAAAGCCTTTGTTAATATATGCATGTTGATAATCTCGGGCCCTCGCGGCCTCAGCGCTATGGATAGCATGACTATAATCCTGCACCACCCTCAGCGATTGTTGTAGTTCGCGTTGGCCGGAGTCATAAAGCTTCAGGTCATCCATATAAAACAGATGGATGACCCTGTGCCTCCGGTTATTGGGCGTGCCACAGCTGTATCCTTTAGTATTTGTTTCTCGCTTCTTATGGCATGCTATCTGGCACTGTATTCATCATTGATAGCACGGAGGCAAACCCAACACACTTTGTAATACAGAAACGTAATTTTAAGTCGCGCAGAACATGACTTCGTTCAGAATCGATGTAGTGGTTTTACTAAACACCGTTAGGTTTGCCCGTCAGGACTCGTAATTTCAAAAACAGTATACTCAAACCACAATGCATCCTTTTGAATTATAATTCTAGATGAAAGAACATCTAATAATAGTGTCATTTCTTTCACAGCTTGTACAATAACAGAAGCCACAGAAGGGTATTTTCAACGGTACGACTGTATTCTGCAGCTCAAGGCACAGAAAAGTAATTTTTCAGAGCACTGCGTTGTAGAATGATCTACTGGGGATTTGATCCCTCAACAGATATAACTCACAGCTTCTAAGTTTAACATCAAGATTGTTACATTATTTATACGTACGATGGTGTTTTGTATTTATCTTTCACTTTGCACGTTTCTGTTTGTAGCTGTCAAAGCCTCCATAGTGGGTGTACTCATATGGTTAGTGCCTTTGGTAATATTTCCAATAATATTTGAAAAAAGCACGTCTGAGCAACTAGCAGCATCTCTGTGGTCAACTATTGCATTAGGCATTGGCGTTAAGACCATCTGTGGATTTGAAAGAGTAGGTGAAGGTAAGTACCAAGCGTCCGAATGACCAAGATAATGGACTAAAATAAAAAAAAAGATAATCCAATTTTCAAACTGGTGAGGTCAGCCCTATCGAGATATAAATGTAAGCAAGATTGTCTGAAAATGTTCAAAAAGGAACAGTCGATATTTTGTAACGAGTGCTCATATATTATCGCAGTGTTAGGGAATATATGCCGGCACTGATGCTTCCTCAAGGTCAATCATATTGGGTGATGGATCACAACAGGCACCCATAAGAGAAACACACAACCTTGAGCTTAGTTGTGTGTTTTGCTTATCGGGGCCGGCTGTGATCACCCTGGAGATTATTCTAAAATGGAGTAGTAACTTCAAGTTTTTTACTGTTTCTAACTTTCATTAAGTATTAGATGTTTGTGTAGCATTAAATTTCTTTTTACAACCCACACCGATAGATAAGGGGAGTATTGGGATCGCGAAAATTTTCGATTTTAAGATAAACGCTTCATAGGCGTTTTATGATGTCTGTCGGTCTGCCGGTCTGTCGGTATGCCGGTCTGCCGGTATGCCGGTCTGCCGGTATGCCGGTCTGTCGGTCTGTCGGTCTGTCGGTCTGAGGGTCTGTCGGTCTGTCGGTCTGTCGGTCTGTCGGTCTGTCGGTCTGTCGGTCTGTCGGTCTGTCGGTCTGTCGGTCTGTCGGTCTGTCGGTCTGTCGGTCTGTCGGTCTGTCGGTCTGTCGGTCTGTCGGTCTGTCGGTCTGTCGGTCTGTCGGTCTGTCGGTCTGTCGGTCTGTCGGTCTGTCGGTCTGTCGGTCTGTCGGTCTGTCGGTCTGTCGGTCTGTCGGTCTGTCGGTCTGTCGGTCTGTCGGTCTGTCGGTCTGTCGGTCTGTCGGTCTGTCGGTCTGTCGGTCTGTCGGTCTGTCGGTCTGTCGGTCTGTCGGTCTGTCGGTCTGTCGGTCTGTCGGTCTGTCGGTCTGTCGGTCTGTCGGTCTGTCGGTCTGTCGGTCTGTCGGTCTGTCGGTCTGTCGGTCTGTCGGTCTGTCGGTCTGTCGGTCTGTCGGTCTGTCGGTCTGTCGGTCTGTCGGTCTGTCGGTCTGTCGGTCTGTCGGTCTGTCGGTCTGTCGGTCTGTCGGTCTGTCGGTCTGTCGGTCTGTCGGTCTGTCGGTCTGTCGGTCTGTCGGTCTGTCGGTCTGTCGGTCTGTCGGTCTGTCGGTCTGTCGGTCTGTCGGTCTGTCGGTCTGTCGGTCTGTCGGTCTGTCGGTCTGTCGGTCTGTCGGTCTGTCGGTCTGTCGGTCTGTCGGTCTGTCGGTCTGTCGGTCTGTCGGTCTGTCGGTCTGTCGGTCTGTCGGTCTGTCGGTCTGTCGGTCTGTCGGTCTGTCGGTCTGTCGGTCTGTCGGTCTGTCGGTCTGTCGGTCTGTCGGTCTGTCGGTCTGTCGGTCTGTCGGTCTGTCGGTCTGTCGGTCTGTCGGTCTGTCGGTCTGTCGGTCTGTCGGTCTGTCGGTCTGTCGGTCTGTCGGTCTGTCGGTCTGTCGGTCTGTCGGTCTGTCGGTCTGTCGGTCTGTCGGTCTGTCGGTCTGTCGGTCTGTCGGTCTGTCGGTCTGTCGGTCTGTCGGTCTGTCGGTCTGTCGGTCTGTCGGTCTGTCGGTCTGTCGGTCTGTCGGTCTGTCGGTCTGTCGGTCTGTCGGTCTGTCGGTCTGTCGGTCTGTCGGTCTGTCGGTCTGTCGGTCTGTCGGTCTGTCGGTCTGTCGGTCTGTCGGTCTGTCGGTCTGTCGGTCTGTCGGTCTGTCGGTCTGTCGGTCTGTCGGTCTGTCGGTCTGTCGGTCTGTCGGTCTGTCGGTCTGTCGGTCTGTCGGTCTGTCGGTCTGTCGGTCTGTCGGTCTGTCGGTCTGTCGGTCTGTCGGTCTGTCGGTCTGTCGGTCTGTCGGTCTGCCGGTCTGTCGGTCTGTCGGTCTGTCGGTCGGTCGGTCGGTCGGTCGGTCTGTCGGTCCGTCGGTCCGTCGGTCCGTCGGTCTGTCGGTCCGTCGGTCTGTCGGTCTGTCTGTCGCTCGCATTTTCCTAGCCTGGTAACATCAATAACCGTTCCATGAATAGCGATGGAATTTGAGCACCGATATGCTGTAGGGTCCTAGTAGGCAATGCTGCTATAATTTTGAAAATCGATGGATTGGCGGCGCCGCAATTAGCAAAAAACAAAAATTTAAAAATCCTCCTCAAACCTCATTTCTAGGTGTTTTAGGAGATCCTGATGATTTTGTTTTTTCTTCGGGTGTGTGTGAAATTGGGGTGGTTGGGAGGTGAACGAAAGACCTAGCGGCATAATACCCTTCTCAGGTTCATCCGCCTATTACAGAAACCAAGGCACTTTTCTGATGTACATACATACGAATATTGCTTTAGAGCTTTAGATCGTTCTATATTCGGTAACGTGGAAATTATTGAATTGATTTTAGTAAAACTTTCCACAGTAGTATTACCATGTCGAGGATGGAAAAAGTGTATGGTTCTTAGAAATCGTGCAAGTGACGGCGCAGCAACAATAAAAAAACTAAAAATACGAAAACAGCTCAAACTTCGTGTTTAGGCGTTTTAGGGGCTTCTGGTAATTTTCTGTTTTTTTCAGGTAGGGATAAAAATTGGGGTGGTGGGGGGTGGGGGGTTATAAAACTAAAAACAAATCTATGATGCCATGAGGCAAATTTGAAAGCCAAAAAGCAGGCACCTTTCATAATTATGTTCACATGGTAAAAATTAAAAAAATATACATGAGCGAACAGATAAAATAATGGTTGGAAAAGAAATATGCAAATTCTTTACAGTTCTACGGGATCTTCTCTGATATATAGATAGATAGATAGATAGATATATATTTAATTTCAAAATAGTTGTATATAAATACAAATTTGAAACAAGTCAAAAAGAGAACTTAACTAACAATACCTAATACATACAATACATAACTAACACAAAGTACATTGTTCTGCAGACAATTTAATGTAATTTAAAAAAATTCACCTACAGTATATGGTTCAATATCACATAAATGCTTAAATAACTGATTCTTAAAATGGCTCATATTTGTAAGAGTTTTTATCTCATCAGGCAGATGGTTGTAGAACTTAATACTTGAATATAGAGGACCTTTCTCTGTACATGATAATTTGTGAATGGGATAGTTTAAACATAATGGAGCTCTAGAGTTATGTTTCTGGTTTTTAGTATAATTTTTGTAATAGACTGGAATTATTTTCTTTGAAAACCTCCCTGCAGGTTTCTCTAATTGCCAAATTATGCAGTATCCTACATGCTCTTTTTTGTATTTTAAAACCTATTAAACAAAAAATATTATATTTAGCTTTAAAAATTCAATAAGACCTCCTGACTTCACCAAGTACCATTTATCTGAAACGAATCTAAAACCAAAATGGTAAGTGGTAACCTTCCACTTTCTGTCATTCAAATCTCATATCTCTTCATTTTCTTCTGGTCTATGATTGAGTGGCAACTGAATATGGTCGCTGGTCACTGTCCTCACTCACTTAAGATACAGAATACGATCTATTTTGTAAGTTTGAGTACCAAAGTACCATCGCTGACATGTAAAGGAAATTTTAGGGGACGTAAATGCTAGCTTTGAATATATTCAACGAAGACATCATCGCTCGGTCTTAGATGCTTATATTTTTAATGCCGCTCCGGAATTTGGAATCATAAACCATTTTACAAGAGAAGAAGTGTTTTAAAAGCACCATATAGAGGCAATCCCCTTCAAATGCGATATAAAATTCTATTTTCCGCAGGTGCTAATTGGCAGAACCTATTCACACCAGCTTCTGCTGAAGAAAGTACTTCACTGGGCATAGTCTTATTGATCTTGCTCTTCGATACTATTTTATATCTTTGTATTGCGATATATATAGAAACAGTTTCACCAGGGGAGTTTGGAGTACGACATCCATGGAATTTTCTATGCAAGAAAAGCTATTGGCGACCACAGCCACACAGAGGTGAGTAAAATTGTCATCAATCTAAACACTTAGGAGTAATCTTCAACAAAACATATCGTAGGGTGTTGAGATTTAACATATTAGCAGTTGACATGTTACATACGGGTAGTATGGCAAAGTGAATAGTACAGTTATAGGACAGTTAAGAATTATTCGTCTTTGATTTGTTGTAAGATCGTTATTTTCGACTCTATTTCAAAAAGCTTCAGGTACATTTACTGACTTAATGATCATGCTTTTGAAAAACCGGCATGATTATGCAAATTGTGTGATGAGATTTAAGAAAATTAACAAAAACAGAGCAATATCAAAAAAATGGCGTCAAGTCTCTTGACTCAGTACTTACCACGCATTATTGACGGAAACAAGTGACGTGAATTTTCCCTGTGTGATATCATATAAAGCCTAAGAAGCGTATTATCTAAAAATCCTATCTCTTATCGGTGTGGGAAGTGAAACGTGGAAAACACCATACAGAACGATCTAAATCAATACATGTACGAATGAATCACAAAATTTTAAGTGCATAATAAAGTGTATTATGCCGCTAGGTCTTTCTTTCACAATTAAATGTCGGGCCTATTATGGATACAATGACTTTTTCAGTTTTACAACCCCTCACCCCCAAACACATAAATTTCAAAAGTTTTACAACCCCTCACCCCCAAACACATAAATTTCAAAAAATGTAAATAGACGGACAGACGGACAGACGGACAGACGGACAGACGGACAGACGGACAGACGGACAGACGGACAGACGGACAGACGGACAGACGGACAGACGGACAGACGGACAGACGGACAGACGGACAGACGGACAGACGGACAGACGGACAGACGGACAGACGGACAGACGGACAGACGGACAGACGGACAGACGGACAGACGGACAGACGGACAGACGGACAGACGGACAGACGGACAGACGGACAGACGGACAGACGGACAGACGGACAGACGGACAGACGGACAGACGGACAGACGGACAGACGGACAGACGGACAGACGGACAGACGGACAGACGGACAGACGGACAGACGGACAGACGGACAGACGGACAGACGGACAGACGGACAGACGGACAGACGGACAGACGGACAGACGGACAGACGGACAGACGGACAGACGGACAGACGGACAGACGGACAGACGGACAGACGGACAGACGGAGAGACGGAGAGACGGACAGACGGACAGACGGACAGACGGACAGACGGACAGACGGACAGACGGACAGACGGACAGACGGACAGACGGACAGACGGAGAGACGGAGAGACGGACAGACGGACAGACGGACAGACGGACAGACGGACAGACGGACAGACGGACAGACGGACAGACGGACAGACGGACAGACGGACAGACGGACAGACGGACAGACGGACAGACGGACAGACGGACAGACGGACAGACGGACAGACGGACAGACGGACAGACGGACAGACGGACAGACGGACAGACGGACAGACGGACAGACGGACAGACGGACAGACGGACAGACGGACAGACGGACAGACGGACAGACGGACAGACGGACAGACGGACAGACGGACAGACGGACAGACGGACAGACGGACAGACGGACAGACGGACAGACGGACAGACGGACAGACGGACAGACGGACAGACGGACAGACGGACAGACGGACAGACGGACAGACGGACAGACGGACAGACGGACAGACGGACAGACGGACAGACGGACAGACGGACAGACGGACAGACGGACAGACGGACAGACGGACAGACGGACAGACGGACAGACGGACAGACGGACAGACGGACAGACGGACAGACGGACAGACGGACAGACGGACAGACGGACAGACGGACAGACGGACAGACGGACAGACGGACAGACGGACAGACGGACAGACGGACAGACGACGGACAGACGGACAGACGGACAGACGGACAGACGGACAGACGGACAGACGGACAGACGGACAGACGGACAGACGGACAGACGGACAGACGGACAGACGGACAGACGGACAGACGGACAGACGGACAGACGGACAGACGGACAGACGGACAGACGGACAGACGGACAGACGGACAGACGGACAGACGGACAGACGGACAGACGGACAGACGGACAGACGGACAGACGGACAGACGGACAGACGGACAGACGGACAGACGGCCAGACGGCCAGACGGACAGACGGCCAGACGGCCAGACGGCCAGACGGACAGACGGACAGACGGACAGACGGACAGACGGACAGACGGACAGACGGACAGACGGACAGACGGCCAGACGGCCAGACGGCCAGACGGCCAGACGATCAGACGGCCAGACGGCCAGACGGCCAGACGGCCAGACGGACAGACGGACAGACGGACAGACGGACAGACGGACAGACGGACAGACGGACAGACGGACAGACGGACAGACGGACAGACGGACAGACGGACAGACGGACAGACGGACAGACGGACAGACGGACAGACGGACAGACGGACAGACGGACAGACGGACAGACGGACAGACGGACAGACGGACAGACGGACAGACGGACAGACGGACAGACGGCCAGACGGCCAGACGGACAGACGGACAGACGGACAGACGGACAGACGGACAGACGGACAGACGGACAGACGGACAGACGGACAGACGGACAGACGGACAGACGGACAGACGGACAGACGGACAGACGGACAGACGGACAGACGGACAGACGGACAGACGGACAGACGGACAGACGGACAGACGGACAGACGGACAGACGGACAGACGGACAGACGGCCAGACGGCCAGACGGCCAGACGGACAGACGGACAGACGGACAGACGGACAGACGGACAGACGGACAGACGGACAGACGGACAGACGGACAGACGGACAGACGGACAGACGGACAGACGGACAGACGGACAGACGGACAGACGGACAGACGGACAGACGGACAGACGGACAGACGGACAGACGGACAGACGGACAGACGGACAGACGGACAGACGGACAGACGGACAGACGGACAGACGGACAGACGGACAGACGGACAGACGGACAGACGGACAGACGGACAGACGGACAGACGGACAGACGGACAGACGGACAGACGGACAGACGGACAGACGGACAGACGGACAGACGGACAGACGGACAGACGGACAGACGGACAGACGGACAGACGGACAGACGGACAGACGGACAGACGGACAGACGGACAGACGGACAGACGGACAGACGGACAGACGGACAGACGGACAGACGGACAGACGGACAGACGGACAGACGGACAGACGGACAGACGGACAGACGGACAGACGGACAGACGGACAGACGGACAGACGGACAGACGGACAGACGGACAGACGGACAGACGGACAGACGGACAGACGGACAGACGGACAGACGGACAGACGGACAGACGGACAGACGGACAGACGGACAGACGGACAGACGGACAGACGGACAGACGGACAGACGGACAGACGGACAGACGGACAGACGGACAGACGGACAGACGGACAGACGGACAGACGGACAGACGGACAGACGGACAGACGGACAGACGGACAGACGGACAGACGGACAGACGGACAGACGGACAGACGGACAGACGGACAGACGGACAGACGGACAGACGGACAGACGGACAGACGGACAGACGGACAGACGGACAGACGGACAGACGGACAGACGGACAGACGGACAGACGGACAGACGGACAGACGGACAGACGGACAGACGGACAGACGGACAGACGGACAGACGGACAGACGGACAGACGGACAGACGGACAGACGGACAGACGGACAGACGGACAGACGGACAGACGGACAGACGGACAGACGGACAGACGGACAGACGGACAGACGGACAGACGGACAGACGGACAGACGGACAGACGGACAGACGGACAGACGGACAGACGGACAGACGGACAGACGGACAGACGGACAGACGGACAGACGGACAGACGGACAGACGGACAGACGGACAGACGGACAGACGGACAGACGGACAGACGGACAGACGGACAGACGGACAGACGGACAGACGGACAGACGGACAGACGGACAGACGGACAGACGGACAGACGGACAGACGGACAGACGGACAGACGGACAGACGGACAGACGGACAGACGGACAGACGGACAGACGGACTGACGGACAGACGGACAGACGGACAGACGGACAGACGGACAGACGGACAGACGGACAGACGGACAGACGGACAGACGGACAGACGGACAGACGGACAGACGGACAGACGGACAGACGGACAGACGGACAGACGGACAGACGGACAGACGGACAGACGGACAGACGGACAGACGGACAGACGGACGGACAAACATACGGACAGACGGGCTGGCGATGATTTAGTTGCAAGGTGACCTCAGACTATAACTTCATGCTATATAATGAATTGGTGTCACTTTAAGGACCGGTTTCTCAATGTCCAGTTAAATATTTATCTGCAAGATTACAGAAACTGTTAGATAAATTGTTTAAACAATTGAAGGCTAAACTTACGAAGTCACGTAAATCTTATCTAACAGTATCCATAGCAACGCTATCTGGCAGATACCTATCTGACACTTTAACTGGACATTGAGAAACCGGCCCTAATGTGTGGAAAGTGCTGATTCAATCAACTTGACTTCATTTTTTTACATTTCTTGACATTTTTTTAATGTAATACGAACGGGACTTTAATTTATATGAAAACAAGTTATTGTTGTCTATCTTCACCAGTAAATTTTCTTCGTCGTTGAGGACAGATGAGGGACCGCATGTATCCTAATAGTTAGTGATTGGGCGCGCAATACCTGGCACAATTCGCCTAAAACACAAGTAAATAATATTGAAATGAAGTTTTATGCAAATTAATAATTTAAAGTTATGGAACACCCGTTCAATGTTAAAAAATCTTTAATTTTTTTGGTCCGATTATTGGCATTGTCATTTTTTGAGTACAGTGATAAAATAAGGGAAAAATAAGGTAAAATATTGCACTAGTGTGTATTCGAATAACTGCAGTCCCACAAAAACAATAAATCCATAGTCTGAAAGAAATTAAGCCTAGAATAACTAAAATAATAAGCTGCATATCATAAACAAAACCTCATTTCACATGCACGAGTTATCACATACACACAGTTATTCACTGAGGCTAAAATAGGAAGTTACTGAAGATGCGATCCAACAAGATACTAATAATTTCTGGCCGTACTTGACATCTAAGCATGTGTACTCAAACAAAAGTAATGCCTGGAATTAATAAAGTTAGTGCCTACCACTATTTATGGAATCCTTATGCGTGGAACAGCCAAGACATTGCGAGTAAGACAGAAGGAATTCTGCCGGTGCGCCATCTAGTACCCGAAGGTGACGGCAACCAAAGAGAGAGACGCCACTGGCAGCAGTAAACTCTCCTTGGTGTAATGACAAGGCTCGTTCGCTTTTTGCCACTAGAGGCGCGGATTTTGACGCAGCAGCGTAAAGCCGATATACGAGGGTTGCTCTATACCTCCGTCAATCCACCAGTACGCAGACAGCTGTTTCACGCTTATTAGCGATCATCAGTGCGCCATAGATCGATTGACGAAAGTAGAGAGCATCAATTTTTCCATGTTTAATAAACATGTGAAAGATGTGCGAGTAAGACAGAAGGAATTCTGCCGGTGCGCCATCTAGTACCCGAAGGTGACGGCAACCAAAGAGAGAGACGCCACTGGCAGCAGTAAACTCTCCTTGGTGTAACGACAAGGCTCGTTCGCTTTTTGCCACTAGAGGCGCGGATTTTGACGCAGCAGCGTAAAGCCGATATACGAGGGTTGCTCTATACCTCCGTCAATCCACCAGTACGCAGACAGCTGTTTCACGCTTATTAGCGATCATCAGTGCGCCATAGGTCGATTGACGAAAGTAGAGAGCATCAATTTTTCCATGTTTAATAAACATGTGAAAGATGTGCGAGTAAGACAGAAGGAATTCTGCCGGTGCGCCATCTAGTACCCGAAGGTGACGGCAACCAAAGAGAGAGACGCCACTGGCAGCAGTAAACTCTCCTTGGTGTAACGACAAGGCTCGTTCGCTTTTTGCCACTAGAGGCGCGGATTTTGACGCAGCAGCGTAAAGCCGATATACGAGGGTTGCTCTATACCTCCGTCAATCCACCAGTACGCAGACAGCTGTTTCACGCTTATTAGCGATCATCAGTGCGCCATAGGTCGATTGACGAAAGTAGAGAGCATCAATTTTTCCATGTTTAATAAACATGTGAAAGATGTGCGAGTAAGACAGAAGGAATTCTGCCGGTGCGCCATCTAGTACCCGAAGGTGACGGCAACCAAAGAGAGAGACGCCACTGGCAGCAGTAAACTCTCCTTGGTGTAACGACAAGGCTCGTTCGCTTTTTGCCACTAGAGGCGCGGATTTTGACGCAGCAGCGTAAAGCCGATATACGAGGGTTGCTCTATACCTCCGTCAATCCACCAGTACGCAGACAGCTGTTTCACGCTTATTAGCGATCATCAGTGCCCCATAGGTCGATTGACGAAAGTAGAGAGCATCAATTTTTCCATGTTTAATAAACATGTGAAAGATGTGCGAGTAAGACAGAAGGAATTCTGCCGGTGCGCCATCTAGTACCCGAAGGTGACGGCAACCAAAGAGAGAGACGCCACTGGCAGCAGTAAACTCTCCTTGGTGTAACGACAAGGCTCGTTCGCTTTTTGCCACTAGAGGCGCGGATTTTGACGCAGCAGCGTAAAGCCGATATACGAGGGTTTCGGGTACTAGATGGCGCACCGGCAGAATTCCTTCTGTCTTACTCGCACATCTTTCACATGTTTATTAAACATGGAAAAATTGATGCTCTCTACTTTCGTCAATCGACCTATGGCGCACTGATGATCGCTAATAAGCGTGAAACAGCTGTCTGCGTACTGGTGGATTGACGGAGGTATATAGCAACCCTCGTAGCCAAGACATTATTTTGAAATATGATTCTTTTCATTGTTTTGAGATGCGATATTTGTTATTTTGTATTTTATTTTGTTTGTGAATATAACCTTGAATAGGACAAGCTTTTTGCGAAATAGGACTAATATTGATTTGTATAGTCAACAAAAAAATATATTGGTGACTGATGATGTTGATAAAATTAAAGATATACCATCTAGGCATGTGAAAGTAGGTCAGTAATAGTTTTCAAAACTTCTTATTGTTGCTGTATGATTGTGAAGCAGGTGAAAATCATAGACTTGTGTGTACAAAAAGGTAAACTGAAATGCCCTCTCCTAAAATAGTTGTCTCCAAAACCACCTCCATTACAAATTCACTGACGTTTGAACAAGAACAAAGCCACTAAAGTCTTATACTTTTAATCTACGGCAAGGTTAAACGTTCATCATTTATATCAGATATTTAGGTTGAAATTAAATCCGCGTTCGACAGGACGCATCAATAATTCTGCTTCAGAAACAATTTTAAGGTCATATATTGCCTGCTACTGATAGTGTAAAGTGGGTGACACACGTACGAGCTTTAGGTACGCGGTTTTTAAGCTCGCGAATTTACTCGGCTCGACGTCGGTGACTCACGTGAAACTGAAATCACTCATTTTGATAATTTTCCTGAATAAACAAAACTTTTGACAAACGCCAAACACAACAAGCGTTGCGCATCGATGGCCTGCTGAAACAAAGTGGTGGCTTGCGGCTAGCTACGAGCAAGATTTCAAATCAGTTGGATCGCCGGCGGTTTGCGCGACGGTTTTAAGGTACGCGTACTTACGGTGACACACAGGCGAAAAAGATCATCGAGCCATAAGTACGCGTACATGCTTGAACGTGTATCATCCCTTTAAGGACGGCACTATTACTGGGTCGCACTATTTCAATAACTCCCTATTTACTCCAGGGAAATAAGAAAAAGTAGGCTGTTATAAGGTTTATTGTAGGGTCAAATACATATTATTGCAAAGTTGCTATGTGATTCAAAGGGCGGTTCTCGTTATACATTGGTAGTGAGAAGCAACCTATATAAACCTTTTAGCAAATCTACTGTGTGCGGATGGGACATAATACGTAAGGGTTTTCTTAAAATCAATTGATTACAAGGTAAAAGAATCGATATCACAGTCTGTCATGTACCTAGGATCCAAAACAATAACTGCAATTATACAGTTCAAAATAAATCATAATATATATGGTGAAATAGGAAGTAGTAAATAACTAGTACAATACTCTAGAAAATAAACAATTATATGCAATGCAATAATTGTAAGAATTCACCCGTAAACTAATTAAATGCAAGGGGTCAACTTCTATCCCTTAACTCATCTGTTAAAGTAAATATAGTCGTTAAATTTGGTGCAACGAAAATTGTCTACTTGACCAATAACAATGTCTCAAGTTAATAATAGTAATAATATGAATTTCGAAAGATCAATCCAAATGTAAAGTAGATGACTATATTAATAATAAACTGTCAAAATATTGATGCCCAAAATAGTAAAATAAAATACCTATTATATATAAATCTAAATATATACAGTATATACAGTCCCATGACGGTTAAGACCAGCAATATATCGGAACTGGGCAGTAGTAGAGAATTATAATTTTGGGGATGTAAATTTGCCCGTGTGGGGGCGGGTTAGAATAACTCCCATCGTATATCCTGCGTGTCGTAAAAGGCGACTAAAAGGAACACCGAACTACTGTCGGTATAAACAGTAACCTCTTCTCAACCAACAGCTTCGGGTGGACCAGTTGAGAAGAGTTAGAACACCTTCTTGTCCTTGGGGTGAGAAATTGCCCCTAAAGGGGGATGAACCAGTAGATACCATCTGGTCAACGCCATGAGGATGCAGAGAGCAAATGGGAACCTACTGCATTAAAGATCTTAAAGATATCCCAAGAGAAACTCGTAAAATGTGTAAATGCATTTTACGAGTTCACAACATGTCTGTTAAGACATTGTGACTATGATGATGATGAAATTGGAGCAAATGCTTTGTCTTTTCTAGTTTTTGTTTGTTATCCAATCAGGTATTTATTTTAGGTCACGTGACGTCCGATAAACTGACACCCTATATTAGTGCATTTCTGTATTCCTCGCGATAAAACAATTCCAACAAACTAGCACACTTGGGGGTCTAAAATGATTCATTCAAGAGCTACAGGTACTTAAAGGATTGTACCACCACGACTGATTACATATTTATTTATTTATTTATTTATTTATTTATTTGCAGTAAATATACAAAAAGAAAGTGTGAGCTATAATTTGAAAATTTAAATACATTTTACATTTACCGCAAAAGAGACTGCTAACAACATAGTGCTGATACAAAGTAGCAGCCTCATGAGTACTTAAAACTACCGCTAAAGAGTTTTGTATAATAAAAGAAAGAAAGAGAAAAAAGGACAGTTATAAGAAAAATAAATTGATAAACAATACAATAGAAAAAAAAGTATATAATGAGCATGGTCAAGGGTCATAAAAGATCACAGAAGATCACTCACAGTCTTGCACAGCCAACAAATGTCTAAAAAGGGCTGACCTGAAAGCGTTATGTTTTAAATCTTTGATAAATGCTGGTATTGGGTTATACATGTCATATATGCTAAATGAAAAAGATCTACAGTAAGTTGTAGTTTTATGTGGAGGTTGAGAGATGAGGCCTTTATACCTGAGGTTTAGGTGGTGGACATCAGTCCTGAACGATATTTTATTATACAGGTAGGGTGGGCACTTATTGGTTAGAACCTTGTGATATAGTGTCAGCGCATGTAGTTGCCGTCTGCCTGACATAGACAGCCAATTCGTATCTCGTAGTTTATGGGAGATCCTCATATGCTTTTTGATACCATAAATAAATCTTAAGCATGATTTCTGTACTCGTTGGATTCTGTTTTCATCACTTTTATCAAGGCATGGGCCATATAAAGAGTCACAGTAATTGAAATGCGATAATACTAGGCTGTTACACAGTTTTATTTTTAAAGATTGGCTAAGTAATTTCCGATGAGGGTAAAGCATCTTCAGATTCATATATGCCTTCTGAATACATTTAGTAATATGTTCCTTGAATCGCAGCTTTCCATCAATTATAACACCTAAATTTTTTGCAGAAGACTTAGATTTCAATGGTTCACTATTAATAACCAAATTTAAATCTTTTTCTATCGAATCACGATCTTTTCCAAAAACTATTATTGCTGATTTTGATGGGTTTAATTTCAAGTGGTGTTTTTCTGATACTTCACTCAGTATTTCTAAATCATGGTTGATCACATTGCTGGCATGGGTAACATCTTTAGGAGGGAATGAATAAAGCAATTGTGTGTCATCAGCATACTGGAAGGCTTTGACATTTTTTATGTTTTTTAGTAAATTACACGAGTATACAGAGAAGAGTAGAGGGCTAAGAATAGATCCCTGTGGTACTCCTCTTTGTATTTGCTTGCACACAGAACTACCATTATCAGTTTCTACAAACTGAAATCTGTTACTTAAATACGACCTGAATAATGCTACAGCCTCCGCGGAACACCCTACATAATGTAGCACCCAAAGCATTATTTCATGATTCACAGTATCAAACGCTTTTGAAAAGTCTAGAAGAGTCAATACTGATGTATTTCCGTTATCAATTTCTCTGAATATATCATCTGTGTTATTTAGTAAGGTAGTTGTACAGGAATAGCCTGGCCTGAATCCCGATTGGGACTCGCATAGGACGCTATATCTTTCTACGTGTGACGCAAACTGTTTATTTAAAATCTTTTCAAGAACCTTTGATAGAGTGGGTAATATGCTGATGGGCCGTAGATCATCGTAGCTCGTGACTTGACTGGTTTTAGGAAGTGGCACCACCCGAGCTATTTTCCAAGCATCAGGAAAGTAACTTTTCTCTAAACAGCAATTGATTATATGGCACAAATATGGAATTATTCGAGGACAACAAAGTAAAAGCATCTCTATGTTTATATTATCATAACCTACGGCTTTGGATTTGATTTCCAACAGATTTTCATAAACTTCCTCAACGGTTACAAAATTAAAGCGAAATAGGTTTTCAAAGTGTATCTTGCGATTATTTTGGTAGTAACTCAAAGTGTCATGGTCTGCAGGCAGTGCAGTACCTGTATGCTTCAGGAAACTGTCATTGACTTTTTCTGGATCATTAAAGTCGGCAGGTATATCTACCTTTGATTTTGTGTGAATACCAAGCCGTTTTAACTTTGACCATAATGTCCTCGGGTTTTTACTATTTGCTGCGTATTCTAAAAAAGCTTTTTTCTCATTACGAATTACTATATTTGTTTGATTACGTAACATTTTAAAATAATCATGTTTATTTTGGTCACCCGATCTTTTAAATTCTTCGAAAGCCTTATCTCTTTTACTAATTAAGGTTTTAATGGTATCTGTAAACCAAGGAGGTTTAGGATGTTTGAATTTAACAACCCTTTCAGGAGCTATAGTATCAAAAATATTGAGTAAGAGCTCATTCATATATTTTATCTTTTGGTCAATGCTCTCAATCCAAAAAATATGTTGGAATGGTGTTAGTGATAGTATATGGTCTAGTGTATCCATATCAATTCTTATATAAATATCATGTACCCCTATAGTCAACATTATTTTGTTAGTGTTTTATAATGGTAGTGGTACAATCCTTTAAGTACCTGTAACTCTTGAATTAATCACTTTAGACCCCAAGTGTGCTAGTTTGTTGGAATTGTTTTATCGGGAGGAACACAAAAATGCACAAATACACGGAGTATCACATTAATAATTTTGAATCGGACGTCACGTGACCAATAACAAATACCTCATTGGGTGACACAGTTTCGATACATTGCTTGTCTTAATCGTCGTGGGACACCCTGTATATACTGATTTCTTTCAGAGCTTCAAGATAAAGGTCCAACTGGGTCGATTGCTATATGTTGCCAACATCTGTCAACATCCAGCTTTCAATTTTTGTTTGGGTTTAAGTGAGCAAGTCTTACATTTGTTAATATACAGAGTGATACCCGATTTCATTCCTGGCCAAAAATACTTGGAAGAGATTCTGAGATATGTTTTGTAAAAAAGTGTATTATGCCGTTAGGTCTTCCTTTCACAGGAAATGGGCAGTCTATTATGAGTAAAACAAATTTTTCAGTTTCTCAACCCCCACCTCCCAACCACCCCAATTTCACCCTCACCCAAAAAAATAGAAAATGATCAGGATCCTCTAAAACGCTTAAAAACGAAGTTTGAGCCGTTTTTATGTTTTTAGCATTTTATTGGTTCTGTGCCGCCACTGGCACGATTTATAACAACCATATGCATTTTTATCCTCGTCACGGAAATAACACTGTGTTAAAATTTCATTGAAATCAATTCAACAGTTTCTACGTTACACAATACAGAACGATCTAAAGCAATACTGGTATGTTTGCATCAGAAAAAAACTCTATGTCCTATGGTTTCTGTAATAGGCAAGGCAATGTTCGGATGGACCTAAAAAAGCTATTTATGTTGCTAGGTCTTCCTTCACAGGTCAGTGGACAGTCTATTACGAATACAACAAATTTTTCAATTTTACAATCCCCAACCACCCCAAATTTCACCCCACCAAAAAAAAAAGCAGGAAATGATCAGGAACACCTAATATTAAGACTACCTGTAAACTATAAATTTAAAATTATCAAAGTTTGTCGACTTTGACAGGCCCTCCTTTAAAAAATGTACTAAGAGTGCCCTGGCAAGTATCATTAAAAGTTCGCTCATTTAATCAGGATTGTAAAATGGTACAATACTTGTCACATTCATACAAAAGAAACGAGTAAAAAAATAAAACCCTCAAGTAACCCGATTTTTCCTAATCCATTTCACTCACGTCAAATGTTCTTTATTCGCACAAGCTTTTGGTAGGTTCTTAATTTTATGGCAAAATGATGGGAGAGATGGATAGTGAACATGTTTGCCATGGAAGCGTGAGACAGATGGTGACGCCACTTTTACCAAAGTCAACAAAAGTGAGTAAAATTAATAAAATAATGAAAAATCTTGACCTAATTTAGTTTAGGTTTATTAGAATAAAAGTCAGGTAGGGAAATAACATCTTTAATTACAATAAATGCTCAAATTGTTTACCATCAGCCTCAATACATGCTCTACATCTAGAAAAAGATCTACTTTTCAGCCGAATATATCCTCGAGAGTAGTCGAGAGTTGATGTCCTCAGCAGCTTGAGAAATTCGTTCACGCAGCTCAGCTACCCTCTGACTGAACTTTTTCTTTGAGAACACCCCTGTAATATATTGGTTCTCGGGTGAAAGAAACTAGTTTCATCCCCAAAACTAAGTGTATATTATGAGTTTGAGTTATTCTGAACTGACGTGAACAACTTCCCGAAACCGTCCAATAGCCACGCAGGACATATTGACGTACGACGCCAGCGCAGTACAGAACAAACATATACTATACTACCAAAGTATATAACACTACATCACATTCTCCTCTCACAAAGAAAAAAAAAAAATCTACAACCTAGTATATATAAGTCGATCAACTGGTTTTATAATTCTTTTTGGTCGCACTGGTGAAGTTTTTTCATTAGAAGTATCTGAATCATCCGACACGTCAGATTCACAAGAAACCATAGTGCTGGTATCCGAAAAGTCATCTGTTGCCTCACTCGTTTCAGCTTCATGAATATGGGACTCACTGAAGTGATATTTCTTAATTTGATTGATATGACGTTTCCAAATTTTATCACCTTCTGAAGGAATTTTAACTAAATATATTGTGCTGCAAATTCTTTTGTAAACGATACCCTTGATCCAAGTTGGTTTTTCCACATTCCTATAATCTTTGACAGTAACGGCATCACCAACTTCCAAACTTAAATATCTTTTACCTGAGTAATACTTTCTTTGTTTAGATTGCTGGACTGCAACTTTATTCTTGAGTGTGTTACACTCAGATTCATATCTATTAATCTGAGGAGGTAGAAAATTGCTGAAACGGGTGCGCAAAGACCTATTAAACATAATAAAGGATGGACTGAGGCCAGTTGTACAGTGCGGTGTATTTCTACAGTCAAAGAGAAAATTATTGATAGCTGAATTTATGTTAATGCCTGTAGAGGTACCTAAGGCATTTTTCAGTGCGTTTTTAATAGTCTTTACAGCATTTTCGGCCGCCCCGTTAGAGGACGGCTGAAAAGGTGCTGATGTTAAATGTGAAATGTTGTTCAACCTTAAAAATTCTTCAAATTCCTTTGAGCAAAATGTTTTAGCATTATCCGTTACAATTTGTTCTGGCAATCCAAAACGTGCAAACACTGACATCAAAATTTCTATACTATTTTTTGATGTTATAGAATTCATAGGAAACACTTCGATCCACTTTGAGTATGCATCTAAAAGTATGAGAAATTGCTTATTCAAAAATGGTCCCATAAAATCTAAATGCAGACGACACCACACTCTATCTGGCAAAGGCCATGGCTGTAAAACAGCTTTGTCTGGTGTTTTTTTGTTTAGTAAACAGTTGTTACAAGTGTGGCACAATCTTTCGATATCAGAATTTAAACCTGGCCACCAAAAATAGGACCTCGCCAAACTTTTTGTTTTAACTATACCCATATGGGACTTATGAAGTTCATTTAAGACAGCTTTACGCAAATTAGTTGGAACAATCAGTCGATTATTCCATATCAGGCAATCTGATTCTACAGATATTTCACTTTTAATTCTAAAATAAGGCTTTAGATCATCCTCAACAAAACGAGGCCAAGATCCATCAATAACATATTGTTTAACTTTATTTAAAGTATCGTCGCTGATCATTTCATGCTGTACTATACTAAAATTTATGGGAACATTGTTAATTGAAAAATAATTCATGAAGTTAATGTCCACATTCTCCCAAGAGTCAGAAGGACTCTCTATTGGCAAGCGGGACAAAGTATCAGCATGATTAAGCTCTGACTTAACAAACTGAATTTCATATTCATAATTGCTCAATATCACTGCCCATCGACGTAACCTATTAGCAGAATATTGAGGTATACCTTTCTGAGGATGGAAAATAGAGGTTAGTGCTCTATGATCAGTCACCAAAGTAAATTTACGGCCATATACATACTGATTAAATTTGCACAGCCCAAAAATGATTGCCAATCCTTCCTTTTCAATTTGACTATACTTTTTTTCTGCAGTTGAGAGTGTTCTGGATGCATATGCTAGAGGTTTTTCCGAACCATCCGGCATTATATGTGAAATTACAGCTCCTAAACCATATTCACTAGAGTCAGTTGTGAGTCGAACAGGTAACTCAGGATTGTAATGAACTAAAACTGATGCTGACATTAAAATATTTTTGATCCTTTTAAAAGCTGCTTCACAGTCGTGAGACCAAAACCATTCAACATTCTTTTTTAATAAACTGTAAAGTGGATGCAATATTGCTGCTAGGTTTGGAACAAACTGACCATAGTAAGTAATCATTCCCAGCATAGATTTTAATTGAGTAACATTTTGTGGTCTGGGGGCATGTTTGATAGCAACTATTTTATCCTCAGCTGTATGTAAGCCGTCCTTATCAATAACAAAACCTAAATAAGAGATTTGATTCATAAAAAAACTGCATTTGTTTAATGATATCTTAAAACCAGCATCACTCAAAATGGATAAAACTTTATCTAGCCTCATTAAATGTTCTTCGCGATTTTTCCCCGTGACCAAAATATCATCTTGAAACACAACCACTCCCTCTAAACCACCCAGAAGTGACTCCATTATTTTTTGGAACTTAGCTGGAATACTCGCTATACCAAATGGAACTCGATTATACCTATACAATCCTTTGTGTGTTGATATTGTGACCAACTTTTTGGATTGATCATCTAAACAGAGTTGATTGTAAGCTGTGGACAGGTCTAATTTGGAAAATTCTGTACCACCCTGCAATTTGGCAAACAGTTCGTTTATACGTGGGAGTGGGTATTGATCTATTTCAATAAAAGGATTGAGTGTTACCTTGAAATCACCACAAATACGCACAGTTCCGTCCTTTTTTAACACTGGCACAATTGGCGTTCCCCATGGACTATAATCAACTGGCTCAATAACTTCCAGTTCTTGCAAACGGTCCAACTCCTGCTCTACTTTGTGCTTAATGGCAAATGGTAACGGACGAGCTCTAAAAAATTTGGGAACAACATTATCACATTTAAGTTTCAATGATACAAGACCTTTGGTAAACTTGCCTAACCCAGAAGAGAATACGTATTTGTATTTATTTACCAAAGAATCTAGTTCTTGTGAAACATTAACATAATTCAAGCTATTGATGGTAAGATCAAATAAACTGAAAAAATCACGTCCTAATAAAGGTGGTCCACTACACTTATCTATCACATATATTTCTATTTGATTAACCTTATTTTGAAATTCCAAGTCACAATTTATAGTTCCGATTGGCACAATCTTATCACCATTATACAAACTGAATACCTTATTAGTCATATTAATTGGCTTTTCTGCAAAATTTTCTAAATAAAATTGCTTAGAAATGACACTGAAACTAGCACCTGTATCTAGGTGAAATTGATAAGCCTTACCTGAAATTTTTACTTTAACCACAATAGGACTAATTTTAGTATCTAAACTAAATAATTGATGTTCATCACCTTCCAAATAATTGGTATTTACGTTTGAAAGAACTCGTTTTGTTTTGTTTTGGTTTTTACTAGGACATACGGTAGCAAGGTGTCCTTTTCTATTACACCAATGACAGACGCACTCGCGAAACGAACATCTTTCCGTGGAATGGTTGCGCCTACCACATACTGCGCAACGTGGTGGGAGAGCGATTTCGACGCTACTCGACGTGGAAGCGGTACCAGCAGCAGCTCCAGCAGCTCGCCTCCTGGCTGGTGGTGGTGGGGGATAATGCGTTGATGACGTCGCCGGCGTCGTCGACGTCGCCGATGACGGTGGTGCGCGCACGTGAGCGCGAGATGTACCAGTACCACTACTTCTAGATCTATAACCACTATTTGTGTAATGAAGATCAAGGTCGTCTTCCTGTTCAATTTTAACGGCAATGTTTTGTGGTAGATGTGCGACCGATTTTGCGGCCGCAATTTCAATGACGTCTTGAAAAGTACTACTCTTCTTTTCTTCCATTAAACGATCTTGAACAGCACCTCTGTCATAAGACACTATGAACAGATCGCGCAACACTAGCTGCAACTCACTAGTTCCAAAATCGCATGAACCTGCCAGGTCTCTTAGCCGCGCGGCCCATTCTTTTGCGGTCTCCGTCGAGCTCTTTTTGGCATTATAAAACTTGTAGCGAGCTGAAAACACTGACCCTGTTGGCTTGAAATGTTCGGTTAGAAGACTTACAAGGTCGGCGTATGACTTTTTTTCCGGCTCGTCAGGTAAACATAAATTGTAAACCAACTTATATGATTCTTCGGTGAGTAGATTCAAGAGAATAGCACGTTTCCTTCCTACATCTGTGATGTCGTTGGCTATAAAATAATTTTCCAATCGTCTTTTGTAAATAGACCAATCACTGTTGACCGCATCAAACTCAGATAGATGGCCCACGTTTTCCGCCATATTGAGTCACAAAATCACAACTGAGAATAACACAATGTGGGTCACTAATCGTCGGACTGGATTGTTTAATTTGAAACAAATCCAGTTTTCCAAATTGATGATCCTCGTCGCCACTGTAATATATTGGTTCTCGGGTGAAAGAAACTAGTTTCATCCCCAAAACTAAGTGTATATTATGAGTTTGAGTTATTCTGAACTGACGTGAACAACTTCCCGAAACCGTCCAATAGCCACGCAGGACATATTGACGTACGACGCCAGCGCAGTACAGAACAAACATATACTATACTACCAAAGTATATAACACTACATCACAACCCCAATAAAAAAATCTCAGGGGATTTAACTTTGAGGAACGAGCTGACTACGAGATAGTGCCTGGACGTCCAATCCACCTTTCCGAATATTCGTGGTCAAGGAAATGTCTTAGTTGCACTGCGTAATACGCTGAACAGCCATCTTGTTGATAACACATGTGGCGACGATGCGTTAGTGGTACGTCCTCTAACAAAGTTGTAAGTTTTTTCGTAAAAAATGTAGGTAACTCGTCACATTTAAGTTCTCAGACAGCTCAAAAAGCCCAACAATTTTGCCGTTCAAAATTCTTGTCCACAGGTTTACTTTATAGCTATACTGAGATTCGTCTTGTCGCATTAAATGTGCCTGGCTAATAAGTAGATCTCCTTTAAGAAGATGTATTGAGGCAGATGGTAAAAATTTGGACATTTATTGTAATAAAAAATGTTATTTCCTTATCTGACTTCTATTCCAATAGAACTAAACCAAACCAGGTCAATATTTTTCAATATTTTACCAATTTGACTTGCTTTTGTTGACTTTGATAAAAGTGGCGTCACTATCTGTCTCGCTCACTCATGGCAAACATCTCGACTATCCATCTCTCTCATCATTTTGCCGTAAAATTAAGAACTTACCAAGAGCTTGTGTGAATAAGAATCATTTGAACTGAGCAAAATGGGTTAGCAAAAATCGGGTTACTTAAGGTTTTTATTTCTTACTCATTTCTTTTTGTATAAAACTAACAAGTATTGTACCATTTTACAATTCTGATTAAATGCGCGAAGTTTTAATGGTACTTGCCAAGGAACTTTAGCACATTTTTTTATAGGAGGGCCTTTCAAAGTCGACAAACTCTGAAAATTTTATATTCATAGTTTTACAAATAGTCCTAATTCCAGAAAACTTTGGGCAATTGTGTCATTGTTTTCAACTGTGCTTCTAGAAATGTTATTAGTGTTACAGTTCCATAGTTTAAATGAACAAAAATAACAAAAATCACCCACAATAGCCAAATATTGTTATAATTTGACCAAATTTCTAGGTTTTCCTTAAATGTCCATAATTTTCAAACTGGATGGGATATATCTTTTTTCTGATTTTTCTCATGATGGTTATAATCAATTTTCTCACCCCGTTTCGGCTTGACGTTGATTTCTGGGACACCTTGTATATTTTATTAACAAAGTAGCTGTGAATTTTAAAAGAAAAACGGCTAAATTTGGCCTAAATTGACCTACGATATATATTCTTTTATTTTACTTACGTACAGCAACGCTAGCTTTTTGGCTTTGAAAAAAATAATAGTGTAAACTCAATAGCAACAAAGTTATTCAATAGCAATAGCAATTCAGCATATTTTTTTATTGCATATTCTAAAAGAGCGTGTTGAGTTTAGTAGCTGTGCAAAATTTCAGAATTTTCTGAGCTCTATTTCATATTCTAATGAATTATCAAAGTGCTGCAAATTGAAAAAGCGCGGAACCGACCGTGCGACGGTGACGTCACTGTACCTCTCCGACCGGCGCGGCGCGGCATCTTGGCCACGCATCGTACGAGTGTTCGGTAAATAGTAACGCTGCGGCGCATGACACTTGCTATGTAAGCTTTGTGAACATACGCGTCCATTGGATAATTTATTTAATTGTTTCATCGACACTGAATACTTACCCACCTATTCGAATTCGTTGTATAAGTATAATAATGGAAGGAGGACAGAGGAAGAAAAATTATGAATATTGTACAGTTCCCCAATGTGAAAATACGACAGTGACCACTCCTGATGAATTTTTTATTAGTTTGCTACGAAACATAAATTGTGGCAGAGCTATGCATAGAAAAGAATTTGTGAGCGATAAGTCAACATAGTATTGCTGTGAGGACAATTTTAATATAAGTATTTTTGGAAGATCAAACGAACTTACCTAAGTGATGTTCGATCCCAATTATATGAAAGCTTCGTCGAACTAAATAAAGTGATGTAGTACCCTCGTTTCCTGCTTATTGGCCACAATGTAAAGTAAAGTAAACAAATACAAAAAACAAAAACCCATACGCTCGGTTGGTACGATGTGCCTGCTGACGGATACATTATTCAGTCCATGTTTAAGGTAATAAAATCGGTGCAACATGTAATTTTTTAGGGGTATGTAGTAATCAGGGAGGGATTGGGACTTTATTTAGTTCGACGAAGCCTTCATATAATTGGGATCGAACATCACTTAGGTAAGTTCGTTTGATCTTCCAATTATATTCGGCTTCGTCTCCTAAATAAAGTGATGTAGATGTTTAAAGGTCATGTTGCATCATTTTATTAAATGCGATATTCTTATATATTTTTTTTCTTCTTCTTATTTTGTTCTAAATGCAACTAACAGGTTTTGATACAACTAAGTGTATTTAACCCAAATAATGACATCCATAATGCAACAAATACGTAATTAATATTTAAAAAAGGGGAAAGGATATTACGAATTATAATTAAATACATAACTCCTAGTAGTGGACTTATACAGACTTTTTAGCTACATTTAATACAGCATTGGCAAATTGTGTATTATCTATGATTGGCCTGTGGTAAAATTTCGCGAAGGTTTGGGAGTGTTTTGACCATCCTGCTGCCAATCTAATGGCATCAAAGCTCACTCCCGCGCGCGCTGCAAGAGATATGGAAGCGTGCCCTGTAGTTTGAGGTTTACACTGATTTATATCTACACCACTGGATTCAAGAATATTCTTTATCCACCTACTAATAATTATCTGCGGTGACGCTTTGTGATCAGGCTTTTTATAAGTGATAAGAAGTGAGTGACATGGTTAAGGCAGAAGTTTTAATTCGACCAGCTACCATTATTTCGATTCGATCAGAGCCTAAAGAAATGTTATCCACTTTAATCAAACTGAATGTTGGAGTTCGTTGTCCGGTACACAGAGCCAATAAAACTGTGAGTTTCTTAGTCAGTACTTCCAATGAAATGGCCTTGTTTTTTAAGTCTCTTACATAAGTTAAAACTACACTAGGATCCCAAATACTTTCATATCATGGCAATGGTGGTTTAATACCAAATATCCCTTTGAAAAACCTTTTGATACGGAAATCAGAGCCTAATTCCGGGCCAGCGATTTGGTCGGTGGCAGCTCTATGGGAGTTAAGGGTATCATATGAGGCGCCCTTTCGAAAATGGTCAGTCAAGAAACTCACTTTCGGAACTGTTACATCAAAGGGATCAATTCCAGATGAAAAACAAAACTGCTACCAAAGTTTGAGACCTACTGTGTATTGTTTCAAGGTTGAACTTGTTATGTAAGGTAAGCATACATCTACACAGTCTTCTGGGACGTCTCTTCGGAGAAGTGCTTCCCTGATAACCTCCCTGCTACCGGGGAAATGCTCTTTACTAACGGATGAGGTATTCCGCTAAAAGAAGGTAACATAGTGCTTGGTACAAATATTAAGGGTTCAGATATTAACAGCGATTTATATGGTTGGAAGACCCAGAAGGGAACCACTATAATTCCTTCCGCTCTATCCTGGATGATCTTTTGCAAGACTCTCAAAATAATGGGAAAAAGGTGGAAATGCATAGAAATAAAAACCAGTCCAACTGATAGTAAATGCATCGACCTCGTAAGCTTCTGGATCTCTCATCCATGAAACAAATCTTAAACATTTTTTGTTTAAACAGCTCGCGAATAAATCGATAGCAGGATGACCAAGTTATCGCTGTATTGTTTGAAAAGCAGAATCAGCAAGACTCCACTCGGTCTCCTTGTGGGTTTGTCTGGATGCCTGGGCAGCATGAATGTTATCTTTGGTGTAAATATATGATGCAAAGACATAAATATTTGTATTTTGCCACCATTACCGGATCAAACGTGCTATTTTATTGAGGCCTTGAAATCTAACACGTCCCATCCGATTAATAACAGAAACTGCTGTTGTGTTAGCTATTCTACAAAGAAGATTGCAATGAGAGATATCCTGATGCAAGCACTTCAGTCCAAAATACACGGCCAACAACTCTAAGATATTAATGTGGTAGTATCGTTCATTCTCAGACCAAAAACCAGACGTAGTCTTGTTATTACAACAACTCCCCCACCCACTTTTCGAGGCATCGGTGTAAATTTCAACCTGAAATTTATCGGCCCGTATTTCATGGCAACCGTCAGAAATGTTTCGGATCCACCAAGAAAAATCGACAGAGAAGGTGGCAGTTGAATACAACTTTGCATTATAATTGTTACTAGAGTTTAATAACTCTAAATACTTTTCTCTTTCTAATAACTGGGTATATAAAAAGCTATATTTAATTACTGGACTAGCTGAGACTAAAGTACGAATAAACTTATAAAATTCACGGATTCTGCAGTTTTTAAGCACGCTGAACTTTCTCAGCGGGTTAGTGATTCTTAGCCGCTTCTCATCAGGCAAAAATATCCTCATGATATTAGCATTAGATACAAATCCGATTTTCCCTGAGCATGGCGATAACGGGGTTGAAAATTTTTGTAAAAATTAAAGGAGCACAATTTATTGAAACCAAAAGGCAAGACATTATATTCGAATAAACGCCCATCAAATCGGAATAGTAAGTACTTTCGATGAGCTAATTTAAGAGGTATATGCTAGTAAGCATCCTTGATCCCTTCGCCGTATAACAATTAGGCATGATCAGACGGGAGACTGTTCTGTGGTCCGCAATCATGAAATGTGACGTCGATATA
This sequence comes from Callosobruchus maculatus, assembly GCA_951848785.1. Classification (NCBI taxonomy): domain Eukaryota; kingdom Metazoa; phylum Arthropoda; class Insecta; order Coleoptera; family Chrysomelidae; genus Callosobruchus; species Callosobruchus maculatus. The sequence goes on along the minus strand of CATOUR010000021.1, from coordinate 3,795,565 downwards.
AATAAAATGTAAGTATTTCAAGTTTAATATTAATCGATGGCCTCCATGTTGTTTCGGAATAACGAATATGGAGGAAATAAATTGACCCTCACATGGATCAGCGACTGATATTGCACCATCCTTTAACAGATCCTGAATTATATTGCCTATAATTGGTCTTTCAGTGTCTGAATAAGGAATCCCGGAAGCCCTCATTCGCTGACTAGGCTTCTTAATAAATGGTATACTTAGGCCCTTTATATAGGATACAATCCGGCTGTTGATTGATAAGATTTTCCGTCGTCGCATATAATGTCGTAGCCTACCACTAACCTCTAAACCCTTTGATGGCGGCTCTTCCTCTGAGAGTGATAGCGCCCCGGTTTTTTCAACTGGTGTGCCGACAGGTTTCCCCCCCTCTGCTGCTGGGAACACGCGAGACTCGCCCACCCTGGTAAGCCCCTTTCCGGGATGAGGATGGGCGCGTGAAATTTTCCTGCCTGGAAGTTGATGGTTGGCTATCAGCAGTTTGGACCTTTAATGGGTCGCTTGACTTCGCTAGGTCCTTAGCTGTCATGATCGTGCTATCCAGATCCGGTCCAAACAGCCATTCGCTGATAGGTGTTTGTGTCAAGGCATCTTTAAAGTCCTGGCGGATATGTAATGCCAATAATTCTCGTCTAGAGACGGAGTCTGAGTGGTGGAGATCACACAGTAGGTGACCAATATCATTGAGAGACTCAACATATTGAAGGTGTATCCCCTTATTTTTTTTTTAACATATCTGTAAGCAACCCTGCAACAACAGAGGTTGCAGCTCCCACTTGACTCTGCAGCTGTGATAAGCGAGCATCACGCTGAATAGTATTCTCGGGAACAGCTCTTGTAACCTCTAGGTTAATTTTTGGGGGACTCAAAGCCGAACAATTTTCTGGGGGTAATTATTGTTTAGTGAGCCCTGTTCGTGACACAGCTAACAGCCCCGACTGTAAGATTTTTGTCCAACATGCAGCCAGGTCTGACTGAAGTGAACCAGCGAAGCACGGTTCTTCTTTTCTATCGTCAACGAGCATGCAGAAAACCTCGCTTTCAAGAGGTGTTGATGCTTCTTGATTATAATTGGAGACTGCGGGTGAGGCAGGAGGTGAGAGTTGAGGTGTGTGTGTGTGTGTGTATTGGCTTTATTTTTAGCATTTAGATTTTACAGTTAATTATTAAATGTTACATCAGTGTACGGGATCAACCCAGGATTGACAAGTTCATATATTTGACAAATTTTTGATGAAAAGTAAATGATGTGAAAGATGAGTGGAAGTACAGGTGAATAAATGAAATGATGATGAATGCACGATTAAAGAAGAAGATGTATGAAAACGTGAGTGAATGGAGTAACGATGGTGATGATTCCTATGATCTTCTACAGTCTACAGACGTGGTGGCCTTGGCTCTTGCAGTCTTTTGGAAGGAGGCTTTCTTCTGTCCACATTGTGGAGCTGAGGAATTGGAAGTCCTCCTAATCTGGTGGTTGGCAGTAACACGTGGAATTGTCCAGGTCGTCGGTATGGTACTGCGTCAGGCTGGGGTTCAAGTCCTTCCATTGGTTGAGACTGGAGCTTCTCAAGTGTAGCTCTATGTAGGTCGGACACTCTCTGATGGTATGGGTCTCGATCTAGCATTTCCCAAAGGGTTTTTGTAGGAAGCGACTGTGGTAGATTTGCGGCTATTTTATATAATTTCTTCAGCTGGACCTCGAGCTTTTTCATATTTGTCTTGCTTATCCGTGGTAGTAGAGGTATGGTTCCATAATCCAGAATAGGCAGAATACATGAATCTATCACTTTTAGCTTAGTTCCTATACTTGTCTTTGCGCGCCAACCAATAATTGGATTTAATAGATTAGTAACAGCTTTTACTTTTTTTATTGTTGCATCGACATGTGCATTTGCACTGAGACGCTTGTCTAAGTTTACCCCTAGATATTTCACGGACTTCGAGATGGAAATCTGAGTATTATTCAAAGGCAAATGACTCAGGTGCTTTCTACAAAATCCAAATATTGCACATTCCGTTTTTTCTTCATTACAGTGGAGACCCCATTTTCGATAGTATGCCATCAGCTTCTCAGCAGCCCAGCCTGCACGGATGATAGCTCTATCTGGGTTGCTGGATCTATTTGATATACACAGGTCATCTGCATACTGGCTCAGAAACGTTCCAAATACGTCTTGTACTGGTAGATCTGCCATGTATAGGTTCCAAAGCAAAGGCCCTAAAATTGATCCTTGAGGAACTCCAAAAGGAACTGGTGTCCATGCCCCTCTGTCATTATTCAACCTTCCCCTGATTTTACGTCCACGAAGATAATTTTCTATGATTTTGGTTAAGTTGACTGGAAAATCTAGTGCGTTCAGTTTATAAATAAGTCCACTGTGCTCTATACTATCGAATGCTTTCGTTAAGTCTGTGGTCAACAGTGCTACGTGCTCCCGATGTTCTAGTGCATCCGCAATATAATTAGTAGTCCTTAAAATTTGTGTGGCGGTACCCTTTCCAGGCATGAAACCATGCTGGCATGATGGAATTATGTCAACTGCATATGGTTGTATTCTTTCATAAATTATTCTTTCAAGAATTTTGCCCATAATATTGAGTAGGGTTATTGGCCTAAAAGATGTTGGAAGTGAAGGATTTTTTCCTCTTTTATGGACGAAGATACACTCACCTTTTTTCCATCTTTCTGGAAAGTAGCCTGTGGAGAGGGTGTAGTTTATGATGTGGAGTAGCTGCACTTTTGATAAAGCCCCCATAAGTTTTATTGCTGTTAACTGGATCTGATCGGGCCCAGGAGCTTTATTCTTTCTAAATGACTTAATGACGCGCATTAAATCATTCGGAGTGCAAGGTGGTAAAGCCTGAAAAGGGGTTGTATTAAGTGTTAGCCGTAAGGTGTCATCTATATTTATATTTTGAACTAAAGCTGCTCCCACAAGCCTTTCGATATCGTCTTGAGCGCCTCTTGAATCTTGAAAGTTCGGCTCCTGTCCCTTTTCTTTTTTCAGTGCTTTTTGAATCTTCCAAAGTTTTCGATGATGATCTGAGTTGTCTTCGAGTGCCTTCAACCACTTTTGTTCATTATGTTGCAAGATCTTGTCATTAATTAATTTTCTTAGTCGCCGATATTGTGTCGCCAAACCGGGAATATGATATCTGTGTTGTAATTGCCTCAATCGATTTCTTGAGGTAATGAGTGATCGGATGTCTTGTGGTAATTCCTCATTATTGACACCTGCCTCTACCCAAGGAGCGTTTTGATTGAGCGCTTCTGTGATGACATCTTCAAGTTTTTCTATCACTCTTTCGCATTGCTCTTGGCTACTTATTTCCTCTACTTCTCCTAAAAGAAAATCAGTTGTTTCCGCATAATCATCAGGGTTAAAGTTGTTGTAGTTTCGCCGCATCTGCTTAGTACGTTGTGGCATTCCCAACGTAAGATTAAGTAACCACGGTAGATGATCAGATTGTATATCCGGTAAAGTTTTTGTGTCATATTGATGCACCCGTTCAGTTTTTATCACTGCTAGGTCAAGCGAACCTTCACCAGCATGGTAGGGTCGAGATTGCTCTTGATGTGTTGCCAAATGTGCTCCTCTCTCCAGTTGCTCATAAATAATCCTTCCTCTAGCATTTGTTGTTCGGTGGCCCAATATCGAATGTTTCGCATTAAAATCGCCAATGGTAATGGTATTGTCTTCACTCAACACCTGTGTAAGTTGGTTATTAGCTACAGCAGTTTGCTGTGAAAAAACATAGATGCCTACAATGTATACCTTCTCCCCATTCAAGAGATTCAATTGAATTCTACAGCCTTCCACATTTTTAACTGTTTCATTTTCAGATAAAAGAGCTTGTTTAGTCCAGTGCAGATCATTCTTTATATACATCCTTGTCCCTAACCTACGATGGATAACATTCTGTATAAAACGATAGTTTCTTATGTTACCTCTGTACCCGTCGGGAACATTCACTTCATTGATGACGATGATATCGGGATTTTCTGTGACTGCCAATTGCCTTACTTCGGTAATTTTGCTGCGAAGTCCGTTTATATTTATATGTAAAATTTTTAATTTATCCATGACATTTGCAATCTATAACATATGTTACTATTTCCGTAGCCAATCTCCGAATTTCGCACATTGGCACATCATTTCTGCCAACATATGTCAAGAAGTGAAATACTTTGGCATCGAGTTCGTGATCTTCAATAGCACTTGCTTCTTGCTGTATGTAGTGTAAAAACTCTTTGCGTTCTTTCATTGAGCGTGTGAAAGCTGTTGATGATTGGTGTGATGACATCTCATTTTTGGGTGCTGACGATTTAACAATTGATGCATACGGTTTTGGCGAGGTGACTGCGTTTCTGGCACTCCCACGAGCATCTTGATGGTGAGGTTGCGACCGGGTTGAATGTAGTGCTGGCCAGTTTTCTTGATTTGCTGCAAAGCTGAATTGTCTATTGGTTACCTGATGCTGTTGGTGACCGAGCCTATTTCCGTCTCGACGTTCAGTAGCCTTCTGGATCTCCCACTGGAAAAACTCACACTGAGCATTTCTTGCAGTATGCCCTGTATCTCCGCAGTTTGTGCAGACTAGTTTCTTCTGACCATTCAAAATTTTCTCCGTAGTCTCGCTGACAGTTGGCATTCCGCAGTGAGCTTGAACATGCCCAAAACCCCAACAATTTTTACATTGAGTCACAGTTTTCCTAGAAATTTTGTACCTTTCATTTCTGACTTTTTGAGATAATATTCTGTCAATAGAACGGATAACCTCCCATTCACAGTCATTATTGAAAATTAAAAGAATCGAGTTCTCGCTTTTGTAAATTATTGCCCGCTCCGGTTTTATTTTGTAATTTTTCTCTATATCAGAAATTATTTCTTCTTCGGTAGACCCAGCTGTGTACAAATTTTTGAGCAATGTTCTCTTTTTTGGCTGAACTTGATCCTTACGCGCGTATGTATAATGTGCTACTTTTTCGTTTTTTAGAAACTCCACCATTACAGCATGAGCCTGATTGGTAGGCGGCATAAGAATTGCTTTTTTTGATTCTTTGTTAATTTTTATTAGAAATTTGGTTTCACTGGCCAATTTTATAAGATACCTTTGCCCTTCATGAGTCGTGGTGAGGTTCTCGTCTATAACTACTATAGGTGGAGGCCGTTCCTTTTTGGGAGCAACCGTTTTTGTTAAAATACAATCTTGTTCCATAGAATTCTCAATTATCTTTTTTGTTTTAATAGGAATATCTCCAAGTTTTTGCTTTACCTGGCTCAAGTCTAGCAAACTGAAGCGATTGTTCAGCAACATGTTATCGTCCTCCTCGCCATTTTGAAGAGATTCCTGTGGTTTCAGCCTTGTACTTTCCCTACGTCGCTTCCTTGGTTCAGTAAATGACTCATCGCTGTCCACTTCTAGCTCATTTACCGCCGCAGCGGCCATTGCGGCTCGTTCCCACCAATGTAGACCCTCTCAGTGCAGACTGGGATGATTCTTATGCACTAACAATAAATATTTTGGTCCAATAAAGCACTTTTATGTGAAGAACTCTACTAATGTACTGTAAACCCGACAGCTGTCCTGAGAGTTGAGGTGATGCACCTGGCAGGAACCTAAGAGGTAAAAAGGGCCTATGTGCAGCGGGTCAATGTAAAATTATTAGTATCACCCTAGATAATAACAATTTATAAAATAAAAATAAGAATAAAGTAGGTACCACCCTTGGCGCAGCGAAAAACAATCGTACTGATGTAGAGCCACCCTAGGCTGTTAAATACGTCACTGTTTCGTGGATAGCTACTACTATCACCCTAGATAGTATATAGACGTCACTAGCTTTGTGGAAAGCTACTATACTATCGCCCTAGATAAGTACAGAGCTTAGGTTCACACATGCCACCCTAGGCAAATTAGTTATATCGAATTATGTGCATGCGAAATATCCCATTCTGGCAGACACTGTTTCCCTAACAGTCAAACCACCATATCCTGCACCATATATCCGTGTAATGAAGAGATGTATACTTACTGGACGCCGAAAATGAACACGAGTATGCAGAACTGCATAGGGAGCTTCGAGATCTCTTATCTCGTGCTTTCAAGTTCGCCTAGACGGCGATTTTATCTTCTGGAACACTCTAGCTAAGGCTCCTTTTCTGTGACCAGCTCGCTCATCCCGTCTTGGGGATGGGGATGCACGCCGTCGGCTCTTCTGTGATCGATGAGACGAATACATTGTCACCATCACATTACCACAACCGAAAAAACAAAAATATCGGTGCGAACGTGTAACGTGTAGCCAATATCGCACAAAAACGAAGACTGAATAATGTATCCGTCAGCAGGCACATCGTACCAACCGAGCGTATGGGTTTTTGTTCTTTGTATTTGTTTACTTTAAACATTGTGGCCAATAAGCAGGAAACGAGGGTACTACATCACTTTATTTAGGAGACGAAGCCGAATATAACTATAGCTATGTGAATTGTATTACTATCAAGAAACCGTCCGGTTATGAAATCGGAAAGGATGTGTATTGTGGGATTACGTCTGAAATAAAAAAAAGTTTTCAAGCATGTGTGCATGCCCCTCTAAAGGTACATTGATGTCAGTTGTTAGCAGATTTTGCTGGTACTAGTACAATAAAACATAAAAGAGATACAAGTAGATTTTTTTAATCCAAATACTAACATAATCATATAACATTTATAAAAGCATTGGAAAAATCAATTCTCATTGATATACGACATGTGATGTACCCAAAATTCATATGTATTTTAATTAGAAAAAATTGTTTTATGTTATATAGTTCTTGTGTCTCACTTTTCTGTATTTTGGGTAGAAACTCGTAGATATTTAGCTTATAAAATATCCCTACTTGAAATGTGTATCTCAGTCTTGTATATTTTGTATAAGTTTGAGAAAGATGTTGAAAATTACATGTGTTACAAACTATTGAAAAATGTAAAACTTAAGATGAAACCGGAAGTAGTTTCGCACATTTTTGATTGTCAAAAAGACCGACAAGCCGTACACGTTAAGAGATCTTCGGAATGTCTTCCTTAAGACAAAGAAAATGATATTTAGATGAACCTAGTACCAGCATAAAAAGAACTCGATGTTCGTCACCAAGCAGCGAATCTAGCATCAATGTTTCGCAAGTAGAACTAGAATGTACTAAAGACAACGAGAGTGGGAACGTTGGAAGACAGATAAGTGTATCCAAGTCAATATAAACGCCAAAGGTAGATCAAAATATGTTGAGTGCAATATACTAAAGGTAGCCACTAAGGGAAAGCAGAAACAAATGCCTTTAAAACATATCCCAAAAAAATTGTTACCCCCAACTAATGGTTCGAGTTCCGATCATTGCAAGGAACTTGTAGAAAAGCGGACTGCTTTTCTAGAAAATAATCCGAAAATGTATGTGGGGGAATGACTCAGAGCAGGACAGGGAAAATCAAACCACCCACATTTCAGGCGTAATTGAATGTATTTAGAATATTTGTAGGTTTTCTGTATAAGAATCAATAAGAATGACAGCGAATCGCAGCAGCTTGTTAAGTTCACTGCCGAGTTTTAGCTTCTTGGAGACGCGTACAAAGAGAAAATGAAATTTTAATTGTGAACTAATCTGAATAACAGAGAAAATATTACTTCGAATGACGGAATTAATTAATTGAGAATAGGAATGTCCATTTCGGACTAGAACAGAACTGATAATGACGCGCAGCTTGACGGACTTTTTTTCAAGCCTGTTATTTACTGTCATGATGACAGACGCATGGCCTGCTATGTGGCCTGCTACCCGCCGCTACTGGCATATCCCGTGTGATCCTTTTTGAGAGTGCATAGCGTAAACTTTGTATTTTTTGACTATAGAAATATGTGTTTGGTTGTTCACTAACAATGTATATTGGGATACCCAGTCACTCATTATTTATAATTAATATGCTTGCTTGCTACAAAGTGCCAGTTAACGAAAATCGAAATATTTGTAACTTTGAAAAAAATTAAACTTATTCTTATCATCGCTACTATGTTCGGATAGGTTTTAAATTTTCAGTATATTGACTTTCACTAATTTGATCCTCTTCTCAAAAATTCGGAAGTGATTGGAGATATCTGGACACTAGGGTGATCATTACCTCACTGGTATGATTTTCCAAAACTTCTCGCTTTCTTTTATAATTAACTACACTGCTGCAGTTAAATAGTCTGAAGTTGAAAATAATATGAAATAAAATACAATACAATAAAATTTTTAATACACAATAAATTTTTGTATAAACGTCCTGGTTGCTTGCATGTTTCTTGAATAAAGTAAAACGAATGAAGAAAAATAAATATAAAAATGATAAAACAACAAATAAAATAAAATGCAATGCAATAAAGTTGTCATTTTTTCATACACGATAAATTTTTATATCAACGTCATGGTAGTTCTCATGTCGCTTAAATAAAGGAGAACAAATGTTGCAGAGCTTGATGATGTTCGTGCTATTCGGCGTATAAAAAGTGGCTTTGTGGAATCCGAGCCAAAAGACTTAAAAGTCGGTGTGCAGATAAGAAGTCTGACTAAAATATTTGGATCGACAACAGCAGTGCACGAACTAAGTTTAAATATATATGAAAACCAAATTACAGTCCTCTTAGGTCATAATGGAGCTGGAAAGACTACAACAATATCGATGCTTACAGGTAATCTTGTAAATAATTTGAGCTATTTTTACTGATAGTAGCAGTTGTGGTGAGGTGAAGTCAAACAAGTAGGCCACCTGTGACCTTTTTTTTCAAACCTACCGAACTAACACAAAAACCTTTATTACACCTAGGTGGTCTCCTTCCTATCGGGCCTACCCGACTTTGTGGTGAAGGCTAGTAGTTTTACTAAGCGTACTGATCCATCTTCAAACTCAAATATGCCAAATATCTGAGCACATAGGTGGCGAGACACAGCACACCTGTTGCAAAGTTTCATATTATTTGCGGTATCTGGAGCAGATGGAGTCCTTTACCAATTCCATGAGTCATAAATGTCACTTGGTAATGGTTTGTAAGAACTTCCACCGTTCAAAAGCACTTGTTCGTACCCATTATCAACTTTTCGCCTGAATCCTCCACCGTAATATGGCGATTATATGTCTGTCTGAAATACAGTTTTCTATTGTACCTTTACATTCCGTTCCATCGCAGAAAGCTTAATGTGCTTATAATTGAATGATCAAACGAACTTATCTGTAAGTGATGTTCGATCATAATTATTAGAAGCGTCTCTTCCGAAGATGATCAAGTACTCCAACTTACCGCATGATGCCGCCACAAATGTTTAAAGCTGAACCTAAAGCGGTCCTCTCCGGCCACCTATGCTCTATGACCACAGCTCCGCGACCGTCATTCCTTCAAAGCTGAATTCAGATGCACACGCAAACCGGCATACGACACACGACGAACTGACTCTGTCGTGTAATCTAAAATGTATCCATTCACATGAGTCCGAAATTTTCGTACGAAATAGGTTACAAGCTTGGGAAATTTGTATTTTTATAGTTGGTACCTATTAAAGTTAAAGCAAATCTTTGCCATGAATAAATAGGTTCGCGAACACAATAAATTCTACTGAGTCGTGGGCCAATGACTTGAAGCAAAGATTTAAATGCATTACTTGACATTCGCAAATAATTAAAATATTTTTCTATGTCAGTTAGCTTCATGTCCTGCAACATATTATGGTACGCTCCTTGCTTCTTTCTATTTTTAAAAATGTCTCGAACCGAAATTCTTCGCGTTCTTCCTCCTTTCTTCATTTTTATCCATAAAAGGGATAAAAGTGAAATACTTATTGAATTTACGTTTTGCGCTCGCTGAATTATCATTTCCGAATACAAATTAATGGAGATTGTCAGCTGTCAAATTACATACGAAATCGGATAAAAAGTTAAAATATTTTCAACTTATCCGACCGTCGTATTAAAGTTAAAATCATCGGACATTTAGTTTGGCGCCAATCCATTTCCATAAATATTTCAACCAATAGGAGCAGTTTCGTACCGTCTTATTGTTGGATGTCGTGTGCGTCTGAATTTAGCTTAAAGCTGCATATATCGCAACCAGGCGATCACGAAAGAGAGGGAAAAATGAATAAAAGGGAGGGTGCGATCATCTTTGGAGGAGACGTTTCATATAATTATGATCGAACATCACTTATAAGTTACAGGTAAGTTCGTTTGATCATTCAATTATACTGAACATCTCCTCCTCAATGATCACGTACGTAGATGTTTAAAGATGTTGCAATACTTCCATTCTTGATTCATATAATATACAAAAATGATGAAAGTATGCAATTTATAGTACCAACAGAGTTTAAAACACCCTGCGCAAGACAGTTCCTATTGTACAAAGGCTGACTATAAAAGTTTAAGAAACTGTCAGATTCTGGCGACCACCCTGCTGTGGTCCTGACAATGTCTAGCAACACCCCCGCTTTACGAGAGGTTGAAGTAGCCGCATGTCTAGTACTATGGACCGAAAAAGTGCTAGTGTTAATACCACTATCAATAAGAGTGGTCTTTATCCACCTGTTTGAGGTTGAGGTGATACTTCGACTGAGATAAAAATAGTTTTGTACAAGAATTTCGCAACTGTCGAGTTTGTTTTCCTTGAATAGACTGCTAGTGCAGAAACTAGGCTGGTTGTTTAATCCAGTTAGTAGCTTTAAGCCTGTCCGAGATTAAAAACCCTATCCTCTCATCATATCCATATACATTATGTTCTCTTATGGAGGCAAAGTCTGAACTCTATGGGCTGAAATTAATGCCAACAATGTGTCTAAATTGGATGACAAAGCCTGCAAAGACAGGGTGCCATTTGGCATCAATTGCTCTAGTTATCCCAGAACCATTACATTTAAGAGTTAGTGGGGGCAAATTATGGCCCCCCATTAGGAAACTTCCTGATCCTAAAGTCATTGCTTACGGTAGGAAACAACAATAGTGACAAGTAAGGCAGATCTCACTGAATCTGAAGAAGCACGCCTCGCGACCATTTCTGAAAGGAACTGTAGTACTACCTTGATATCATTACTAAAGGCTGGACCTGTTGCAGAAACGCCACCATGACTTGAAACTGATTGTACTGCATAACTATAAAGGCAAACGAAATGTTGATGGTGATTTATGGTATGCCTGTTAACACGAATGGTTGCTGCAGACAACTTCGACCACCAGAGCTTCTTCCATAGATGATGTGGCTCCCGGTTAACAGGCAATAACATGCTTCCCTTGGGGTGCAGAACTAACGAAGTACTCTCAATCAATTATCCCTTTTCAATGGCATGTACCTGTCATATTGGCATTTACCCGGGATGTACAGATAGAGTATCCGAAATGCTAAAACTTTAGTAGTATACTTGCAACTCATATACTGCTTTAACAACTAGTCTTTTCGACTCAGAGTCTGCCTCAACATTATCTGATGGAACTGCGAAAATCCCAATGTTCCTTTGTTGACACCATTGGCACATGTGTCTAGCTTGATCTTTGAATTTGGAAATTAAACACCGCCCCTCCTGTTTATATAGCAAACGGCAGTGGTGTTGGCAATAGGAAGCGAAATTTTCATGAAAGTGCATTTTTTTACATTTAAGACCAACAAATCCAAAAGTAGTTCAAGATAATTGATACTGTAAGCTACGTTTGTTCATGTCCATAATCCAGATGCCTTGCGGTCCTCATGAAATATACCCTGACCACTGCCTAAAGTGAATGAATAAGGACCAGAGGCTATCCAGCACGGAATGTGGCTGGTGCATAGGCCACACGATGGGCCCTTTTGCGCCTCTATCCGCGCTAGTTCCTAAGACCTGCCCTTTTGGCAAAGGCAAGTACATCCTTAGGTCCTATCCGTTTTATCTCTATTGGTTCCAAGGTTCTTGAGCCCAGCATAGTCTGCCTGTGATAACCCAGGGTTTCACGGCGACACAAGATGTGTGCCGAGGATTCTTCCTCTTCACCACACCACGTGCACGTTGGGTCGTTGACCACCCTCATCACAAACAAGTGACGCCTGAAGGTGTTGTGACCCGTTAATAAGCCTACTAGCAATCTCAAGTTACTCCTATCCAGAGAGAGACAAAATCGTCCTATTCTCTCTGCTGGCTCTGCTAATAGCTCCCGAGCCTGACGGAGGTGACCAGAGATGTTATTCCATCTCAGAGAGTGTTGATTCTGGATCCACTCTCCAGTTGTTTTCCTAATCAAGTTTGCAGACAGTCCTAAGGCTGGTTCCGGGCCCACAAAACTGTTTCCGGATCCCATCCTAGCCAGATGATCCGCCATTTCATTACCCTTTACCCCAGCGTGCCCAGGTACCCATATCAGTGATACCTTGTGTTTAGCTGAGATGTCGTCAAGAGCCTTCCTGCACTCCAGGACCAGTCCCGACGTTATTTTCCAAGCACTCAGTGCTTTGATGGCTGCCTGACTGTCAGAGCAGATAGTAATCCGCCTCCTAGACCCGTCAATTTCCCGAATACGATTTACACAGGCCAGTATCGCATAGACCTCAGCCTGGAATACTGTGGTGTGCCCCCAAGAGGGAATGAAAGTCTTGTATGAGGTTCGTAGACCCCCGAGCCCGAGCCCTCTCTAGCGAGTGAACCATCTGTCTACCAGACCTGTCCTCCTCCTTCGATGAGCTGTCTTTCCTTAGACTCCCACTCTTCCCTTGACGGGATCACCACCGTAAATTTGCGATTGAAGCGATGCGTAGGAGAAACTATATCGCTCCTCGCCAACAAAATAGGACTATCCTCCTGCAACTCTGCTAGAATCGCCGAATGTCCTTTGCCTGGATTCATAAAAGTCCAGCTACCCTGACTCCAGAGACGGAAACCGTTTTTTCTAGCTTCCGCTTGAATTACCAGATCCAAAGGAGGAAGATTCAATAGTGTTTCAATGGCACTCAAAGATGTTGTGCGCACTGCACTGGTTATACTAAGACATGCCAAACGTTGAACCTTATTAAGTTTGGCTCTTATTGCCTCCGTATTTATACAGGTCCACCACACTATGGAGCCATATATTAATGACGGTCTGACTATTGCAGTGTAGAGCCAGTGCACCACTTTTGGGCTCAGGCCCCAGCTACTACCGACAACTCTTCTGCAGGCCCATAATGAGTTTCGAGCCTTGCTTACCTTATAATCCACGTGCTGCCTCCAAGTCAGCTTGTGATCCAGTATGACTCCTAGATACTTTACTGACTGAGACAATTCAAGTGTCGTTCTGAAAAAGGTAGGCCTCACGAGGCCTTCCATCTTCCTTTTCCTAGTGAACATAACGAGCTCCGTCTTTTCAGCGTTCACTGACAGATCCACCTCATTACACCACGTTTCCACAACACGCAGCGCGCCTTGCATTACCTCGGAGACTGTATTAATGAATCTACCCCTGACCACTATGCTCAAATCATCGGCATAGGCCTGTACGTAGACCCCTGTGTTACTTAGTCTCACGAGTAGGTCATTCACCACTAAGCACCATAATAGAGGTGAAAGAACACCGCCTTGTGGGCAGCCTCGCGCCACTTTGTGTGGAGCAAAAGTATTTATTGCCCATCTTGTGCGGTCATAAGTGACGACTTCTCCTGCGATCTGCCATTCCTCTCTATGAGGACGGCGGAGTGGCCTATGTGCACCTGTCTGTTGAGCGGCAACCGATCCCGGAAAGTGCACACTCATCAGCAATTCAAGCGTTTCCTCCTCGTTATTGGTTCTATGACCATTGGAGTCCGTCAAGGTCCCCAACTTGGACTTGGTGTCCTTGCTAAGGATCCTATGCATCCTTGCCGTCGCAGGAATATCATTGATGGACCTGCAGAAGTTCCTCCAAGATTCCCTGGAGGCCCTCCTGACTTCCCTCTTATATTCCTGTAGCTTTATCCTATACTCCTCCCATTCAGGAGTACCTTTCCTGTACCTAACTCTTGTGAGTAGTTTGTGCAGGGACTTTTTCCTGGTTTCGAATTTCTTAGTCCAGAAGGTGGCATTGCCCGCCACGCCCACTTTGCGTAAAGGACAGTTATCCTCAAAGGAGGCTCGGAGGTCCCTACACAGAGAATCAACTGCCGCCTCCAAGCCCTCCCCTTTACTGAGATCCTGATCTATAGGACGGAGCCTGCTGACTAGGTCCTCTTTAAAAGAAGCCCAACTTGCTTGCCTAGGATTTCTAACAAAGATTCCCTCTTTTTTCTCGTCAATCCTAAACGTTATATGTCTATGATCGGACAGTGACGGTTCCAAGGATACTGTCCAGTCCTTGACCTCATTACAAATACCGACTGTGCTCACTGTTATGTCTAGGACCTCGTCCCTCACATTGTTTGAGAAGGCAGGAGTGTCGCCAGCATTCAGAACCTCTAGGTTCGACGTCCCTAGAAATTCCATCAGCTCTTCACCACGTCTATTAGTGTTAGAGCTACCCCATAGGGTGTGATGGGCATTGCTATCACACCCCACGATAAGCTCGAGATTATTATCTCGACAATGAGACACAAGGTCCTCCATCTCTTTTGAAGGAGGAGGATCTCCTGAATCATACGGTAAGTACGCTGAGCATACCACTAAACTTCTCTCGATGCCTTGTTCTCTAAGGCGAATCACCACCGCAACCATGTCCCTAGTTGTAAAGTCCATTAGTTGCCATGCATTCATATTATTACATAATATGCACACTCTAGGCTTTGTCTCCGGAGCGCTACTAAAAATGGTATACCCTGGAATGTTAAGCCCGCTAATAATGCCATTCCTTATCCAGGGTTCCTGAATAAGAGCTATGTCATAGCGACCCCTAGTGATCGTCTGAGTAAGAACCCTAGAAGCTGCTATGCAATGCTGCAAATTAATTTGAATAAAAGAAATTAACTTACCATTTTTTGGCAGTCCACCCTCGTATGTCTGTAGCGAACCAACGTCTAGTGCCCCATGGTGGGGCGCCGTTCGTTGCCGCTACCCTCGCTGTGACTGTGGCGTTCATCTGTCTGCCACAGCATCCTGGCTCCCTCCAGTGCTGAGTCGGAGTCACTATCTAGTAGTTGTCCCTCACTCAGTGGTGTGCTGCTCTGTGGCCCACTAGTTCCTGGTGTGGGCGCATCCCTGTCCAACACCGGAGACTCCTGAGGAGTCTGTTCCTGCCACTCGGTCTCCCTTGGAGGAGCCCGAGCAGCAACAACAGCCTCCCCAGGTGCCAGCTGCCCTTGGTTCCTAGGCTCCTGGCTCTCGCCTGGGCCCTGATCACCGCCGGCAGCAGCAGTCCCGCGTTGCTCTTTATTCTTGCTCAGCAGAGTAAACACTGCTGAGCTCGCTCCGCAGTAGAGCCGCAGCCCCCTGCCCTCGATTACACCCCAGCTAATGGAGTCAATGCTGAGGACAAGATGTACGCCTTTCAGCTCCATCTTGACCTCCATCACCCTCCACGAGTTGGGGTGTATCCCAGGATTTTGCCTGCCTAACCTCCTCAGGAGGATGTCCTCTTTCACGTGAGGGCCCGGGAATCAAGCCATCACCCTCCTGAAGACGGGCAGGTCCTCAAACCGCATCGCCCTGAGTCGTGCTCCTTCCCAGGGCCTCAAGTTGCCAACTTGAGCCTCCAGCCACGTCTGCGAGAACTCGTTCTCGCAAACAAAGATGGCCGCCCCCCTCGAGAAGTAGCAGTCAGCAAACCTTGGACGGGCTCCTTCAAGTGGGAGCCCGTCCATCAGTCCGCTCACTGACTCCTGGATGCTGAAGGCTTGCGTCTCCACCAACTGAGCACTAGGGTAGTCCTCGGGAACGAATACTACCCTGTGCCCGGTTTGCGCCACTCTAGCGTAGCTAACGTGAGCAGAAGTGCGAGCTCTCTTCCGCGATGAGGCACCCTCCGGTGTCACACCCGCCGACCTCGGACGCTTCCCAGCAATGTTAGGCCCCGCCGAAGCCGCAGCTACAACACCCGAAGGCGCCCTGGCCCGAACAGAAGCTGCAGCGCCCCCCGAAGCAGATGCCCCCGAAGAGGCATCTCGACTTCCGGAGCCCTGGCCCTCCTGCGCCAGCCTTAGCCTCCGGGCCCGCTTCTTCTGCGCTCCCCTCCTACCCTTTTTCTTCAGATTCAAGGTCCCCACCCTCTTGGCGAGTTCCCTTGAAATGTCTCTCACTTGCTCTTCGCCAGTGAGCGTTCTATCGCGGTCCTCTGGTGAGAGGCCACCCGGTTGCTGTTCGGGGTCCCCTGATGGGGGGCCCCCGGATTTGGGTTTATTATTATTATTTTTGCTACTCATAATAAATCCCACGAGTAAGGGGGAACTACATGGTCCTCACCCGCGGCGCCCCCTGCACGAGTGAGGCTTGCTACTCTGGGAGGTCGCCTGGTATACCAGAGGCTCCGTTAGCGACGGTGCACCCCCACCGCCACGCACCCTTTAGCACGGATCGCATGACACATTGGGTTGGGTTCTTCAGTTATCCTAGAGGACGTTCGGTGCGATCTCCTAGGCATGGGTGCATTCACTTTTATCGTGAGTACACCCTCCCCCAGGAGCTGGCACCGATACTGGCAATGCTGTTGCCCTTTGCCAGGGAGCCTTTTGGGGCTCCAGCCTAGATCCACAAGGACTAGCTTCGTCATATCTGACGAAGACGGGGGCCACTGCGAGGAAGGTGCATTTCTGCACGGGGCAGGTGACGGATTGGTCTCCTACCCACTCCTGGACGGTCGTGCGGGCCTTACGACCCCCCTGAGAGTGAAGAGGCTGGAGGACCTATAAACATCTGGTGATCTCGAGTCTCCGCTCTCCCTTAACCCCCACTGCCTAAAGTATATAGGCTGGAAGAGGCATAACCATATCATAGTTTCCCATGAACTGCTGTAATGCTATATTCCTAGAATTCTAAAATCTATTTGTATACACCCAGCCATAAGCTGGGATTTTTTTATCCACAACGACATATAATGTATGACGAAGACTCTTCCTCCCCGTTACAGCGTGTACACGTCGGGTCATTTGCCACCCCCATAACATACAGCTGATGTTTGAAGGCGTTATGGCCGGATAGCAGGCCGAAAAGTAAACTTAGCCGGTTTCTGTCCAGAGTGTCCAGTGATATACAAAACAGCTTTCCTTGGCCAGGGGTCCTGAAATAAGTTTTATAGCTTGACGAAGATGTCCAGAGATTCCTCTTCATCTCACAAGACGCCGATTTTGCAACCACATCTCTGTTTTCCGTCTAATGGTACCTGCTCCCAGCCCAACAGCTGGCTCAGGACCCAGAAAATTATTCCTCGACCCTCGACGCCTTGAGAGCGCGTCCGTCATTTCATTGCCACTAGCTTCACCATGACTTGGCACCCACATAAATGACACCCGATGTCTTGCTAAAATGTCATCAAAGACCTTTCTACATCGCAGAACAAGCCTTTATATGAACCTATAAGCACTTAATGCTTTTAATGCTGCCTGAGAGAGAGAGAGAGAGAGAGAGAGAGAGAGAGAGAGAGAGAGAGAGAGAGAGAGAGAGAGAGAGAGAGAGAGAGAAGGAGGAGCCTTCGTCGGTGAGAGAGCCGTCTGTGAACCAAACTGGCTCTCCTTCCTCGAAAGGTTGCTTGCCGTTTGGGCCACACTCTTCCCTTGTAGGATACTTCACTGTAAATTTGTAGTCAAAGCAATATGTAGGAGAAATTACATCACTCCTTATGTGTAGGATAGGGTCATCTCTTTGCATTGAACCCCGATTCCACAATGCGCAAAGCGCCTTGCATTATCTCCGATACAGTGCCCACGGATCAAGCCCTGACTACTATGCTAAGATCATCTGCATTAAACGTATACACCTATACTACTCAGCCTGACCAGAAGTTCATTCACCACCAGATACGACAATAAGGGGGATAAGACTCCGTCTTGCGGGCAGCCTCGCGCTACTTCAGCGCTATGCGAAATGTTATTCAGTGTAGCAGTAGCCACTTGACCCCTAAAGTGGAGAGGATCCATTCCACGAGGGAGACCCTCACCCAATGCCTAAGGCATACCTTATCGAATCGGAAATGGTGCAATTAAATGCACACTAAATATCTAGGAACGCTACCAAGGCCACTTTCTTTTGTTCCAACGTCTTCTCCAGTCTACAAACTAGCTGGTGAAGGGCAAGTTCGGATGACTTACCAGCCTGATTATCAAACTGACAGGCATGAATGGCACACCCGTACAGACGTTCCTCTGTTAGGTGCGTATAAATTAGCCTTCCCTAAGTCTTCGACAGGAACGAAGTAACGGTAATCGATCTGAAGTTTTTGTATATTTACCTCTACCCGGTTTTGGTATAAAAACGATCTTGATAAGTAGCCAGCTCCAGGTATGAAGCCGGCGGTCAGACAAGCTCACAAGTCGTGGAACGATTTGTTTCTACCTTTGTCGTAACATCGCTGGAATCACAACGTCCAGGGATTTTATATGGTGCAAATGTATTTATTGCCCATACTACTTTGTCGTATGTTACGGTCTCGCGTGCCATCATGCAGTCCACTCTGGAGCGACGACGTGATGGCAGTTGCCTTCCCTGTGGTCGTGCTGCTACCGATCCAGGGAAATGTGTTGTGGAATGTAGCTGACAGATCTACAGAAACTCCTCCATCACTCCCTAGAGGCCTTTCTGATCTCCGTCTCCTGCAGTATCTATATGTATCTCTCACATTCCGGAGGGCCTTTTCCATGCTTAACCTTTCTAAGTAGTCTCTGCACCGATTCACTTTTGTTTTTCAAACTTATAATAAAAAAATTAGCATTCACTCTCGCGCTAATATTGCGCAGGGGGCAAAGGCCCGATTAGTGTGCCTTAAATTTGTAATAAGAATATCTGTTGCTAATGCCCCTAGCCATTACGCATGCTCTCGGCTTGCTTGCTGGAACGTCGCTCTATACAGTATATCCCGTAATATGAAGCCCGCTAATAAAACCGTCTTTCAACCTGGGTTCCTGGATGGGGGCAATCTCATAGCCGCATCTACTGATGGTTGGATACTAGAGGCATCTATACAACGTTATAAGTTAATCTGAATGAAAGAAATTTTTCCTGCCATAGTAGACCCAGCCCTGTTTTCCCCGCCGCACGCAGAGCTGATCTACATCTCTCATTCGGAGCCGCGGCCTTCACCTTCGCTACTGCTCCGGTTACTGTCGCTGCCCCTGGTGGAGCTCCAAAGAACTCAGACACTCCTCAATCTCCCGCTGTCTGAGTCCTTCTCGATGCGGCCTTCCACCCTATTTCCAGTAGCCGTGAGACTACTGCGTCCCGCAGCTCGCAGTGTTGTGACCTGTATTCTGATGGTAGTCGAGTAGGTCTATGTCAGGCTCATTTGCTTCTACGAGCTCGAGCGTGAGACGTAATAGTTCCAGTAAGTTCGACACCTCTCGTTCTCCACCACGGACTGTGTCATCTGGAGCATATGGCAGCACTGATGCCTCATCTAGGTCTCATCATAGTTAAATAGTTATAAGCATTAGTTAGAGTAACGTCACGCACAAACAGATGCTACCAAATTTGTGATTTATTTATCTGTTTAGTATTTGTCTTACTAGATATTTTTTATATGTTTTAAATAAACCTTGCGCTTTTTCTCTTCACGGCATCATTGTTCTTTTGGTTCCACGTTCTCGGTTTCTGTAGAAACTAATTTTCATTCTTATAAACATCTATAAGACAAATATGTAACACAAAACAAATTATCTCAAAATTCTGTTTGAAAAGTGTAAAATTGATTGACTGCGTTTTTAGGTATGATTTCACCGACAAGTGGTACAGCGGTTATTGGTGGCTATGATGTACGCCGTGACATGAAACTTATAAGACGTCGAATGGGAATTTGTCCCCAGAATAATATACTTTATGATGGTATGACTGTCTATGAGCATTTGTATTTTTATAGCAGAATGCGAGGAGCGTCAAGAAAAGAAACCAAGGCTGAATTAAAAAAATTTCTTAAGGATATGGATCTAATTGATAAGGTAAATGAAATAAAAGTAAATGATACTGGGCTTAAATGCATGTTATTTATATCACTCCTAAGTATCTACGTAGGGATATGTTTTGATAAGTGGAAGCGACTCAGTTTTGAGGTATAATATGTGCATTATTGAACACGTTAACGATATCCGTCGTTAATCGACTGGAAGGTATCGATCGCGTCGTTGATCCCGTCTTCCGTCGAACGTCCTACAGCTTCGACTATCATCCCTTGAGCATATAGACTGAGAGCCAGTGATTAACAGACTTACGGTATTTTAGCAAACTTCATATTGATGCTAGATATACTATCACACATGCCGCAGGTGAAATGGAGATTCACTGTCCCCGGACGGTTCCTATGGGAGAGGGGGGGGAGTCCAAATGTGCAAAAAGTGACTCCTATTACGTCATTTTAGGAAGTCTGCCGTTTTAATATACAATGTGTTCCACCATCATGTCGACAAACTTTGAGGTATGAAAATATAATTAAGGTTATCGAGAAAAAATGCGAAAAAAGGGGTCTTTTAATTAATTGTAATTAATTTCTGTATCACGACTCCATGGGTTCGCGCAGTTGTAGCGCCGTAGCTTGATTATTTTTCGACCGATTCACGACATTTTGGACTCGTTTTATAAGAGAATGACTATGCATATCAACTAAAACAAAAAAATATAATACCTGACAATTTCTAAGGCTAAAAAATTTACCAAACTGAAAAAAAAATTTGAAATGCACTTATTTGGGATACTTACAAATAATTTGAAAAAAAGCCGTATTAGTGCCTATTTATTAAGACACTTCAATGTTTAGCAGGATATTTCCTGTCTTACCACATGTAATACGTGTATGTAGCACTAAAATTTTGGACAGAGTAGGCCATTTTGTATTATGACTTCTGTATCACATTTGTTGAAGCAGTTATAACGCCATATCTTGATTATCTATCAAGCGATTCACGACTTTTTGGACTCATTTTATAGGAGAATGACTGGGTATATCAACTAAGGCAAAAAAATGGCAGATCTCCTAACATCACGTTTTAGGGTACAAACATAGTGGAGCGACGATGCTCGGAGATAAGCGGCGAGGCTAGCGACGAGATGAAAAACGCGCAGAAACACACATATTCTATAGCAGAGCGATACATTTTGCAATTCTACGTAAACAGCAGTGATTTATTGCTCGATTTTCCGTACTCAAATCAATATCTACAATGTCTTCCGACAGTGTTGCCGGTCTGTCGGTCTGCCGGTCTGTCGGTCTGTCGGTCTGTCGGTCTGTCGGTCTGTCGGTCTGTCGGTCTGTCGGTCTGTCGGTCTGTCGGTCTGTCGGTCTGTCGGTCTGTCGGTCTGTCGGTCTGTCGGTCTGTCGGTCTGTCGGTCTGTCGGTCTGTCGGTCTGTCGGTCTGTCGGTCTGTCGGTCTGTCGGTCTGTCGGTCTGTCGGTCTGTCGGTCTGTCGGTCTGTCGGTCTGTCGGTCTGTCGGTCTGTCGGTCTGTCGGTCTGTCGGTCTGTCGGTCTGTCGGTCTGTCGGTCTGTCGGTCTGTCGGTCTGTCGGTCTGTCGGTCTGTCGGTCTGTCGGTCTGTCGGTCTGTCGGTCTGTCGGTCTGTCGGTCTGTCGGTCTGTCGGTCTGTCGGTCTGTCGGTCTGTCGGTCTGTCGGTCTGTCGGTCTGTCGGTCTGTCGGTCTGTCGGTCTGTCGGTCTGTCGGTCTGTCGGTCTGTCGGTCTGTCGGTCTGTCGGTCTGTCGGTCTGTCGGTCTGTCGGTCTGTCGGTCTGTCGGTCTGTCGGTCTGTCGGTCTGTCGGTCTGTCGGTCTGTCGGTCTGTCGGTCTGTCGGTCTGTCGGTCTGTCGGTCTGTCGGTCAGTCGGTCTGTCGGTCTGTCGGTCTGTCGGTCTGTCGGTCTGTCGGTCTGTCGGTCTGTCGGTCTGTCGGTCTGTCGGTCTGTCGGTCTGTCGGTCTGTCGGTCTGTCGGTCTGTCGGTCTGTCGGTCTGTCGGTCTGTCGGTCTGTCGGTCTGTCGGTCTGTCGGTCTGTCGGTCTGTCGGTCTGTCGGTCTGTCGGTCTGTCGGTCTGTCGGTCTGTCGGTCTGTCGGTCTGTCGGTCTGTCGGTCTGTCGGTCTGTCGGTCTGTCGGTCTGTCGGTCTGTCGGTCTGTCGGTCTGTCGGTCTGTCGGTCTGTCGGTCTGTCGGTCTGTCGGTCTGTCGGTCTGTCGGTCTGTCGGTCTGTCGGTCTGTCGGTCTGTCGGTCTGTCGGTCTGTCGGTCTGTCGGTCTGTCGGTCTGTCGGTCTGTCGGTCTGTCGGTCTGGCGGTCTGTCGGTCTGTCGGTCTGTCGGTCTGGCGGTCTGTCGGTCTGTCGGTCTGTCGGTCTGTCGGTCTGCCGGTCTGCCGGTCTGTCGGTCTGTCGGTCTGTCGGTCTGTCGGTCTGTCGGTCTGTCGGTCTGTCGGTCTGTCGGTCTGTCGGTCTGTCGGTCTGTCGGTCTGTCGGTCTGTCGGTCTGTCGGTCTGTCGGTCTGTCGGTCTGTCGGTCTGTCGGTCTGTCGGTCTGTCGGTCTGTCGGTCTGTCGGTCTGTCGGTCTGTCGGTCTGTCGGCCTGTCGGTCTGTCGGTCTGTCGGTCTGTCGGTCTGTCGGTCTGTCGGTCTGTCGGTCTGTCGGTCTGTCGGTCTGTCGGTCTGTCGGTCTGTCGGTCTGTCGGTCTGTCGGTCTGTCGGTCTGTCGGTCTGTCGGTCTGTCGGTCTGTCGGTCTGTCGGTCTGTCGGTCTGTCGGTCTGTCGGTCTGTCGGTCTGTCGGTCTGTCGGTCTGTCGGTCTGTCGGTCTGTCGGTCTGTCGGTCTGTCGGTCTGTCGGCCTGTCGGCCTGTCGGCCTGTCGGCCTGTCGGCCTGTCGGCCTGTCGGTCTGTCGGTCTGTCGGTCTGTCGGTCTGTCGGTCTGTCGGTCTGTCGGTCTGTCGGTCTGTCGGTCTGTCGGTCTGTCGGTCTGTCGGTCTGTCGGTCTGTCGGTCTGCCGGTGTGTCGGTGTGTCGGTCTGCCGGTCTGTCGATCTGCCGGTCTGCCGATCTGCAGGTCTACCGGTCTGTCGGTCTGTCGGTCGGTCGGTCGGTCGGTCGGTCGGTCCGTCGGTCCGCCGGTCTGTCTGTCTGTTGGTGTTTGCTAGCCTCGTAATCTCAGTCACCGCTGCATGGATTGTGATGGAATTTGGGAGGCGATATGCTGTGGGGTCGTAGTAGGTAATGTTCCTATAATTTTAAAAATCGGTGCATGGGCGGCGGAGTAATTAGCAAAAAATTAAAAATTTAAGATATTCCTCAAACTTCGTTTTTAGGTGTTTTATGGGTTCCTGATCATCTTCTACTTTTTCTTTGGTGGGTGTGAAATTGGGGTGGTTGAGGGGGTGGGGGGTTGCAAAACTGAAAAATCTATTATATTCATAATAGGCTGTTCACCGACTTGTGAAAGAAAGACCTAGCCTCATAATACACTTTTGTAGGTCCATCCGAACATGCCTATTACGAAACCAAGGGACTTAGAATTTTTGATGTATACATAGGGGTATTGCTTTTGATCATTCTCAATTGTGTAATGTGGAAACTATTGGATTGATTTTAATGAAATTGCGACACAGTATTGTTACCTTGGCTAGGATGAAAAACGCTTATAGAGCGGGCGCTAGAATTAAGTGAGTATGCAAAATGTGAGTACCGAATTTTGCCAACGGATTTGATTACAGAACTAATCAAGGATTAAGAATCTGATAACTCCCTCTACTCCTCTACTCTTATTCGGACAGAGATTCTATTGAGCACATCAGGCAAAATAATTTTAATAAATATTTTCGTAATAATTTTCAGTTTGTTCTAATGGTAAAAGTCTGGATGCATTCTCATTTAATAAAAAAACTCAAAGTAATAATTTTTAATTTTTTATTAATAAAAAATATGTTATACAATGTGTCCGGTCATCGGTGTCAGACCCTTTAGGGAAATGAAATACAGTATTCTTTTATCGGCAAATCACCCCCCATAAGTAGGTTTTCTCCCACCATAATAAAATGGCAGCCATTCTATTTTTTTTTAATCGAAGCTTGAGTGTTGTACTAATTTAGCCGTAATTAGTCATGTAGAGGTCTTAAAAACACAAAAAAATTTCATTCCATAGCGAGGCATGTAGACCATAAACTAGTGGTAAATATTTTCCAAATTCTATTTCATAAAAGGGCAAAAACATTGTTAAAAGAAAATAATTATGTAACTCTTCTGTGTTTTTACAATTCCAGCTTTTTCAAAAAATCTGAGCTGTTAAGCTACAAGGTCTTTATTCCTACGCCCCCCTTCGTCCATACAGTAAGCAAAGCGCGCGTAGGCATTTAGTGTGTTTCTACTCCGTTGTCGTAAAGACTTCCTCTTTCAAGTCGTGTTTTTGAATAATTATAGAATAACAGTCTTTTTGTGAATTTTTAGTGTCTGTTTGAAGTTTAAAGAAATCATAAATATGGTACAAGCTCTCACCAAGACTTAAATCTAAGTACTTCTAAAGTTTATATTATTAATGGTATGGTACTGTTCACAAAATTTAGTTAAACAAGTTCAGTACTTTTGGAGATTCTGCCGAGACATTCTTAAAAAAACGTTTTGGATTTTTTTCTTTGCCTAGCGTTAATAGAATTGATCTGATATTTGAGGAATATGAAGACATCTCTATAAAATTTTTGGAGACAAAATTAGGGTGTAAAGGCCAGATCATTAAAAATATTATAATTGCCTGCTAATTGTCGCAGCTTTTCTTGTTAACGCTCCTAATAAATTGCAACTCACTCGATTCCTCTTCGCTATGCTCAAAAATATGCACAAGTACAAGAAAACTGCGAGACCTGTACTTGTGGACGATTCGACGATCCAACTAAATTTTTTTCAAAGATCTTTAATTTGTGAAGTACTTGAATTACAATCAAATCATTTAGAAGCTGATTCAAGAATCTTTTTCCATTATTTCACGCAGTAAGGAGTCAATGTCAATCTGCTCATATTATAATAATCAGCGCTGATACAGATGTATTCGGCAGTTTATTTATGGAAATATTTAACAAATATTGGGTTGTCTCGGTCTATGGTTTGACAGTTCTCACATATTTTCTAGGGTATCATGTGGTTTCTGAATCCCTGGGTCGAAGCATTGTTTGTGATATTTTGCCAGCATTACACGCTGTAAGTGGTTGCGACACTACTAACAGATTTAGTAGCAAAATGCAATGTTTGGAAGCTGCGTTTGAAAATTTTGTTCAAACAGCTCTCACGCCTTTGGGAAACCCTTTAAATGAACGATGTTCGCCGTGGATTAGACGCGGTGGAGCAACTGGTTGGCCACCGTGTTCACCGGACTTGACCCCACTTGATTTTATCTTGTGGGGTACAATGAAACAGAAAGTTGATGTCGACGTGCCAAATGCACGCGACGAGCTTATTTGCAAAATGATTCATGTCGGAAATGGATAACGGTATGACAAAGCGATGATCAGTCGCTCTAAGCAACATATGTCAGTAAGAGCAACAGCATGTCTGCAACACCAAGGAGGACATTTCAAACTATGATTGTATCATTTGTTTCTTTTTTTCCTAAAATAAATGTCATGCCCACTAAGTATTTTGTTTTATTGACTTCTCAACTCAACAATAAAGGGTCATATTGAAACCATCATACCTTCTAAACTACTTTACTTAGGGCTAAGATGTACAACTATTTTTTTAGGAAACATCATATACTATCGCCTAGAAATAAAAACATTGTAGCTGAACAGCTCAGATTTTTTGAAAAAGCTGGCATTGTAAAAACACGGAAAAGTTACATAATTATTTTCTTTTAACAATGTTTTTGCCCTTTTATGAAATAAGGTTTGGAAAATATTTACCACTAGTTCATGGTATACATGGTTCGCTATCGAATGAGATTTTTTTGTGTTTTTAGGACCTCTACATGACTAACTATGGCTAAATTAGTACAACACTCAAGCTTCGATTAAAAAAACAAAATGGCTGCCATTTTGTTATGGTGGGAGAAAAACTACTTATGTCGATAAAAAAGTGCTGTATTTCATTTCCCTAAAGGCTCCGACACCGATGACCGGATACATTGTATAACATATTTTTTATTAATAAAAAATTAAGAATTATTACTTTAAATTTGTTTTTTTATTGAATGGGAGTCCACCCTGACTTTTACCATTAAAACAAATTGTAAATTATTACGAAAACATTTATTAAAATTATTTTGCCTGATGTTCTCAATAGAATCCCTGTCCAAATAAGAGTAGAGGAGTAGAGGGGGTTAACAAAAAAAATGGACCAAAAAATTGACCCGCAAGATCCAGATCCACACTCTTAATCTTTGAGTAGTTCTGTAATCAAATCCGTTGGCAAAATTCGGTACTCACATTTTGCATACTCAACTGCCTCTGATGCCTGCACTATTATGGTTCTTAGAAGTCGTGTCAGTGGCGGCGCAGCAATAGTCAAAATACTGAAAATATAAAAAAATCTCAATCTTCGGTTTTAGGAGTTTTAGGGGTACCTGATCAGTATATACTTTTTTTGGTGGGGACGAAATTGGGGTCGTTCGGAGGTGGGGGATTGTTAAAACGAAAAATTTGTGGAATTATAATACGCTGTACATGGACCTGTAAAAGAAAGACCTAGCGGAATAACATAATTTTCTTTTGTGGGCAGGTGAGCGATGATTTATTTGGTTGCAAGGGGATTTCAGACTATAGCTTCATGCTACGGGAAAATAATAAACTGATATCACCATAATGTGTGGGAAGTACTAAGTCAATCAACGTGACTCCATTTTTATCCTTAAAGCGGTGATACACGTACGAGCAAGTATGCGTACTTATGGCTCGACGACCTTTTTCGCCTGTGTGCCACCGTAAGTACGCGTACTTTAAAACCGTCGCGCAAACCGCCGGCGATCCAACTGGTTTGAAATCTTGTTCGTAGCTTGTCTCGGCTCGTACTGCACACTTTGTTTCGGCAGGCCATCGATGCGCAACGCTTGTTGTGTTTGGCGTAAGGTTTTGTTTATTTAGGAAAATTATCAAAATGAGTGATTTCAGCTTCACGTGTGTCACCGACGTCGAGACGAATAAGTTCGCGAACTTAAAAACTGCGTACTTAAAGTTCGTACGTGTATCACCCCCTTTAGAAGTAACTTTTGATGCTGTTTAATTAGCACAACAGAGAGAGCCGCCTTGGTGTCTGCCATTCAAAAGCTACATTAATAATTATTATGCGAATAACAATATGTTAATTATAATAATGGTATATTACATCATTTTCATCGTTGCTAAAATAACATACATTTTATAAAGTTGTCAACTTTTGAAATTTTATAAAACACATTAGGCACCGGAGTAAGTGTCTGCTATTGAATTTTTTAATAAAAAAATGTATAACTTCAGTATAATTGCTGATATCACGTTCTAGAAGCCTCTTCTAACGTTGTTTAGTTGTCATGACAGAGAGACAGTTTGTTGGAACCCGCTTAGCAGTCTGTCATTAAAAAACTACATTTATAATAATGAGAATGACATTATATCATTTACATCTTTGCTAAAATAACGTAAATTTTCAAATAATTTTAAACCTTTTTAATTTTATAAAACACATTGGGAACAGGACTAGGTGTCTGCTATTGGTTTTTTGTATAAGAAAAGTATATATTACCATACATAAAAATAAATTAAAATAAAAGGTATATATTACAACACATTAAAATGGTAGACGTGCTAAAATTACGTAATTTTTGCGCACAAAGGAACCACCGCCGGGGACAGTCAATCCCCATTTCACCTACAGCATGTGTAATTGTTATACCCAGTGTCAATATGAAGTTTACTAAAATACCGTAAATCTGCCGATCGCTGGCTCTTAGACTAATATTGGTAACTAGCGTACGCAAAATACTACGAGATCAGAGATAGCTATTTGAAAAAGCCAAAGCACTGTCCTCATGTAAAATGCGTTTTACAACTCAAATTGCTAACACATTGTTACAGTTGAGCGGTATCAGTTGCGTTCTAGCATCATATTTTCAACGGTTTGAAATCGTTTGAGTTGCGCAATGACGAACTCATGTCTAAGCAGGCTAAATTCCAGTTTGGAACTACTCGTTATGCGTTCAAGCAACAACAATGTGTAGTTTGAGGACTAGTTGAAGACGGTCAAACCAGTACACAGGATTTTGGTGGGACTGGGAGATTGGGACTTGCGCAGATTGCAAATTCTTCTTTTGCGTTTCAAAGTTGATGTTGTGAAATTAACTGTTCCTGTTTTGAGAAGCAATCAGCGCGGAAGTTAGCAAAATATAGAATAAACTCAGCTTTAATTATTATTTATTATTCTCTCTCCCTTCCTCTCTCTCTTTCTCTCTCTCCCTCCCGTCATTCGATTGTATATTTCAGATTAATAAATAACTTTCCACAGGTGATAACTGGAATTATAGTATACTGTGCCATTGTCATGAACGCTCATATTTTCGACTTCTCGTTCTACCAGTTTCCGTTCCTATTACGAAAATCCAACAATACCTAGGTTAGGTTTAGATAAAATAAATAACAGTACAAAACGGAAATTTGAGGCTAAAATAAAAAATGCCAACCACAAAACATGCTAGCAAACATCAATTATGGTTTTACATGCTAATAGGGTGTTCTACCAACGGATGGTTCCAAACCGTTTGAAGCCACGCATCTGACTAGATATGCGCTGTCAAGCAGTCCCCAATCCATTTTCAAACTGTGAGAAAGTTGATGATAGAACAACCACATTGTATTAAACAACAAGCAGAATATCTCTGAGGATTTCGTGGCCGTTTTGAATTATCACTTGACGCCTTAGAAACTACAGCTGGAAAAGGTGTGGAACATTTAATTAATTTATTTATCACGACAGTTTGTGTTCAATTACTTACATTATGTGATACATTTGTCCCCGTATACCATAATTTTGTAAAGTTTTCATGAGTGTTATATGATTAACTGTGTCAAATGCTTTTGCTAGGTCCACAAAGACACATAATGTTGGAATGTTTCTGTCTACATTTTTGCATAATTCTCCTAATACTAAAATAATAGCAGATGAATCCCTGGACATCTCAGTCAGGCTAGAGAACTTATTTTAAGGACCTCTGACCAATGTGGGGCGGTTCTGTCCCTCAGAAGACAAGAAGCTTTCTGCAAATTTGATTCGTCGAAATAAAGTAATAGTTGTATGCCGTTAGCATACGTTTGAACTACACAATGTTCCACACTATTGTGTAGATCGGAGGTATATATTAGAAATAGTAGTGGTCCCAGTATCGAGCCCTGGGAAACTCCCGAGGGCACATAGCGTACAACGGAACTTGCTGCAGCAGTATTTACCCTCTGACTGCGGTTGTTTAGATACGAACTGAAAAACTTTAAAGGAACATCTGACATACACCATAATATTTCAGTTCACTGAGCAGTATGTAATGGTTTACCTTATCGAAAGCTTTAGACAAGTCGAGTAAAACCAGCAGTACACCAAACAGCTTATCAAGGTTCCGAGGTATCACGTCAGTGACATTTAGTAAGGCAGTAATTGTACTATGACAGTAGGGCAACATAAGTCTGGATATGTTGACGTAGATAACCGATTATTATGCAGATAATGGAAAATTACCCCTTTCATGTAATAGGCTTCTGATTGTTTCCAATTTCGATGATCAATTTTTAATACCTACTTTTTTACGAACAAGTGAAGGTTTTTCGCAATATTTGTGAACGAACTTCTAGCTCCGTTTTGCTTTCCATGGGCCATTAGATTTTTAAAGCTTTTGATTGTTTCATAACGCTACATTCATACAACTTTCGATTTCTATCGTATTGCCTGTTAAGCCATAAAGCAAGTATATTTTGACGACTCTGATGATGTATGTGTGTACGATAATTTTTGGTATCAACGGGCTCTTTGCATAATTTTTCTGTCACAAATCATTGCAGTGTATTTAAACAATTCAGCCTGTTACAATTTTAAAGCTAAAACGTTATGAAACGGTTTTAACCTAATGTTTTGTAACGTTGGAGCTCACATTGCTTAAAAAAGATACATTATAAACATTTGCCGTCATGTTATAGAAAGACAATCGTCCATCAAGTCTGTCAGGAGGAATGAAAAGAAAACTTAGCGTCTGTATTGCACTATGCGGAAACTCGAATATTGTAATGTTGGATGAACCAACATCTGGAATGGATCCAAGTGCTAGAAGAAAACTTTGGGATTTATTGCTGAAAAATAGGTCAGGTAAATAATAAGAGAAAATACAATTAGTGGTATGAAACGGCAATAATACCGGTGAGAGCCAGTGTCAAAGAGGGGCATATCAGAAGATGAAAACAAATAACAGCTTGGTAGTATACATGGTAACTTTATTCAAAGGCGCACCCACATATGACTCTGCTCCTCTGAGCTATACTTCATAATTCCGGCGATCTTTGAGCCTGCATCCGATCCTAAGGGCGCATACACAGTGAGGCATTTTAGTGTAACTGCGTGTAGGTACCGCATGCAGGCTAACCTGCTCAACTCTATTTTCGACCGCTTACCAGCGTCGGAAGCCCGCTTGAACGCCTTTATAGTAACAGAAATTTAGTTTGTTACCTGGTTTCGTCTGTGACGGTCAAAGATGAGTATCGATGAAGAGTTACCTACAGCTTGAGTGTTTGCGAACAATAAATATTAAAAATTGTGGTATATATTTAATATTTTTTCTATTGTTGATTGCAGCTTATATACCTACATGTCATTTAGAAATACGGTTATCATATATATTATACTTATGAGCTTGATGCACTTCCATTTTCAACATTACTGTCTAAGTACCGATGTTAATGATCATTGGTTCGATTAGTATCTCCAAAAGCCTTAGAAATAAACAGTATCAAAAATACAGGTAATTTACTTAACGATCAAATATACATTAACACGTCGGCTTTCCTCAATGTACATTAGGTTTTTCCAAGATCAAACGGCCGCAAACGTCTGTTACCATTAGCCTATTATGTTAGTTACTTTTACCAGCTTTTATTTAGCCGATCTGAATAGATATATAATTTCCTTATAATATGATTTAAGTACCATTTTTTTTTTGAAAAGGGTGTTGTACAACGACGCGAGTCACAGGCGTCGAAAAATAAAGTTGTGATCAATTTTACATTTAATTTTTGTTTATATTTTGTCCACTACAGAATTATGATTTTACATTAATGCCTACCTAAGAACCAACTACAGTAGACTCCGCTTATCACGGACCCTGTTATAAGGGACATCGGGCTATAACGGACTTATCTCGTGGTCCGTTTAAAATCCTACGCGTGGCCTATAGAAACTTTTCTGTTATAACGGACCCTCTACAACAGACACTCCGGCTATAGCAGATACATTTTTCCGACGCGAACTAGTTATAACCGGATATAGCGGACTCGAAGACGAAGACTTGTTGAGATGAGATGTTGACTTGGTGACATCGGAAACTCCTTCAGACATGGAAATCGTTAGCGAAGTCCTATAGCAGAATCAACATATGAACAAAACAGTGGTAGTGGGAGTGATTCAGATCCCGAAAACTCTATTCCCGATCTCTCAGGTTTATAACTTTTTAGACCGTCAAAAACTAGTTACAATTACTGAGTATTTTATGTAGAGTTTTTAGTTTAGCTTAGTTTTGTTTAGCTGTTGGACCTGATTAAAAAAATTTAAAGCATTAATTAAAAAAATTGAATTGACAAGTGGCGTAATAATAAGTAAAACTAATATTGTCCACAATTGGTGCAATTTTCAAAACAGGTAATTATTGAGTCAGGTAAAATATTTGTGACAAGCTATCACGTTGTATGGGACATTCAATTGATTATGTAAGAAATGGGAATATATTGTATACGCATCACTGTAGTAATGCAAAGCAAAACAGATTTTTTTCAGTGCAGCAATTGCTTAAATAAAGTCAGCTACACAAGGTATAAAGACAATCCATGTAAAAGCGAAGCATAATTAATTTACCAAAACCACTATTTCATGATAACTACAATCCTTTGATGGCATAAAATTTGAAGAGTAAGAGGTAAATATTTCATAACTATTCATATTGATGCAGGAAACATGTTCATATATTTGTAGGTTTCGGTTGTCAATCCGTTCTAACTAGCATCTCTGTATCCGCTGATCAGATGGAAGGTAATGTCTGAAATAAAAAAATGTATCTTTACAGATCATCGGACCTCACCTTCAATGAAATGTTTTGCCAAAGAAAGGGAATGCTTGTTAGCGCAGCGTATGCGATTTTAAACAGTAACACAAAAGTTATATGTGTAGTAGTGTTCAGTAATGCATTCAAATGATATATATTTCAGTTAGAAATCATTTAATCTTGTACTAATTTTGCATCACAATTCAAAATACAAAAATGAGGTGAGCGATATAAATCAGGTAAATCACTTACCTTCGCACATCAGCATTCTTGCAATTTGGCGCAGCACAACAATTAGAACCCATTCCCAAAATATATAAACAACGATACGCAGACAAAAATCTCAAAAATAATGAAAAATTGCAAAAAGACGCCAATCCACAAAAGCGAGAAACGACAATTTCAGTTACGCCAATCAACGACAATGGCTGTCAAAATGAGGTTGGGCATCAGAATTGGGTCCGTTGGGTCCTCTCTATTGATGCATCTAGGAATCTGTTTGAGACAGTGTTGGCTGATGATGTGACCAATAATTTATTATCACGCAACGTCGCTAGGTGGCTAGAGCGGACTTTCAGACTCCTGTTGTACACTCCTAAAACTAGTCTCAAATTTTGACGCTTTATTTGACGTCTAAACTATTAGATGTCAAGTAAGGTTAGCTGTCACAAACATCAACCTTTAACTTCGCGAACAGGATTTTTAATCTGTAAGTGGTCGTTGGCTCCACTGCATCTAAAACAAGTTGAACCGTTTTTTCTGTTTACTGTAAAACCGGTTTGAGCCACGCTAAACCTCATTTTTAAATCGCTGTGAGTTAAACCGTTTGAACGCCCTAAATCATTTACAGTAACACATGAAAATGTGTTCTCATGTTCATTATGTTTACAGTATCACCAAATCAGTCAAACTGATTCAGCGAAACTGAATAGTGAGAACTTGCCTTAGGTTTCATAAGTTCTTACCTGTATTGGGTATAGAAAACTTTCAGCTTTTATGAAATTTCGAAGGTCTGGCCCTCACGGACTCTTACTCTAATATGGGAAGTAACAGAACATGGTGCTTTATGCAGTTGGTAGATAGCCCTTGATAACCATTCACTCACCCAATTTTTTAAGGTAAGACAATACTGCTGACGACTCATTTCATGGATGAAGCCGATGTGTTAGGAGATCGCATAGCAATCATGGCCGAAGGAGAGTTAAAATGCTGTGGCTCCAGCTTCTTCCTGAAGAAGAAATATGGCTCAGGATATATACTAACTATCGACAAAGGACCGAGGTGTGATGTTCCCAAAATCACGTCGCTGTTGAAATCTTTTGTTCCTGATATAGAGGTACCGCGTCTCAATTTTCATTAAGAGATTGTAAAATTTGTTATATCTCTCGACGCTACTACATATACGTTTTTATACAACCGTTTCACGGAATGCGATGCATGGAAAAATCATACAATGGCGAGCAAGAATTTAGGAAATTACAAATAATTTTGGAAAAAAGTTAATTGCAATAAATACTAGCGGGCATATTTGTTATCTGTAAGTTGAAGTCGGCCAGTCAGT
The DNA here is from genome assembly GCA_951848785.1 of Callosobruchus maculatus. Taxonomy (NCBI): domain Eukaryota; kingdom Metazoa; phylum Arthropoda; class Insecta; order Coleoptera; family Chrysomelidae; genus Callosobruchus; species Callosobruchus maculatus. Next base: position 3,761,675 of record CATOUR010000021.1, on the reverse strand, counting down.
GTCTCTTTTTTGGATTTTTTATGAGGTAGTGAAAGTAGACGTAGTGAGTTTTGCTGACGATACAGCTGTCCCTTATAAGACGAATAGCTGAAGTGTGTTGAAAGATGTCGTCGAGAAAGATTTTTTAACAGTTAAGAACTGGTTTGATAGTAGAACACTTACTCTAAATTTCAGTAACAATAAGTCCTTTTCACTTCGTATACTAAGAACTTGCGCCACATTATAACATTGTGTATTATGCATTTCTGTGCCTAAAATTTCGGCAGTGTAAGGAAATTTAGTGGCTGCTATTACTGGACATTGTTACTGGACGCCACTAAGCAATGTTTTCCGATTTTCCTTTGTGTAGTATTTTACGGCGGGTTCTCACTATTCAGTTTCACTGAATCAGTTTGAGAACACATCTTCATTAACAGTGATCAGTGGGTTTGTACTTACAGTCAAAGTCCTACTTCTCATTAGTTTTGACTGAATCAGCATTAAAAAATGAATACAAACGTCATTTTTATTAATCCTGAATTAGTTGAAATGATTCATTAGAACTAAACAGTGAGGACAAACATCGCCTTCAGTACCAGTGAATCCGTCAAACTGATTAGCGAAACTGAATCGTGAGAACCCGCCTTTAGTTTTAATTATTGGCTAAAGTGGTAACCAGCGATTCTTCTTTAGATGACTTCCAACAGCGACAGTGAGATAACCTATACTTTACCAGAAAATCGTGTATCTTCCTTTGAAGCCATGCTGAAGCAGTTGGAGAGTCAGTCAAGCAGTATTGGAGTGCAAAGTTATGGTATTTCTTTGTCGACCATGGAAGACGTCTTTATGAAGTAAGCCAATACATCATTTTACTGCTCGTCTTATTTGGCGATTTGTCATTGAATACGTGGTTGAAGAATTTTGAGGCCTTCAAGGTTCAGTAGTTCCGGTCTTGTAGTTAGTTACATATCAAGAAGCTTGCTAATTTCAAATTTACAAATTTAAAAAGCAATTGAAGCACTGTTTCACGACTGAATACTTGAAGCACTTCTGGAGGCTTGGTATCCTGTTTCTCAAGATAAACTCAAACGATCGTGTCTATAGACAAAACCACTTGTGCTGAAAGACCCACTTTTTACTAACGTTTATGTGGTATTTATCAATTATCAAAATAGAAAATTGAGTCAAGCTGATTGTCTCAGTACTTAGCACAAATTACGGTGATACCAGTTTGTTATTTTCCCGTAGCATGAAGTTATAGTCTGAGATCCCCTTGCAACCCAAATCTTCGTCAACCCCCCTCCCTCCCCCCGCCAAAATTGTTTTATGCCGCTAGGTCCTCCCTTTACAGGTCAATGGACAGCCTAGTATCTAAACAACAAATCAGTTTTACAACCCCCCAACCACCCTAATTTCACCTCCCTTCAAAAAAAATATTGAAAAATGGTCCGCAACCCCTAACCGCCTAAAAAAGAAGTTTGATCTGTTTTTATATTTTTAGTTTTTTGATTATTGCAGTGCCACCACTGACACTATTTCTAAAAGCCATACGTGTTTTCCATACTCGCCGAGGTAATAATACTGTGTCGAAATTTCAATAAAGTCAATTCGAAATTTCCAGGTTACACAATTCAGAACGATCTAAAGCACTACTCGTATGTATGCACATCAGAAAATTCCCTAGGTTTAAAAACCGCCACCCGCCATATTTTTAGTTTTTTTTATTATTGCAACGATACCACGGACACGATTTCTAAAAACCATACGAGTTTTCCATCCTCGTCAAGGTAGAACTATCTAAAGCAATACTCCTATATGTGTGTATCAGAAAAGTCCCTTGGTTTCTGTAATAGGCAATGAAACGTTAGAAAGGACCTAAACAGTGTGTTATGCCTCTAGGTCCTTCTTTCACAGGCAATGGACAGTGTATTTTGCATACAACAAATTTTTTACTTTTACAGCACCCCACCCCCCAACTACACTAATTTCACCCTTACCCAAAAAAAGGAAGAAGATGATCGGGACCCCTAAAACATCTAAAAACGAAGTTTGAGCTGTTTTCACATTTTTAGTTTTCGATTACCGCTACGCTGCCACTTACACGATTTCTAACAAACATACGCGTTTTCCATCCTCACCACGTTAATAATACTGTATGAAAATTTAATCAAAATTAATTTAACAAATTTCTCGTTATAGTAGGAGAGACCACCGCTCATTTTTATGTTGCTTGTTGTACTGGAACGAAACAAGTAAAAGTCAGTAATTGGTGTATGGGGCAATCTCGAACCGCCGACTTGCCAGGTCCAAAGTTGGTAGGATCATAGTAATTGATTACCAAAAAGTAATAAAAATATTAGAATATGTTGCATCGCGTACTGCGATGAAACCTGTAGTATTCGAAAAGTTTTAATCTACTTATTCTAAAAATATGGACTTGCCGCTCCTCATCCTGGAAAAACCCGTGGCAAGTCAGTTCGAAAGGGGTGATTTTGGGGGGAAAATATGTCACATCGCGTACCGCCATGAATCTTTAACGATATTTCAGATTTCGAAATACTGAAATTAATGGCGTGAACTTGCCTACGCTAATCTTGGCAGAATCGAAACTTGCCAGCTTAGAAAGTTTCGTTTTCGACGCGCGCGGTGGCGCGCGCACATGCGTGGTGGCACGCGCGCATACGCGCCGAATAGGGACAGTCATATTTTGACATTTGAATTCGTTTTTACTCGTCTTGTGCCACACAAATTGTGAACGCTGATTATAAACAGTTGTATGGACAATGAAAACGTGTTTTTTGTGCAATTCTAGCACTGGTGCAGCAGTGCTTGAATTTCGTGATGAGATCTTTTAAAAGCTTCTCACAAGTGTGACGTTTAAAAAAAAAAGAAAAATTTTAAGTACGGAGATCTGCAATTGCCCAATGATTGCGTGGAGAAAAGTGGGTATCATTCAAAATACATTGATAAAGTTGTCGTTATCAAAGGCAAATATAGAAAGGACTTCGATGAATTTTGTTTAACTTTTCCTCTTGCTCCGGTACCTCCAGCTTTATTTCAGTATTCCGGAGAAATGAATCATACTGAAAAAGCCCCATTTGCAAAACTTTGCGATCTCGCATCGAAACGGCGTGCCCACCTCCCGTTTATGTAGATGTTATTGACGGTTTCTTCTTTTTGCATCACCTTGGGACTTCACTACCTCAAACGCTAGGGAAATTGGCTGAATCCATTTTGCAGAAAGTATGCACCACTTCTTCAAAAGAAATTCATCTCATTTTCGATAGATACTCTGAGCCATCTATAAAAGATCTTGAAAGGCAAAGTCGCAATGAATTTGACGTACCATTTACCATCCATTTCCCCTACAACCTCGTCCTAACGATTTCGTAGGTTGTTTGAAAAATTTTCGTTTCAAAGAGCCTTTCGCACAATTCTTAGCAACTCGTTGGGTGGAAGACGAAATGGCTCCTATTTTATGTGACAAGAAAGTGTTCACGACAGTTGAGAATCGGTGCTTCTCATTTTCCGTATCGAATGGCCGCGTTGTGAAAATAGCAGAAGATAACTACGATTGCCAGCATGAAGAAGCGGACACAAGGATCGTGTTTCACATAATTATCCAAATTAGCTTTCAATTCAAAAGTTCTCGTGGAAGCTTGCGACACTGACGTCCTTATTATTTTACTAGGTATTTTACAGAAGGTTCCTAGAATGGAAGTTTGGCTGGCTAGCCCAAAATCACGGAAAATGAGACGCAATCACGGTCAAGACTGCATAAATTGTTCTGCATTAGCGTCCATTCTTGGCCCTACGTTGTGTTCAGTTTCGCTAGCCTATCATGCTTTCACGGGGTGTGATTATACGGCGTCTTTTTTCAATCGAGGAAAAGTGAGACCTTTTAAAATTTTGGAGAGTAATATCCGTTTCCAACAAGTGTTTGCTTCTCTCACAGATCCGGGTGATATTTTCGATGAGCACAAAATTGACGCTGTCCAAGAATTCACTTGCAAGATGTATAACGTTCAAAATTGTAACAGTATCAACAATGCACGATTTCAAATTTTTCAGAAAATATATGGAACGTCAAACAATAAGAAATTCATGAGAAAAATCAAAGGTTTTGATTCTACTACGACTCCGCCATATTGGGAGTCTAAAACAAAAAGTTTTAGAACATCATACGTCAATTCTAGGTGGTCGAATGCTACTGAAGTATGTTATATACAGTTTTCTGCGGAAGATTGCGGTTGGTTAAAAGATAACGGAGTTTTGAAACCACGCTGGTTTGACAGTGACTCAGTGCCCCTCGATGTTGAAGATGTTTTGCGTATTTCCGATAACCCTTCAGGAGAAAACGTAGATGACGATGACTAACTTTCAGCTCTCCTCTAGTGACGAAGCGAGTGACGAATTATGATGGATAAGCGACTTTGCTTCATTCGCAAAGAATATGTTCGATATATCTTTGACAATCATTCGCAGCCAAAATACACATAATGAAGTCACTTTCATTGGAGTTTTGATGACTACCACGGTCCACATTTGGGCAACGTGAATGTGTTTAATGATATGAAACAAGTATTCTTTAATGTAAGAGTTCAAAGTAATAGTATCTTGCCAAAAATTCATTAATCAGTATACAGGTATAATCATCGTTAAGAAATATGCGGTATCTGCGGACGAATGTGACTAATTTTGTGAATAAATAACATGTGTAATGTTTGATAATAAAATTTGTACGAAATCTAGTTTATTCGTTAGCTTGATCACAGTTCTCGACCTACATTCTACTCTCAAATACATACAACAAGTCGACAAGTCGACAAGCAAAAACATCGCTTTGTCTCCCACTCGCGAAAACGAAACTTTCTAAGCTGACAAGTTTCAATTCTGCCAAGATTAGCGTAGGCAAGTTCACGCCATTAATTTCAGTATTTCGAAATCTGAAATATCGTTCAAGATTCATGGCGGTACGCGATGTGACATATTTTCCCCCCAAAATCACCCCTTTCGAACTGACTTGCCACAGGTTTTTTCCAGGATGAGGAGCGGCAAGTCCATATTTTTAGAATAAGTAGATTTAAACCTTTCGAATACTGCATGTTTCATCGCAGTACGCGATGCAACATATTCTAATATTTTTATTACTTTTTGTTAATCAATTACTATGATCCTACCAACTTTGAACCTGGCAAGTCGGCGGTTCGGGATTGCCCCATACACCAATTACTGACTTTTACTTGTTTCGTTCCAGTACAACATGCAACATAAAAATGAGCGGTGGTCTCTCGGACTATTACAAAGTCCAAAACTATCTAAAGCAATAAAAACTCGTATGTACACAGAAAATTCTAAGTCCCTTAGTTCCGTTATAGGCAAGGCAGTGTTCGGGTTGACTTAAAAAGATGATTTATATCGCAAGGTCCTTCCTTCAAATGCCAGTAGACAGCCTACTATGAATACAAAAAGCCTTTCAATTTTATAACCCCCCAACCACCCTAATCTCACCTTCCACCAAAAAAAAATGGAAAATGATCCGGAGCCCCTAAAACGCCTAAAAACGAAGTTTGAGCTGTTTTTATATTTTTAGTTTTTTTCTTCTTTTCTATATTTTTAGTCTTTTGATTATTGCAGCGCCACAACTGATATGATTTCTAAAAGCTATACGTGCTTTCCATCCCCGCTAAGGTAATAGTACCGAAATTTCATCAGGATCAATTCAGTAATTCCCAGGTTACATAATTCATAACGTTCTAAAGCAATACTCGTATCTACGTGCATCAGAAAATTCTACGTTCCTAGATTCCTGTAATAGGCACTAGGCAGTCTATTTTGAATTAAAAAAAAAAATCAGTTTTACAACACTCCACCTCCAACCACCCCAAATTTCACCCCACCCAAAAAAAGGTAGTAAATGATCACGAACACCTAAAACACCTGAAAACGAATATTGAGCTATTTTTTTTAGTTTCTTTTATTATTGCTGCGCCCCACGGATACGATTTCTAAATACCATACGCGTCTTTCATCCTTGCCACTGTAGTAATACTGTGTCAAAATATCACTAAATTCAATTCAGTTACACAATACACAATACAAAATGATCTAAAGCAATAATCCTATGTATACATCGGAAATCCTTGGTTTCTGTAATATGCAAAGCAATGTTCGTATAGGCTTAAAAATATGTGTTCTGCCGCTAGGTCTTTTTTTCACCGGTCAGTCAACAATTTCTTCAGTTTTACAACCCCCCCCTCCCCCACCCACCGCAATTTTACCCACGACCGACAGGCCGACAGGCCGACAGACCGACAGACAGACAGACCGACAGACCGACAGACCGACAGACCGACAGACCGACAGACCGACAGACCGACAGACCGACAGACCGACAGACCGACAGACCGACAGACCGACAGACCGACAGACCGACAGACCGACAGACCGACAGACCGACAGACCGACAGACCGACAGACCGACAGACCGACAGACCGACAGACCGACAAACCGACAGACCGACAGACCGACAGACCGACAGACCGACAGACCGACAGACCGACAGACCGACAGACCGACAGACCGACAGACCGACAGACCGACAGACCGACAGACCGACAGACCGACAGACCGACAGACCGACAGACCGACAGACCGACAGACCGACAGACCGACAGACCGACAGACCGACAGACCGACAGACCGACAGACCGACAGACCGACAGACCGACAGACCGACAGACCGACAGACCGACAGACCGACAGACCGACAGACCGACAGACCGACAGACCGACAGACCGACAGACCGACAGACCGACAGACCGACAGACCGACAGACCGACAGACCGACAGACCGACAGACCGACAGACCGACAGACCGACAGACCGACAGACCGACAGACCGACAGACCGACAGACCGACAGACCGACAGACCGACAGACCGACAGACCGACAGACCGACAGACCGACAGACCGACAGACCGACAGACCGACAGACCGACAGACCGACAGACCGACAGACCGACAGACCGACAGACCGACAGACCGACAGACCGACAGACCGACAGACCGACAGACCGACAGACCGACAGACCGACAGACCGACAGACCGACAGACCGACAGACCGACAGACCGACAGACCGACAGACCGACAGACCGACAGACCGACAGACCGACAGACCGACAGACCGACAGACCGACAGACCGACAGACCGACAGACCGACAGACCGACAGACCGACAGACCGACAGACCGACAGACCGACAGACCGACAGACCGACAGACCGACAGACCGACAGACCGACAGACCGACAGACCGACAGACCGACAGACCGACAGACCGACAGACCGACAGACCGACAGACCGACAGACCGACAGACCGACAGACCGACAGACCGACAGACCGACAGACCGACAGACCGACAGACCGACAGACCGACAGACCGACAGACCGACAGACCGACAGACCGACAGACCGACAGACCGACAGACCGACAGACCGACAGACCGACAGACCGACAGACCGACAGACCGACAGACCGACAGACCGACAGACCGACAGACCGACAGACCGACAGACCGACAGACCGACAGACCGACAGACCGACAGACCGACAGACCGACAGACCGACAGACCGACAGACCGACAGACCGACAGACCGACAGACCGACAGACCGACAGACCGACAGACCGACAGACCGACAGACCGACAGACCGACAGACCGACAGACCGACAGACCGCCAGACCGCCAGACCGGCAGACCGGCAGACCGGCAGACCGGCAGACCGGCAGACCGGCAGACTGGCAGACCGGCAGACCGGCAGACCGGCAGACCGGCAGACCGGCAGACTGGCAGACCGGCAGACCGACAGGCCGACAGACCATTTTTAGCTTTTGAAAATACCACCACAGAAATTGGCAAATCTCAAAATGCGCAACATCCATATTACTCAGTAAGCCACATTTGCGTCAGTTGTATCCTGTTGTTGTGTTATTATTATTATTTAAGCTGCCGCTTTATCTCTCAGGGTCATTAGCGGTGGACTCAGGCACAGCTTAAATATGATACAAGATTTTTTACATTACAATGTGGGCCTAAAATATGTTTTATGACTACATCAGTTTTGAACTGATGTCTGTACACTTCTAATATTGGGCACGTCACAAGCCGTGTTCAACAGAGGCACTCCACGATATTCACACGTAGGAGCTGATTCATCGTCGAATAGGTGTCCATGCATAAGCCGTGTGTGTCTTCCTACTTTTAGTCACTGTTTGCCACGGAGATAGAGATGATTTAAACTAACCGTAGGCGTAGCTTCGATACCTTATGACTCCAATGGGCAATGATTTTTTGGGTGATGCTAAACTTCATGTCTGAGGCAGGAATTTTCAGCAGTGAATGGCTACTTGAATCTGCTACCTGTTTGGCAAGGCTATCTGCTTGTCCCTTTCCTTTTATCCCTGTGTGCGATGGTACCCACAGCAAAAATATTTCTTTTCTAGTAGACAGGAACGATATTTGTTCTTTGATTGAATTTACTAGAGGGTTTTTGCAGTACAGTTTCTTGATAAGAAGCTGAGAGTTTAAGGAGTCAGTTATGATCAACCAATTCAATGCTTGTTCGTGTGCAATGTACTTGAGAGCTTCGCATATTGCATAGAGCTCTCCTAATCTCTCCTGAGTATTGCTGATTCATCTGGTAATTTTAGTAGAACGTTATAGGTTGGTGTTACAACAGCTACTCCGGTGTTTGCACGGAATTTTGCTGCGTCGGTGTAGATTTTTGTGTTGTCGGAATAAGTGCTGAGGAAATTATCGAAATTTTGTATAATAATGCTAGTCGATTTATTATTTTCTCCAATAATTTACACATTGAATATGTCAGAGAGATCGGTCAATTCTACAAGGGCTGGGGATTGACCAGATTTCAGAATTGGGATAGTAGTGGCTTCCTACCTCTCTTAAATGTTTAAAAGATGCAGTTTGGCTGGTAGCGGTAGGTGCTTCAGGAATACGAGTGGGATGTTGTCAGGAACTGCCGATGTTTCTTTCAGATCTTATAATCCTTCATGTAGTTCTAATTCAGTAATGAGTACATTTATCGTGCTTATATATCATGTTCTACAGGTAGAGGCTTCTGGCTTCTTTAAGAATCATGTAGGCCAATAATTCATCATAATTTTCGTTATTGGATCTGGAATGATATGCTTTTGCAAGCGCATCAGCTATTTTGTTGGTCATTGGAGTAACTTGAGCTCTTTGAGTGTATTGATTTTAGAGAAAGTCTTGTCATCTGTGATGTTTCTGGCATTGAGCTGTTTATGGTGCTAACATACTTCTTCCTGGACTCCTGATTTTTTTGCACGGCAAGTTTAACAAGCGGTAGCTTTCATTTTAAATCTGCTAAATTTTCGGTTCTTATGTCTTCTGAGTTGGTTAAGGGCTCACTTGCATTCTTGCTAAATTTTCGGTTCTTATGTCTTCTGAGTTGGTTAAGGGCTCACTTGCATTCTTTAATTACCTTTTTGCAGTCTTGATTCCACCAAGGGTACAGGTTGTACCTGTGAACAAGTTTTTGTTTTACCTATAGCAGATTCTGCAGCTTCAGTTATTATATTGGTGATTTTCCAACTATAAGATTTATGTTATCCCAAATGTCCACTTTGTTCATATTTTTCTCGATCTCTGAAGAGAATTTGACCCAGTCAGCTTTTGTCAGCTTCCATTTCTGCATCGACTTAGCGTTGGCAGTGTTATGCTTGGAATTTGATAAGGTGAGTGGGCAATGAACACTATCGTATAAATGATCTGCGGTATTCCAGTGCATGTGAGGTAAAATACTAGGTGAGCTCAACGTAAGATGAGCTGAAAAAGTACCAGTAGTGGAGTTTAGTCCGATACGGTCGCCGTCATTTAAAAGTGTCAGATTAGCTGACTCAAATATTTCCACGAGCGTTACTTATGTGGCATCCCCAAGTGATTTTTTTGGCGTTAAAATCTCCTGTAATGATCTGAGGTGAAGGTATATTTCGAAGTAATGCCTCTAGCTCGTCTTTATCTATGCAATGACCTGGTGGAATGTAAACGCTATAAATGTTTATCTTATGGGGTGAATATAGTTTTAGCGCTATTGCTCCTAGATTTGTATTAAGGTGTATTTGGTCAGCGGCAATGTCCTTTTCAACAAGCAGCTCTCACTGTTAAGTGGGTGACACACGTATGAAGTTTAAGTACGTGGCTTTTAAGTTCGCAGTCCTACTCGGCTCGACGTCGGTGACACACGTGAAGCTGAAATCACTCATTTTGATAATTTTCCTAAATAAACAAAACTTTTAACAAACGCCAAACACAACAAGCGTTGCGCGTCGATGGCCTGCCGAAACAAAGTGGTCGCTCGCGGCTCGCAGTACGAGCAAGATTTCAAACCAGTGTTGGATCGCCGGCGGTTTGCGAGACGGTTTTAAAGTACGCGTACTTACGGTGACACACAGGCGAAAAGGGTTATCGAGCCATAAGTATGCGTACTTGCTCGTACGTGTATCACCCCTTTAAGAAAGAGAGCTGAAGCAGAGCCTCTGTCTGTCCATCCGTCCGTCCGTCTGCCCGTATACAAGAGATAGCTAAAACTACAGGTGCTAGAGAAAAACTAAATACAGATTCGAAATCAACATTAAAAAACTAGTCCGGAAAGGGTCCGGTTTTGTCAATATCGCTCCTGGTTTAAAAAAAACTTTCAATTTTTATAGCAACAAATTCCACAGTGAGGGCGTCGTTTGAATTTGAGTGAACTCTTTCCTACTTTTTTATTTAAAATAGCCTGTATATTTGGGAGAGTGTGTATTTGGGTTATGGAAATGGGTCTCTTGCAGGGAATTTATATCTGGTGTATTTTCTGCAGTCAGTTTCTGAAGCATGTTGAGGCGGATATAATATAACGATTTTTTTATTGTTTTATCTGGTATGTGGTGGTGAATCTAATGAAGGGTTTCCGTTAACCCTTTAACATCGCTGGTATAATCCTTTAGAACAGTGATCACGTCGTGAGCTCCGTGGAGATTTTACAACAGGTCAATTAATTGGGTATTGCTAATAGCAAGAAAAGATTTGTTATTTTCCACCAAAGTCGTCAGAGATTCTAGCACACTTGGAGATAGCTTTAATGATAAATCGGCTAGGAGTTTCTTAGTGACTGCATCTTTAGGTTTTACAAATATTGGCCCTGAAGTGTTATAAATTATTATTATTATTAATTAATTAAGAGGCCTCTTTTAAGGGTCCCACTCACCTCGTTCTTCGTTTATGCCCGTCGTTCCAAAATGTCAGGCGAGGTTTGATTTCTGTAGGTTGTCGTGCCAATCTTTCGAGTAAAAACGAGGTGTGTTCTCAACAGTGTGACTGGTCGGGCATTTATCAGCGGCAGTGGCGTTCAGCATTTTTTTGTTGTTTATTATTGCAACTCATGATAATAAAAATGTCGGATATTAGGTAGTGGAACAGAGACATTTTATTAGAGTTTACTGAATTTTATAGATCATTTTCTTGCGCGTGGAAAGTTAAGTCGGCGAAATACCATGACCGAATCAAAAAACGAACAAGGCGTATAAAGCATTACTGGTGAAATACAAGGAAGTGGATGCTGATGTAACAGCGAAATCAGTAAAACAAGAAATTGATCCCCTACGGGTTGCATTTTGAAAGAAATTGAAAAAGTGAAAGACTCTCTGAAATCTGGATCGGAGGATACGTACAAACCGCATTTCTGGTACTATGAGAGTATGCACCAGCGTGGTTTGAAATCCTGAAGGTCGTAGGTTCAAATCCCTCTGGAAGTCGGTTCTGGATTGCTTATAAGGCTTGGCAGGTTTCGGGTATTATGCGTCCTAGTGCCAGAAATCGCAGGGTACCTGTTAGACGTTCGTGAGGACTGATGCATTTAAGTAGATGGGTATTACGTCTCTCAATTAACGGTGTCATTAGTTTTACCAATCACTAGGCTCCAATCTTAGCTCCTCCAGTAAAATTGTATGTGACCGTTCACTGCGTTTAAGTAGCCAGTCTTCAGTCCAGTTTCTTCGGGTTTTCTTTTTCGAGATTTTTTTCGACTGCCAAAACCGCTGCTACTGCTAACGGGCACGTACGCGTACGGTCCATCGTGATAAACTTGCGCGGAAAAAACTGTTGTATGTGGACGTATCAGTCAACGTTGTTCCTTCCAACTTTTTTAACCGTCGGTTAAAAACGGCGGAGAAGGACGAGGTGAGAGGGGCCCTTTAGACATTGACTCTACTGCATTAGTATCAACCATAGATATCACAACCTAACGTGGATCGGCCCTGTCCGATCCTTCCCGTACATCGCCGCGTACGGATAGCAGGGCGAGAGAGGTAGAGCTACGAAACATGCAAGAAGCGCATTTTTTTTTGTTATGTTATATGGCACTGGTCCAAGACCAACTGGCCAGCATTCGTAATTCTGAGTACCTAGGTTATAGGAAATGGAAATCATTTATGTTATTATTTAATGTTAGTGTTTTACATAGTTATCCTATATCTATGTATGTCTATACCTGTGTACATTTAGATTTTTTTTGTTATGATTACTTTCCAACTAAGCTTTTTTTCTTCTTCTTCTTCTTCTTTTTTTTTTCTCTCTTCATAATTTTCTCTGTGTTGTTCTCACTTTTTGTCTTTCTGTTATTATATTTATAGGTCTATACTTTTTTTTTCAATTATATTTTTTTTCTCAAGTATACAACATAAACAACCTGTTCAAGCTTATATGCTTTACAATTTTTCGATTAGTACTACTTAAATAACTAATTTTAGTTTGTGGACACAGTGATAATATAGAATTTTATACATATCACAATTTTCGTTTGACAGAATTTGAGAGAGGTTTGTCGGTAAACATACAAAGCGAGCCATTTGATTATACAATTCAGTAATATCATCGCTTGCTTGCCGGCATTCTAATATGCAGTGCTGAATGCTTCCTGCTTCTCCGCAGCTACACCTTGGATCCTCTCCTCTTAGTCCAAACCTTGCACTGTATTCTGGACAGAGGCAGTGATGACTTCGCAGTCGACATAGAGTTCTTATGAATGGTCTACTGGATTCGCTGTAAAACCATGTTTTCCTGCGTAGGTGTGGTTGAACAGTGTGGTAATATTTCCCAGAGACAGAGCTATTATAAAGTTCGTTCCACCCCTCGAATTGTTTTTGGTTTATTACCAATTTCATATCTGATGGGGGAATTTTAAAATTTGGAATAGTGCTGCCATACCGTGTGGCCATTTTTGCTAACTTGTCAACAATTTCATTCTGTGGTATGCCTGCATGCCCTTTGATCCAACATATCGTTGTTGCTTTGTTCGAAACAAGTAGTTCCCGGTATGTACGCATGATACCCATTAATAGATGATTAGTACCTGGAGATATACTGTAGTGTTCCAATTTTACTGCTACACTTTGGCTGTCTGTGAAAATTACGAACTTCTGATGGCCACTCATGCTCAAGCAATATTCCAGTGCCTTGGATAGAGCCACAAGTTCCGCGGTGTATACAGAGCATTCTGGAGGTAGCTTGAATTGTTCTTGATATTTGAGGTTATGATGGTAGAAGGCACATCCTGTTAATCGATTTATTTTGGATCCATCTGTAAATATCATCTGGGTTCCATAAAACTGTTCTTGAAGTAATCTGTTGAATTTTTGTGGCGTACTAGGGTCGCTTTCTGAGAAGCTAGTATACTTAACTACAGGTTTAATGCCAAAAGTTGAATACTGTGGAAGGAAGTATGTGCTGATTTTATTTTTGAAGATTCTGCTCTCATACTGGTGTAATTCCTCGTAACTTTCTACCATAAGGTAATCTTTTGTGAATCCAATATCTACTAGTTAGTCCTATAATGAATAGTGAATGGATATGGTTAAAATCATCCTTGGTTATTAATTTAATCACTGCTCGATCACTCAACATCTTTCGTCTGAGAGTCAGTGGTGGCTCTACGCATTCAACTTCCATAACGTTTATCGGTGTAGTAGGCAGATATCCAATAGCAATCCTTAAACATTTATTTTTAATTTTTTCCAATTTTTGTAGGTGACAGAAGCAAGAAGCGCATTTATTATATGATTTGTATATGGAGACACTATACTTTTATGCACTTTTTGAACCTATATTGATATTTTTATCTAATTGTTTCGGTATTATGAAAAGATTGATAAATATGAAATTGTTTCATGAAGGTGTCAAAAAAACTTCTGAAATAATGTCATTTAATATTAACGCGACAATAGTGACTTTGAAAATATGTCTCTTGATATAAATACATATCTGGATATAATTTGTTTATAGCTTTATTGGGGAAATATCGAAATCAAGCCATTGTTGGGAACCCATTTCAGAATTTGTTTTATTAGAATGTTTCGAATAAAGCAACATATATATTACATCTATACAAAATAATGTACACTATACAATTGTTCATTATCAGTGCTTCATAGAACAAGCCCAGATGGGCTTAATGTAATTCGACGTATTCCTGTCTGGGCATGGCAGGAGAGCTAAAATGCAACAAATTTAGATCAGTATATGTGTTAGGAGCAAACACCGATTTCGGCCAATGGACGGAAAATATGGTCAAAACGCGTTTTGGCTGCTACCGTTTTGCCAATGTCCGAATTATCGCTTTCAGGCTATTCAATGTAGCCCAGAACGCGTTTCTACTACGAATAAATAAATCTCAATTATTTGCCGTGATGTGTTACAATATTTCCTCTGAGCTTAGAATCCATAACCAAAATGAATAAAAATGAATAAAAAGCACTTGTAGATCTTAGGTCCGTGAAAAAAAAACTGAAAGAAACATACCTCACAATCTCTTATGTCCAGCTCCCACATGAGCGGAATGAATAATGTCAAATAACTAGCGGGTCATGCAAAAATAACGCAGTTCGGCTGTTTCGTCTGTCTTTCTTTCAATTAGCTTTTTGATATAGCCAATTTTTAAAATATCATACCTTTTCAATCGTTGTCTTTGTTTCGAAGATATTGTATCACCGTTACTTTTACAAGCTTTTGCCGCCTTTACCTCTGCGAGTGTTTGGTCGTATCTTTCTCTTGTACAAATATTACTACGATCATTGCTACCACTTATGACTTTTTGCATTTCGTCATTAAAACATGACCTTAGGTCTTCCATGGCACTCTTTAGCTACTGTCTAACCCGCACAAAGATTAAATACTAAATGAATACACTAGCTCCAGAGGTATCGTTTATAAGCTGAGACTCACAAAATCCACAATGCGTTATGGCAATCGCAGTAGAACAGGATGCGTTTTGGCAATCGTAGTTGAGCCAAAACACGTTCTGGGCCACATTAAACAGTCAGAATGCGATAATTCGGACATAGGTAAAATGGTAGCAGCCAAAACGCGTTTTGGCCATATTTTTCGTCCATTGGCCGAAATCGGTGTTTGCTCTTAATATATGCATGGACAAAAATCAATAGTTTTTGAGATTTTTCAATTTTAACGGAATTCTAATAATTACCCAAATACCGGTATACTAACAAGATACATATCGCATATCCGCAAAATAATTTTTTGCTGCGAACTGGTTTATTTTGGGAAAAAAATTCAAGAGACATGTTTTGTTTAGAATGAAACAGGCTATCGGAAATGAATTTTTAAATGGTAAACAAATAATCAGACAAAAAGTTGCATTGGGAATAAATTTTAGAGGTTGCGTTTTCCACCCCTTACAACCATGGGGCAAACCAAATAAATTACCGGCTAAGTGTCTTTTTGGTAATAGAAAATGTCAGGTTAATTTCAACATTGCAACTTTGCAACACCACTTATAATTGTTTTCCACTTATTTAGTTACACCCTGTAACAAAAAGTGGCAGCGTCAGAGAATATAATCATATTTGTTTAATATGATGCTTGGATATAGAAATATTGACTATACTCACCAATGGAATTTCAAGTTTCCTCCTTTAACAAACCTAGATGGCTCACCATTTTTTTACAATAAATAAACCACGCTAAACTGAACAGATAGACTAAAAACCAATGTAAACTATACGGGCGCCGATCGCTTTTTGCCTGTTTCGTAGCTCCGTCTCTCTCGCACTACTTCTGGGCACACGCTCTCTTTCTTGAGGCACGTCCATATTGGGTTAGAATGTCAATGGTATCAACGTCACTTCTAATATTGATTTATTCTGTGCTCTTTGTTTTCTCATTTTGAGATAGTCTGTTGTTTGATACCGGCTCTTTCTGTAGATGATGACGTTTCTTCTGTAGCACAGATTATCAGAATAGGTTGGGTTAAGATGATGGGACACTCAGTACAACACCTATTCAATATTAGTTCTTACCGCAGTCACAAATGTCGCCACTGTCGCAGATCGTCTTGACAGCTCGTTAGCGGGAAATTTAAATTTCAGACCTATCACTTGCAGGTACACTATTCCAATATTTTAATTGTTTTTATGAAAAAAAAACCTCTGAATTGTTTGCAGTATTTTATTTTACAATTATTTTGCCACATACATGCCAGTCATAAAGTCATACACAACTAGAAAGCCTAGAACAGTAATTGACACAGATGCTGGGGATAAAATATATGGCTTGTATAGCTAACCAATTTAACATTATCTATCCTACAAATATTAAAATAATTATGATGGCTAACAGAGAATAAGAGAGATTTTTGTTAAAAAATATGGGCTTAGAAAAATCGTTTTGGAAACGAAAAATATGGTTTTGAGGTAATAGCTTTCATTGGTCATTATGTTGTTTCATTCTCCTTATAGTAATACTTTTTGCTTTGAGTTTTAAATAATATTCGTGGGGTTTGTTCTGTTGTGGAAGGCTTCAAATTTGGAATCATCGTCGAAATGGGCATCACATATCACAAAGTTGTTCCTCAAAGTGGTAACGCTCTTCTCTTGAAGATCCACACGACCAGTAGCTTCCACCCAGATTTTGCACAGCTAGCATCAATTGTAAGAATTAGTAAGGTGACTTTTATTACAGTTTGTTATGAGCAGAGTTTATAATATACAACAGTGGGTTTAGGAAATAGTCGTTGTAATTGAAAAACGTGAAAAACTTAGGAAAAACTTGTATATAACACAACGTGAAAAATGTTCATCTGTCAACTCACTGTCAACTACGAAAATCGCACATGACCTAAAAAGCACATTACAGTGGAACATATCAAATTGTTACAGTAGACCAGACAAAAATACGTAAACATTACAAAACATCTTAATATTAACAGCCCCACCTTTTGTCATGTTTAAATAATCTCAACAATACTAAGTTTCTTACAAAGATCTTGGAATGTTTTTCTTTGTAATGCCTTCGTAAATATATCTGCCTGCTGCTCCTTAGTATTCACATAAGCGGGAACAATATCACCAGCTTCAAACTTCTCTCTAACAAAGTGATACTGAACATCGATCTGCTTCGTTCCATTGCGGAACTCTGGATTTCTTATCAGCTTAATCGAACTCTGGTTGTCAATGTTCAAAACTGTTGGTTTTGTAACTTCTTCGTCGATATCGAACAACAATTTCTGCAACCAAATAGCTTGTTTGGTAGCTTGTGAAGCTGCTACATATTCTGCTTCAGTCGTGGACAGAGTTACTGTAGGCTGTCTTCTGCTTGCCCATGTTACTGGCCCGTTGCATAATTTAAACACATAGCCACTAGTAGATCGCCTTGTCTCAGTGTCACTTGCATAGTCAAAATCGGTGGAACCACATAAGTTACTTTCTTTATTCTTGTCGAATTCTATGCCATATTCTTGGGTTCCGATAAGATATTTTAATATTCTTTTTACCGCGTTCCAGTGAACGATTTTGGGATTATTTAAGTATCTACTTGCTACTCCCACCACATGTGAAATGTCAGGACGAGTAACTGTAGCTACAAATATTAACGAACCAACTGCTTGTCTGTAGGGAATTTGCTCACCAACCTCCTTCGGATCTTCTGTTAGGGCCAAATTTGTATGTTGGTCCTCTGGTGTTGATACCATGCTAGCATCTTCCATCCCAAAGCGTCGAATAATATTCTTAATATAACTTGACTGCTTCAAATACATTTTGCCTTGCTCAGGATCTCTCTTTATTTTAATGCCAACAAAGTAATTAGCATTTTCAGTAATCTTAATCTCGAAACAACTTTTTAATTCCTCTAAAACTGTATCTATTGGTGTCACTTGAGATGAAAATATAAGACCATCAACAACATAGATCACCAGCAATAGTTTTACATCTTTTACATATCCAGTATAGACACACTTGTCAGCTGTTGAACGTTGAAAACCAGAGTTTTGTAGAAAAGTGCTAAATTTCTTGTTCCAACATCTAGGACTTTGCTTCAGGCCATACAATGACTTTTCTAGTTTGCACACAAAACCTTCTTCGCAGTCTAGTCCAAGTGGTGGTTTCATATATATGCTCTCTTCAAGTTCGCCATACAAAAATGCAGTTTTTATGTCGAACTGTTTGAATTCATATCCTCGCATGTTTGCTATAGCTAATAATACTCTTATTGAGTCAAATCTTGTTGTTGGTGCAAAAATTTCGGTATAATCTATCCCTTGTTTCTGAGCATATCCTTTTGCACATAATCTAGCCTTGTATCTACTAATACTTCCATCTGGTTTTCTTTTAACTCTAAAAACTCATCTTGACTCAATAGGCTTCTTTTCTTTTAGCATTTTTACCATCTTTCAAGTTTCATTTCTTAACAAAGAATCAAACTCTTCATTAATAGCTTCCTTCCAGTTTTCTTTTTCAGTGCTATTCATTGCATCATCATAAGTCTCCGGAATGTCTATTTCTATAAAATTTAACCGAAACTCTTCATATCTGGCAGGTACACGAATGTTTTTCTGCGGTCTTAGGTCTGGAACCTCACTTTCTTCTGCAGACTCATAGTGTTCTTCCGCTTCTTGCTCGTAGTTTCCAATCTGCACTACTTCTTCTACTCCAAAGTCTGTGACACCATCACTATCAAGTTCTATGTTCACTTTATTTGGTTTTGCACCACTTTGTAGCTTTTCATTGAATACCAAATTCCTTGACATTTTCACCTGTCTTGTAGTAGGGTTGAAAAGTCTGTAATTTGTCGATTTTTTGTCATAACCAACAAAAACTAGCTTTTGGCTTTTCGCATCCAACTTTCGGCGTGTTTCATCAGGTATGTGCATGTAGGCATCACAACCAAATACTTTCAGATGATCAAGTGTTGGTTTTTGCCCACACCACATTTCATAGGGTATCATTGGATCTTGTGACGTTGGCATTCTATTCAAAATATAGATGGCAGTACTTACTGCCTCTGCCCACAAGTACCTACTTTGAAACACATGACTGCTGCAACATCGAACGTGCACACTCCACGATTGTTCGATTGTCTCTTTCAGCACGGCCATTTTGCTGAGGTGTGTATGGTGCTGTTACCTCGTGTTCTATGCCTTCTCTCACCATAAAACTTTTAAACTCACTACTGAGATATTCAGCGCCCTCATCAGTATGTAGAACTTTCACTGAATGACTAAATTTATTTTTGATTCTCGCATTAAAACTTTTAAAGCACTCAAAAACGTCAGATTTATGTTTTATGAAATAAGCTACACGACAGCCACTTTTTTCATCCTTAAAAGTCACAAAGTATCTATAACCTTTTACTGAAGGAGTGGAAATAGGACCGCACACATCACTATAAATTCTCTCTTCAAGCTCAAGTTTCACATGCTCGTCCCTCTTTTTCTTGAACGGCAACTTATGCTGCTTACCCAATACACATGAGTCACAGAAAAAGTTCAATGTTGGTAGCAAATTACTTATTTTATAGCTGACATGATCACTGTATATCACGTTTACACTGTAAGAGCGCTCTAATGCTGTCTACTGGATAGCGGACAGAGTTGAACCCCTTAGTTCTTCCTCCGTTAGATTGTAATTTATTTGTGTGTTATAGGGCTGGAGTGAGTCAAGGTCACGACCCAAGCCAACGTCAAAATATCTCCCTCGGAGGCGGTAAGTTACAACACACAACAAATGCCTAACTGTTTAATATTATTTGTTGCAGGCGAGGTTGCAGGTAACATGACCCGGAACAATACCTCGGCTATATTTCTGATAGGCAATCAGTTCTTTGCAATGTTTTTGAAAAGAATTAAGTCCTTCCAACGTTCCCCAATTCTGTGGGCCATTCATTTCCTTTTGATTCCTATTCTTTTACTTTTATTTTCGTTTATAATCGGTGGAAAACCGTTTCTATCTGAGCCAGTACCATTGATATTCAGCTTAAGTGATTACAAGGAGCCTGTTACCCTGTTAGAAAATCTTGGAGACTATGGAGGATATTACAACAGCTACAAAAACTTAATGCTAGATGAAAAAATTGATTTTCAAGATACAAATATAGTTGAGGAATCGCTCCAAATGGTAAGTTGTTTTGATCTTTGTTGTGATCTTTCTTATGCTGAAGAGAATCGTAACAGCTTCGGCCAAGAATAGTCTGCGGGTGACAACGCTGTTGATTTGATACAGTCGCATTAGTGGAATTGTGTCATACACAAGAATGAATATCAAAATGCGTTGAGTATACTGATGTGCCGCTAATATAATAATAATACCTTTATTTGCATCAAACTCCATTGAGTAGTGGAATCGTTACGTCACAAGTATGAAAAATGATTGGCTCAGTACTTCCCACGCATTACGGTGATACCAGTTTATCAGTTTCCCATAGCATTAAGCTATAATCCGAAATACCCTTGCAAACAAGTCGTCGGCTGCGCGACCAGAAAAAAAGTGTGTTATGCTGCTAGGTCTTTCTTTCACAGGGCAATGCCTATTATGAATACAACAAGTTGTTGAGTTTTACGAGACCCCACGCCTCAACCACCCCAATTTCACCCCCACCGAAAAAAAGTACAAAAACATCACCTCAACCTCTGAAAAGCCTAAAAACGAAGTTTGAGCTGTTTTTACAGTTTTACTTTTTTGCCACAATTTCTAAAAACCAAAACATTCCCCATCCTGGCCACGGTAGTGATACTGTGTAAAAAATTTACACGAAGCAAATTGAATCCATATTTGTAAAAGCTCATGTTATTGGAAAACCTGAATAATGATATTAAACGGAAATAATTTTCACTTAGAGAAGCTGTAAGACAACATACATTTTTTTGGCCAATAATATAAGCGCTGCTATAAGTAAGGACGGCTGCAAAAACAAAAAATGTGCTGTGCCGTGCGGATGGCAAAATCTGCAATTCAAAAAGTCGCTGATCCATTACCATGTTCAAAAAAATGCCTAGTGGATGATTTGATCTAGTTGTGATAGACATGTTTTAAGTTGTCATGTTCAATAATTATTAGGTATTTGATATTTTAAGTTTCCTTCCGATTTTTTGTGAAGCGATGAACACATTTTTTTTTAATTTTCTTCATATCTTTTATCATATAACTGCCTATATCCGTAATATCAACTTTGCTCATGCATTGATGGCCGATGTCGTGAATGGCCGGACAAAGATGCAAAAACTAAAATATTTTCAACCTTGTCCACGACTGACGGTTATTCACGTTACAGCCTGAGCACTAATGATATTGGCCTGCATCTTTGTTTCTAACGTTAATGGCCGACCAATGTCGTCAATGCACAATTTACAGCAGTGGCCGTAACAATACATAATTATTATGTACATATGTATCTATGGTTGTTCGGATGGAATCTTGGCACTCAGTTTTGAAGCAGATAACCTCAACCGATAACCGATTGAGCTGAGATTTTATATACACGTTCAGTTTAGATGACAATGCACGATAAGCTATGTGGCGTCGTTATAAATCTAATATGGCGGACCATCCAAGATGGGGGAATACTTATTCTGTGTGCACTTCTGCAATATGGGTATCAAATAAAAGGGCTTGCCCAGAATAATGAAAACAATGTTTTCATATCACTCATAATCCAATATGAAGTTTTCATGCTTTCCTATGAATGGTTAAATGAAAGAGAAAGAGAGGCTTTTTTGTGACCAGAACCACCAGTGCATAGGCCTACAAACGGGCCCTTTTGTACCTCTTCTTACCTTAGCTCCCAAGTCCAGCCCTCATCGCAATGGTGAGGATGGCCTTGGGTCCTGCCCATCTTATATCCTCAGGTTCAAGCACCTTTGAATCGAATGCTTTCCTATAGCATGGAAAATATAAATGCAAGCTAACGACTAAAAAGTAAAAAATGTTTTAAAACAAGTAAATTAAAAAAAATTATTTAGAAAAGCTTGTCGCGCGATTTACTTGTGTAAATGAATTAGTACTTTTTCAATTGACTACATTAATCTGCTAAGTTTAATAATTGTGGTAAAATTTCAGTTCAATTACATAGTTATTGTAGGCACTTACGTAAACCTCGCGACAAGTCTTTATGATCATATAAATTGTGTATAATGAGGGTATAAGTTGATAGTTACCTTTTTAAAGGAACACTTTTATTTTCTTCCTTTTACATCATTTAAATAAAAGCTTTTTTATGATTTTTTTTGTTTTAATTTATCTATATTTTTTGCAGACGGACTTAAAAAAGTGTATTAGAATGCTAGATCTTTCTTTCAGAGGTTAGTAGACAGCCTATTATGAATACAACCAATTTTTCAGTTTTTAGTCCCTCACCCTCCCACCACCCCAATTTCACCATCTTTAAATAAAAGGTAGAAAGTGAGGAATATTTGAAATAGTATGTTTTTCCAGTTATTTCGCTGCCCATGCACCGATTTTTAGAAATATAGGAACATTACCTACTGTCCCACTCTCTGATATACACAAATTAAAGAAAAAATCCACCCGCATATCGCCGCCCAAATTTCATCACACCCCATGCAGCGATTACTGAGATTATGAGGCTAGAAAAACGCCAACAGATAGACAGGCAGGCAAACCGACAGACAGACGGACAGACCGATAGACAGACAGACAGACAAACAGACAGACAGGCAGACAGACCGACGGCAATGAGTGACGTGGATTTTCGTTAAGTAGACATCATAAAACGCCCAAAAAGTGTACTATCTCAAAATCAAAAATTTTCTCGATCACATACTCCCCTCATCGGTGTGAGAAGTAAAAATCAATCGTAGATAAAAAAGGTATAGATAATCATTCAAGGAGTATCATCGCATAGAAATAAAATACTCCTTAGCCTTTTTATAAAGCGATAGCCAAAATACTGTTACAAGTCTTTAGTCCGATTGGGCAAAGAAACACTGGGTACCCCAGCACTTGTCCGACTCGTCCACCCTGTCTCTTCAGCTCGTCCACTTGGCCAAACAGACGTGAACACCGTGAACAAATCTCGATGTTCCTCACGAGTCACGCCAAACCTAGCCTTCGCTGTACCAGTGTGAGTGGCCATGAAATCCTCGAAGTTCAGCTCTGGGTGGAGTTGCTGGAGTTCTCTAACTTGCGTTTCCGCATTATCTCCAGCAAACGGAGCCAACCTGTTGAAGTGTACGACTCTGGGCTTTCCACCGTTGGCCTTCTTGATGCGATAGATTACGTCGTTGATCTTCTTGACGACCTCGTACGGGCCCTCCCAGGAAATCTGGAGCTTCGGTGATGAACTACGGTGTTTCTGAGGGTTGTACAGCCAGACCAGGTTTCCAGGTTGGTACGCTGTTTCGCTGGACCCTACGTCGTACGTCATCTTCATGTGGTCGCTTGCGGTGCGAATATTATGGCCTCGTCCATTCTCCTGCGAAGGTTGGTAACGTAATCCTGGCCTGCCACATCGTCCCCTAGTTTGCAGCCAAACATTAGGTCACAGGGTAGCCGGAGCTCTCGCCCAAACACAATACTGGCCGGTGCCTCTCTCGTGGTTTCATAGACTGCCGAGTGGTACGCCAATAGGAAGAGATGGAGCCAGCTGTCCCTGTCTCGCTGGTGATCGGATACAACTTTGGCCAAATAGCTGTTCACCGTCCTGTTCATCCTTTCCACCATGCCGTCCGACTGAGGATGTAACGCCGTGGTTCGAGTCTTCCTA
The DNA here is from genome assembly GCA_951848785.1 of Callosobruchus maculatus. NCBI lineage: Eukaryota > Metazoa > Arthropoda > Insecta > Coleoptera > Chrysomelidae > Callosobruchus > Callosobruchus maculatus. The sequence goes on along the minus strand of CATOUR010000021.1, from coordinate 3,737,604 downwards.
ATCCCCAAAGTTTTGCACACGTTCTGGAAGAGCGCAGACTCGAAGTTCCTTCCCTGGTCCGAATGCAGCTCGAGTGGAACTCCAAAACGGCAAACCCAGTCCTTGACCAGAGCGTCAGCAACGGTTGCGGCCTTCTGGTTTGGCAGAGGGTAAGCTTCGACCCATTTGCTAAAGTAGTCGATTACCACCACGATGGACTTGTTCCCAGCTTCGGTCTCCGGAAAGGGTCCTGCTACGTTGATAGTGATCCTCTCGAAGGGACTTCCGACGTTGTATTGGCGCATAGGAGCTTTCTTGCGCCTCTGTGGACCGTTGCTGGCGGCACAAACTGTACACTTTCTGCACCATTCCTTGACGTCTTCCTTGCACCTAAACCAGTAGAACCGCTCTCGAACCTTCTCCAGGGTCTTGGCCATGCCCAGATGACCTCCACTGGTTCCGCTGTGAATCTCCCCAAGTACCTCGGCCACGCGGTTCCTAGGCACCACGGTCTGTCTTCTTCCCTGGGTCCCTTCTTTGTCGCCGCAGGATGCCATCCTCCATCACCAGACTGTCCCACTGAGCCCAGTAGGACTTGACGGTAAGCGAGTAAGGTGTTACCTCCTGCCAACTTGGTCGTCGATCTTCCCTCTTCCACTCGATGATCAGTTTCAGGCTGGGATCCTCTTCTTGGTCTTTCTGGAGTTCGGTAGGCTGCCAGCGGTCATCCACAACGGTGGTTCTCCTGGTGATTTCGTCCTTTGTCTCGGCTCGGTTGCAGTGAGCACAGTCGTCGGGACACGGTCTCCTCGAAAGTGCATCCGCATTCCTATGAGACTTGCCAGCACGGTGTTCAATGTCGAAGTCGAATTCCTGCAGTCTCTCGATCCACCTGGCTACCTGTCTCTCTGGATTCTTGAACCGAAGTAGCCATGTCAGGGATGCATGGTCCGTCCTCAGCAGGAACTTCCTCCCGTACAAGTACTTGTAAAAGTGCTCCACGTACTTGACGATGGCCAGCAATTCTCTCCGAGTGACGCAATAGTTTCTCTCGGGCTTAGATAGCGTCTTGCTGAAATAGCCGATCACCACCTCTCAACCATCTCGTATCTGCGACAGAACCGAACCTATCCCTACGTTGCTCGCATTGGTGTCTAACACAAATTTGCCGACAGCCGGTCTTCAAATCAAGCGTAGAGAACACCTTAGAACCCGCCAAAGTGTCTAGGGTGTTGTCAATTCTTGGCAGAGGGTAGCTGTCCTTCTTCGTTACATTATTGAGCTGCCGATAGTCCACGCAGAAATGTGTCGACCCATCCTTCTTCCTCACGAGTACGACCGGCGATGACCAAGGACTCGCTGATTGCTCGATCACTCCCTCTTCTTCCATTTCCTTGATGATCCTATCCGCTTCTTCTCGCTTGGCCAATGGTAGCTTCCTTGGTGGTTGCCGAATAGGTGGTACATCGCCCGTGTGGATCTTGTGTCGGACCACATTTGTCCTTCCCTTCTTTCCAATGCCAACATCGAAGATATCCTGGTATTCTGTGAAGAATACCCTCAGCCTCTTCTGTTGTTCCCTGTTCAAGCCTTTCGACGAATCAGCCACCAACTCACTCAGCTTCTCATGCAACCGCTCATTCCGTTGGTCTGATGCGTTTACAGTTTTCACCACCAAAGAGACTGGAGAACAACAACCCAGTGGTGTTCCCTTCTTGTGGTGTACCCGAAAGCCATTGGCGTTCAGCAACCTCACCGGAACTGCATCATTCGCTCGTAGCAGGCATTTTCCAATGGCGATGCCACGGCCAATCAGCTCGTCATCCGGTTTAGGTTCAAACAACATGACGCTCCCTCGGTCAGCGCCATCAATCAGGCAGGCTTCAATCACCACCTCACATCTTTCTGGGATGACAGTTTCTCCTGAGAGCACCACCTGGACAGCCTCTTCTTGACGCCGGTGGACATGATGTCCATTCCAACTATCACCTCGTTCTCGATGTCGGCTACCATAACTCGATGTTTGATTTTGGTGTTCCCAAACTGGAGCTGTATCTCGGCTTCCCCATGGATGCTTGCGGGCTCTCTGGTAGCAGTGCGAAGCCTCCATCTTGTTGGCCTTACATCAGCACTCTTGTGGAGCACATCAGGTCGTACGATGGTCTTTGTCGCACCCGTATCCAGAAGCATCATCTTCTGCCTACCGTCCACGAAGCCATCCACATACAGACTGGTCGCCTGCTGCCCAACGTAGGCCACACGAGCAGTTCTTCTTGAACTCTTCCGGACGCGGGTAGAGCATCGCCTCTGCTCTTCGACCTCGGATCTTCTTTCTTTGGACGGGACTCACTAATAACCCGCCGCAGTTCCTCAACTAGGTCCGCCACATCTGTCCTACCTTCACACTCCCGAACTCGAGCCTAGCACTGGTAAGCCTTTTTCACTGCCCCAAATTCTAAAGCTCTGGTCAGCGCATCCATCAGACGTTCCGGATGTGCGAGAGCTACAGCTTGACGCATTTCGGCATTATGAAGACCACCCACAAATGCCTAGCTAGTCGCTCCATTAGATTTTGTGGAGCCGTCGGATATGCCAGTCGAAGTAATCGGGCTATATCTGCTTCAAATTCTTGCAGCGTCTCGTTTGGTCGTTGGGAGCGATTCTTCAGCTGAGCGTGGAAGACGTGACCGAACCTGGCTTGCCCAAACCTCATTTACAGATATCTGACTAGCTGTTCGTAGTCCCTTCGTTCTGTCGGTGATAGCGTCTGAAGCGCATCTGTAGCTTCGCCTCTCAGTGCTAACGTCAAAGCTGTCGCCTTCTCACCAGGTAACCAACCATGGGCGTTTGCGGCCGCCTTAAACTGGAGGAGGTAATTCTCCCAGGATGTTTTCCCATCGTACTGAGGAGGTTTCAATCTCGGCTTGCACGAATCTCCTGCCTTTAGGCCACTCGTGGTTACGCTTGCAGCGTGAGGCTCCATTCGCAGCTTGTCCATTTCTGCGTCCAGGCGTCGGATGTTGTCTCGCAGATCTTCTTTTTGTTCTTCCATCTTCGATTCTAAGATGTCGATTATGGCTCCAATTCTTTCATCGATGTTCTTTTCTAAAGCAGAAATCTTCATCCTCAGGGCAGATTCAGACTGCTTGGTGATTGCTTCAATTTTTGATTCGAGTGACAGTCGAGCAGATTCCGACTGTTTGGACATTACTTTGATTTTGTTGGAGCTTGCTTCGATTTTTGCCTCGAGCTTCCTGGCCCACTCGAATTCAGGTGATTCGAATTCGAAGATCTCTGGATCCTCGCCCTTTTCAATCATTAGTTGCCGGAGTCGATCCTGGAGAACAGCCTTTAGCCCGCTGCTATCGGCACCGCGTTCGTCGAGCTCCCTCCTCAAGTCTGCAACCTTCAGTTCACTGAATTTCACCATTTTGACAGTTTATTCACTAACCGTTCGTACCGCGTTGCCCAATCAATCAGTCTACCCCACATTTGACACCACTGTTACAAGTCTTTAGTCCGATTGGGCAAAGAAACACTGGGTACGGATTTCACTATTTATTTTCACTAACTATGTACACTACGCCTAGCCTAACACTTAACAGTCTAATTGATCTAAAGTCACTACACGAATTTATATTGGTCCTTAACTTCACTAATTTATGTCACAGTTCATTTATTTCGCGCGCGCCACTGGACGTCACGTATTGCTTTCTACTGCACGGCACTGTATCGACTGTCACTCTGGTTGCCTGCCCGCATCTATATACACGCATCTCAGCTTCGAGACAAGTCCGTCCCCTTTCCGTCGCCTTTCAGCGACTTCTACGCGTTCTGGAAATCTTCTATAACGCTCGCAGCCTCCGCTTCTCAGAAGAAGGACAGGGCCGGATCAGCACAATACTTTTTATGGAATGGGATACTACTCAAGTAGCAGGTCGGTGGGACATTTTGGAGGACATTTTGGAGTAAGAGATAGCCTGTGGGCTACCGTGGTTGTTCAGATAATGGTCTTAAATGCTGATTAGTGATAGACGTCTTTTTCAAGCTGCAATTATTAAATGTTTTCTTCACATGCACAACACAGCTATAATACACGTACAAGGAGTGGATAGTTATTGTGCGTAACTTTCTTAAGAGTTCAGCGCATGGTGAAAGCAATTTTTTACGAAATTTATTTATCCATTCATTTATTTATTTATTTAGTACACTACCAACCAATTACTGGTCGGTAAGTACAGAAAAATACAAAAATAGCATAGTAACAATAACAAACACAATTAGTAGATCACATTTTACACAATTGCTTAATATTATACTAGTTGGTATTGAATATGTCCAAACTGTCCTGGATATTGTTATAGCAGGAACACATTAAATACAAAGGTGAGTGCAAGCGTATGTTAGTTCGCGGGGTTGGAAGGTAGAATGGGAGCGTATTTCTAGTAAAAAATTTCGGAGCGTCAAATTGAAGCAGGGGCGATCGTGCATATTATGAAGGGCCTTGTAGAGAAACATTAGCAACTGAGGTTTCCTTTTATTCTCGAGACTGACGAAATCACGTTTCAATAGCAGTTCTTCCTGGGAGGTCCCTTTAGGTGGGTATGTACCATCCAGTTTGTATGATATTTTCGTTGCACTTTCTCCAAAGATTCACACGTGGTTACATAACAGGGATTCCAAATTTTCCTTGCGTATTCTAATTTAGATAGAATGAACGAATTATAAAGCATGATCACCGCCTTCTTGTCACTGAACTCCTTAGAATTCCTTATAACAAAACCCAGTGATTTGTTGATAGATAGTATTAGGTGCGCTATATGTGGACTGAAGCTAAGCGATGTGTCAAAGATCACACCTAGGTCTTTAATTTCCAGAACTTTTTCTAAAGGATGGCTCTCAATCTTATACTGAAACTGAATAACGTCTTGCTTTCTTGTAAATGACATAGCCTTGCATTAGCTGTGATTAATTGGAAGATTATTTCTATTGCACCACTCAGTTATCTTGACTAGATTTCCCTGCAGTCGAGCACAATCGCCGACATTCTTGATGCTGCAATGAATCTTTGAGTCATCTGCGTATAGCAGATGGCTGCAGTCGATGGTATTTACGATATCAATAATAAAAACAATGAAAAGTAAAGGACCTAGGCATGAGCCCTGAGGTACACGAGACGTTGGGAGTATTTCTACAGATTTAGCTCCTTGAAGTCCCACGTATTGGTATCTCTCTGTTAAATATGACTTAAAAAATATTAATAAGCTAGGTGAAAGTCCAAAATTCTCTAGTTTCGATAATAATAGGCTGTGATTAAGCTTATCGAAGGCTGTACTAAAATTTGTGTAAGTCACATCCACCTGACCACCGGCACCGGCAACACTTCAGAGATGAATTGAGTTACGCAGACTAAGTTAGTTGTTGTAGATCGACCCTTTAAAAAACTATGCTGAGACGTACTTAGAGAGAAGATAGATAGATAGATAGATATTTGCTTTCGGATGTATGATCAAATACATATTAGCTTCGTCAACAACATAAGAATATATGTAACAACACACAAGTAATTTGTAAATAAACAAACACATAAAACAGCATAATTATAGTAAAGCCCAGAGATATACCATTTGTTTACAAAGTGAGGAACTCCGCAAAAAGTGCCGACAGAGAAGGGGAACGGGGTCGGACTGGGGATTCGAATTCGTTGGAGTGGGCAACAACGAAAATGTTCATTCTATCCAATAAAGTGCTCATACATCAGTTGGTTGAACAAGATGTTTGAAACTTTTTTATCTGTTGAAAAATATATGGTAGAGGTAACTAATTATCTAATATAAATTAACATTTCAATATGATCATATAAACCATAATTATGGTAAATTATTCCTTTCTACACTCAATTTTAACGTTCGATTCGTTGTTTTAGTTGTCCCCAAATTAATTCTATAGGACTGAAAATGCAAAAATAGGGAGGCAACCTTAAGACATCATGACCATACTTTTTAGCTATGCTTTCTATGACATATTGTTTCTCAAACTGTTCAGTGTGGAGGACTTTCAATAATTCAGTTTTTTTTTTGTAAGTTTCTTCAAAGTACAAATCCTGTTTTATGAGAAAATCTTGTATTTCCGCCTTCGATAACGTTGAATTCGGAATTTTGTACCTTTGTCTGGTGTGATAGCTTGCGTTGTCCATCACGATGACGCTAAATGGCTTTAAATTGGGAATAAGGGTATACTCAAACCATTGCTCAAATATTCCCGAGTCCATGTTTTTGTTGTAGTCTATATTGCAGTCTTCAATTTTCTTTCCGCATAATTTGAGTGCGTTTTCGACCTAGCCGTCAGATGATCCGCAGTCTAAGATAACTATACGGGATCCTTTATTTGGTGGAACGCCTTTTAGCTAACACTTCTTTGTACCGTCGGTCCATCCCTTTTTAGCGGTATCATGGGTATCATACCAGGTCTCGTCACGGTAGTACACTGACCTCCCCTCGTTCCGGTATTGCTCTATCTTGTGCAAGTAATCGTGCCGCCATCCCACAATCCTTGCACCTTCCATTATAGCCATTCGTTTGTTGACAGTTCTGTACCTAAACCCAATCTTCCTAATCCATCACTGCAATGTACTCCTTGGATACTGTTACCCCATTCTAGCCAATTGTCTTTGAACGGATTCGATTGCGGGTAGTTCATTAATTTTGTACTTTTCGTACACAATATTCCTCAATAATTTGGGATCTAGTTCTTTTGAAACACCAGCATCAAACCTACGCTTCCTCTTTTGTGGCCCCTTTCTCAAAATTTCACATACTGTTGGATATGGAACGTGTGTTAGAATTGACGTCTTTTTGATCATACTCCCCTTATTTTCATTCTCCGGATCCTTCGTTAGTTCATTATCATTTAGTACTATTTGTTTTGCATCTGCGCTAAGATGTGACCTTTTTTGAGGTTTTAATTGGTCTACCTCCACCTCCCTCTGTTCAAATTCATTATCAGTGTCCGTACTATAGTCACTACTTTCACCACCGTAATGACAAACCGCTGACGTAGCTTCACTGCTGCAGGGTAATTCACATCGCTGTGAAATCCCATTATCTTCCCAAGGCCGAAACATACTCTAGCTGTCACACTTCCGAAAAAAACGTCCGATTCAGACAGAAAAGTAACGCACAAAAGTAAAAGCAGACTGGCGTTGGTATCAATAACGGTAGCAATACCTGCCTAAACAATTTGACTAAGTCCGGTCCTCTTCATCGATCGAGTCGCTAATAATCCTGGAATGTGTCGGTCTTACCATAGTTCAGTCAAAATATACATAGTGAACGTCATCCGACAGATTTACGTTCAAATACAACTTAGTGTTTCATTTTCACCATTCTAAAAAGTTACGTTTTGTTAGAAAATTCGTTAAAAGCACATTCCATGAACTGGTTACGAGTACGAAAGTAAAATAATGGTAACCATTGAATATTATTAAAACTGTATCTATTCTAAATAATGAACTGTACTAAGAGATGGTATGCAGTTTTTATATAGCGCAAAACGTACACAAATGGTATATCTCTGGGCTCTACTTTACAAACACAGATATTCATATTTATATGTACAATAATGTCTATAATGTGAAACTTGTTACCTCGGAATGGTTATAAAAGCATTTCTGAGTCAAAATATTTTTTAGCCTTTTTTTGAAAATTAGTATTGTATCTGCATTTTTAAATGAATCCGGTAGCATATTGAAGTAATGTATACCGGCATACTTGGGGGACTTCCTGTAAAACATGTATGCGTGGTTATCAACATGAAGGTTTCTCTTATTCCTCGTGTGATAGTCATGATTATCACAATGTCTTCTGAACGAAGTTAGATTTTGCTTCATATACAGGGTGTCCCAGAAAGACGGTCCCATAGAAGAACCCCCATCTCACTGAGTCAAAATATTGCGAATAAACACAACATACCTATATACCAAGTTGCACCGTTTGACCGTGAGAGGGCTTCAAAGTCAAGAATAATTTTTCAATTTTTGTTGACAACTTCACAACGACATTTGCGATTTGAATGAAATTTGGTAAACATGTAACACCATAAAAATGCCACATTTTAATACTTTTAACTCTAACACTATGGTGTTTTGGAATGGTGAACCGATGTCTTCGCCACTTACATTAACCACTATTTTTCTTATTTTTAGTGCTTTCGGTTTGACATTTTTCCACCACAAAGATACACCATTGACAAATATTTTTTGACTCTTGGTAAATTTTCGTATCTGTCACGGTTTAACAGTTAAAAATAATTCTGTGATACTTTAGTAAAAGCGCACTTCAAAAAATACCGGGGGTCTATTTAACCCGGAAATTGATTGCATTTTGGTTCACCATGCTAAAACGTCATAGTGTTAGAGTTAAAAGTATTAAAATGTGGCATTTTTATGGTGTTACACGTTTACCAAATTTCATTCAAATCGCAAATGTCGTTGTGAAGTTATCAACAAAAATTGAAAAATTATTCTTGACTTTGAAGCCCTCTCACGGTCAAACGGTGCAACTTGGTATATAGGTATGTTGTGTTTATTCGCAATATTTTGACTCAGTGAGATGGGGGTTCTTCTATGGGACCGTCTTTCTGGGACACCCTGTATAGTAGAAGTTTAAAGAGATATATTCCAACAACTGTTAGTTAGCTATGTTTCATGAATGTGTCACGACGTGACTCGGTAGACTCCAGGCCATAAATCAGACGTATGATCCTTTTTTGTAGGATAAAAACTCTGGGCCATTCAGTGGGTTGTCCTCACGAAATAATGTTATAAGAAATTGTCGGATAAACATACGAATAGTAATAGGTTAACAAGCATCTTGAGATAGACTTCGGCGCAATGTAAGCAACGCGAAGTACGCTCTATTTAGTTTTTTGCAAATTTGGTCGATTTGAGGGGACCAGCAAAGTTTATTATCTACCTGACATCCTAATAAAGGGACGGCATTAGCTGAGTTGATGTGAAGATTATCAAGGGATACCTGTACAGCTATTTCTTTTTGGTATTGTCTAGTGAATTGAGTAAAAACAATTTTATGGTGATTTATTATCAGACGGTTTGCGCCGCCCCAATAACTTAGCTGTTCTGTAACGGATTTAATCTTTTCAAAAAGTGCCGCTTCCTTTCTAGCAGAGACGAGTATAGTTGTGCCATCTGCGTCCCGAATGTAGGCTGGCAGGTCATTCATGTACAGCGAGAACAGAAGTGGCCCTAGGATGCTTCTTTGCGGGATTCTCAGGTCCAGGTATCTATACCTTCAGATAATTCATTCCCACTTTTTACCATAAGTTTCCTGTTGAAAAGGTAAGAGCAAATCCAGTCGTTTATTGTGCCTCGACAATCAAGCGTGTCAAAAGCCCTGGATAGGTCTATAAATATGGCAACAACAAGGTTTCCGTCATCAAGACTGTCGTATATTGTTTGTATGAGTTCGGAAGTTGCACTTTCCGTAGAACGTGACTTCCTGATACCATGTTGGGAATCAATTATGATGCTGTACTTTTTAATAACGTTTTCGAGTCGACTACGAACTGCAGATTCCATTATTTTCGAGAATATGACAAGGTTGCTATGCCTCTGTAATTTTCAACGGCCAATTTATCGCCCTTTTTTAATATTGGCGTGATTTTTGATAGTTTCAACTGCTCAGGTAATTGGGCCGAAAGCACTGACTTATTGATTAATAAAGCCAGATCGCAAGATAGTACTATAGCACATTCCTTCACCAATCGAACTGGTATTTCATCTATACCAGTTGATTTCTTGTTTTTTAGGGACACTATTATATCAAATACCTCGTGCTCGGTAATCTCTTGGAAGTAGAAAGTATTATTCAAAACAATGTTGTTTAATGTGCATGGAGCCTTATCATGTGTTGCCTTACTGGGTTGATCCTCTAAAAGTTTTTCTACTGATGTTGTAAAAAGGTAGTTGAACTCGTTAGCGATTCTCTTATGATCTGTAACTGTTTGATTATTTATATCTAAGGGCCAGGAAACCGATTTTACGTTTTTGTTTAAATACATGTTTACTAGCTCCTTAACTTTCTTATTGCGGTTTTCTGATTCATTAACTATTGTGGAGTAACGATTTCGCTTAAACATTTTTATTTTTGTCGATAGTTCACTTTTACGAATTTTATATTCGATTTGAAGGTTGTCGCTTCCAATAAGTTTTTTGAGGTCATTGAGATAGCGAAGACTCTGCAGCTCATTACGCAAAGATTGCGGATAACGGATAACGTGGTTAGGTTTAGATTTGCTTGGCACAGCCTTCTTTGGACATGTAACATCAAAACACCATTTGAAGTTATCCAAGTATTTACGAAACATATCATCGTCTGATGTCTCCGACGTAATATCGATAGGATCAGACAAATATAACTGCTTAAAGTTACCTATAGAATTACTAGTTGCAACGCGCCTGTACACACTGTTTTTCGACCTTCTACGTGAAGAGGCTTTTTGAATATAACTGCGCCATGTGATCAGAAAAACCTGAGTTGACAACCTCACAACTTTGATTGTCAAGATTAGTCACCAAATAGTCGATTGCGGTACTTGTGGTAATACTATGAATATTTGTTGTTATCCTCGTAGGTTGCTTGACAAGAGATTTTAGTCGATGAGAATCGAAAATATCAGACAGTTTTTTTAATCGAAGGTTATCTAGAATTTGATCTACGTTAAAATCTCTGCATAGGATAATATCTTGGAATTTACTCACCGCAACATCCAGCGCTTGATTGAGTTTTTCGAGAAAAATATTGTCGTCCCGATCTAGTGTTCTATAAATATACATTATACAGCAATTTTCGTGACTTATTGCTGAGCATTTAAAGTCCATTTCAGAAGAAAAACTTTCTAGAATTTTTATTTTGGAGCAGGTACTCGCTAGCTTTTCTTTAACTAATATCTTACAGCCTCCATGAGTTCGTGTATGCCTGCAATAACTAGAAATACTCTTATAACCATCAACTGTAATACTAGGTATCTTGTTTGCACACAGCCAATGCTCGGTGAGAGCCAGAAAGTGGACATTTACTTCCTGAAGGGTAATATCGATCAAATCAATCTTGTTTGTTATGGACTGTACATTTAAATGTAAAAGGGAACATTTTGTGTCATCATCTTCTATACTGCTGCATCTTGGTCGTTGCTTGTCTGAAAATTCTTCTTCTGAGGAAACCAGAATATTCTGATAGCTGCACTGGCTGGCCAAATCTCAGGGTCGTACACTTTGTTGACGTGTACCATCGAAAATGAAATTTTGAAAGATACAGATCTTTCCGATCTATTCCACTCCTCGCATTCAAAGTCTATATCGGCAGCTGTTTTCTTTAGCATCGCTCTCAATGTAGATGATGTCATTTCAATGGAGAATCTATACGCGTGCAAATATCCCTTTTTCTGAATATTTAGTTCGCCGTTGTTTTTGTTGGCACCTATTATTGGTTTAAATCTAGCAGATGAGTCTGAGTAATATCTATTATCGTACATACTCTAGTATGGGATTTCCACACTTGCTTATTAACAATGATTAATACATTGTTAGTGAAAACGCAAAATCATTGGTTGAGCCTCAATATCTCAACATGATGAAACTGAAATTGTGTTTTAACAATGACTAATACATTGCTTTACCCATAGGATGCCATTGCCTTTGAAGTAGTCGAGTAGAGAATCTGTGTAATATCGATTCTCTTCCGTCTTATTATGAGCAATCCTCAAAATGTTGTATCAACAACAATCAACACATCGCCTAAAATAAATAGGATATTCATTGCTTGATTTCATTGACCATAAATTAAGGTAGTGGCCTCAAGAAAATGAGTATTATCGTTTTTCCTGAGCCGCTCATTTGTTTACGATTGTGTCGTGATTTGTTTGTGCTTTTGTCAAAATACCGAAATTGACGAAACGGACAATGCACGCTTTTTCACACAGCAAGTGTTAATTCGTAAATCCAAAGCTTCTAAAAGATTCGTCGGTAACTACGACGACATGCATACATGACAATTTTTCCTGGTGGTCAGTTTATTAGAACCTCTCGTACCCATGTACTGACAATTTTATCTCACGTTAGTAATTCGCCGTGGGGGACATCGTGCGAGGTATTGGAATTCTTCAGAGAAGAACATACACTTAGATTCGCCAATTTATCCTCGCAGTAATAAGACTTTTGTAACAAAAAGTTTTTTACGGACTACTTTTAAATACTTGAATAAAACTAGTGTGGATACTTTCTATGATTCTGTACTGCAATATATATGATTGAATCTTTAAAGATTATTTCGAGGTGATTAATTCAAAATCATACAATATAATCCATATTCATGGACTGAAATTTTGTTATTTATAAATATAAGTGCTGTCGTCTCCACTGAAACAGCAGCTAAAATGGGGCATAACCACCAACCGTTTTTACAATCATGAGTAAAATCTGATTGAGGCACTCAAATAGCAGCTAACTGAGGCCAAAACCCTCAACTGCTTCTTCAATCATGAGTAACATCTGATTGAGACACTGAAACAGCAGCTAAAGGGGCCCACGGTTTCTACAATCATGAGTAAAATCTGATTGATACACACAAACAGCAGTTAAAAGGGGGCCCACCAGTTTCTACAATCATGAGTAAAATCTGATTGAGACATAAAAACAGCAGCTAAATGGGGCCTACTAGTTTCTACAATCAAGAGTAAAATCTGATTGAGACACACAAACATCAGCACAATGGGGTTCCCCAGTTTCTACAATCATGAATAAGATCTGATTGAGACACTCAAACAGCAGCTAAAGGGGGCTCACCAGTTTCTACAATCACGAGTAAAATCTGATTGAGACACACAAACAGCAGCTAAATGGGACCCACCAGTCTCTACAACGAGACACTGAAACTGCAGCTGAAGGGGACCGTAAATGCCACCAGTTTCTACAATCATGAATAAAATCTGAGGACAATGAAACAACATCTAAATGGGGCCCACAAATATCTACAATGAAAGACTGAAACTGCAGCTGAAGAGGACCGTAAATGCCAACAAGTTTCTACACTCATGAGTACAATCTGATCGATAAATTAACAAAAATGGGATATGGGAACATGAGTAATATCTGGTTTCCATTTTCCTTTGAAGTAAAAAAAAAATGATAAGCAGTGGTCCTACCAGTGAAGTACTTAAGCTTGAGTAAAATATGGTTGAGAATCTCTATTCATCACGTTATGTGGTGAAATCTCGTTCACGCACATTGACGACAAACCAAATATGGCTTTCTTCAGTGCGCGAATTTTATCTATTTTCAGTTGACAGTGATTCAAAAAGTGATAAGTACTAACATTAATGATTTCAACACGTTCTCGAAAACACCCAGTTCGCATGGAATGGGGTTTCAAAACAAATGCAGAAAACTGAAAGGATGGAATCTCAAAAGTCACCCATTCGGTTGATATCGTACCACAAACGTGGGAGAAAAATAATGTTTTAATTGTTATATCTTAAGGACAAAATGAGATAAAATTTATGAACGCATTACTATTACAAAGACATACTTAATTGTTGTATAATTACCTGTTTGCGTCTTGCTGTCCGAAGCTTGACAAAACTGTTAAGAACACGCGCCCACAAAACCTTTAAGGCCACGTGGGATGGTAACTCGGGATGTTTAGCTGCTAAACAATTATTAGTGACACTGTAGAGAAATACTATCTGTCCATGCTCATTGCCCATGTAACACCCCCTTATTTTGATTTTTGCTGTTAGTAGACAATTTCAGCTAAGGAAACACTTATCTACATTACGAGGTTAAGTGATATATCCCCCTGTCTTATTAATGCGAACACAAAATAGGGAGACTGCTGCTGCATCCCCTGAAAGTCTCAACCCATCGTACCGCAACTTAGTCTGGTTTAGTGAAAGCGCTGTTAGTATCGCTTCCTAAACCGAAGAGTAGGAAGGTCTTGAAATATTTCCAGACCTTACAGCACTTATTGCAGTCTTATTTATCTAACGGTTCAGACAAATTTCTCCTGATCATATAAAATTTGTCAGGGGAAGGGAACGAAACTGAGCGGAAAAAGGAAAGGGGAGCCAGCCACTGCGCCATCCATTTCCAAGAAAAATTTTTAACCTATTAAGAACCATTCAAGTCCACTGGGGTTTCTTGATGTACTTCACCCAGAATATGTTTTATTCTTTGGCAAAAACAAGTCAAACTGTCACAACAATGTTAATCATTCGATACAACTTCCTGCATCCCTAAGGTTCTTTATAACAAAAAAGTTCTAGGGTTTACATTTAGTACGAGTACTAATAATATGTCCGTACCACCAGAGAAATCCTAAAAAATCAATAAGAAACAAAATACTATAAAAATTAGATATTTTGCCATAAGGTTCATCGTAATCCTATTTGTAGTAGCAACATATAGATATTGGGAGCAGTACTTTAAAAAGTATTTGGTTCGCCATCTATCTACCAAAGCCGGTACCTGAGCGTTTAATCTGAGAAACCGATTACTGTTTATGTGACCCGTGTCAGCACATCCAGCCATTTCATGCAGGTGGGCCGACATCAAAACGCTTGAACACCAAAATTAATAGCGCTATAATTGCGGTCAAAAATTTGTATTCTAAAAATAATGACTTGCGTTAAGCTAGGCAGTGTTTCACATGAAAACGTCATTATCAAGTTAAATACCAATAGAATTATTAGAATACAGCATTCACCAAACCTTTTCAAAAAACAAAAAATATTGGTTTTGGCACTATCTAACTCGATTCATTTGCTTCCATCAGAGCAAAAAAGGTCCAGTGTTGGTTTCTTGGTACCTTGATCCTCAGTCCACCGCTGTAGATATATTAACTGGGAAAATATGGTTTTCAAGGCATTCCCACATTTCTCATTTCTACCGAGAACTTAAAAAAGAAAATAACAGCTGAGAAGGCACAAGTAATCGCAGTCTACCTGTTATGGAAAACGCAACCTTGGTTTTCAGTATTGGAAAACCTACAAATAGCAAATCGCACCATTTTTTAACGATAAATCACTATTACTTCCACCTTACAGGAAACCTCATCCTCTGTGGAAGAGCCTTATACTGCATCTACCTAAAATAACATGTTGACTTTACCAGAACTTTAAAAGAAATGATCAACTTTTACTTACGCCCAAAAAACATCACGACCCAGCCACACCACAAACTGTAACCAAAAAGGCTTAATGTTGGGCATTGAGACACATCTGTATTTTAAGCACAGAGCACTGGCCACGCCTCCACTTCCGCGGCCTTTAGGGAAGGCTTATACGTTGAAACCTTAGACATACCGCAGGGTGAAGTGATAGGTCAAACGTTTTTGTTATGTTTTATAACAGACCCATATGCCTGACGATTTATATTTTGCAAAATCACTGATAATAAAAAATGGATGGCTAAACTTTTACACATTACATAGGTGTACATTACAAAAATGATGAAAGGTGGCATTTTAAATAAAAAACTTCAAGGCTGAACAATGTCCAGACTTGTTCTTTCGCTTTCATTCGAATTATACTCAGATCGTGAGACCATCTTTAAACATCTACAGGGTGATCTCGAGGACGACATCAATATTCATCACTAATGTTAATATGAATTCAAATTGTTAAATCTTCAAATAAACTAATTATGGTAATTTTTTGCCAAATTACTATTAATCTTTTTCCTAAAAATGGAACAAACCTGTAAAATAATACGTACATATATTTTTGTTTGGTTGTCCTCTACCCAGACATAAATAACAGGTTATGGAAATCAGATCGAGGTACAAATCTCTGAACATCTACAGGGTGATCTTGAGGACGGGGCTATCGAAGTATAATTAGAGGTTGAACGACTTACCTGTAAGGAAGTTCAATCCTCAATTATACGAGATAGCCCCGTCCGAAAAGATCACCACCCACCCACCGCTGTTCCCAAAATTCCTCGATCCGATAACAAACGAAACGTAATGGGGACCTAGGCGGAGGGACGGCAGAAGCAGGGTCTACAGTTTTTTTTATCTAAACAACACGCCAGCGAGCTGAGAGAAACGTACACTACAGGGTGATCTTTTCGGACGGGGCTATCTCGTATAATTGAGGATTGAACTTCCTTACAGGTAAGTCGTTTAACCTCTAATTATATAAACTTTTTACTTCCCATGCCGATAGGTGAGGAGAGTATTGTGATCGCGAAAATTTTCTATTTTGAGATAACACGCTTTTTGGGCGCTTCATGATACCTACATAACGAAAATATACGTCACTGGTTTCCGCCTGTCTGTCTGTCTGTTGGCGATTTTCTAGCCTCGTAATCTCAGTACCCGCTGCATGTATTGTGATAACATTAGGGTAGCGTTATGCCGTGGGGTCGAAGTAGCTAATGCTGCTATTATTCAGACAATCGGTGCATGGATGGAGTAATCAGCAGAAAACAAAGAATTCAAATATTCCTCAAACTTCGTTTTCAGGGGTTCCTGATCATTTTCTACTTTTCTCTAGTGGGGGTGAAATTTAGGGTAGTTGGAGGGTGCTGGGTTCTAAAACTGAAAAATTTGTTGAATTCATAGTAGACTGTCCACTGACCTGTGAAAGAAAGACCTAGCTGCGTAAATTACTTTCTTAGAATATTGCCTTGCCTATTACAGAAACCAAAGGAATTTTCCATGTACTGTGCCCCAGGACCCATCCCCAAAAAAAAGAAATCGCACCTAGGTTCTGGAATATGAAGCCGATATCAAAAGGAATTATTCTCAAATTCACATTTGTTACAGAGAAATCAACGTTTGAAATCTTGTTGTAAAGATATTTCAAACGTGTGTTACCCACCTTATTTCTGATAAAATTACTTTCAATTTTACAGCAAAATAGGCGAAGGTTGTTTAAAGCATGCTTATGGTTTTTACTTCCCACACCGATAGGTGAGGGGAGTATTGTGATCGCGAAAATTTTCGATTTCGAGATAATACGCTTTTTGGGCGTTTCATGATGTCTGCATAACGAAAATCGACGTCACTCATTTCCGTCGGTCTGTCGGTCGGTCTGTCTGTCTGTCTGTCTGTTGGCGTTTTTCTAACGTCGTGATCTCAGTAACCGCTACATGGATTGTGATGAAATTTGGGTAGCGATATGTCGTTAGGTCGTAGTAGGTAATGTTCATATAATTTTGGAAATCGCTGTACAGGGGGCGGAGTAATTAGCAAAAAACAAAAATTTTCAAATATTCTTCAAACTTAGTTTTTAGCCGTTTTAGGGGTTCCTGATCATTTTCTGCTTTTTTTTTGGTGGGGGTGAGTTTGTGGTGGATGAGGGGTGGGGGGTTGGAAAACTGAAGAATTTGTTGTATTCATAACGGGCTGTCCATTGACCTGTGAATGAAAAACCTAGCGGCATAATATACTTTTTTAGGTTCATACGAACATTGCCTTGCTTATTATAGGAACCAAGGGACTTAGAATTTGTGATGTAGGTGTACATACCAGTATTGTTTTAGATCGTTGTATATTGTGTAACCCGAAAATGATGGTTGAATTGATTTTAATGAAATTTTGACACAGTATTGCAACCGCGGCGAGGATGGAGAGCGCGTATGTTTCAGAAAAAATATGTCAGTGGCGGTGCAGCAATAATAAAAAAAATAAAACATAAAGACAGCTCAAACTTTGTTTTTAGGCGTTTTGGAGGTTCCTGATCATTTTCTACCTTTTTTTGGGTGGGGGTGGAACTGTAACGGTTTGGGGGTGGGGGGTTGTAAAACTGAAAAATTTGTTGTATTCATAATAGTTTGTCCATTGGCCTGTGGAAGAAATACCTATTGGCATATTACACTTTTGTAAGTCCATCTGAACATTGGCTTGCCTGTTACAGAAACCAATTTTGTGATGTATACATACGAGTTTTGCGAAAATTATTGAATTGATTTTGATGAAATTTTGACACAGAATTTACTGCCACGGCGGAAAACGTGTTTGTTTCTGAAAAATCGTGTTAGTGGCGGTGCAGCAATAATAAAAAACTAAAAATATAAAAACATCTCAAACTTCGTTTTTAGACGTTTTGGAGGCTCCTAATCGTTTCGCATTGCACAGTTGAAGCATGCAGAAGAAACTGTGACGTCATAGTTCCTAAAGAGGGAGATGCAAGAAACTATTTACGAGAGTTTTTGCGTTGGATATTTTTTGCGGGCGGGTGGGCGATGATTTGGTTGCAAGGGAATTTCAAACTATAGCTTCAGGCAATGAAGAAATAATTAAATGGTGTCGTCATTATGTGTGGGAAGTACAGAGTCAATCAACTTGACTCCATTTTTTTATCTTTTTGTGGATTTTACCTCAGCTAGTGACGCAGTGACGTACGATTTGATAAGGGATCCACACATTAATCATTACGTTACAATATTGACGTATCATAGTCCTAACCTAAATATAACAATGTACTAATGTTAACGAAAATAGTTATATATACACATATGCATATTGGAAATGTAAATTTCTATTTTTATAGATAATAATCCTAAATTGAAGCAAAGAAACCAAGATGTACTTTCTAATCAGGCATCTATGGTCGTTAAAGTTGCCCTATTTGCTTTATTATTAGATTACATTCCGATGTCGCTGCTAATTTTGTTAAGTACTACATTTTTTGACAACTATACTTTTCCCAGACGTCAAAACTGAATGAGTGACTGGTTTCGGGGGCCACTGATTGTAACATAAGTTGGTCCCAGAAATAATCCTTTAAAGTTTCCGGCATTCGTGCTGGGACACGGTGTATACACATTTACATCAGTATGCTTTAGGTGGTTCTGTATTGTGTAACTTGGAAACTACTAAAGTGATATTAACGAAATTTTGACACGGTATTATCATCGTGGCAAGGACTAAAAACGCATATGGTTTTTAGAAATTCTGTCGGTGACGGCGCAGCAATAATAAATAACTAAAAGTATAAAAACAGCTCAAATGTCGTTCTTTTCTTGGTGGTGGTAAAACGGGGGTGGTTAGGGCGGTGGAAGGTTGTAAAAATTAATATGTTGTATTCATAATAGGCCATCCATCGAAATATGAAAGAAAGACTTAGCGGCATAACACACTTTTTTGCGGGGAAGTAATAAACTGATATCAGCATGATGTGGGGGAAGTACTGAGTCGATCAACTTCATTTTATTTTTTATACAAAGATTCTTTTATATGTGTTTTCCATGTGGCAGTATGTATTTGTATTAGGAACGAAAAACGGGTGATTTTTTTAAATAACCTTTCACTAGGCTTATTTGATACATTTTTTGCTCTGTTCAATGGCATAAATGTGAGGAAATTGAAACCTTCAGTGGCTTCTACCATTAATTTATTCACCTTATTGTGCAGTGTACGGTTTTATACAAATTCTGTAAATACATTGTTATTATTGTTCATTACATATTAGATAGATATTCGAGATCTGTTAGTAGGTCAGTAAATCTTATAAATATCCAACATATCTGTCGTTTTGTCTTCAGAAGAAACATACATGATCATCTGATTTAATTTTATGTAAGATGCATACTACATTATCGTTTTTGCTGTAATTTACTAATGAAGTTTTTAATTACCTATGTCATTGTACTTGAAGAAAAAACTGTTTCAAATGAGACTTATGGAAGGGTGCATTACTATTCAAAAAAATGCTTTTCTTATTCATTTTTTTTTCTGAAACATAGGTAAATGGGTGCTGTCATATTATGGGAAACGCGTATTAAAGAACTTTTATATAAAGTATTTTCTATGCGAACATTATTTACTGAGTTATTTATATACTATATTCCATACAAAGTGGGCACTCCGTATATACCGTTTTAAGCGATGCCTTGACAACCATAAATTGTCGTATACAGGGTGATTTGAGAGGAACGCATCAAGCTGTAGGAGTGTATACACGTGACAATAATTAAAAAAACTCATCTTATTCGATTCTCATTTATTTTAAAGTTACAATATAGTAACAAATAAACAAATTTCACACATTAATATTTCCTTAACCATAGCGTTCTCTTAATAAATGTTTAAAAATACCGCCACTAACCTCTAAACGTTTTCTGCTTCGTCTATGGAGAGCGCTTGTTGCTCCCTTAATTGATTAATTTCAGTCGTCTTTAATATAGGCAGCAGTATTCTTTATTAATCGAATTGGTGCATCCCGTGAGTCCACTTTTATTTGCACATCATTCCAGATACAGCCTTATAAACAATAATCTAGTCTGGAGATCTTGAAGGCCAACTAATATTACCCCCACGACCAAACCAACGTCCTGGAAGACGTTCGTACAAATGCGGCTTGACCTGACTAGCGACAAGTGCGTGAGCTCGATCGTTCTAATGATAGTTCATCTGCATTCTAAAATTTACATAACATCCTCTAAGCAGGCCGTAATTTATTTTGCAGAAAATTAGTTGTCTGCCGTGAGGCGATTCTCCAAACAGAAACGGCCTATTAAATAATTCTCGACCATACCATACTACACGTAAAAACTATCATATTTTCATATTTTAAGTTTAGCTACGTATGTGGCATTTTGTAACAGTGTCCCTGATTAGTTTCGGATAGCCAATCTGTCAGATAGTGCCATATACTGTAGTAAGCAAGAGGTCATTATTCAAATTGAATGCCATATTTTGAAATATTTAAGGTGATCAAGATGTCTTGTGCTGAAATTCAGATCCAATGTTGTTTGTCCGTGAGAACCAGATTCTTTTAGTATGCATGTGTACCAACTCGAAGGAGATAAAGGAATCAAGATAAATGTTATGATATTGTTTTATTACATGATTCTTACATTGGCTTTGGATTTTTTAGTCGTGAATGTCAATTGATATCTATATGTTGAAATATACCATTAAAAAATGTCTAGATGAAAGTGGTTAACTGGCTTATATTGTTGAAATTTGATTAAAGTAATGGTTATAGACATCCACAGTCTAAATAATAAGGACTCTGTTCAACGTCATGGATAGAAATAAGGATATGATACAGATGATGTAAAATGTAAGCCTATAAATAAATAAATTTAATATAAACAATAAACAACACATAAAGGAGTGATTGAACAAATCTGTATATACAGTAATTGAATTCGGCCCAATTTGGTTACTGCCAAATTATAAAACCTACCACAGAACCACCTACGGTTTCCACAAACACAAAATAAATATCATATACTATAATATAAATAAAGATGAATCAGTAATGGTTGAAATAAATACACCTAAACAACAACAAAAGCTTCTCTGCTCTCAACCAGGCTGCAATATCCAAGGAGCTAATACATAGAGTAGACAAAAATCAGAGTCCCAGCGCCATGTAGTTGTCTCGCGTGCCAGATTTATCGCATATATCATGAATCATACAGTAAATATTGCAGCCAGACCACATTAGTTAATAGTAAAAAGTTAAAACGAAATATTCGTGAAAACAACCAAAAATCCCCTTTGCTAAAGTTTCGGTGCCCTTCCTCCTTACTTGTTCAAAAACAAGTTACTCTCATCATAATATGGATGGAATGAACTATGTGCCAAAGTAGGAACGATTAAGAATTTTTTTAGCCTCTGAAAATTCACTCGTGATCTTACAATAACAAAAGTAGAATATATGATGTCGTAGTAAGCAAATAAGTTACTTATCTGAACTTAAGCGAATGATTACACTGTTCTGTTATGTTCTATCTAACATTTTGTCTATGGTTTTTTCCTATCATACATCAATGTTAAATATCTAACTAGCGTGACAGACGGAGCCGCATTCCGAATCACCACAATACATAATATAGGTTATCTGACAGATAGGTTATCTGAAACTTCCCAGGGACCGGTGAAACCGACCCTATTTACAATTAGAATTACAACTACAAAAATGTATTTATTCAGTATAAGCAAATAACTAATCATTCTTTTTTTATACACACAAATACATTGGAAAGCCACATAAGGGTCATAGCCCTTGTTTGTGAAAAAAAACATGATCATGACAAAAAAAAAATATACAAAAAAGGAAAATTGCTATACAGCACCACCGAACCCATATTCACTATAAACATACCACACATCGTATCATACATTCAATATATACAACCCTATAAACAAAACATATAAAAAACATACTCATATTGATCCCATCTGGAAAACCCCAGTGCTAGACTAAAAGCATTGCTTGTTTTGTTAAGACTGTGAAGTAATTCCTGACAAATCCAATATGAGACTGCTAAACTCATATAGTAATTAATACGAAAAAAATATAATAAGCTGAACCAACGAACATAAGTTCATTACCTAATATTACAAATCGTACAGTATACAATACTTACAACAGTATATGGCTAAAGACCAAGTAGTCGATACCTTAAATGAAACAAAAAAAAAAGCTGAATACTATTCCACTATTCAAGCAGCGGACATGGTGAAGACGGTGTTAATACCTAAGAGCCTTCTTTCCTTCCTCGAATTTGATCTTATCCATTTTTTTGAGCTACTTCTATACATTGATTTTGAATTCAATTGTCTAATTTCGTCTGGCAGGAGATTATACAGTCTAGGCCCTAGAAGGTAGTAGCTTCGTTGGGTAACTGTTTTGTTCTACTCTGGGTGTCTTATATTTTAAGAGACTATGGGTGGCATAGTAGTGGTCAATGCTAATGAGCTCCGATCTATTACAATGCTGTCTCATTAATACTGAGTGGTAGAATGGTAGAATAATTGACGAATATCAAATACCTCACACCCCTCATATAAGGCTTCTGTAGGATATGTGGAAAATGAACGTTCAATTACTATCACTGTACACTGACACTTCATTAAAACATCAGAGTTATTAAATCTCTTCAAGCCTGGAGCATGGCATAATTTTATCATTTAGAAATTGGGATTCAAGTGGAAATCTACATAAACATTTTTAATTACGCTATAACATATGAGAATGGGATAAAAACATGCGAGTTCGTTACATTATTTTCACCCGTGTAGGGTAGGGAAAGTTTTTTATTGACTACATTTTACATCGTAATTGTAGCAAGTCAAAAAAAGCAGTACACTTAGTAGGAAACACTACACAACATATTTTATAAAATAACAGACAATATAGTAAATAACAAGAGAAAAATGCAAAACAAACAAACAAACAAAGATTAACATACATAGATAAAAGAAAGAAATAAGTGCCTATGTGATAAGACCTGTGTTAGTTTTAGCGACAGTAACATATTCGTTCACAGTATAAAAACAATGATACAGCAAGAAGGTTTTTAACCTTTTCTTAAATGCCAAATCATTGAGGTTCTTGACATTTTTTCCCAAAATATTATACAATTCGAGACGTAGTATATTGTCGGTTGATATTTTTAGTTTGAATTGTGGTTTGAGCAAATTATCACCATGTCTACTATGATAGCTATGATTATCAGAGTTCTTTCTAAAGCTGCTCTTATTTTTGTGTATTTCAACCAATTGTTGATACAACCAGACACACGGCAAAGGCAATATACCAAATTTTTTGAACCAAGGTTGGCAATGATCCCGTATAGCCTGTTTCTGTGTCTTAAATATTAAATCGGCGGTGGTTGAATTACCCCATAGGATTGCACCATAACTAATATGAGAATGGAGCAATGAGTGGTAAACCATTATCAAATACTTCTGATCAATGGTTTCTCTCAGTCTGCGCATGACAAATAGCCCAGAACTTAATTTTTTGTTGAGTTGTCTTATATGTGCTGACCAATTTAGACGATCGTCAACAACTATACCCAGCAAATATACAGAACTACCGTTTGTCATAGATCTGTTGCTTGAAACAGTCAACCTTTGGGTTTTATCAAGGTTTAACTGCAGTGAATTACTGGTAAACCAATGATTTGCTAACGCTTCGAATTCAGTTGATTTTTCTTCAACCTCATCCTTGGATTTTGCAATACTGGCGCCAGTTGTGTTATCACAATACACGACACACTTGTGTGGAGAAATGGCCAGATTTATGTCGTTTATGTAAATAATAAATAAAAGGGGGCCTAGTACCGACCCTTGCGGAACGCCATAATCCAGTTGAGCTATAGAGGAAACTTCGTTGTTATAACTGACACATTGTTTTCTGCAACTCAGATATGACTGAAGCAACTTCAGGTATATACCACGTACACCATACCTATGAAGTTTCTTTGCTAGCAAATCATGAGACACGCAGTCAAACGCTTTACTTATATCGCATAGTGTTAAATTTACCAGATTACCAGATTCTAAGCCGTCGACTACGTCACTTACCACCTGACCCACAGCTTGTATTGTTGATCTCCCGTGCCTGAAGCCAAATTGACTCGAACTTATTAACTTATTGCTCTCAAAGAAGTCAACCAGTCTATTTTTAAACAAAATTTCAAAAATCTTCCCAAATATAGGCACTATGGATATTGGCCTGCAGTTGCTAGCATCATTAACATTACCTTTTTTGAAAATTGGTACAACCCTGGATATTTTAAATGCTTCTGTAAATATTCCATTTTTTATCATTTCGTTATAAAGGTGGGTTAATGGTGTAATAAGATTAATCGAAATATCTTTAGCAAGTTACTATTTATATTGTAATAGTCAGTACACGGAGAGTTCTTGAGCAAATATATGGTTCGTAAAACTTCTTCTTCTGAGATAGGCGAAAAGTGAAAAACCTGTTCAGAGAATGGTATATTTCGAATAATATTTTGATGGTCAGTAGGATCGATATTTAGAGATGTAATAATATCACCGGCAATAGAGGAAAAAAATAAGTTCAGCTGATCAGCTGATAAGCTTGACTCTACCTTTTGGAGACTGCTCGATTTTCTTTCATAATTTACTAATTTCCAGATATCTGGACTTATTATCGGAAGAAGAAATGTACTTATTATATGCTAGCTTCTTAGTATTTTTTATAGTTTCTTTATAGTAAGAATTCATAATTGTGTACACCTGAGAAGAAATGGCATCCTTTCTAACATCTCTAATGGTTTTTATGGCAGATAATTGATTTCGCATTATTTTAAGATCATTGTTGAACCAACAGACAGGCGTTTTTTTGCAATTTAGACTTTTAAGGGGCAGGTGATAATTAATCAAGCTGACACAACTATCGGTCAAAAAGGTCGACAGTTTTTGTGGATCATGGTGATAGGGGAGCCAGTTAAGAGTCCCAAGTGATTTATGAATGGAGTCAATTCTCCCAGCAGAAAATTTCCTACTTTGTATAGTATGGTTTTTTTATAGGTAGGTTGCATATTATTTCACATGATTGACAAGTGTGGTCAGAAATACATGGTTCAAATACAGAAAAAGAAATATCATCTTGCGGTCTGTTTGTTAGAATATTATCAATACAGCTTGCTGAATATTTAGTCATTCGTGTATTTTCAGTAATTGAGACTCTTAACCCGAAACTGTCCAAAATACAAATGAAACTTTTCAGCTTATCGTTGTCATAATCAAAATGAATATTAAAATCCCCCATAATACAAATTCTGGAGTATCTGTCATGCAGATCGTACAGCAAATTTTCAAACTTCTCAAAAAATATTTCGACATTATTACTGATACAAGATCGATATGCGCATACAACGAGCAATTTCTCGGTTACTACTTCGACAGCAACGAACTCAGCGTGCCACTCAACAGTGTATCTACTTGTATCAACTGGTTTACATCCAATCTCAGGTCTCGCAAAAATACCAACACCACCTTTACGCATATTTGTACGACAAAATGACGTAATTATGGAAAATGGTTGTAAATCAATCGAAGATAGGTGATCATATTCAGTTACGTGATGCTCGCTAACACAAAAAATATCACAATAAAAATCATTGTTGAAAAATTGTTCTAGATTAGCAATTTTATTATTTAATCCTTGAACGTTCAAATGAAGTAATGTCAATTTCTTCTTAAGCCTAAGCCCAGGTTTTTGAATCTAAGAAGCTTGCAGAATTTTTCTGCAAAATTCCGACCTTAAACGATGAATATTCTTCTGGTTTTCTGGACTCCAGACGTTCGCATCTTACCTCTGGGAACCTGGGTTTTAGATATTTTTCCATATTTTCTTGATTAACTGAGGGATGCAGGTTAAAGACATGATAGTAAACCATCTCGACCGTGACAGCTGCCGCCGGTAGATTAGCTGCCTCCCCAGAACCCACAACAAGTCTTGTAGTGCCGCGTCTACGGCTACGCACTTCATTCCATCCGCTGACGCTGGCTACTGCCTCGGCGTTGCTCGACTTCGATGCCGGACAAACTGGTGAATTTCCACCTAGTGCAATTAGTTCCTCGCATTTTCGTGCTGTAGACACTTCATGTATGGATGCTGCTATCTGCTGGTTTGAAATCCGAGTTATCGCATGGTTCCTGCCGTTGTTTGGTGTAGGAAGCTTAGCCAACTTTTGTAGATCGTTGTTAGAACTACTAGCATTATGATCATTAAGACGAGACGCTGTAGATGGCGATACAGCAATTTGTTTACTGTCTAATAACCTTTCTAACAACTTATTATGATTCTGCAACGATTCAATAGCAACTTTCTGATTGAGAATTACTTCATCTTTTTGTTTAGCAAGTTCTTTGAGGTAACTTACTTCTACCAACGACGTACTTCTCCGTACTGTGCATGGACTGCAGCCACTGTTCAACGATAAGACTGTTTTCTCGTGAATGTCTTCTTCATCACAATTAGAGCATTTTCCAGCTCTAGAATCACTCAAACTGTTAATGTAACTTTTCAGAGCGTCACTATTTACACCATCAGGCAGTCTAAAGTTAATAATAATATCAACCAAGTCAGATTTTCGCAACTTATTTAGCTCAGAGTACAGCACGTCCACATCAAACAGCGCCATCATTACGAATACGTATTTTAGTCAGACGTTGGGAATTTGATTCCCAGGCTAGACGACTTTTTTACCTTGGTTAGGCGGGACGATATGTAAAAAACCCTTAAGAAATAACATTTTGTGATGAGTGATAAGTGAAATATTCTTAAGAAGTAACCTTTTGTGATACCAGCTAGAAAAAGTTTCTAAGAAATAACAGTTTATGGAAACAGAAAATTATTATGTGCAGGGTATAGCTGCGACCTCAACAACCTAGTAGCATTTTTGTGTAATTTTTTTTAATCAACATTTTGTGCGCCCTCCCCCCCATTACAAACATTCAGTAACCCCCACTGCTCCCGACTAACCGTTTATTTCCACTGTTGAATCATTGTTACCATGCTATTTTCTAGACTAAAGAGAAGCCAAATACTTTCTACGGAAGATACATCATTGGTGCTTCCTTCAAGTCCAAAGGCGGTGTGCCCATCATTGGTGCCTGGTTTAACAACCATCTATTGCATTCACAGCCATTAGCATTGAGTTATGTTCAAAATGCGATATTTCGGAAGATTTCAAGCTGCCAAGACTGTAGTTTCCAGATTACAAATGAGCCGTTCCCATTTTCTGATGAAACACAGGTAAGTCAACTTGAGGGATGATCACCGTGACAAACACCAGGGGAAAATGTGGAAGTATATAAAGGGTCAAGGGTAGACTATCTGTCGGTTAATTTTTAACTTTTTATTTAGATATTGACACACAGATATTGTTATTGAGATGTTGATCGTTTTGCCTTGAAGAATCCTGGTAAGTTTTAAAAAGCTTTATTTAAGTTGGAGAATATGTGCAGAAGATCAATTCTTGGTAAGAATAAAGCCCCGTTAGCAGTCGCGGCACCCAAATTCAAGAATAATGCGTTAAACTGCTTCCTTGTAGATATTAAAAGGTTCCCCCTCATACCTGTCCACAACATACAGAGAAAAATGCTCGACCCGTCGAAGAGCACAACAGGTGTTCACCAGCCATACGAGCCTGAGGAGAGTATTGCAATAACTAGTCTCGTAAGGTACAACTCACTCAGCAGTTAATGCAAAATGACCATCCTCTCCATTTTTTGTTCGCTATATGGGCTTTATAGGTGGGTTGAAGAATAACTTAGTTATGGTTTTTTGTAATCATTGTATTTTTTTTCTATATACCTACACATTTGTCATGTTGCAAATAAATATTATTATATATTATATTATATTAACGTCGATTTTGTTAGTAGTAGTAGTAGTAGTAGATTTATTTAGCATAATCGCTACATTATAACTGTTATCAAGAATACAAACTAATTCGCCGAGTACATTCATGAGATTACCTCACTATAAATCTTGTATATCCAAGAAACACTTTTTCAATCTTGTCTTGAATTCTTTCAAATTGGTAACTGATTTAATATTATTGTCCAGTTTATTAAATTCATATAACCCTTTTTGGAACACCGATTTATTTGTGATATTGCTGTTGCAAATTTGTAGATGAAAATCTATATTTCCTCTAGTTGAATAGTTATGATATTGATTGTTTAATTCAATAAAATTTTCTAAAATTTCCGGCAATAAATGATTTTTTAATCTAAATATGAAAATGAGAACTAGATACAATATAAAATTCTTTATATTCAACCATTGAAGTTCTTTTAACATATAACGTGACTTTGTGAACTTATTTTTATTCAAAATTATTCTCATTGCTTTATTTTGCAGCACTTATAATTTTGAATATACGGCTTCATTTGCGGTATATAAAGTAGTTGAACAGTATAATAAATGAGGAAGAATTATAGTGTTGTACACAATTTTTTTAGAATAAACACTGAGGCTTTGGGAAATTCTATAAAAGTAATTTGTCTTTTTGGATATTTTTGAAATAATATAATCAAAGTGGTCTTCAAATTTTAATCTACTATCTACGTATATGCCCAGATATTTGATAGATTTAACTACTTCAATTTTGTCATTATTAACCAAAAGGGTAATTGGTGTTTCGTTTAAATGTTTGTCTATTATCATACATTTTGTTTTGTTGGTATTTAGTTTCAGTTTATTGACGTTCAACCAATTGATAATTTTTCTCATATCATCATTTAGAAGTTCCAACGCAATGTCTAATTTTGTTTCCGATATGTATATTAAAGTATCATCTGCAAATATTTGAATTTTACAATGCTCCAAAATATCTGGTATGTCATTGATATATAAAATGAACAGTAGTGGGCCCAATTTACTTCCCTGTGGTACTCCAACCGAAATATTCTTGACACTTGAAAAAGTGTTTCCTACTTTAGTGATCTGACTCCTATTTATTAAGTAATTTTGGAAAATTTCATACACTGCCCCCCTGAATCCATAGTGATATAATTTCTTTAACAATTTTGCCCTGTCTATAGTCTCAAATGCCCTCTTGAAATCTAAAAACACTGTTAATGTACATTTCTTCTCATCCATAGAACGTCTCCAATCTTCTACTACTACTTGAATTGCTGTTTCCGTAGAATACGTCTTTCTGAAGCCTGCTTGATATTTTGTCAATACTTGGTTTTCCTCAATAAATTCCATAATTTGTTCATATATAATTCCTTCAAAAAGCTTTTCAACATCTGGTAGTACATTTATTGGCCGCATATTTGTATATAATTCAGAGTTTTGAACTTTTGGAACAGGAGTAATGGTAGAACATTTCAGTTTAGATGGAAATTTGCCATATATCAAACAGTGATTCAACAGTAAAAGTAATTTATCTCCAATTATATCAAAACATTCGTTTAAAATATTTTTTGATAAATTTTCACTAGGATTTTCATTTGATTTCAATTTTGAGATGGATTTTCGAAGATAAGATATATCTAATGTTCTGAAATGATCCATAGTTTGGTTGTGTGATTCTTTTAATACACATAATTTGGCATCACCATCATCAATTGAATCCACTATTTCATTTATACTTTTTATAAAATAAATGTTCATTCGTTCTGCTATTATTAATTTTTCTGTTATGATGCCGTCATCGAAACGCATTCTAGATAATTCATTATTTATTTTGCCACATCTTTTGGGATTTTTTCTGGAATTGATTCCCAGCAGGCTGGAAATCGTTTTAGTACCTCTATTTGGTCCTAAGTGCGTGCAAACTGTGTTTGCATCATTCGAGGTGGTGAGCTTAACTTTCGACAGACCAAAAACTGTTTTTTCACTTTTTCAGTTCCTTGGTTGTAGCTGGAAAATGATGCGTCGGACGGAGAATGTCATTCTGTATAATATTAAAAAGGACTTAATTTTGCGTC
This sequence comes from Callosobruchus maculatus, assembly GCA_951848785.1. Taxonomy (NCBI): domain Eukaryota; kingdom Metazoa; phylum Arthropoda; class Insecta; order Coleoptera; family Chrysomelidae; genus Callosobruchus; species Callosobruchus maculatus. The sequence continues at coordinate 3,707,380 of CATOUR010000021.1, read as the reverse complement.
GAATAACACCTAAAACTTATAAGTGGGTCTAACGGTAGAGCCTAAATCAATAATTAGAAACGGTGATTTTTTTTCATTGTGGTGCAAACTAATATTACGCGGCTATCTAAGATTATACATTTTTAAAGCTGATACTCCTATTGAAAAAATCCATGGAATAAAAGATATAGTAAACAGAATTTTAGTTATTATACAGATCCCTCAGTTTCTAAATTCGATCATTTTGACAAACAAAATTTTGCAGCAAGTAAAAATCAGTTTGGTTTTGCCCTTTTGGCTGGACTTTACTTCATTTGACTCCTGGTATATGGTCAAGCTATATATCATTCGACAGCTTTTAATGAGTATAGTACAATGACACCATTATGCTACTTTGAATTTCTAAGTATTATCGCACCCCTCGCACATATTTGAATCGGTGAGTTCAAGAACAGTACACGTCCGAAAACATAGTTAATAAAATAATAATAAATGAAAGAACATATTAACTCCAAAACGAGTAAAGTTACTGTGTTTGCCATCATATAAAGGTTGTTATAATTCCTTGGATCAATGAGAATCAAACATAATAGATCCAAAAGTCTCACCCTTCTCCAAGCTATTAAAATAAAGTACTGTGTACTGTTCTTGGACTCAGTCTTCTTTTTACAGGCTTTTTTGTATTTTTTTTTTTTTTAGTTTCAGCGTCCGATAAGGTTATGACAATGTCAATAGAGGGTGCTAAATATGCAAAAATTGTTTTATTATTGCCAACGATATCGCGAGCCGTGGCGCTGACAGCCAACAATGAGTTGACCAATGACGTTAAAATCAGTACATGTCCTGGGGCTTGTAATGTGTTTCACCCGCAACGCCGTAGACTTGTAATGTTTTTCATCGCAACGCCGCCGCCGTAAACAGATGGTGCGTATAATGGGATTATTCTTATACTTTGTAATATTTTTCAGCGCAACCGATGGGTCTTCGTATTTTAAACGTTTTGGCCATCTTAAGTCAAAACGCCATTTTTTGGACTTGTACTGTTCTTGGACTCACCGATTTATTTATGGAAAAGATAAGCAACGGCACCAATCGCAACTCCCGGGCATGAAAGATAAAAAAGTGATGATACTTCCAATTTTTTATGTTAAATCTATCGGGAAAATGTAGATAACTAGGTTAGTTTAGATTAAATTTGGCTCAAGCAGGCGTAGTTACTAAATGCCTGGAGGTTTCAGGCGTCATGAAGATGCAGATCCTGAGGTCCTCATTTCAGCAGGTCATCTGATCTTGACAGCTCTCTGTTGGCCTAAGGCAGATGTGACCTCCTTGCACCAAATCTGTTATTTTCATAGCCTCTAACAAAGCCAACTTTTGAACTAGCCTTCCTACGAGGGTTGCTTTAACATGAAATTCTGATGCTCTCTATTTCCGTCAATCGACCTATGGCGCACTGATGATCGCAAATAAGCGTGAAACAGCTGTCTGCGTACTGGTGAATTGACGGAGGTATAGAGCAACCCTCGTATATCGGCTTTAATACGCTGCTTGCGTACAAAATCCGTGCCTCTGGTGGCAAAAGCGAACGAGCCTTGTCATTCCACCATAGAGTCTACTGCTGTTAGTAGCGTTTCTCTTTGGTTGCCGTTACCTTCGGGTACTAGATGGCGAACCGGCAGAACTTTTTGCTTGTTGCCTAGCCTTCCTACCTCTAACAAGTGCAGCTGTCGCCCAACATATGTATAATACGGGTCTACCTTCAAATCCAGGGGTGGTATGATAACCCAAAGGATCCTACGATCTGGGGCTGGAGGAGGACGGACCTTGGACTGCGCCCCATCCCAAACACCAAGGAGCCAGCTTCAGCTGAAATTATTAATAATCTGTCCTGCAAATGTACAAAGGAGTACAGGGAAATGCAGGTGCCTAAAAGTAGGCATGAAATGCACAACAATATGCCCCAGCTCCAATGGCCAGTCATGCTCTAATTCAGCTTTTTTAGAAGACGAGGATGGAACTTACGTTGCCCTAGAAGAGAAAAAGTTGAAAGTGGTTCCTTTGAAGATGATCCCGATGAAGAGGGCATCAATATGCAACTCCGCCTACCTAGTTTCTCAGATGAAGGACCATCAACAACTAAGAAAATGCGAAGATGAGTGCTGCAACATTTTGTGTTGCATGTCTAATTTACACAAAAATCTGTCGTGTCATCAAACACTCACGCTTTCATTCAATGAGATCTTACTTCAGTATTCCTTAAAATACAACAATGTTTTATACAATGGCAGGGATGTATTTGATAACTAACAATATTCATTGAATCGAACTCGTGTTTTATGATTGATTGTTGAATATTGAAGTATTAAAATGTAGGTATGTACTGCGTTTTTGTACTTGCAGTAATATCATCTGCACCTCAAATAATAATAAAAATGCATAATTCTCAGAATAATAGGAAGATGTGTATGATCCAAACTGAACTTATTTATACTATAATTAACTAAACAGATAAATTAAATCAGATAGATGGAAACTGATTTTTGATTTGTAGACTAAAATTAATAGTGCTTACTACTTTTCAGTAAATATGTAGTTGATACAATGATAAAGATGTTTTGTTGAAGCACCATATTGTATAATAACATAAGCCAATTATTTTTGATAGTTGCTACAAATTTAAGTAGGGACATTATTATACCAGTAAATTTTATATTCCAATTCTTTTGAAATTTGGAAAAATATTATTTATTTACACATAAATTCTGTCAGATCAGATTAAACTAATAACCTTATTGTGAATTTGTTATTTGAGGGTAACATTAGGAATTGTCCAAAATTGGCAATACATAAACTGCGCCGACTACGTAAAGGTAACAACGACCTTATCCTATCTCCTTTTTTGCCAATCCTTCTCTCATTATAAATCCAGCCGAGTGCAGAGATGTTGAGACAATGACAAGGAGTCTTGAATTACTGCTTACTTGAAATACTGCTTACCAATATCTCAAATAGCATAAATAATGTGCTAAAGGCACGAGTTGTTGTATCTCCTATAGTATAGTTGATAACATGAATCTTTATTCAACTAATTATCAAGAAATGATATTGTAAAAATAATTTTGAATATCAATGAAATTATACGCTGTATTTAAACAAAAGCTAAGGTATATATTACAAACAAAATAATGCTTTAATTGTAATATACGCTAAAATTCGTGAATTATTGAAATGATAGTAGATGTAATCAGAACCTGAAGAGTAAATTGTTTGAATTACACGACTTCGAAACAACTGTAAATATGTTTGAGGTAATAGAAAGGCATCCAAATACTAATGATTAGGTAATTGAAAACACAATAACACTTCTTTCTTTCTGTCTATGGATTTATGGCCCTGGTTGGTATTAATATCATTCTGCTTTTGCTGCCACTCGCCAGGTAAAATGAAGTTCTGTTCATTTATTTATTTAAATATTTATTTCTTTATACTGTGTTTACATTTATATTACATTAATAAACTTTCAGTGATATTGTTAATTCATTGCACCTATGACTCATTTATTTATTTTTAAATTCATATTAATAATATTGATTGAAGAGAAGTGTCATGTTGTGCTGTTTTGGTGTAAAATTTTGATACAATTTTATCTTACATGACTTCAAATGACTCAAAATGTCGAAAAAACCGATACTGAATTAATTCCAAGTTTCGAATTACAAACTACTAAATTTAAAAACTAAGGTGTCTATTTAACGTCAAATTTTATTCTCTACAACTCCCATTTCATGTATTTTTTAATGTATCTCTTTTCAAGATTTGTGGTCTTGAAACGCCGCATTCTGCACTGCAATGCGTTTTTTTTCATTTTTAGCATTAGACTTCGACTATACCACTAAACCAAATTTGATGTTTTATTTACCATTTAACGCACTATTGAGTCATCTTTATTATTGAATGTAACTAAATTTTCCGTCTGATACACATTTTCCAGCTACAAGCAAAAAACAGTTTTTTTTGTCACCAGAAGTTAAGCTCACCACCTGCGATAGTGCAAACTCGGACTATACGTATTTAGGACCAAATGAAGACATTAAGATAATTTCCGGCCTGCTGGGAATTAATTCCAGAATGCGTGTTTTTCCACTGAATTTTATTGGTCTAGTAAGGGGAGTATTGTAATTAAGAAAATTTTCGATTTATAATAGATTTGTTGGGCGTTTTATTGATGGGCACACAACGAAAATCCACGTCCCTCATTTCCACCGGTCGGTCTGTTGGTCTCTCGGTCTGTCTGCCTGTTGGCGTTTTTCTGGCCTCGTAATCTCGGTGACTGCTGCATAGATTGCGATGAAATTTGGGCAGCGAAATACTGTGGGATCGTATAGGTAATATTATAATTTTGAAAATCGGTGCATAGGCGGTGGAGTAATTAGTAAAAAAACAAAAAATTCAAAAAGTCCTCAAACTTCGTTTTAGACGTTTCTGATCGTTTTCTACTTTTTATTTGGGTGAGGGTGAAATTGGGGTGGTTTGGGGGTGGGGGTTGTAAAACTGAAAAAAACATTGTTGTATTCGTAATAGACTGTCCACTGATCCATAAAAGAAAGTCCTAGCGGTTATATACACTGGTGCTGGTTCATTCGAACATTGCCTGGCCTATAGCACAAACCAAGGGACTTTGAAGTTTCTGATGTACTCGTATACATACATACATACGAGTATTACTTTAGATGGTTCTGTATTATGCAAGGTGAAAATCATTGAATTGATTTCAATGACATATCGACACAATACTGTTACTTTGGCGGAGATTCTTTTAGAGATCATGTCAGTGGCGGCGCGGTATTAGTCAAAGAACTAAAAATACTTGTATAAACACAGCTCGAACTTGGTTTTTAGGCGTCTTGGGGATTCCTGATCATTTTGTATTGTTTTTTGGGTGGAGGTGATTGGGAGATATGGTTTGTAAAACTGAATTTTTTTTAGTATTTCCAATAGGCTGTCTATTAACCTATGGAAGAAAGATCTAGCGTCACAACACACTTTTTTTGCGGGTGAACGGGCGAAGATTTGGTTGCAAGGGCATCTGAGGCTATGGCTTCATGCTATGGGAAAATAATAAAGTAGTATCACGGTAATGTGTGGGAAGTACTGAGTCATACATACATACATACATACAATCAGCTTGACTCCATTCTTCATCTTAGAGAGTATGTTAGCTAACAAAGAGGATTGCAGGATTTGGAGTTCAGAAAATACACAGCGGGTGGTAAAATCCCCAATGCATCTTCAAGCAGTGATCGAGTGATTGTTTAGTATGGATTGTAGAGTGGTAGGATGACTGGTCCCTACTTCGTTTATATTGATGAGAGTTTCTTGTGACCGATTGGCATTAAAAGTCCAACTACAACAAAACATCATCATTCTTTTTCATCCTTATTAGCAACATTCAGTACGGGTTAATTTATTACCTAGTGAGTGGTGACTGTTAAACAGCTAAAGCTTTCATATCCCAGAGAAATAAGATAGACGATTAGGCCATCTGCAAAATGAGGCCGAAGAAGCTGAATTTTTCGCAGATACCACCGTTTTGATGTTCTAATAAGGCACAAAAGCATCTCGTATGCCTACCCATCTGTAAGTACTGCACTGATGCCACTATACAGGGTGAGTTTTTAGTACCGGCTCGGTCGATAACTCCACTACTGTGAAGATAGCGAAAAAAGTTGTACATAAGAGTTGTAGCCACGGATATGCTCCTTGCTCAGAAAATATTTTGATTCATACGGGGTGATCCATAACTACGTTGTGATGCGAACATGTATTTTCTTAAATGAGACATCCTATTTTTAGATTCTGCTAATAATTTATCTTCTTCCAATATCCGGTATTATAACATTATACAGGGTATTTCAAAAGTTATGACAATTTTTATATCCAAATCGCTGTCAAACGAACGCACTGTATATCAAAATGTAATGAATCAGAAATTATTTTTTCTATATGGAAAGATTATAAATATCCTCTAGTTTTAAAATCAGCTATAAAAAAGGCCCGCGACGCATATTCGTCTACAGGGTGATGTAAAATGCAAAATCCAGGTTTTCTCTCTTTTTTTTAAATGTAACCCCCAATGTTTTATTATACCAAAGAATTGCTTTTAATATGCTCCCACATCTTTGTATAGCACTTGTTGTATCTACGTCCATCAGTTTTCGAGATATTTCGATTTTTCTGTAAATTTGTTTTTTATTTAATGAACAACTAAGTTATAAGGTCATGATAGTATTTGATGAAGTCAAAACCCTGAATCATCGAGATAATAAAGTCAAGTATGATGAGGAAACAATTTTGTAGGCGTGATGCATAATTATCGGGCAGAGTTATCAGGTAGGCTTTGAAAAATTGACAGTTCTCATAACCTGCTCAATAATGTCGTACTGTGTGAAAAACGAGCTTTAAAAATTAATTTTTTCATTGAGAGTATTTTAGGAGAATCTTTGAGGAATTGCCTACTTGCCTCTAGAATATATCAACTATGAACAGCAATATCTAGAAAGGAGTTACTCTAAAACTAATGCGTTTGAAAGATTGAAGAATGGTTTCATTTTGGACTGTGTCGTTTAATATTTCATAGCCTACCTGATAGATCTGCTTGATAATTATGCATGACGTCTATAAAATTGTTTCCTCAGCACACTTGACCTATAATATCTCGTTAATTCAGCGTTTTGACTTGATCAAGTACTATTGTGGCCTTATATTTTAGTTGTTTGTTAGGCAGAAATAAACTTTTGTAATATTGCCTCAAAATAAATAAATTTTAGTAAGCAAATAGGAGGTATATTCAAAATTTGTAGAAAAACCGAAATATCTCAGAAACTAATGAATGCATCCAACAAGTGTATACAAAGATGAAATAAAAGCAATTCTTTGGTATAATAAAATATTGGGGGGGGGGGAGAGAGAAAATCTAGATTTAGCATTCTACATCACCCTGTATACAAATATGCGTCGCTGGCTTCTTTATAGCCGACTTTAAAACTAGAGAATATTTTTCATGCATTCGTGAAAAATAATGATTTTTGATTCATTACTGTTTGATATACAGTACGTTCATTTGACAGCGATTTGGATATAAAAATGGTCATAACTTTTGAAATACCTTATATTTATAATGTAACAATACATTATAGTGGAAGAACGGAAATAATTAGTAGAATTTGAATATGGAATAATATGTAGGGTGTTTCATTTAAAAAAATGCATGTTTGCATCACCACGTAGTTATGGATCACCCCGTACAAATCTAAATATTTTCTTAGGAGAGAGCATATCTGTGGCTATAACTTCTATATACAACCTTTTTCGCTATCTTCTACAGTAGTGGAGTTATCGACCGAGCCGGTACTAAAACTACACTCTCCGACAGATTGTGTTTTCTTGTACTACAAACAAGTTTTTTTAGTAGAGTCAAAGCATAAGATAAATAAAGTAAAAATTTGTTTGAGGCGTAATATTTTCGTATTAAAAAGGGATAAGAAATACATTTTTTTTCGGTGGGTCATTCAGAACCCTCGAAAATATCATTTATGTAGGAAAACCTGAGCTTCCGGGGGTGATGTACGGAAAAATGTTTTGAATGCATTACTTTACAATAGTTGATAAGTAGTATGTTACAAAATCTGTTGATACAAAATTTAATCTTAGATCGAGGAACTATTAGGTAAAGTCGTACCATCAGACCTTATAGCATTATGAGTACGAATTACAAATCTCCCTTCAAAGTATTTGACGTAACCACTGATTCCGTTTCATTACATCTTTTCGAAATTTGAACACAGCTATGTTCCCAACTATAGATGGTATTCTTTGATAGATACATGTAGAAGCAAAAAACTTAATAAAAGACGATGTGGTGGGTATACACCATCAGGCCCGATAGCTCTCGACGGTCCCGAGTGAAACCGGCTCTTAATCTGTTAGACTAGGAAATTAAATTCCCATTATTAAAGCCGTTTAAAATTAAGAACCTTTAATTTTCAGCTCTATGTATATCTCTGTAAATGCAACTTAAAAAAGACGTCAAGTGACTTGTCTCAGTGTTTGCGACACATTCTTGATAGTAACAAAAATACTAAAATTGCGAAATTACCCACCCCACCCGTCCGGTGATTACGAATTGATCACGAAAATACAGGACCATACTCATCTTTCGTATGGCAAGAAAAAATCCAGATCGGCAGATACACCTTCAATTGCGATGCTTGGATAAATGAATGAATCAACAACATTACCTACACCACACCACACTATATCTCACCCCAAATTTTATAAAAATCAGTGTAGCGGTTACTGAGATTGAGAGAGAAAAAGAAATTGTGACAGACGAAGGCCCGATTTTATTAACCCGCGCATTTCAAGCAAAGCTTTGACCAATCAGAGCAGCTCATTCAAGAACATGCATCTATCACAGTTCTCTGAAAAATATTGATTTTTCTTGAAGTTTACCTCAAAAAATGGAGTCAAGTTGATTGACTCAGTACTTCTCACACATGATAATGATACCATATTATTGTTTTCCCATTACATTAAGCTAGAGTCTGAAATCCCCTTGCAACCAAATCATCGCCCGACCGCCCGCAAAAAAACATCCAACACAAAAAATCTCGTAAATAGTTTCTCGTGTCTCCCTCATTAGAAGCCAGGACGCTACAGTTTTTATTCTGCATGCTTCAGCTGAACAATGCGAAACGATCAGGAGCCTCCAAACCGTCTAAAAACGAAATACGAGCTGTTTTTATATTTTTGGTGGTTATTGTTACGCCATTGACACGATTTTTCAGAAACTGGCACGTTTTCCAGTCTCGCCGCGTGTCGAAATTTCTTAAAAATCAATTCAATAATCTTCGCTTTAAGCAATATACATAGAATGAAATTAAGCAACACTCGCATATATATACATCACGAAATTCCAAGTCCCTTGGTTTCTGTAATAGGCGAGCCAATGTTCAGATGGACTTAAAAAAGAATATGCCGCTAGGTATTTCTTCCGTAGGTCAATGAACAAACTATTATGAGTACAACAAATTTTTCAGTTTTACAATCCCTCATCCCCCAACCGCCTCAATTTTACCCCCACCCAAAGAAAGTAAAAAACTATCAGGAACATCTGAAACGAATAAAAACAAAATTTGAACTGTTTTTATGTTTTTATTATTTTATTGTTGCTGCGCCGCCACTGACACGATTTTCCAAAATACGCGTTTTACATCCTCGCCGTGGTAGTAGTACTGTCAAAATTCGCAAAAAACAAAAAAAAATTAAATATTCCTCAAACTTCGTTTTTAGGCGTTTTAGGGGTTCCTGATCATTTTCCACTTCTTTTTGGGATGGGGAGAAATTGGGGTGGTTGGGGGGTGGGGAGTTGTAAAACTGAAAGATTTGTTGTATTCATAATAGCCTATCCGTTGACCTCGGAAGGAAAGACTTAGCGGCATAATTACTATTTTTAAGCCCATACGAACATTGCCTTACATACAACAGAAACCAAGAGACTTAGCATTTTCTGATGTATGTACATAGGAGTATTACTTTACACTATTCTGTATTGTGTAACAGTAATTACTGTATTGATTTTAGTGAAATTCTGAAACAGCATTACTACCGTCGCGACGATGGAAAAAGCATATGATTTTTAGAAATCCTGTCAGTGGCGGCACAGCAATAATAAAAAAACAAAAAATATAAAAACAGCTCAAACTTTGTTTTTAGGCGTCTTGGGTGTTTTTGACCATTTTCTACTTTTTTTTGGGTGGGGGTGAAATTTGGGATGGCTGGGGGAGGGGGTAGTAAAATTGAAAAGATTGTTGTATTCATAATAGACTGTCCACTGACCTGTGAAGGAAGACCTAGCAACATAAATAACTTTTTTAGGTCTATCCAAACATTGCCTATTACAGAAACCAAAGAACTTAGAAATTTTCTGGTGTAAACATACGGGTATTGCTTTAGATCGTTCTGTATTATGTAACGAAGAAACTATTGAATTGATTTTAATGAAATTGTGACATAGTATTACTACCGTGGCGAGGATGGAAAACACGTATGGTTGTCATAAGTCGTGTCAGTGGCGGCGCAGAAATAATAAAAAAACGAAAAATACGAAAAGTTCCTGAACATTTCCTACTTTTTTTTGGGTCGGGGTGAAATTGGGGTGGTTGGCGGGTGGACGGTTGAAAGACTGGCTGGCGAAGATTTGGTTGCAAGGAAATCTCAGATCATAGTTTCATGCTATGGGAAAGTAATAAACTGGTATCACAGTAATGTGTGGCAAGTACTGAGTCAATCAACTTGACTTAGTTTTTTCTTGTTTAACAAAGGGTTTAGCAATTGATAATCTAAACCAATCAGATTCTTCAAAAGCACATTTGATCACTCGATTGTTGGTCCATCAAATGGTAATCATGACAGAAAATTAGTATTTGGTAACTTTTTTTTTGAGATAAATGGAAAAACTTAATGATATATAAGTTTTACAACAAAACTATTTTTGTACGAGTAAGACAGAAGGAATTCTGCCGGTGCGCCATCTAGTACCCGAAGGTGACGGCAACCAAAGAGAGAAACGCCACTAGAAGCAGTTTACCTCTCCTTGGTGGAACGACAAGGCTCGCTCGCTTTTTGCCACTAGAGGCGCGGATTTTGACGCACGCAGCGTGAAGCCGATATACGAGGGTTGCTCTATACCTCCGTCAATCCACCAGTACGCAGACAGCTGTTTCACGCTTATTAGCGATCATCAGTGCGCCATAGGTCGATTGACGAAAGTAGAGAGCATCAATTTTTCCATGTTTAATAAACATGTGAAAGATGTACGAGTAAGACAGAAGGAATTCTGCCGGTGCGCCATCTAGTACCCGAAGGTGACGGCAACCAAAGAGAGAAACGCCACTAGAAGCAGTTTACCTCTCCTTGGTGGAACGACAAGGCTCGCTCGCTTTTTGCCACTAGAGGCGCGGATTTTGACGCACGCAGCGTGAAGCCGATATACGAGGGTTGCTCTATACCTCCGTCAATCCACCAGTACGCAGACAGCTGTTTCACGCTTATTAGCGATCATCAGTGCGCCATAGGTCGATTGACGAAAGTAGAGAGCATCAATTTTTCCATGTTTAATAAACATGTGAAAGATGTACGAGTAAGACAGAAGGAATTCTGCCGGTGCGCCATCTAGTACCCGAAGGTGACGGCAACCAAAGAGAGAAACGCCACTAGAAGCAGTTTACCTCTCCTTGGTGGAACGACAAGGCTCGCTCGCTTTTTGCCACTAGAGGCGCGGATTTTGACGCACGCAGCGTGAAGCCGATATACGAGGGTTGCTCTATACCTCCGTCAATCCACCAGTACGCAGACAGCTGTTTCACGCTTATTAGCGATCATCAGTGCGCCATAGGTCGATTGACGAAAGTAGAGAGCATCAATTTTTCCATGTTTAATAAACATGTGAAAGATGTACGAGTAAGACAGAAGGAATTCTGCCGGTGCGCCATCTAGTACCCGAAGGTGACGGCAACCAAAGAGAGAAACGCCACTAGAAGCAGTTTACCTCTCCTTGGTGGAACGACAAGGCTCGCTCGCTTTTTGCCACTAGAGGCGCGGATTTTGACGCACGCAGCGTGAAGCCGATATACGAGGGTTGCTCTATACCTCCGTCAATCCACCAGTACGCAGACAGCTGTTTCACGCTTATTAGCGATCATCAGTGCGCCATAGGTCGATTGACGAAAGTAGAGAGCATCAATTTTTCCATGTTTAATAAACATGTGAAAGATGTACGAGTAAGACAGAAGGAATTCTGCCGGTGCGCCATCTAGTACCCGAAGGTGACGGCAACCAAAGAGAGAAACGCCACTAGAAGCAGTTTACCTCTCCTTGGTGGAACGACAAGGCTCGTTCGCTTTTTGCCACTAGAGGCGCGGATTTTGACGCACGCAGCGTGAAGCCGATATACGAGGGTTGCTCTATACCTCCGTCAATCCACCAGTACGCAGACAGCTGTTTCACGCTTATTAGCGATCATCAGTGCGCCATAGGTCGATTGACGAAAGTAGAGAGCATCAATTTTTCCATGTTTAATAAACATGTGAAAAATGTACGAGTAAGACAGAAGGAATTCTGCCGGTGCGCCATCTCGTACCCGAAGGTGACGGCAACCAAAGAGAGAAACGCCACTAGAAGCAGTTTACCTCTCCTTGACTTGAAACATGGAAAAATTGATGCTCTCTACTTTCGTCAATCGACCTATGGCGCACTGATGATCGCTAATAAGCGTAAAACAGCTGTCTGCGTACTGGTGGATTGACGGAGGTACAGAGCAACCCTCGTATATCGGCTTCACGCTGCGTGCGTCAAAATCCGCGCCTCTAGTGGCAAAAAGCGAGCGAGCCTTGTCGTTCCACCAAGGAGAGGTAAACTGCTTCTAGTGGCGTTTCTCTCTTTGGTTGCCGTCACCTTCGGGTACTAGATGGCGCACCGGCAGAATTCCTTCTGTCTTACTCGTACATCTTTCACATGTTTATTAAACATGGAAAAATTGATGCTCTCTACTTTCGTCAATCGACCTATGGCGCACTGATGATCGCTAATAAGCGTGAAACAGCTGTCTGCGTACTGGTGGATTGACGGAGGTATAGAGCAACCCTCGTAAAACTATTTTTGTTCTCATTTTTTCGCAATAATGCAAATGTTATATCAAAATAAATACTCCCCTCACCTATCGGTGTGGGAAGTAAAATGGGTTTTGCTTCCCACACTGATAAGTGAGAGGAGTATTGTGATCGCGAAAATTTTCGATTTTGAGATAATACGCTTTTCGGACGTTTCATGATGTGTACATAACGAAAATCCACGTCACTCATTTCCGTCGGTCTGTCTGTCTGTCGGTCTGTCTGTCTGTCTACCGCATTTTTCTACCCTCGTAATCTCAGTAAGCGCTGCATGGATTGTGATGAAATTTGGACAGCGTTATGCTGTAATATGGGTAATGTTCCTATAATTTTGAAAATCGTTATAGGGGTGGGGGGCAGAGTAATTAGCAAAAAACGAAAAGTTTCAAATATGCCTCAAACTTCGTTTTTAGGCGTTTTAGGGGTTCCTGATCATTTTCTGCCTTTTCTTGGGTGGGGTTGAATTTGGGATGGTTGGGGGTGGGGGTTGTAATTATGGAAAATTTGTTGTATTCGTAATGGGCTGTCCATTGATATGGAATAAAAAAAATAACGGCATGATACACTTTTTTAGGTCCATCCGGACGTAGCATGCTTATTCTAGAAACCAGGGGGCTTGGAATTTGTGATGTATACATACGAGTATTGTTTTAGATCGTTCGATATCGCGTAACGCGAAAATTGTTCAATGGATTTTAATGAAATTTTGACACTACGTTTTTTTGGGTGAGGGTGAATTTTGGGTGGTTGGAGCATGAGGGGTTGTAAAACTTAAAAATTTGTTGTACTCATAATGGGTTGTCCATTGACCTTTGAATGAAATATCTACCAGCATAAAACACTTTTTACGCACATCCGAACATTACCTTGCTTATTATACAAACCAAGGGACTTGTGGTCTGTACATACGAGCATTGTTTGAGATCATTCTATATAGCGTAACGCGGAAATTATTGAAATGATTTTAATGAAATTTGGGCACAGTATTACGTCCGCAGCGAGGATGGAAAACGCGTATGTTTTAGAAAAATAGTGTCAGTGGCGGCGCGGCAATAATAAAAAAACTAAAAATATAAAAACAGCTCAAACTTTGTATTTGGACATTTCACGGGTTCCTGACCATTTTCAATTTTTTTTTTGGTGGGGTGAAATCGGGGCGGTTGGGGGGTGGGGCATAGTAAAACTGAAAAATTTGTTGTATTCATAATAGTCCGTCTATTGACCCGTAGAAGAAATACCTATCGGCATATTACAGTTTCTTAGGTTCATCCGAACATTGGCTTGCCTATTACAGAAACCAATTTTGTGATCTATACATACGAGTTTTGCTTTATTTCGTTCTATGATTATTGCGTAAAGCGAAAATTATTGAATTGATGTTAATAAAATTTTGACACAGAATTTATTACCGCTGCGAGAATGGAAAATGACTCTGTTTTTGAAAAACCGTATCAGTGGCGGCGCAGCAATAATCAAAAAACCAAAATCATAAAATCACCTCAAACTTCGTATTTAGACGGGTTGGAGGCTCTTGATCATTTCGCATCGTCCAGTTCAAGCATGCAGAAAAACACTGTGGCGCTCTAGTTCGTAAGGAGGGACACGCAAGAAACTATTTACGAGGGTTTTTGCGTTGGATGTTGTTTTTGCGGGCGGATGGGCGATCATTTAGTTGCAAGGGGATTTTAGACTATAGCTTCATGCAATGGGAAATAATAAAATGGTATCATCATTATGTGTGGGAAGTACTGAGTCAATCAACTTGACTCCATTTCTTATTCCAGTACCAAAAACACGCCGACGGCTCCCGAACCCGTGTGACGTCACTACGGCAGTCACGATGCTCCTTTGACCAACAACTGCCTACCCCGATAGTAGATTCTAAAAAAAATACTTATTTGTAACGGTTGTAACTAGTGTATATTTGTTGCAACATAGGCAATGAATGAAGTTTGCAGCTCGAGACGAGGTCTACGCTCGGAATAAATATATTTTTGGATGTTTGAAATTAGATTACAAATTTCAGTATTAAAATACCTAAACCCAGTCCTAGCAACTTTTTTTTTTAATTTTTTTCCGACAAACCTTATTTATATGCTTTTCACTCATGCTACACACATTTTTTTATACCATCGATAAAAATATGTTTTTGAATCAAATTTTATTAAATATTTTATAGGTGCAACAAAAATTACTAATAATTTTACTTTTTTGGAATAATTTCATTTTAACATCACAATCAGAACAATTAGCTATTGACATTGACGGACAAACTTCATTTCCACTGACTTTTTGAATTCTCCACCGCCTCCGGTACTTTTTGCACTATAGTGTAGTAGTCACACGGGTTTGGGAGCCGTCAGCGTGTTTTCGGTACTGGATTCAAAAGCCCATTTTTATTTTGATATAACCTTTAAATTATTGCAAAAAAAGAACAAATAGTTTTGTCATAAACTTATACAATGTGTCCGGTCATCGGTGTTAGAGCCTTTAGGAGGATGAACCACAGTATTTTTTATCGACAAATGACCCCTCACAAGTAGTTTTTCCTCACCATAATAAAATGGCCGCCATTTTGTTTTTTTAAATCGAAGAATAAGTGTAATTTTGCTACAGTTACACATGCAGAGGGCCTATTAACACAAGATAAGCCTCATTCTATAGCCAAACTTGTATGCCATAAACTAGTGGTAAATATTTTCAAAACTTTATTTCAAAATGGGCAAAAAAACGTTAAATTAAAATAATTATAATATTTTTAGCGTTTTTTGTTACAAATATAACTTTTTCCAAAAATCTGTGCTTTCAACCTACATTTTTTTTACTTTTAAACGACAGTAGGTGCTTGATGTTTCCGAAAAAAAAGTAGCTCTACACCTTAGCCCTAAGTAAAGGAGTTTACAAGCTATGATGATTTGAATACGACCCTTTATTGTCTAAACCGGCAGTTGAGAATAAAACAAAATGATTAGTGGTCACGGCATTTACTTTGGGAGAAAATGGAGTCAAGTTGACTGACTCAGTACTTCTCACACATAGTAATTATTTAATTTTATTGTTTTCCCATTGCATGAAGCTATAGTCTGAAATCCCTTGCAACCAAATCATTGCCCACCCTTCTGCAAAAAAACGTCCAACACAAAAACTATCGTAAATAGTTTCTTGCGTCTCCCCCCTTAGAAACTAGGATGCCACAGTTTTCATTCTGCATGTTTCAACTGAACGATGCAAAACGATCAGGAGCTTCTAAACCATCTAAAAGCGAAGTATGAGCTGTTTTTATATTTTTAGTTTTTTAGTTAATTATTGCGCCACAACTGACACGATTTTTCAGACACTGGCGAGTTTTCCACTCTCGCCGCGATAGTCAATCCTGTGTCGAAATTCCATTAAAATCATTTTATTAATTTTTGCTTTACGCAATATGTACATAGATCGAAATTAAGCAATACTATACATCACAAAACTCTAAGTCCCTTGGTTTCTGTAATAGGCAAGAAAATGTTCACATGGACTTAAAAAAAAATACGCCGGTACGTATTTCTTCCATAGGCCAATGGACAAACTATTATGAATACAACAAATTTTCAGTTTTACAACCACCCCAATTTCACCCCCACCCAAAAAAACGTAGAAAATGATCAGGAACCCCTAAAACGCCTAAAAACAAGGTTTGAGCTGTTTATATATTTTTAGTTTTTATATTACTGCTGCGACGCCACTGACACGATTTTTCCAAAACATGCACGTTTTCTATCCTCGCCGTGGTGGTAATACTGTGTCAAAACTTCGTCAAAATCAATTGAATAATTTTCGCGCTATACAATATAGAACGATCTGAAACTATGTCTGTATACATCAGAAACTCTAAGTCCCTTGGTTTCTATAATGAGCAAAGCAATGTTCAAATGGACCTAAAAAAGTATATTATGCCGCTAGGTTTTCCATTCACAGGTCAATGGACAGCCCATTATGAATACAACAAATTTTTCAGTTTTCCAACCCGCCACCCCCCAACCACCCAAAGTTCACCCCTACCCTATACAGAACGATCTAAAGCAATATTCCTATGTATTTATCAGAATATTCTAAGACCCTAGGTTTCTGGAATAGGCAAGGCAATGTTTGGATGCGCCTAAAAAATGATAGTATGCCGCTAGGTCTTTCTTTTACAGGTCAATGGATAGCCTATTATGAGTACAACACATTTTTGAGATTTACAACCCCCCACCCCCCCAACCACCCCAATTTCACCCCACCCAAAAAAAAGTAGAAAATGGCCAGGAACCCCTAAAACGCCTAAAACAAAGATTGAGGCGTTTTTATTTTTTGTTTTTTATTATTGCTGCGCCGCCACTTACACGATTTTCCAAAACATATGCGTTTTCCATCCTCGCCACGGTACTAATACTGTGACAAGGTTTCATTAAAATCCATAACTTTTCCGTTACTCAATACAGAACGATCTAAAGCAATATTTCTATGTATTTATCAGAAAATTAATAGTCCCTTGGTTTCTGCAATGGGCAAGGCAATGTTCGGATGGGCCTAAAAAAGGGTATTATGCCACTAGGTCTTTCTTTTACAGGCCAATGGAAAAATGAAGTTTGAGGAATATTTATTTTTTTTTTCGTTTCTTGCTTCGCCGCCCCTGCACCGCTTTTCAAAATTATAAGAACATTACCTACTACGATTCCCCAGCATATCGCTGTCCAAATTTCATCGCAATCCATGCAGCGGTTACTGAGGTTACGAGGCTATAAAAACGCGCACAGACAGACCGACAGACCGACAGACCGACAGACCGACAGACCGACAGACCGACAGACCGACAGACCGACAGACCGACAGACCGACAGACCGACAGACCGACAGACCAACAGACCGACAGACCGACAGACCGACAGACCGACAGACCGACAGACCGACAGACCGACAGACCGACAGACCGACAGACCGACAGACCGACAGACCGACAGACCGACAGACCGACAGACCGACAGACCGACAGACCGACAGACCGACAGACCGACAGACCGACAGACCGACAGACCGACAGACCGACAGACCGACAGACCGACAGACCGACAGACCGACAGACCGACAGACCGACAGACCGACAGACCGACAGACCGACAGACCGACAGACCGACAGACCGACAGACCGACAGACCGACAGACCGACAGACCGACAGACCGACAGACCGACAGACCGACAGACCGACAGACCGACAGACCGAAAGACCGAAAGACCGACAGACCGGCAGACCGGCAGACCGGCAGACCGGCAGACCGGCAGACCGGCAGACCGGCAGACCGGCAGACCGACAGACCGACAGACCGACAGACCGACAGACCGACAGACCGACAGACCGACAGACCGGCAGACCGGCAGACCGGCAGACCGGCAGACCGGCAGACCGGCAGACCGACAGACCGGCAGACCGACAGACCGACAGACCGGCAGACCGGCAGACCGGCAGACCGGCAGACCGGCAGACCGGCAGACCGGCAGACCGGCAGACCGGCAGACCGGCAGACCGACAGACCGACAGACCGACAGACCGACAGACCGACAGACCGACAGACCGACAGACCGACAGACCGACAGACCGACAGACCGACAGACCGACAGACCGACAGACCGACAGACCGACAGACCGACAGACCGACAGACCGACAGACCGACAGACCGACAGACCGGCAGACCGGCAGACCGGCCGACCGACGGACCGACGGACCGACGGACCGACGGACCGACGGACCGACGGACCGACGGACCGACGGACCGACGGACCGACGGACCGACCGACCGACAGACCGACAGACCGACAGACCGACAGACCGACAGACCGACAGACCGACAGACCGACAGACCGACAGACCGACAGACCGACAGACCGACAGACCGACAGACCGACAGACCGACAGACCGACAGACCGACAGACCGACAGACCGACAGACCGACAGACCGACAGACCGACAGACCGACAGACCGACAGACCGACAGACCGACAGACCGACAGACCGACAGACCGACAGACCGACAGACCGACAGGCCGACAGACCGACAGACCGACAGACCGACAGACCGACAGACCGACAGACCGACAGACCGACAGACCGACAGACCGACAGACCGACAGACCGACAGACCGACAGACCGACAGACCGACAGACCGGCAGACCGGCAGACCGGCAGACCGGCAGACCGGCAGACCGGCAGACCGGCAGACCGGCAGACCGGCAGACCGGCAGACCGGCAGACCGGCAGACCGGCAGACCGGCAGACCGACAGACCGACAGACCGACAGACCGACAGACCGACAGACCGACAGACCGACAGACCGACAGACCGACAGACCGACAGACCGACAGACCGACAGACCGACAGACCGACAGACCGACAGACCGACAGACCGACAGACCGACAGACCGACAGACCGGCAGACCGGCAGACCGGCAGACCGACGGACCGACGGACCGACGGACCGACGGACCGACGGACCGACGGACCGACGGACCGACCGACCGACAGACCGACAGACCGACAGACCGACAGACCGACAGACCGACAGACCGACAGACCGACAGACCGACAGACCGACAGACCGACAGACCGACAGACCGACAGACCGACAGACCGACAGACCGACAGACCGACAGACCGACAGACCGACAGACCGACAGACCGACAGACCGACAGACCGACAGACCGACAGACCGACAGACCGACAGACCGACAGACCGACAGACCGACAGACCGACAGACCGACAGACCGACAGACCGACAGACCGACAGACCGACAGACCGACAGACCGACAGACCGACAGACCGACAGACCGACAGACCGACAGACCGACAGACCGACAGACCGACAGACCGACAGACCGACAGACCGACAGACCGACAGACCGACAGACCGACAGACCGACAGACCGACAGACCGACGGACCGACAGACCGACAGACCGACAGACCGACAGACCGACAGACCGACAGAC
The DNA here is from genome assembly GCA_951848785.1 of Callosobruchus maculatus. Taxonomy (NCBI): domain Eukaryota; kingdom Metazoa; phylum Arthropoda; class Insecta; order Coleoptera; family Chrysomelidae; genus Callosobruchus; species Callosobruchus maculatus. The sequence goes on along the minus strand of CATOUR010000021.1, from coordinate 3,687,668 downwards.
ATGCAGACAGACGGACGGAAATGAGTGACATAGATTTTCGTTTCGTAATTCCTACTTGTTGTTGTAGACATGATGTTGCTCTTACTGACATGTTACGTCATCGTTTTGTTATTCCGTAATCCGTTTCACAGTTCAGACCGCGTAATTTAGCAAATAAGCTCCTCGCGTGTATTTGACACGTCGTTGTTACGTCATCGTTTTGTTATTCCGTAATCCGTTTCACAGTTCAGACCGCGTAATTTAGCAAATAAGCTCCTCGCGTGTATTTGACACGTCGTCATAAACTTTCTGTTTTATTGTACTCCACAAAAAAAAATCAAGTGCAGTAAACGGGGTGACCAAGCGATTGCTCCACCGGTCCCATCCACGGCAAATATTGTTCGTTTTAATGGCTTCATAGATTTGCAGTGAATTCTCGGTAAATGCATGGTCAGCAATAATTGATGATATTTTGATTGGCCCAGTGATATTGCCGGCCACGATAAATGGCCTAGATTTCTAGAGCTCTTGGAAACTGACTTTCTGGGCGCGATTATGGATATACCACTGGACTATAGGTCAAGGATAGCTATCCAACTGGAAGGGGCTGCGGCGCACTTCGCTTCAAATGTACGAAGCCATCTAACGATATTTGTCGTGGATTGAACGCGGGGAAACAATAGCTTGGCCACCGCATTCAGCGAACTTGACCCCACTTGATCTTTTCTCTGGAATATATTGAAACAGAAAGTTACTGACAACGTGCCAAATACACGCAAGGAGATTATTAGTAAAATTGCTCAAGTTGTAAATGAATTACGGAATGACAAAGAGATGATCAGTCGCTCTACGCAACATGTGTCAGTCCCACATAACACTATATGGATATGTACATCCACAGAATGTACATTAGACATTCCAGTTTGAACATGTATAATTTGAATATTGTTAGGACGTTTAAATATACATATGAAAAATGATATACGCTAGTGTACTATACTATATATATTTACGTAGGTATATTCATACGTGAATAATATACATAAGATGTTGGTCTAAGTATAATATATACATCTAGTAGTTTACGCCTGCGTTAGTCGTGTGTGCTGGTGCTGGTTGCTGGTGCTGGTTGTGCCTGATTACCTGATCGAGTGAAATATTGTGCAATGTTACTTATCTTCTGGCTACTGATAACACTCGCATCCAGCGTTTGACGGTAAGTCGTAAGCGGAACAAACCACCTACAAAATTCTATAACCTTGATTTCTTTGTGATTTTAGACATGCCATTCAACAGAAAAGAGATGACAATCACGTAATCGATTTTGCCAAGTATTATTATTGGCACTATAAATTGAATTAATAACAATACATAATGGAAGTATAAAGTTTGTTCATCTTTCTGCCTCTACATTGAACTTTCATACACTATGCATGTGCATTAAAAGTACATGAATGTACATTTAATTTTGACGACCTTTATTATTGTGTAGATACTCATCAAATATGCTTAGAAACTTCAATTTAATATGTTCTTGTTGTTCAAGCCCTACAGTGTTCGATGTAAAAAGTAACATTCTCCTATTATCTGTCCAGCGAAGAAAAAGAGTGATCACGCGCAAGATGAGTGAATTATTGTCGCCTGGCCGTAGGCAAGCTTACACCACGCCAGACCGCCTCTTAAAACGAACACAGGACGTGAGCAGTGGCGTTACATAAATATCGAGAAACGTGATACAGTACATTAATTATTATTCAAATCAAGGTTATTTGAAATTCATTTTTTCACATTAAAATTGGTCGAGCACAAATACTCTCGAACATAAAATACATGATAAATAAATTGACTGAAGTTGTGATTAATCTTATTTATCAACTGAGATTAATCCTGATGTTGATCCAGATCTTGATCCAGGCATTTGAATGATCCAGGTAGTTTAATACTGTAGCTAATGCAAAAATGAAAATATAAATTATTTATCATTTAATGCTGTGATTTTTCCTTCTTGCTTATTTTTAATATAATTCGATTCTTCCATCACGTTTTGCAAATTCTTTAATGATGTCATGATTGTTTCGATACGTTTGGATGAATTTTTGTATACCTAAGCAATCGCGAAGGCTAAGCCTAAATACTAATGTACCGCGACTGTTATAAAGAATTTGGGATAGTTTGTTGATGCGAGTCTAGAACAGACTAACGTACACAGACGGGAAAAATATATCTTGGTAGACTGTTCCAAATTTTAAACACTTTAGGCACAAAGGAGCGGTATTATGGACAAAAAGTGCGTTATAATGGGCAGCAGCTCTGCTAAGGGTGCATCTAACAGGTTGTGCGAGGAGCGGAACCATGGTAGGAAGCTCATTAGAGCAGACTCCGTTGATATAGCAGAACAGTGACAGGTCGCCGATCGCCCGCCAATGAGAGAGCGGCTGGAGACGGCAGGTCAAGGAACTATCGCCAATAAGTTTGATTGCCCTCCTCTGAATGGCATCAAGTATAGACAGGGTAATGCAATTTGAAACACACCGAAACGCAATGCAACAGGAGCTAACCTGAAGTGACACGCTCAAACCCACGCCATTGCGTGCATCACATTCGAATGAACCCAAACGGAATCCGATGAGTGAGAACATGCCGTCTTCCCTTGAAAGTCTAATATGTGACCGTCTTATTTTATTCGGCGGCGCGGCGTTTCCTCAAACATGGAAGCGGCGATCGCTGGCACAGTCAACGGCTTATGTGGATGGTGTTGTGATATAAGGAATTTAACATAATTTTGTTATAATCGTTTATTTGATACCAAAACCCGGATGTTCCATTCTACACATTGAGCGTAAATATCCTAAACCACTGTTCATATTTTGACGACATCTGTGGGCAAATTCCTATTCCATTTCATCAAACCAATAATCTAATGAAGAAATTCATCAATATCCATCCAGCGCAGAAACGGAAAAACAGGTGAGCAAAGTCTGAGTTTTCGTGGCTTTGTCAGAGGAAAGCTTACACCACTTAGAAATGCCAGTGCCTAAGCGCACACCTGGCATCAACAAATTTGGAGAACAGGCCATCTTTCCTGAAGAATCAAATACACAGCTGTTTGTCGACGCCTCCTCATAATATGACCGCGGTCATATTGTGGTCTAAACAGGTTTGCCAAACATCGAAAACACATAAATATGAACACCAAATTTTTTTGTGCCCTGTTTCCCCGCTGGATAAAATATAGCAGTATTATAATCCACAATATGTGAGATATACTAAACCATTATTGAAAAACTAAGTCGTTAGTATAGATTGTTAGATGAAATATGATATCAAAACTGTACAAGATTAGGTTGAACGTATTCCTTGAAGGTATATTCGTCGGCAGACCAGGTAGGGTATTTTCAATATTTGATTAGAATATGAAGCTAGGATGAGTACGCAAAAGCAAGTTGGTTCCTGCTCAGGTAAATATGTAAAGACAAATAAACATGCTTCGGTTAAGGAACTCATATGGTCAAAATCCTACGATGGTCATAATATTAAGCTGGTCTCCAAGCTTATTCACGTTTTGCATAATCATCTCTCATTTGAAATAATCTTCAAAGTCAAGATTTTGTAAACATCTTGGAAGAAGTGGCCGTGATTCAGATTCAGAAATAACTTAGTTAAACTCAGCGTACATCAGCTTATTTGGGTAGATAGGTGGTCCATTCCTGCTAATAAATCTTAAGTCTGGTTTGGTAATTTTTTCCTAATTTTATTTGGATATAAAAAATTATAATAAGAGTGTTTTTTAACTAGTGCAGTCCAGAAGGCAGCTTAATACAAAACTAATTTTCTCACAATCGGTGGCTCACATCACTATTGCTTAACACCGTCTATTTGTCATTCCTGAAAAGACTGCCGTCGCGCCGGTGGTCGGTGGTTACCGTGTAATTAGGTCTCGCAAATATCGAGAGCACGTGAACACCATGAATTTTTTGCGCTCTTTTTCTTCGGTGGATATGGTACAGTCGCTTTGTTGAAAAACTCACATTATCCATATTTATATCACAAAACTCACATTCTCCGTATATTAAAGTCATTTTTCATTGATCTATCATCAAGAAACTACATGTCGACACGTTTTCTTCGAAATAGATCTGGCGCCAATGTAAGTTTGAGTTAACTTACCTCAATTTTAATGTACGTAGCGGTTTTTCGCGATTTCCCAACAATTTAAAAAAGTGGAGAATGTGACGTTTGCAGTTAGGACCCTTATATGCTATGCGTGCACATTAAACGTACATATGTACATCCAATGGATGGTGGATGTGAAAGTTCACGACAAAAGCACATGAAATGTATATTCTTTTGATGTCTATTTGACATCCATTGGACATTCTCGCTCCATTTGTGGATACACGTATCCATTGATTCGATATCCATTGTATGTACACTGTATATACTTTTATTATGTGGGTAAGAGCGACAGCATGTCTCCAACATCAAGGAAGACATTTCGAACACTGGTTGTAACATTTATTTCTTTTTTTCCCAAAATAAATGTCGTGACCTAAGTATTTTATTTCATTGCCTTCTCAACTGCCGGATTAGACAATAAAGGGTTATATTCAGACCATACTAGCTTCTAAACTACTTTACTTAGGGCTAAGGTGTACAGCTATTTTTTAGGAAACATCATGTCTTATCGCTAAAAGGTAAAAAAATGTAGGTTGACTGCAAAGATTTTTTGAAAAAACTAAAATTGTAAAAAAAATGGACAAAGGTTACAGAATTATTTACTTTTAACATTTTTTTGCCCTGATATGAAACGTAATTTGGAAAATGTTTACCATGCTTATGGCCTATATGCTATCGAATGAGACTTCTTTTGTGTTTGTAGAGCCTCTACATAGGTAGCTATGGCTAAATTAGTAAAACACTCGTGCATCAACTAAAGAAAAAACGATGTGCCTGTCATTTTATTACGGTGGGAGAAAACCACTTTTGACGTGTAATTTTTCGATAAAAATTAACGTGTTTTATCCCCCTAAAGGCTTCGACACCGATGACCGGACACATTGTAGATGATATCATAAAAAGTGTCATCCAGCTTTGGCGTTTTGTTTCCAATATTGATAAAATACTATTTGATGATACTTATTAACATAGCCCTCGATACCCAATAGAAAGCGTTTGCTAAATAACATCCAATAGAAAAGCTTTGTCGAAGCCTTTGTTTGTTAGAATATGCAGGTTGATAAAATCGGGCCTAATAGTCATGCGGGCAGACGGACAGATACACAATCAGATACACAGACTGATAGGTAGATAGATTGACGTAAATAAGTAGAATATTTTCCGGAAACATACCATCGCAAAATTTGGTTCGTTACAATAAGTATGCATGTAAGATACTGTGTTTGATACGAAATAATTTTTTTCAGCAAGAACGTAACAGAAGCGGAAAAACAGGAGGCGCTATGGTTAACCAATCATTACAAATAGGTCTGATTTTCGTGTTGGCCTGCTTTATATTGTTTTTAATCAAAGAGAGAACGTGCAGTTCCAAACATCTACAGTACGTAATAGGTGTCAGAGTGCTGGTCTTCTGGCTGGTGCACTTTTTTTTTGATCTCGTGATATACGTCTTGATCTGTCTTTTGGCGACGATCTTCTTGGTGTGCCTTCAATTCGATGGATTCAAAACCGCAGAAGATTTAGGTATGTATATCTATACAGGGTGTCCATTAGTTTGTAATTCTTCGGTATCTCGCAAGGTATACCTGATAGAAAAGAATGTCAAATACAAAAGTTATATTATAAAGTGCAACCCGCGCTCCGATACACCGGGCCGCTGCGCTGATCCATTACCCAATGACTATCCCTCACGCCGTGAGGTGAGCAATCACTGGGTCCGCGAATCTTGTGTCCTAAGTAGACACCGGCAGTTTGCGCAGTGCAGAGAGCAGCGTAACCCTCATACCACCTAGGGATCCAATGACCATTACTAGCAGACTCGCAGTGTAGTTCGGCCAGAGTCTGTGAAGTTGTCCGAAGAGCCCCTGACATTTGGTCCGCTTTTTATCCTTCGTAGAGACGATGTTCCCCTCGGCAGGCGTTGAAAACTCGACAATGAACATCGCCTTTTGTTGGTAGTCGAGGAGGACTATGTTGGGCTTATTTGCTTGTATACGCTCGAGCATGGAGAATGAGTAGTTCTAGTAAATTCGGTACCTCTCGTTCTCCACCAGGGACTCTGGAGCATATGGCAACACAGCGCCAGTACTCTATAACTTAGAGATAGAAACTTGTTTCTATCGCCATGACAACCATAACAATCGGGCAGTTTCGAGTGCCTACCACAACGTGCCTACCACAGCATAGTAAACAACCAGCAGAATATCTCTGAGGATATCCTATATCAAAATGGTTCCCACAGAGTTTGACCTTGGGATGATTTTACGGGTGTGGATTCAATATTTTTTAGCCATGTATAGAGCTGTACACGCCAATGAAGGCGCGTTTGGTTCGTATAGAGAATTTTGTGCAGTTGATTATACCCTTCGATAATTATACAATAATTATTATCGATACCGATACCGCTACAAAAGTAGTGATACCAGCTTGGAATCGCTCAAACAGTTTCTAAGATAAAAATACTCGATATTAGTGCAGAAGTATAAGTATCGAAGTATCGTTAGCATCCCTACAAATCATCATCCGAAAGGGGGATGCGCGTGTAACTGCCGCCAACCTGAGACATTGTGCTAATTGTTTACTATGCTGTGGTGCCTTCTACTCTGACGTATTTACGAAGCCACCCGATCCCATAGCTCGTAGTGCATAGAAACACGTTTCTAAGTTACAGAGTACCGGTAGTATAGCACTTTTAGAGCCGCGTTGTGTCAATAGACGTAGGCAGTTCCAGCGTATACCTCACACGCCGACAAGAGGTGCATAAGGGCCTCTGGCGCCTGCTGGCAAGCTTAACAGTGGTTGACGGGCACATCTATGCTCAAAATAATTCTGCAGACTTTCTTGTTTTCATTGGTAACAACCCCATTGGAGCGTTATTGCGAGAATCGTCCTCTGTGCTCTTTTCGCCTCGTTTAAACTTAGCAAATCACCTTTCACCTGTGAATCTGAATAATCTGAATAATAATAACCGCGAGGGGTTGCTAGATCCTCTCAGTGGCGCCTCACCAAGGTGGCGGATAGGGGAATGCCATTTTACATGTGTCACGTTGACGTCTGTCGCGTCAGCATATCATTTATCGATTTTACGTGAGAAAAGTTCATTTTTGTGCTTGAAACTATATAATTTGTGTAACTGTGACTTCCATCAGTACACAGAGTATATTAGAATCAACGGAGTATGGCCGCCGTGGCGGCAAATCAGCCAGATGATGAAAATCAAGAAAATGCCGATGACGGGGTATTTCTGGAGCCAAGGAAGCTACTAGAAAACGAAAACAGGTACACCTATCTGATAGTGATGAAGATGATAATATTTCACTAGCAAATCGTTTTGATATGTTAGATTTAACTAGAATAAAACAAAAAATAGGCAGTATACCTGTAAGTGCTAAGAAACTTCTAGAGAATTCTATGGAGCAGGATACCACTATAACCAATACGGTAATACCAAAAGAACAACGTCCACCACCGATAGTCATAACCAGTGAGAACCTTGCCACAACACAAGAAGGGCAAAGGTACTTAATAAACTTAGCCAAGGAATGCAAATCTACTATAAAAATTAATAAGGACGCCAAAAAGGCTTATTTTACAACACCGACAAACCAAGCACATGGCATTATGCTAGAATTTTTGAAGAAAGAGGGCACTTCACATTATACGTATGCTCGCAAAGATCAGATACAGCCGAAGAAAAGGATATTGTTGAAAAACTTACATACTGCGGGTTCTTCAGAACAAGAGATCATATCAGACATCGAAAATACTTACAAAGTAAAACCAGAGCGAGCCATTATCTACAAAAGTGAAAATTCGATCCTACTGATTTTCAACAACGATTGCGAATGGGAGGTAATTCGTTCGATAAATAAAATTTTGTCGCAAAAAGTTAAAAATGAAAAATATAAAATATCAAAGAACACAGTTACCCAGTGTAAAAACTGTTGGGCATTTGGTCATGTCAGGGCTCACTGTGGTATGCCAACAGTCAATGAAACGACAGAGAAAATCGTAAATGGCAAGAAACAAGATGTATGCACAAATTGTGGAGAAGCGGGACACACAGCAAGAAATGCTCAGTGCGAGCTCTTCCAGTGGGAGATCGGAAAAGCAGCAGAGCGTAGGGAAAATAGATATAGATCTCAAGTACAACGCCAAGTCAGTAAAAAGCCAGATTTCACTATGGAGCAACACAACTGGCCATCTATGCAACATGGAGGTATTCATACGAGAGCCCCTGCACTAATTCAGCAGTCACAGGCCCCAAACGCAGGCTCGTACGCAACCGCTGTTACATCACCTACACCCAAAATCAAGTCAGCATCGGTAGCACTTGCACATTCGATAAAAGAACGTAAGGAATTCTTACTGTATGTCCAGCAAGAGGCGAGCACGCTAGAAGATCCAGAGCTCGACGCGAAGGTGTTTCATTTCCTGGCACGCGTTGGCAGACAAGACGTGCTAATGAGTGAAATCAGAAAGATGGCCACAGATATTGTGACATATATCATGGATTGTAGGTATAATGGATAAGCTCAAAATCATCCATATTAACATCAACGGACTTCGCAATAAAATAAGTGAAGTTAGGCACCTAGCTGCCACCAGAAAGCCAGATATAATAGTAGTAAACGAGATAAACGCACCTTTAGGTTACAAAGGCAATATTCAAAATTATCGTTTTATACAGGACGTTATACAACCTAGGTTAGGAACTAGATTATATATTAAGAAAGACCTTCATTGGGCAAACAACCGCTATTACCTGAGGACGATGATAACGAAAGGCACATCGAAGGGTGCAGGATCCGTCTAGATCTGATACAAGGCGAAACTATATATATAACTGGAATTTATGCAGTGTCACGTCAGACTAGGATAGCGAATCGTCAACTACAACAAATTTTAGATGAAGAGAATACCGCCACTGTTGGTGATTTCAACGCAAAGCATCCGGTACTGAGACACAGGACAGCAAACGCCAGGGGAAGAATAATATATAACCAGTTAAATAGTGCTGCATACCTAGCCACACATCAAGATCGATCGCGACCTTATCATGCAGGAGAAGGAACGTTAGACTTAGGAGTTATTAAATCAACGCAAGTTCACCGTTACACGACTAGCACTCTTCCTGAAATACAGTCCGATCACCTACCCTGGGAACTGAATCTGCTATTGAGGAGAACTCAATGTACCAAACAACCTAGACGCTGCTACAAAAACTTTAATCCTGATTTATATGCAGAAACGACCGACTATCTACTTGGAGAAGCACAGGAAATTTGTAGTGAGGATCATTGTGAACAACAAATAGAAAGGCTCGAACATACAATTACGGAGGCTCTTAATCAACATGCACCTTTGATTGAATCCAACTGCAGAAATGAGTTGCCTGAAGACATCCAAAGATTAATCACCTCACGAAACCGATTACGGAGGCTGCAATATAGGTACCATCTTCCAGGACTGACTATGGAACATCGTCGTTTGAGAGATCTAGTTAATGAAAAGATTCGTGAACACAATGAAACGAAATGGTTGAAAGCACTCGATGACAATTCATGTTATCGCCGAAGAATGTGGGGAACTCAAAAAGCAATAAGAAAGGATAACAGTCAGCAACCAAATTTTCCTGACTCAAGAGGCATTCAGGATGATATCCGTCGACTCACCGAGGCCGCTATAGTCAGAGATACAGATATCGATCTCACACTTCAAACAACACTGACTGAAACTCCATTTCAAGCATTACCGCTCAGCACTCCAGATGAATTAATGAGAGCTATTAAATCTTTCAGAAAGAATAAAGCCCCTGGACCAGACCAGATACAGGTGATACCAATCAAACTAATGGGAGCCACGTCGAAGCTACAACTGCTGCATATCATTAACTACTGTCTATCTACGGGATATTTTCCATTACGATGGAAAAAAGGTGAATGCATATTCATTCATAAGCATGGGAAAGACCCTGCACTCCCAACAGCCTTCAGACCTATAACTCTACTCAACATCATGGGCAAAATCCTAGAGAGAATCATTTATAGTCGACTTCAACCTGAGGCAGCTAAGCTAATTCCGTCGTTTCAGCATGGATTCATGCCAGGTAAGGGCACTACTACACAACTTATGAGGACCACAAACTACATTGCAGATGCTCTCGAGCATCGAGAAAATGTTGCATTGCTGACTACAGATCTCTCTAAAGCTTTTGATAGCATCCACCATAAGGGGCTCATTAACAAACTTGACAGAATGAACTTTCCAGCTAACTTAACCAAGATAATTGAGAATTACCTCACAGATCGTGAAATAAGAGGAAAGCTTAACAACGACAAAGGACCATGGAATCCAGTTCCCTTTGGAGTACCTCAGGGGTCCATACTAGGACCACTACTGTGGAACCTTTACATGGCCGATATTCCAGCCCAAAATATTGCTGGTGTATTCCTCAGTCAACATGCAGATGATCTTTGCATTTTGAGCAGGTCTAACAACGCGGATACAGCGATAACTCGTACCGGATGGGCTGCTTGAACTACAGCCAGAAGTGAACCCTTATCAACGATATGGACAATATCGCGTTCTTCTTCCTACGACCAGGTTAGGTGGACGAGCTATTCCAGGACTTACAAAGAGAGACAGAAAAATGGCCCCATCTAAGAGACAACAACAACCAAGACCGTCATACCTTTAGATGTTAAGAACTTCTCACCTATACTAACATTTATATAACCACCTTCACACATTCTCATCATACCCACCTTTCTCATCTCATCCCATTAATAAGTGATTATATACCTAGCATAAATTATAAATATATGAAAACCCGTTATTCCTGGGCCAGTCCCGAACATTGATGTCATAAATAACAATGTATTGTAAACCTAAATGTAGAAAATAAAGAGAATCTATCTATCTATCTATCTATCTATAGGGGAATGCCTCCCAGATATGGGTGGTACCGGGGAAATGAAATACCCGGGGCGCACCAAAACTAGCACGGTGGAATAGCATCTGCATCCAGAGGATCAGCTATTCCACAATAAATAGGAGACGACGGATCTCCATTTGAGGAGCGGTACTCTGACAGCGTCTGACTCCACGTTAGGGGCGGCTGATACCAGACACCTGCAGAAAGCCACCCAACATCAGTAGTGTGTAGTAGTGCAAGGAGAACCTGTCGATTGACCGATGTGTCACGCAGGACTCTGTGCAGTACAAGCGAAAACTTTCTATGGCCTGGATTGACTATCGCAAGGCATTCGACAGCACGTCTCATGAGCTCATTGTGCGGCTGTTGGAATGTCTTTCGGTGGATAATCAGATAGTGGGGTGCATCAAACAACTGACGCCACTCTGGAAGACCCGGTTCACCATAGCATCAGGTGAAACTCGGGTTCAGACAGAGTTGGTGTCATTGAAAAGAGGTGTCTTCCAAGGAGACTCCTTGAGTCCCTTGCTCTTTCGCATCTCACTTTTGCCTCTGTCCATAGCGCTGAGAAATACTAAAGGATACAGCTGTGGCACGCCCAATAACCGGAGGCTCAAGGTCACCCATCTGTTTCATATGGATGACCTAAAACTTTATGCCTCCGGCCAACGCGAACTACAACAATCGCTGAGGGTGGTGCAGGAGTACAGTCATGCTATCGGAATGGAGTTCGGGACAGACAAATGTGCATTGGTTCATCTCAAGAAAGGACGAAGCGGAGATAGTGGAGATGAGGAACAGCTCGTTGATGGGAGCATCTTGCGACAACTGCATGCCGGAGATACTTATACCTACCTTGGAGTGGCGCAGCGTCATGTCCAAGAGGCAACATTGGTTAAAGAGTGTCTCCGCCGCAAGTATTTGCACCGACTCCGGCAGATCTGGTCGTCAGAACTGTCCGGCAAGAACAAAGTCGCTGCCACAAACATGCTTGCGGTCCCATTGTTATTATACACCTTTGGTGCTATACACTGGAAAGTGAACGAGCAGAAGGAAATCGACACGAAGACCCGCAAAAGGATGAATATGGAGAGAAGCCTGCATCCTAAGTCCTCTGTCCCGCGAATATACCTCCCGCGACACCTTGGAGGGCGTGGACTATTGAGTTTGGAGCGTCTGCACAACAGAGTAGTACTGGCCACTGCCTGCTATGTAACGAACAGCACCGATCCCCTGATCCGCTTCGTGCGAGAGCACGAGAATGCGGGATAAGGAGCCTTTCTTTTTAGCGCAGCGAAACGAGCAGCCGAGGAGCTCAGCCTCACACTCGACTTCAAGCGGAGGTGTCAGCAGACCATTACGGAACTTGCTCCTGCAGAATTAAAAGCCCACATTAAAACTGCCGAAGTCGACTTCCTCTTAAGACTTCATAAAGATAAGCCAATGCATGGAATCTTCTACAAACATCTAGAAGAGCATGGCTTGTCTGAGCAGTTGACCTTCTCTTTCCTAAGGTCTAGTGGGTTGAAGACGGAGACTGAGGGCTTTATAATGGCTTGCCAAGACGGTGTCTTCAACACCTTGGTGTACCGTAAAAGGGTTATGGGTGTAGATGTACCCGACACCCTTTGTAGAGCTTGCCGACAGGCGCCAGAGACGCTTATGCATCTCTTGTCGGCGTGTAAGACGTACGCTGGGACGGCTTACGTCCATCGGCACAACGCGGCTCTACGAGTGCTCTACTATCATTTAAGGCACTCATACGGTATCGATGAGACACCGGTGCTGCCATACGCTCCAGGCGATATAGAGTCCATTGTGGAGAACGAGAGATGCCGGATTTACTGGAACTACTCGTTCCTCACGCTCGAGCTTGTACAGGCAAACAAGCCCGACATAGTCCTTCTCGACCACCAACAGAAGACGATGTTCGTTATTGAGTTTTCGGCGCCTGCCGAAGTGAACATCGTCTCTAAGTAGAAGGCAAAGCGGACCAAATATCAGGAGTTGCTCGGACAACTTCGCAGGCTCTGGCCAGACTACACTGTAAGTCTGCTGGTTATGGTCATTGGACCCCTAGGTGAAATGAGGAATACGCTGCTCTTTGCACTGCGCAAAATACCGGTGTGCCGTGCGGCGGCGCACATCTTAGCCGCCAGAATGCAGAAGGCAGTCATCCTTGGGTCCCTTCGTCTACTTAGGGCGCACGATTTGCGGACCCAGTGATTGCTCACCTCACGGTGTGAGGAGTAATCATTGGGTAATGGAACAGCAGCTCGGTGTGTCGGAGCCCGAGCTGCACTTTTTTGTTTTTAACATATATAATAACCGCGAGAGGTTGCTAGATCCTCTCAGTGGCGCCTCACCAAGGTGGCGGACAGGGGAATGCCTCCCAGATATGGGTGGTACCGGGGAAATGAAATACCCGGGGCGGACCAAAACTAGCACGGTGGAATAGCATCTGCATCCAGAGGATCAGCTATTCCACAATAAATAGGAGACGACGGATCTCCATGTGAGGAGCGGTACTCTGACAGCGTCTGACTCCACGTTAGGGGCGGCTGATACCAGACACCCGCAGAAGGCCACCCAACATCAGTAGGCTATCCGGTGCGTGGCGACACCGCAGGGTATACCGAAGCCAAAGGATGTTAGCCAGCTGGCAACCTTCACAGGTCCACCCTCAGGAGGCAATTTGGACGGCTGCCTCCGGAAATGTCGGCTGCGGGCCCTAAGGCTAACCACCTGACGCGCCCTATCTTCAGGTTTAACCACCTAGAAGGAAAAGTACCCACACCGAGCCGGTTTCGGAAGCCGGCGTTGGGTAAGGTGGCGGTGCTTCGAATTGCCCTGTTGACGACCCCCGCAATGACATGGACCGTTTTAGGTGGATGACGGAGCTCAGGGATGACCTGCTGAGCTGCTACGAGAGCAGTGGCCCGCGCCGTAGGGGATACATGTCCCGCATGTATGGGAGGTGGTGTGAAATGCACCCAGAGCATAGCACGCTTACCTCTCAGAATTTGCGAGATTATGTATCGTACCTCCGGAGCCCGGGATATGCTTGTGCTCTAGCTCAGCCTGCCCCTTCGGCAGACGGAAGGCCTGTTAACCAGGCTGACAGTTCGCCGGTAAGGCCCGCTAAGAGGGAAATCGACCAAGTTGTCTCACCTGGGGATTTCAGAGACCGAAGGGCCTTGCATAACAACGGAAGGTCGTTGAAGTTGGCAGATTTGAAGAGAGAGGATGAGGTTGTGGATGAACGTCTATCGGAGGCCTCTGACATTTGGAGCATCAATTGCGAAATTTACGCTGCGGCTCTGAGGCTAGCTAGACAGGGGAGAGTGAGAGACTCTCCTGTTGAGAGAGCACAGAGACGGGTGCCCCAAATGGAAGCGAAAATCCAGTTGCCTCGCCAGGAAGCATCCCGTATCCAGTGTGTGATGGAATATAGAGCGGCTGGGAAGCTATTTACGCGCCGAGTGCGCCAGATAGCCTGCGGGTTGAGGCGCGACCATCATACACTCAGTCAAGCGGTACTGGTTGTTGTCAAGCAACACTGTCTTGACAGGATACGGATACTAATCGCTGCTAAGCGATCGTTGGTGGCGCGGGCGAGAGGTCTGGAGCAGAACAGAATGTTCTACGAAAGACCTTCTCGCCTTTTCCAACAGCCGCCTCCAGCCATAGAGCAGCCACCAACTGCTGATCGCGTGGAGGCTTTTTGGAGGGACATCTACGAACAGCTGAAACCTCTCTCAGCAGACACTCTGGCCTTGGCGCAGTTCGAGTCCGTTTGTAGGAGAACTCATAACTTGAATGTACTGCGTGATCCGATAAACGCGGAAGAAATTCTTGACGCCTTACGAGGCGCAAGGAATTTCGCAGCTCCTGGCCCGGATGGCATAAACTCCCACTAGTGGAAAACATTTCCCAGCTGCCACCGGCACTTAGCTAGAGTTTTTAACTCGTGGCTAAATCAGGAGCAGCCAATTTCGGATTGGTTTGTCGAGGGTCGAACCGTGCTTCTCCCGAAGACCGGAGAGTTGTCTGATGCCAAAAACTACAGGACAGTAACATGTCTGAGCGCATGTTACAAGCTCTTCACCAGAATCTTGTACATGCGGATCCTCCAAGCTGTGAATCCTGTATTTCTCGACGTATATGAACAGAGAGAGTCAAAGAAAGGAGTAGCTGGCTGCAAGGAGAACCTCTTGATTGACCGATGTGTCACGCAGAACTCCGTGCAGAACAAGCGAAACCTTTCTATGACCTGGATTGACTATCGCAAGGCATTTGACAGCACGTCTCATGAGCTTATTGTGCTGCTGTTGGAATGTCTTTCGGTAGATAATCAGATAGTGGGATGCATCAAACCACTGATGTCACTCTGGAAGACCCAGTTCACTATAATATCAGGTGAAACTCGGGTTCAGACAGAGTTGGTGTCATTCAAAAGAGGTGTCTTCCAAGGAGACTCCTTGAGTCCCTTGCTCTTCTGCATCTCATTTTTGCCTCTGTCCATAGCGCTGAGAAATACTAAAGGATACAACTGTGGCACGCTCAATAACCGGAAGCACAAGGTCACCCATCTGTTTTATATGGATGTCCTAAAACTTTATGCCTCCGGCCAACGCGAACTACAACAATCGCTGAGGGTGGTGCAGGATTACAGTCATGCTATTGGAATGGAGTTCGGGACAGACAAATGTGCATTGGTTCATCTCAAGAAAGGACGAAGCCGAGATAGTGGAGATGAGGAACAGCTCGTTGATGGGAGCATCTTGCGACAACTGCATGCCGGAGACACTCATACTACCTTGGAGCGGCGCAGCGTCATGTCCAAGAGTTAAAGAGTGTCTCCGCCGCAAGTATTCGCACCGACTCCGACAGATCTGGTCATCAGAGCTCTCCGGCAAGAACAAAGTCGCTGCCACAAACATGCTTGCGGTTCCATTGTTATTATACACCTTTGGTGCTATACACCGGAAGGTGAACGAGTTGAAGGAAATTGACACGAAAACCCGCAAAAGGATGAATATGGAGAGAAGTCTGCATCCTCAGTCCTCTGTCCCGCGAATATACCTCCCGCGACACCTAGCAGAGCGTGGACTATTGAGTTTGGAGCATCTGCAAAACAGAGCAGTACTGGCCACTGCCTGCTATGTAACGAACAGCACCGATCCCCTGATCCGCTTTGTGCAAGAGCACGAGAATGCGGGTAAAGGAGCCTTTATTTTCAGCGCAGCGAAACGAGCAGCCGAGGAGCTCAGCCTCACACTCGACTTCAAGCAGAGATGTCAGCAGTCCATTACGGAGCTTGCTCCCGCAGAATTAAAATCCCACATTAAAACTGCCGAAGTCGACTTCCTTTTGAGACTTCATAAAGATAAGCCAATGCATGGAATCTTCTACAAACATCTGAAAGAGCATGGCTTGTCTGAGCAGTTGACCTTCTCTTTCCTAAGGTCTAGTGGGTTGAAGTCGGAGACTGAAGGGTTCATAATGGCTTGCCAGGACGGTGTCTTCAACACCTTGGTGTACCGTAAAACGGTTATGGGTGTAGACGTACCCGACACCCGTTGTAGAGCTTGCCGACAGGCGCCAGAGACGCTTATGCGTCTCTTGTCGGCATGTAAGACGTACACTGGGACGGCTAACGTCCATCGGAACAGCGCAGCTCTACGAGTGCTCCACTATCATTTAAGGCGCTCATACGGTATCGATGACACCGGTGCTGCCATACGCTCCCCACGCTCGATCTTGTACAGGCAAACAAGCCCGACATAGCACTTCTCGACTACCAACAGAAGACGATGTTCGATATTGAGTTTTCAGCGCCTGCCGAGGTGAGCATCGTCTCTAAGGAGGAGGAAAAGCGGACAAGATATCAGGAGTTGCTCGGACAACTTCGCAGGCTCTGGCCAAACTACTGTGTAAGTCTGCTGGCTATGGTCATTGGGTCCCTAGGTAGAATGAGGTGATACACTTCTTTCTGGACTGCGCAAAATACCGGTGTGCCGTGCGGCGGCGCACATCTTAGCCGCCAGAATGCAGAAGGCAGTCATCCTTGGGTCCCTTCGTCTACTTAGGGTGCACTATTCGCGGACCCAGTGATTGCTCACCTCACGGTGTTAGTAGTAGTCACTGGGTAATGGAACAGCAGCTCGGTGTGTCGGAGCGCGGGCTTCACTTTTTTGTTTTTTGATAATAATAATAGTAACTCTATTTCCCAGAACTTAAACATCTTAATGCTTACCTGGCATGACTGCCATACTAATAATAATTTGGGGAAACCTCAAGGGCAGGGTTCACACAAAATGGTATTCCACTCAGCCCTCCATGTAAATCAACACAAGCAAACGTAAGCTATATCCACCGACGCTATATCCAACGCATCTATAACTAAAAATATCTAATACAATAACTTGTTGCTCCTGCATGCTCTCTCTTGCATGCCCTTCTAGATGTTTGTATAAGATATCGTGCATTGGCTTATATTTATGAACTAAAAATAGAAATTGAACGTCAGCAGCTTTATTGCGGGTTTTTCATTATGCGGGAGCAAGTTCTGTAACAAACTGCTGACACCTCCGCGTGAAGTCGAGCGTCAGACTGAGTTCCTCGGCTGCCCGTGATGCTGCTCCAAAAAGGTTCCTTTACCCGCGATATCATGCTGTCGCACAAAGCTGATCAGGGGCTCGGTGCTTCTCGTATCATAGCAAGCAACGGCCAGTACTACACTGTTATCCAGAATCTCCAAGTTCAATAGTCCACATCCTACCAGGTCTCGTGGAAGGTATATCCGCAGGACAGAGGACCTAAGAAGTTAGAGTTCTCTCCATATTCATTCTTTCGCGGGTGTTTCTGTCGGTTTCTCGCAGCTCTTCTAGTTTTCAGTGGATGGCACCAAAGCTATCTAGTAACAGTGGGACCGCAAGATTGTTTGTGGCAGCTACTTTGTCCTTGCCGGACAGTTCTGAAGACCAGGTCTGCCGTAGTCGGTGCAAATACTTACGGCGGGGCCACTCCTTGCTCAATCCTGCCTTTTAGACAGGCACCACTATTCCAAGGTAGTTATAATTATACCCGAAATGCAGTTGTCATAATATGCTCCCATCAGTGAGCTGCTCCTCATCTTCACTATCTCCGCAGGATGCTCTTTTGAGATGAATCGTGGAATATTTGCCTGTCCCAAACTCCATACCAATAGCTTGACTGTAATGCTGCACTACCCTCAGCGACTGCTGTAAATCACATAGTTCGGTGGCATAGAGTTTCAGGACATCCATGTAAAACACGCCCCCCCCCCCCCGCACCTACGTGCACACACGCACACGCGGAAACTGAAATTTGTCAAAGAATCGTGTTTATTTTATTTCCGTATGCAGGTTTTCTTCCATCGTATTACAAACATTAAAGCCTCTTTCTTCTTTTAGGTAGAATATGGATCATACTAACATATTTTGGATGTTCTGCTCTTCCATTGACATATCTATTTGTCTACATGTTTAAGGTTCCATCTACTGGATATAGCATCATACCTCTCATCTACATTTTTGGAGGTTTGTAATTTTCTGATCTAATCAATACTAGTATGGAGGAAAGTGTATGGAAGTGGTATCAGAGCTTTAGTAGATAAGTACTCTTTATCAGTGCTGCAAAAAGCGAGAAATTCATTGACACAGAGAAATCAACGTTTAAAGTTTGGTCACAGCATACCAAGCAATCAGCAGAATATCTCAGGTTGGCGGCAGTCATACGCGCATTCCGCCATTTTGGGTGATTATCTGCCAACAGAGGCATATACGTCGGTGGACAGAGAGACCGTCCTGAGACAGATGCATAGGGGTACGCTGCGAGACTTTGTATACGGGGTGCTGATAGTTACAATGTTTCCATGGGCCTTCAAAACGTTTTTAGTTTTTAAATATATCGTGGAAATGACAATTGGATATGTTTTCAAAACTTTTCCTGTTCAAGGTCCATTGGCTAGATTTTGGAATCGTATATCGAGATCCAAATGTCGTGGAAATACTGTCAAAACGTTTTAAATGGACTATGTGCAGTGTGTTGCTGTCTAATGTCACTATTTTAAGTGTATGAAAGTTTATTATAAATTCGAAACAAAAAATACATTATAAACAACAAAATAAGTTGTGAAACTAGGAAGCGAGATGTTTATCAGTATAAATTTTTTTAAATTATTTTTTTTTTAATTTAATAAGAATGGACGCCGGCAACATCTCGGTAACCGTTAATCGTATAACTTCGAGCAAAAGGTATTATTAGGTAAATCGGCTAAGAGAAATCGTTGGCAATTATTTTCAAATTCTGCAAGTAGCCGCTAGGGGGCGTTACTGTTACGGTCAAATAAAGGAATATCATAAATTCTACCATCAGGTAGAATAAACAATTATCGATTTTCTGTGTTAATCGTTTATTGCTCTATTTTGTAAGATGTAGTGGTGGGGGAATGTCATAAAGCTTCCTCCGAAATAGTACAATTATGCTAGTACATCCATAATTTTTGACGGTTACCATAATGCGGCATCAGCGAAGAGAGAATTAGTCAATTTTGTATCATTCCTTCCTCCTTTGTTCTATTTCATACTTTTCTGCGAAATTTGCAGCTAGGGCAATCCAATCCTCGCCGCGTTTGCACAGTTTCTTCTTTCCGTATGTTGTCCTTTTTATGTCTTAGGTTTGAGGACCAGCATTTCTATGATGTCAAAATCAATTACTCAAGTTGTTCTCACATATATTATCACTCGGTACATGTATGTAGTTTTCCTTCTGATCTACGTTTGAACCCTTCTGAATTACAATTGATGGTTTCTCATATACAAACGGTACCTTCTGAAATTGATATGATCCTTTCTGATGTTCAATTGACGATTTCTCATTTACATTTGATACGTTCTGATTTTCATTTGATTATTCTAATTTACATATGACGCGTTCTGATTTTCACTTCACTTTCGTATCTCATGTTATTTTCGAGAAGGGAGAATAAGAGCCACTTCATAGCCTGTCGAAAATATGTTATAACCAACCAAGTTAACTTTGTCCTTCTAATTGATAGGCCGTAATTCCAAAGGCGCGTTTCTGACCCAAATTCAAGTAGAAGCGTTCACATAAAGTGTCCTATAGAGTGGTTTTCAAGATCTGTATCTTGTCACAAAAAATATTTTTTTGCCAAGCATTGACACCCATGTTTATATGAACGTTTCAACTTGAATTTGGGTCAGAAATATGCCCTTGGAGTGATGGCCTATCAATTACAATAATCTTAATACTTTTTTCCCAAACTACGACACCCTTTATCTTAAAATATTCTAAATTTTGATAAGAACTCCATGCAGACTTATCACAAATCGTTACCATCGTTAATAAAGTACCTACTCTTTCATTTAGATAACCGTATATGAATTGAATTTGGAATAAGTAGTGTTGTAGAATTGATTTTCTCTTTTTGTGCGGAACAATTCATGTTTAATTTCCACAATCATCGTAATTATATTTTACAGTTCAAGTGAAGTCACTGTTGCTTATGATATCAGGAAATCAACGATTCCATATGATTGTGCATAAGGCGCTTCTATGCTTCCCCAGCTATTCACTTTCCGTTGGTTTGGAAAAGTCAAGTGCATTTTACCATTACAAGAAAACGTGCGAAAAAAATGTAGTTTTGCTTGAAGAATTGGGCATTAGTGAAGAAAATTGTTGGGACGCACTATTTATGATGAACGAATGCGCCGGTGAGTCAGACAATAAAAATAGGACGCAGAACACTGATATTAAAAATACATAGGTGAGATTAAGCAGAAGCTAGTCCTTAAGTGCCAAAAATTATATTAATGAGAAATATAACCGTCGCGTAAATTACAATTTAGGTCTTTATTACTTTGGATTTGACATGTGATTTTACGCGTTTACTTTGCGCCTTACTTGCAAGTTCGATGCTTCATCCTCGTCTATTTATTTTTTGTCTATTTATCTCGTTATATATACACGGTGTCCCACATAAGAATGCACAACACAGGGATCTCTCAAACCAGAAGATTTACAAAGATGATTTAATTAGAGAAACATAGCGTTTAACCATTTTAAAATCCCGAGTACTTCCAAAGATATTTAGAAAAAATCGAATCTTCCCGATTTCGTTATTTCTTTCTTACTTTATTTGAAAAGATATGGCAATGCAAATTTCACATTGCAACTTTTTCTGCTCTATAAATGTTATTAGATTTTCAAGCTGACGTTTCGTTTCTTAGTAACCATCATCGACTTTATTTTTTTAAATACTCGAAAAATTTTTTGTGACCCTAGAAAAACTCTAATTTCAATTGTAAATAGAACGATATATTGCTATTTTTGACGTAGGTACAAGAAAAGCTATATAAATATGAAAGAGCATATTAAAAGCAATTCTTTGGTATAATAAACCACTGGGGGTTACATTTAAAAAAAAGAGAAAATCTGGATTTTGCATTCTACATCACCCTGTATATGAATATACGTCGTCGACTTTATTTTTTAAAACTAGAGGATATTTTTAATCTTTTCATGTAAAAAAGATAATTTTTGATTCATTACTTTTTGATATACAGTATGTTCGTTTGACAGCGATTTGGATACAGAAATGGTCATAAGTTTCGAAATACCCTGTATAATGTTATAATACCTTATATTGTGAGAACGTAAATGATTATTATAATCCAAAATTGGGATAATATATAGGGTCTCCTCGCCCCATTTAAAAAATATATGTTTGCATCACCACGTAGTTATCGATCACCCTGTATAACTCAAAATATTTTCTGAGCGAGAAGCATATCTGTGGCTACAACTTTTATGTACAACTTTTTTCGCTATCTTCTACAGTAGTGAAGTTATCGACCGAGCCCGTACTAAAAGCTCACCCTGCATACACCGTGTCCCAGAACGAATACCGAAAAAATAAATCGCAGTTGGATTTCGGAATATGAAGCCGATATCAAAAGGAATTATTCTGAAATTCGCATTTGTTTCAGAGAAATCAACGTTTGAGGTTTGCTTGTAAAGATAATCGAAACGTGTGTGGCCCACTTTCACTTTCGGGAATTCCTTGCAAAAATGGAGACAGTCGGATTACGCTAACTGGTATTTTTAATGTTTTTGTCGATTGTTTACAGCAAATATCATACGAAGTATTGCTTGTACGGTACGAATATGATAAAGAAGCCCACCTGTTAACCAACTCGCAATCTAAATAAGGGAATTTCAACTTTTTTGCTATTAAGAATAAACATATAATTTAATCATATTCTATCATAGGTCGGTCCCAGAAATCATCCCTTGAAGTTTTCGGGATTCGTCTTGACAGGACACGGTGTATATATATATTACACCTTATTTCATTGTTGCTTATTTGCTATTTTATTTTTTTGTGTACTGGCTCATCATTAGAATTCTACAACTTAAATGATTAAGTATTTACTGGAGTTTAGAGACCCTTGTAGCCTATTTGAAATAATGTACAAAATGTTTGATAAAACCATAACTAACTATTAAATATGACATTGATTTACAGCTACTCTAGGAAGCAGATTAAGTCTTTTTTCGGAATAGCTTCCTAAATAAGCTGGTGTTTCTAAAATTTTCAAGAACAGAGAGTGTTACATTTATATTGTTGATGAGCCCAAAAGAAACGCCAGTAATATGTCAATGCCTATTTGTTCTTTAAGTGACTCATGTGACTTGAGAACAAGATAAAATCGCATCTCATTCGGCGTCTGACAATGAAGTACAGGAAAACCAGAAAAAACTTAATTCTCACTCTGGTTTTGAGGACATTGATAAGATTCTTCCAGAGTGTCTTATTGTTTGCTGTGTGTGCTGTGTAGTGCTATGTGTCACATTGTTTTGCTGACAAGACACATATCGTCATATCTTAAGACACCAAGATATGACTGGCTCTAATTTTTTCATCAATAATGCAAATGCAACGTTCTGTGGGTTAAAGTTGCAAAACCTTTCAGTACTGTTTATAACCTGTTCATATCTTGAAATAATTAGAAGAAAAACAAAAATTGGTTCTAATGTTGTCACTAAGTGATTAAAAAAAGTTTTGTTAAAAAATCATTCTATTTTATTCAAGTATGTCCTCGAACCATACTTGACCCTTGGGCAGAGATACCATTCATTAACATAGTAGCAAATCGAGGTTCTCTTTGTTCAAGAAATTAGTGTCTGAAGAAACTTTTTTGTTGGGGCTTACTGAACCTTTTGGGACTACTTAAAGGTAAAATGAACTGGTCTACTTGATGCTTCAAGTTTTCTATTTTGCTTAGAAGTATACCTGGGGAAAACGATGTTAGCGGGGAATGCCAGACAAGTATGAAAATGAATTGAAACTTCATGGCCAAGCAGAAAAATGTGCCTCAAAATTACTAACTATAAACATGACACAAGAAACTTCGCAGAAGGTAATGAGATTCACTAAAGCTAGAGATATGCGGTGAGACCTAGATAGACTGTCACAAAGGAGAAGACACGTAACTTATGTATGGAATCATTTAGCTATAAAAAAGAAGTAAATAGCGACACTGCATATCTCAAAACTAAAAAAACATACTAACTACTACAAGCGGTTCGCAAAATTGGTACGTAGAAAATGAACCAACCACATTTCTAATAGAAGGGAGACCCGTATTATGAGCCATTTGATGAAGAATGCACTATTACTTTTGCCAGAGATGATGCAGTTGAGGCTTCAGGAAAATGTAGAGTTGTCATAGGAGCAACAGTAAACGGAAGAACCGAACAGTGGTACGTACCAAAAATCAGGAATATGTTTTCGGTGCTGTCAGTGCAAGACTAACGTCCAAACCGTGACTTAATTTTCACAGCAGAAGTTTGTGTGTTGAAGCTTGGTAAGAATATAACTTTAGTTGGAAACAGAACTACGTAAGTATAGCTTTATATTCTTCAACTGTATCATGATGCGACTGAGTCATCAGAATAAACGACATGTCAATCACATACCGAATAAGGAATTTAGCATAGGCATGCTTCTAGACAGCGAGTTATGGGCAGAATGCAGATACGGCAAGTCATATGTGATGACATTTGGTTCCACAGACATAGCAACGAAGCCTGGCAGACTTATTCACTCGAACCTATGACATTTTGAAGGCAGCTTTAGCGGATACAGGTATTTTGTCTGTTTAACGATGAAGTTGAAGATAGTAGATTTGGTAGTTTTCTTCATAGAAAAAAATCATAAATATGGAATCACTTGATAACATTCTTAACATAAGGAAAGTTTGCAAATTATGTCATAAAATAGCCGGACAGCGAAGGTGAATTTAATAACATGCAATTAAGAGACATCATGAACCTGAAGCGAATCCATCAAAGACTCGTTAAGACTTACCTTCACTCCCCAGCAAAACGGTGGTGCAGAGAGTGACAATAGAACTGTTACTGATTACCCAAATGCTTATAAGGCGAAATTATTAACACCGCAGTCTACATTGTGAACAGTAACTGGAAGCATATGTTATTTTCAAATAACAGAGGAAAGGCGGATGAAAAATCTATTGAAGCGATCTTAGTGATATATGATGGTAGTGATGGTTATACGTATACAGAGTTTGGCGTCCAGAAACTAAAACTTAATCAGATCAAGAGACATTACCTTTGATGAAAAACCTTTTTCTAGTCCGCCAGTATCCGAACTTAGTTTTGAACATGTAAGAACAGAAAACAGTGAAATAGGTCAAATACGCTTATGGCCAATCAACACGGAGAGGAAGACGGTGAAGAGATAGAAAAAGGTGTGACCGGTATGTTGAGCTCGGGCTGCACTTGTTTTGTTTTAAATAATAACAATGAACGCCTTTATTGATAAGCAGATAAGAAAATGGTTGGGATGGCAGCTAAGATATGGTGAAGTTTAGGTACAAGCTGTTCTTACACTAAGAGCCAAACCACACGAGCGGAATTTCCGTGGCGTATTTCCCGCCGCGGAATTTCCGTTGGAACTGGCAGCAAAGGTGTTAGGTGGCGCTGCTGTTGTATGTGCCAGTTTATTTTAGAAAAAAGGAAAAAGAAATGACATCGTTGGGTCCATTCATAAAAATAATAGAGCATACCTAGTTCTTTACCGACCTAACTTATTTCTCTCCTGGACCAGTAACTCCTTCCAGCTCTCGTACATAATCATTGCCACTTTTTCCCACATTTTTGCCTTAACATCTCTATTGCTATAGTCTTTACTTTTTATATCATAAACTTCAATTTCACAAATAATAACTTCCGTGTGAAACATTCTTTTTTCAACTGTACTATCAACGTATCCGTAGTACCGTAACCTCGTCTAGTTTACTCCATACTGATTAATACGTCGCATTGTGGCGGCGACGATCTTAGCGCAGTCGACAGCAATCAATACTCTCACCGCCGACGGAAAGGAACACAACGCGACGGATTTCCCGTTCAACTAGTTGCGCTCGTTTGATGGCACGGTTTTGATTACGACTTGCAAACCTCCGCGTGAAATACGCTGCGGAAATTCCGCTTGTGTAGTTTGGCTCTCAACCTAATTATAGTGATGGTAAATGAAGTAGATCAAAAAAACCTAAATCATAAAAATACTTATACTTGAAGTATGGTAAATACAGAATATAATACCGGTAGGGAAGTGAAACGTCATGAACCAAACGCCGTGAGAAGATGCCTGGAGGTGGCGCGATCAGGAACTAATTAGACGAACTGGTCTTCTGTGGATTGTGTCAAGCATTGAATACGGTAATATACAGGGTGTCCTAAAACTCAACGTCAAGCCGCAACCGGGACACAGGATTTATTGTAACCATTATGAGAAAAATCATAAAAAAATCTATCCGATGCAGTTTGAAAATTGTGGCCATTTAAGAAAAACCTAGAATTCTGGTCAAATTATACTAGTTTTTCGGCTATTGTGGTTAATTTTAATGATTGTTGTTCATTTAAACTTTGGAACCGTAACCCTAAATAACATTTCTAGAAGTACGGTCCAAAATAATGGCACAGTTGCCCCAAGTTTTCTAGAATGAAGACTATTTGTTGAACTATAAATTTAAAGTTTTCAAAGTTTGTCGACTTTGAAAGACTCTCCTTTAAAAGAATCTACTAGAGTGCCTTGGCAAGTTCCATCAGAAGTTCGCGCATTTAAAATCAGGATTGTAAAATGGTACAGTACTTCTTAGTTTCATACAAAAAAAATGATTAAAGAAACAAGAACCTCAAGTAACCCGATTTATGCTAGCCCATTTTGCTCACTTCAAATCATTTCTATTCTCACAAGCTCTGGGTAGGTTCTTAATTTTATGGAAAAGTGACAAGAGAAATGGATAGTGGATATGTGTGGCAAACATGTCCACTATCCATCTCTCTTATCATTTTGCCGTAAAATTAAGAACCTACCAAGAGCTTGTGCGAATAGACATCATTTGAACTGAGCAAAATGGGCTAGCAAACATCGGGTTACTTGAGGTTTTTATTTTTTTAATCGTTTTTTATTTGTATGAAACTAATAAGTATTGTACCATTCTACAATCCTGATTAAATACGCAAAATTTTGATGGAACTTGCCAAGGCACTTTAGTACATTGTTTTTAAAGGAGGTAGTTTAACAAATAGTCTTCATTCTAAAAAACTTAGGGCAATTGTATCATTATTTTTGACTGTGCTTCTAGAAATGTTATTTAGGGTTGCGGCTCTAAAGTTTAAATGAACAAAAATAATAAAAATTATCGCAATAGCCCAAAAACTATTATAATTTGACTAAATTTCTAGGTTTTTCTTAAATAGACATAATTTTCAAACTGCATGGGATAGATCTTTTTTCTGATTCTTCTCATGATGGTTATAATCAAACCTGTCACCCCGTTGCTTCTTGACGTTGAGTTTTGGGACACCCTGTATATGAGTAATACTCCACGTCAGAATGGACTATTGTTGGACTGTATATAGGGTAAGAAGGTTGAGTAACGACATGTATCCGAGGTTTGTCCAGCTCTTGTAATTGCGAAGCGCATTCTGGAAGATCCTATCTTCTGCAATTTAGAATCCAAATGGCTGAAATGAACGACGTCTTGATTGTTCATTAGAAACGGACAATCGTTTGTAGTACTTCTTGTTCGTTGAAGTACAGTACTGTGTCTTAGAAGCGTTGAGCTGTACTACACACTGAGTTCCTACGCGGTAATGGCCTCCAGATCTCCTAATAGAGAAGCAGCCACTGCCAGCCTTCTGCCTTCCAGGACGACCAAAGATATCGGTCTATTGCTCATAATGCCTGCATGAAAAGTACCGTCAGCGGAGAAAATGTGAATCGGTCTCGTGTGCTATCTAATAGCTCTTTAATGTAAAGTAGAAACAATACCAGAGCTAATATCGATTAATGCGAATCTCCAATTTTTACGTTATGCCAGTAAGAGGAAAAGCCATCTACTGCGACAGATTCAACGTAAAAGTAATGGGAGGTTAAGTTTCTTCGCATATGTATGGCGCAAGCATTTGATGTGAATCCATATCTCTTGAAGGTGTGGAGGCTTTCGCGGCTGTCGTCAGTCGAAGAGTTCAGAGGTCTTCTGGGGTTTTTAGGCCATGGTATGTTGGAGTATCTTCCTAATGTTTTACTAGCGCGAGTGGCTAGCATCCTCACAGGTCGGTGTTTTTTCTATAAAAGCTACCTGACAACCCCAGTAGGAAAAACACCGACCCCTGAAGATGCTAGCCACTTGCGCTAGTGAAACGTTAAGAAAAACCTCCAACAGACAGCGGCCTAAAAACCCGAGAAGACCTCTGAACTCCATATTTCTTATTTTTGTCAAGTGATGAAGGTCAAGGCATTCCACACTCTCTTAATTGGTGTATTTCTCAATCATTTTGCTGATCATAGAAAGCAGGGCTCTAGGTCTGTAGTTTCTCTTTTTTTGGCACCAGTTGGTTACAATCTGAGTTCAAGACTTTGAGGAGATGAAGGAAAAGGAAGAGGTGGGTAAGTAAGAGAGCGAGCTCCGGTGCGCACTTCTTCACAACAAAAACGGATGTCATGTAGGGACTAGTAGCCTCATTGCTGTCGCTTAGACCATATCAGTCGGTATGGCCGTTATGCCAGATTTTGCGGCTTGGATGTATTTCCGCTTACACCATCCCAGTTGCCTAAAGGAGACTGTGTGTCGATTTTGTGGTGAACAGTATAAGTGGTCAGAAAAAATATGATACGAGGGAAGAAAGTGGGTCCACTTGCTAACTGTATCATCTTGGTTTATGGCGAACGTTTCGGAGGCTCGTCTCGTTATATTGATTTTGATGGAGCCCTAATCATTTCTCAAGAGAGCCGCCTATGGAGATATTTGCTATTTAGACACACGCTTCTGTCGGACGGATTGTCCAGAAGTGGACATGACTTCTGGAGAGCTGTTCTCCAAAAGTGAGACGTAAATGCAGCAGGTGCACTTGCTAGCGGATTATTGAGTGGGAACTGTTGATCAAAACAGGTTGCTACGAACAAAGTTCAGTACCCCTTCGCCTTTTCTCAGGCAGAAGTAAGACTCGTAGCTTCGAAATCTCGGGTGTTTTGTGTAAAATAGCATAGCTGTAGCATAGCACTGATATTGTTTTGACACCATAGATATTCCTGTGTGGTGTGAACACCATCCTCCAAAACATTCTGATTGAAACTGGACCGATCGTTATTTTTGTACTTATATCTCATCATCATTGGTGCTAGTCGGCTTAAAAAATAGTTCTTGCACAAAAATCGTCGATAGCAAAAGCCAAACAATTAAGGTTGTCATAGGGACTATCAAGCTTACTTCAACCTGCTGGTGATCGGTGTCAGCCGTAGTATAAAACTCTCTGATAAAAGAATCCGATAGTATTAGTAAAAACAACATTTTTAACGTCCATGATGATCGAACCGAGACTACCATCCATAGGCTGTTCCATATTTATAGGTACTGATCTATTATAAGTGCAAGAGACCTAAATCAGACTAGTTTTAAGCTTTAACTCCTCCTTACCTACTAGAGAAGCAGTGGAAAGAATTAGCCTCAAGAGGATTAAAACCCCGCATCGCAGATGTACAGCCTTCCTATTTAGACATGGCGAAGTTCCATCTCACCACTGTAAATCTAAAGCCCAGTGCCAAACTACTACCACCTCACCCCGGCCAGACGACTTCGTATAGACAACTCCTGCAGGTATTGCGCAGAGTTATGTACAGAGTTCGGATCTCCGTCTGTTGTTTACTATTAAGTGATATCAAAAGAAATAAAATGAAGCATGCAGTACCGAAATGACCTTGTGTAAAATAATAAAGCAAAAAGTAGAAACGAAATTTATAATCCTGTATGAGAGATGTATTTTTAAAACTACGATATTATATTGGTGTATATTACATTAATTTAATCAACAAACAACTATTTTGTTCATTCTCGAACACAGTTGCGAGATAAAAAATATTGTACCGTTATGACAGGGGTTTGGCGCACCTAATTTTGCCTTGTCCTTATATACTATCATCCACACCTTACAGAATACGATGACAGTTACTACAAGTATGGAGGTCGAGGGATCGGTGAAAACATCCTGTATAGCATGGTCTCTGGTATGGCCTTCTTCGCACTTCTGCTTCTGATCGAGTCCGACCTCCTGAAGCCTGTTTTTGGGTTTCTATCATCCCTCATACCATGGCCGCCGCGTCCGAAAGTGCCGAAGGATGAAGACAGCGACGTAGCAGAGGAGAGAAAGCGGATAACAAACATGAGTACCAAAGACTTGAAAACGTCCCACGAGGTAGCAATAAAAGACCTGACAAAGTACTACTGCATATTCAGGGCCGTTAGTGGATTGTGTTTAGGTAAGTCTAGGCTAACAATATTAGAAGAAATAGGGAGGTCTGCCTGTATAGAAGGATTTTTTTCACCTGGTACTTTTCGGACCGCTGACATTACATCTGAATCTTGGTATTGGAAATTTTTCCTCCGAATACCAATTAATGGCAATTCTTCGAAGACGAAGAATTGCCCGAAACCTAGTAATTATATGGGTTTGTTAAGTTTTTCGTCTATATCCTTGGAAATAAATGTTTTCTCGTAAAGATCATTCTAAACAAAAAAGTAGACGTCATGCTTACAAAGAGAATAGTGAGTCCAGAAACAATGAAACAAACAAATTAAAATAGTTATAGAAAAATATATTTTTCGTATCTAAATATGGAAAGCAGTGAATGAAAGTAATGTTTACTTAACATATATAAAGGCTGTGCTATGAGATATGCACTTATATGATATGTGATATTGATATTTCACAAATTGACGTGTAATTATTTGAATATTCTTAAACTAAACTAAAGTTATGTTCTGTCATAAATTTTCTGATGGTTTGAAAGTGGATTGGGGATTACTTGACAGCGCACGTCTAGTCATATACCTGGTTTCAAACGGTTTGGGATTATCCGTTGTTAGAACACCCTTAATTCGTCGATGTTTGTCAGAGCGGTCTGGTGGACCTTTGCCCCTAGTAACTGTCATGTTGGTCGATCGGCCTGTTAGGTTTGGTTGCTCAGAGACCATACCGTCAGGTAGAGGTAAGGGAAGAAAAGGAAAGGAAGGAAGGAGAAGAGCAAATAGGAGGAAGTTCGTCGGTTGGAGGGTATAGCTTGACATAGTAGATTTGATTTCGGTAATTTTTGGATTTAGCCAAAGTGGTTAGTTTTGAGTTTCTAAAAGGACAAACATTTAATTGTTTTCAAAATTGCTCGATTTGGTTTTGATCACAGTGCGAGCCGCGACCTTGTGTGCTTGCGAACTTGTTCGACTGTGTAATCCACTGACTCGCGCAACAGAGTGTTGCTGTGCGATTCCGCTTGACGATAACGTCGTTGCGCCTGTTGTGTAATGTAATCTCTCAAGTAAGGGATGTCAAGGTCCCTGTGAAGGGTATCATTAGAAACATACCATGGGGCGTTAGTAATTATTGTACACAATGTGCTGCTTTTCTCATGAAATCCAAGCACCGTTGACTGAGACATCCAACGGGACACCACGACGTTCTTTGGTAGAATACATGCCCTGCATCTTCGAATGATTAGTTTTGATGACCGACCGATCCGTCCTCTCTAACGCTTCATTCATTGCATGCTGCAACGCATCGCGGACTGGATTTCCAGTCCGCGACTGAGCTACAATCGCACTGTCGTGTCGTCAGCGTACAGATAGACTTCACAGTTGCGATCGCTATGTGACTCCCCAAACCCATCCTCCATATTAATTGCTTCTTTTAACTCAAATAACTCAGTAAAATTTTCCAGACTCAATTCTGACATTTCGTGTCATTGATGTTTAACAGCATGTTTTGTGGTCGGCGTCTTTTATTTTTGCCTGGAACGTCTGTTTTGTGCCCTTTGATGTAGAATAATAAATAATAATTAAAGCTACTTTATTCTATATTATGTGTACTCCCCAACACAGAAAATGTTGGTTTCATAACCTCAACTTTGAAACACAGAAAAAATCTGCAATCTGCGCATGTCCCAAACTCTTAGTCCCATCGCTTGATCACACAAAGAATAGATCCAAACCCGAATTTAGCCTGATTGAATATGATTTCGTCATTTCGTAATTTCAAACTCGTCGGAAATCTGATGCTAGAACATATATAACTTGTATCTCTTTCGGTTTTTTCTTGAAGTTATATTAAATAATTTCGGGGCCAAATACTAGTAACACATGTCTAAAGTTACTTTTACAGACGAAATGATGCTGATTTATTTCTCATCATTTGACACGGCGGTACTTACTTCTTTACTTTACTCGAACTTGAAGGAAAATCAATGTTCCTTACAATATATATCCGACAGTTTTTCCATAAATATTTGCATGAACACTAAAGGTACCAGATGGGCCATTTTCCCCATTTATAGTCTGTCCACTGAAGAAAAGGAGTAAAAAATTATTTCAAACCCATATTTTGGGCTTTACTCGGATAAATCGAACTTAATTTTTCTGTTTATAATAACATCACTGCTCTCAGTATGCAGTTTTGTAGACGGTGTGCATATAACCCTTGACCAAACAGTAAAAATTTACATAAATGGTGCATGGTTACTCCGTTTGTTCGGTGGATAAGGTATAGAATTTCATATTGCTGTTCTTTTGAAAATGATTGTCTCAGGAAAAATTCTACTCAGAGAGCAAATACCCCTACCGGCATTGAATGACTGTATTGGCTCGAGTGCTTCCTTTGGGGGCAATATGAAAAACATGATTTTCCCCCTACTCAAATTGCCCACGACAGCGCTGTTGCGATCTTTCGGATCTCATCAGATGGACCTGGGTAATACCCTGTATCAGGCTGATATAAAAGTAATGAACCAGCAGAAACAGCTACTCTGAGGGCAAATACCTCCACCGGCATTAAATGACACTATTGCCTTGAGTGGTTCCTTTGGGGGAAACATGAATAAAATGATTTCCACCTTACCCAAAATGAGCTCAAGAATATCACAGTCCTTGTTCGGGCATTGTCCTGAATCGCATCAAGCACGATGTCGCTAGTCCATGACAGCGCTGTTCCGATCTTTCGCATCTCGTCTGGCTTTACCCAGGTCCACCTGATGAGATCCGAAACAGCTCTGTCGTACGATCCAGGACATAATCCAAACATGGATTGTGATATCCTTGAGCTCACCTTGGGTAGGGTGGAAATCGATTTCTTCATGGTTTATCAGAAGATGATAGTACTTTTGACATCCTTGCAGATTTTTTTAATTTATACTCTGTGTGTTAAGGTGTGAAGAAGAACGAGTGTTTTGGTTTGTTGGGAGTCAACGGCGCTGGTAAAACCACCACTTTCAAGATGATAACGGGAGATGTGAGGATGTCTTATGGTAAAGGATGGGTACGAGGATATAGTTTGTGGTATCAAATGAGAAAAGTAAGTATAGTATAAAATATCATAAAAGTTATATGTATAATCGAAGTAAACATTACACTGGGTACACACATTTATACATATGCATTTGCTAGGTAAAATACGGATTCGCATTTCCAATAGAACTCACTTTTTTTAACCTTCCGGAACTGGCGCTCCGTTTCTGAGATCGGTCACTGGCTGCGAACTGTGCTCCGCATGTCCGTTTTGTATATATTAGTCATGCTTTTTTGTTCTAAATTTATGGAGATACGAAAAGAGATTGTTTTAAATTATATTCATTTGTTGCAGGTACCATTTAAAAATATAATATTTCACTTTATTAAGAACACTAACAAACTGAATAAGCATTGTTAAATACTTTTTACTATGACTCTATAATTTTTTTACTGCAGCTTTTGATCCGGGTAGACGGCTCTAGTTTTGGTAGAAGATCAGAAGGTTGGCCAATTGGATAACTTATCTTCTCCGGCAAAAGCAGACCATGTCTCTTCATTCTCTTCTATCTATCTGATATTTTCTGTTCTGTATCAGAATTATGATTATCAACCTCTTCTTCTTCACTTTCCTCCAGAGACACTCCATTACTATCTCAGTCATTTCTGCTATTTCTCATATGATACTATCTACGAAAATGTATGCAAAAATTGAATTAAAGAAATTTAACAACAAATTAAAGTACAGCCTTTGCAATCTACATAAAAACAAAAGTGCGTACCTACCGACGGCGGACTTAGAGTCCGTGATTGTCTGTATCATCGTTGACAAACCCACTTACTGAGATATCTTGTCACCCACTATTTTTTTGATTGTTCTGGTCGAAGCATACATGGCTGCATTGACTCGACGGGTGGGTAAATCCGTAATAGTTTGAGGATGCAGTCTGATGAGGACTCAGAGTCCGAGCACCAGCGTCGGAAGGCTAGACTGCATACATAATATTTCAGAAGGTGATAGTTAAGCCGTTAATTAATGACAACTCTGAGCGATTTTTTCAAAAAAGTGCAAAAAAACTCAATGCAAAATCATACATTCTACAAATTTCTGTAATTTAACAACCGAACAAGGCATCAAAAAAAGGCCAGTTAGGTGACATAGCGCAAGTTTTCTTCTTCAATTTGCATTTCAAGTCATTACTGTAAGTTTAAAGGTAACGTCAGAAGCTTCGTAATGCGAAATTCATTTTTATGGCGACCTTTGGACCTTACCTTTGAACCTTCTGACCATCTCCCCTTATCTTAGACACACATACTGGAAAAAGGGAACAGGCGGCCACGCCTCCTGGCGAACACAAGGATACGTATTCTCTTGGATTCTCAATTTCGCGCGCTATACCCTAGACCCTTAAAATCAGATCCAAGCGAAGACATTTAGTCAGCACACAGTACTTCCTGTATAAAGCTGACATCCGTTTACGTTTCTAATTCATCACTTGACTATGGCTTCGTATGCCTCAAGTAAACATTCGACCAATTGTCCCTCAAAATAAGCTGCAGTAGTTTTTCGGATATGTTTCCGCATAACATGATATATTTCTGTTTAAAAACATGAGTATTGAAATTTTGATCTCATGATCTTGTTAACAAATTGTGGCGTCAAGTGTCTTGAATCAGTACTTACCACATATTAACGGTGCTAACAAAAAATTTGGAGTCCTTATATCTACATTATCCCTCATCGAAAAAGTACACAGTGATCCTTTGAAACATCTAATAACAAAGTTTGAGCGATAATGAAGTTTTTCGTTTTTTGTTGATTCGTCCAAGTAAAAAGCATACGCATTTTCATCCTCGCCTCGGTAATAATACTGTGTCGAAATTTCAATAAAATCAATTCCAGGTTACACTCATATATGTAACATAGAGTGTGAGTTTTTAGAACCGGCTGGTTCGACAACTTCACTACTGTAGAAGATAGCGAAAAAAGTTGTATATGAAAGCTGTAGCCACGGATATGCTCCTTGCTCAGAAAATATTTATACTTCTAATGGGTGATCCATAAGACTACGTGGTGATGCTGTAAAGCTAGATTGAAAGTCCCAACTAAGTTGAGACCTTCAAGCTGGCTAAAACTGGGGTGCCTTTGGGCTGCTCAGTTTACTTACGGTGGGTTGTGGATCCTTGGCAACTTATTCTTTTCCTCTTATAAGAGATGCCAGGCAAAATCACTAACTTTTAACGCGAGATTACTCTAAGGTTCAAAAACTTCAAGAAAAAGGGCGCCAGGAGTTTTCACCTCCAAACTCCAAGGAAGTTAATGAAATTGCCCAACCTCTCCAGAAACACTGAAGGGATGGGTGTAGAAAAAAATTCAAAAGAGAATTAAACAGTAACAAGTATATTGGTTTCTAAAATATAAATTAACTAAATAGTGAGTTGTGACTTATTTACAGTGGTAAAAGGGGACTGCTGGCTTAAGTGAGCGATACAACCTGGCTTGCTTAACGAGGTTGTCTTCTCCTCCTGGATCGGCTTGTGGGCTCCTTCTAACAGCTCCTTCAGAGGGTCCTGGGTCTGGCTCGGCTACCACTTCCGGCCGCCGTCATGCAAAGTATAGAAAAAAGAAGGATTAGTGTCTGGACCCTCTATGGCAAAACCCCAGGATGTAGGAGGTTATGCAAGCTCAGGCGTACTACTTGGCTTTGAATTGAACAATTAAAAGCCCCCTCCCCAACAATTTAGTTGAAACAATATCTACTTAAATTTAACAAAGATCCCTTACAAATTGCTTAAATTCTATACTAAAATTTCTTAAAAGTTAAACACAAAGCTATAGCAGATATCTCCCCACAATGGTTCACAACTGAATCTGCATATATAAAAAAAAGAATATAATTTTAAAATAAAGTACCAATATCGTATCAACAACCTAGATACTTGATAGGCCTTTCAAGTCTAACACTTAAAATAAAACTTAAAAATATGAGTCTTGAAGTGAGCAAGGCTATAGTTCACTAGTTCAAAGCAGTTTAATTGATTTAAGAGGAAATCAAGGCTATGATTCTATTAAGTTACTGCTGGCTCTAGTGCTCCAGAAAGTTAGAATCTTGAAAGATAATACAACCACAAAAAAAATTATCAAGCCCACAAATATTTACTAAAATGTCTCAAAATCAAATATCACAAATAATCCAGAAAAATTGAAACTATATGAACAGTAGTTGCAAGGTATGAGCAACTATACTTCAACAAATACTCTCAGTGCTAAAACTATAGCTCAAAAAAAAATAAAAATCTATGTACGTTCAGTCTCACACAGAT
This sequence comes from Callosobruchus maculatus, assembly GCA_951848785.1. Classification (NCBI taxonomy): domain Eukaryota; kingdom Metazoa; phylum Arthropoda; class Insecta; order Coleoptera; family Chrysomelidae; genus Callosobruchus; species Callosobruchus maculatus. The sequence goes on along the minus strand of CATOUR010000021.1, from coordinate 3,651,344 downwards.
GTACTTCGGTAGGCTGTATCGGTTGTAAAGATGGAAAAATTTGTCAAATTATACAGCAAAATTACAGCTCAAAATTTGCAAAATGTGTGTGAGCACACTCAAAAACGATCAAACTATACCAAAATAAAGAAAGATGCTTCTCTCTCTCTCTCTCAAAAAATGTACGAAAGGGGCAATACTGAACAAGGTTAGACACCTATGCAAAAGTGCTCATTAGCTGCCCAAAATGGCGGAAACAATAAACTAAGCAATTTTTACACAAACTCTACCAAATAAAAAAAAAGGTGTGCTCTCTCTTTCTCTCTCAAAAAAGTACAGATGAGCAACAAAAAAAAATGAAAAGCGGAATGAAGGTCACACTTGGAGGTGACTACAAACTCTAGATGCGAAAGTACGTAAAATAGCTCGATAGCTGCCAATATGGCGATCAAATTGAAATAAGCAACTTTTACGTACCTTCTATATCCAAAGTAGCAGGAACAGCTTGTAGTCACGCTCCTGTGAATCCTTCCAGGGTCTAGAAGTAGGTGGAAAAGGGCGTGTATTCCTTTAGATTGACATCAGCACCAGGTACCAAGTCAGTTTCTTCGGGAAGCAGATGCACACACTTGGGCTGAAAACACATATATAACACAGTACGGCATTCACAATCTGACTCGAAAATGAAACTAAATCAAATCAACAATATCGATTTTAGATACTAAAGGTTCGATATCAACGGTATGCTAGCAAAAATTCAAAAGAGTCGCTGGTTTAACAACGCGGCACACTAAAACAGAAATATAGAGTCCAAGAAAAATGGCGGAATATTCACAATTCACAAATAATTGTCCGTGTTACAGGGTTAGGTACTTCAAATAGAAATCTCGCGAAAAGAGAGTTAATAACTTCAAAGTCTACCCCCCAGACAAATAAAAGAATCTATTTCATGAACATGACGGAAGGCCCAAATGAAAAAAAAAGAAAAACCTAATTTAAAGATGGCAGAATGCCGGATCGATACACTTGACCTGTTGCAGTTGCAGAGAGAGAGCAGAAGCAGAAGCAGAAGGAAGCTAGGGAGAGACACGCCTATTTATAATTTTTCGTCGGAAATCACGAAAACTTCTCGAAAGTTCCGAATTTTAATAGCCAACTGACCAATCACACCAGGCCCCTAGTTAGGCAGTGCCGCCAACGGCTCACTACCAACCCAACCTCAAAGTAACTATAGTCTTAATTGCAAACCGGGACAGAATTACTATTAACAAAATAAACTCATAATAGGGAACGAAAAATGCACTAAGAGAATGAAACTAACAACTTTGCAAGTCTAAATTCTATAGACAACAATATAGTAACAGGTTAAAATTTCCACATGCGAGTCTGGTTGCATATACCACATATCCATCGGGAAAAAAACACATTTCAGGCGTATGATCGGTATCCATAGGCGCGGAAAAGGGGTTCTTCCAATAGCGTAACGGCAAAGCATACGGGAGGAACAGATATCTACCTGTCAATCGGATATAATTCTGGAAGAATTAATCTATAAAGGAGTCACAGACGACGTGTAACGAAATTAACAAAAATTTCGTTACACATCCCTCCCACCAGGAAAAATTCGAGAAGCCATTCGAGAATTTTCAAACTAACTGATGCTAAACTACAGATGAAGGTACTAATCAACCTGAAATTAGAGAATACCACAGTACGAGCACAAAAAAAAATCACTGACAAACCTTGCAAAGGTTATACATAAGCATTATGACAACCGACACTAACCCAAGTACAACTAAGGTGAGAATGTCAATAATATTAACCCAAAATAACCTAAAATAACTTAACCTAAATACCACAGCGGATCTCTCCAGTCAAATAGACCAGGGGAGGAGAGTCGCCACCCTCGAGTCACTACCCAATTGGAACAAACCATTTCGCTAAAAGATCTTAAATCAGCGCCGTAGGTTTGGTTCCACCTTGCCACCAGTCGTCTATTGGCGCAGGGACTCGACGGGAACAACGCACCAGCCAAGGGTTGTTTGGTTTCAAGATCATGACAGCAAAAAAAAAAACAAAAAAAACTCTTGTAGTTTGACTACAAGTAAGTGAATTATAGTATCCACCAGACTAAAAAGAGAACAGGTTTAAAGAGAGTCTGTAGGGTACTAACCAAAACCTGCCTCCACAGACAATGACGCGGTCTCAGTCCAACAATGTTGCTGGCAATCTTCCGCTACAACCTGGACAAAGGAGCTGAGATAGAATGCAGTAGTGACAGCAAGCATGCGCCAAGTCTCCAGTGAGAAACTACCGACTGTCACCCCCCAACATTTATCCTTCCAGAGTCCATCGCTACTGAAAGCTGTTGCTTCGGAACTCACCAGCAGCCACTGCAAAAATGGCCAAAAAAACTACAAAAGTGCCTATTCACTTCAGGTCACTATACTAAACTGTCAAATCCGGGAACTAATATACGAAGTGCCTATTCACATTCAGGACACTATACCTAATAACTAAAATGTCAAATCCGGGAACTAATATACAAACGACAAAATCGGTAAATGCACTCAAATAAGCAAATGAGTCATCAGGGAAAAAAAACCAAACAGTAATGAACAATATCCAACATAAGTTGTCACAGCAAAATGACAAGTCACATTTCACGCTATGACCAATCATATCTATAACAAATGAACCTAAACCAAATGCATACATCATATAAAAAAAATAACCATAAGTACCAGACAATAACAATCCCTAACGACACTCTTGCATACTGATGCTATCAGCAATGCTGTTTGGACGTAAATCACCTAAGGTGATTAGACAAAGATGTTGCTTCGTCCATAAGTAGCCTGTTGGAAGACTTGTACTCCCACCCGGTAATTTTCCGGTGCTGTAGCATTCCTCAGGCACTGATGCTTGAGCAGAAAGAAGTACCTTTTTTCCCCACAAACATACCATGCCAGCCCGTATCAGCAGGGCAATGTCCTTAAAGACGTGGCAATTAACCCCCATCATCACTGGCTTCAGACTCTAGTTCAGAGGCTGCTTCCAAGTCTGGAACTGGATCTGGATCATCATCAGAATCCAGCCCTGTATCATCCTTTTTAAGATCCTTGACATGCCAGTTGCCCAAGTCGTTACCATACTTGTCCACCAAATTATATACCAAAGGGGACAAAACCTTATTAACAATACAAGGAACATATTTGGGGGACAATTTAGCATTAAAATGATCAGCAGCCTTAGATAACACATAATTAACCTTCCAAACCTTTTCACCCTCAGAAAATTGGGCGGGCCTACGCCTTAGGTTATAAGTTTCAGCATTGCGAAGGTAATCCTTTTTGATTCGTTCTCGAACCTTCGAAAACATTTCCGTCATCCCCTGAACATCATCTAACCTGGCGTTCTTGTCAGAAATTTCAACAATGTTCCTGGCATTATCAGAAATCTTTCCAAAGTAGTCTCCTGAAACAGGAACATTTCTAGCAAAAGTTAAGAAAGCTGAGGAATATCCAGTCACATCATGTTTTGCTAAACGCAAACCCTGAGCAATTTTGAAAATAGACTGATCCCAAGTTTTCTGATCTTCCTTAATATATGACCTAATGGCTGTGATAATAACTCTATTTTGACGAGTAAGACAGAAGGAATTCTGCCGGTCTATTTTGACGCTCTGTATGGTTGATTTGTGCATGATACCTGGCATTATACCATATTTTCTGAACTTTATATTCCTCCATAAGGTTTTTAAAATCTTTACTCCTAAACTGAGGTCCATTGTCACATACTATAATCTGAGGCACACCAAATATAAGGAAAACATTATTCTCTAAAAACCTATTTATGTGCTGGACTGTAGCTTTACGAAGGGGCTGAACTAACGTGAATTTGGTAAACCAATCTATGACCACAAAAAGATATTGATTCCCACTTTTAGATCTAGGATAAGGACCTAAAAGATCACAACTGACCCATTGAAACGGAAAATTAATGTTTTTATATGAGCCCAATAAACCTGCTTTAGGCAGATTAGAAGCTTTACAACTAGCACAAGTCCTACAACTCTTAATATATCTATATACATCTTTATGAAGAAATGGCCAATAATACAGTTCTGATATACGAGAAATGGTCTTAGAAACACCTAAATGAGCAGCGGTCTCATTATCATGATACATTTTAATTACTTCTTTACGATGTGCTCGAGGCACCACAATCTTCCAGTCTGTTAAATTACCCACTAAAGAATCTCTACTAAATATATGTTTATACAAAATGCCATTTTCTACCTTATAAGAAGGATAATCATCAGGCTTTTCTTGGACGTTCTGAATCATTTTAGTGTACCACCCATCAAGTTTTACTGTATCTAAGTTAAGAACTGCTACTGATCGAGATAAGGCATCAGCTACTACATTCTGGGATCCTTTTCTATGTACTATTGTAAAATCAAACTGAGAAAGTTTAACTGCCCAACGGGCTAGTCTGCCACTAGGGTTATTCATATTGTTTAACCAAATCAGTGAAGCATGATCAGTGATTACAGTAAAATGTGTGCCCTCAATGTATCCCCTAAACTTTTCAATGGCAACAATAATGCTGTACAGCTCTTTTTCAGTTACAGTGTACTTCCTCCTTGTTCAGGGTCTTACTAGCATACGCTATGGGATGCTCTATGCCATCAGTTTCCTGATATAATACAGAACCAACTCCGGTATCTGAAGCATCACAATATAAAATAAAAGGCTTTGAAAAGTCAGGTGAAGCTAGGACTGGAGCAGTTGTTAGGCTCTCCTTGATCTGAGCAAATGCACGATCAGCTTCCTCTGTCCATTCAATGCTTTGACCCTTTTTGCGTCCTTTCAAAAGGTCAGAAATGGGACTACAGTTTGAGGCAAAATCTTTTAGAAAGCGTCGGTAGTAGCCAACTAAACCGATCAAACGTCTAACTTGGGTGGTGGTCTTAGGGACTGGATAATCAACAATAGCAGATACTTTCTGTATCTGTACGAAGGCCTTTCTCATCATCAACAAAACCAAGAAATTTCAATGAGGGTCTGCAAAATTCACATTTTTCAAAGTTAACTGTAAGACCAGCCTGTTTCAATCTTTCAAAAAGTTTTCTCAAAATGTCCAAATGCAAATCAAAATCTGGTGTAGCAATTACAATGTCATCAAGGTAATAGAAAACATAAGGTTCTAATGCTGGACCAATAACCATGTCCATCAAACGACACATGCTCTGAGCGGAACATGATAAACCAAAGGGCATGACACAAAATTCAAAAAGTCCTCGTCGTCTAACAGCAAAAGCAGTTTTCGGTCTTGATTTCTCATCTAAAGGGATTTGAAAAAATGCAGATTTTAAGTCAATTGATGACAAGAATCTAGCATCTCTCAACTTATTAATCACTGAGTCAATGAGGGGCATAGGATATGCATCTTTACAAGTCACAGAGTTAAGCTTGCGTCCGTCAAAACAGATTCTATACTCTCCAGAAGCTTTCCTCACAAGCCAAAGTGGACTACACCACTCGGAATTTGATCTCTGAATAAGACCCTGCTTTAACATCTGATCGATTTCATTGTCAAGATGTTTCTGCATTGCTGGTGACAAAGGGTATTGTGCCTAATTGGTTTGGTTTGACCAGTATCAATGTGATGGGTCAGAAGGTGAGTTCTTCCTATTCTATCAGTAGGGCCAATTGACTTGAATAGGTCAATCACTTTTGAAAGTTTGGCCTTCTGTTGGGGATTCAGATTTTCAGCAGGACAAATAGTGTTCACCACACAAACTGACATCTGATGCTGATTATCTGAAAAATTGGCATGAACTCTGAAAGCTTTTAAGAAGTCAATACCCAAAACAAGACTATAATTAATAGATGGAATTACCCAAATTTGTACATCCCTTGTCATGTTACCAAGAGTGATGGGTACAGTAAATTTTCCAATGGTAGCCTGTGGAACACCATCTGCAGTTGTTACTTGCAGAGAATAATCTAAAGAAAGATTCACATTCCATTTTTCAAGCAAGGCAAAACCAGAGTTTCCCAAAATTGAAACACTTCTGCCAGAATCAGCAAGAGCTATAAAAGTCTCACCTAAGATTTGGACTTCTAGATAGGGTCTCTCATCACCAGGTTTAGACACAAACATGGGACAGACCTTCTTACATGGGTCTTCCAATAAGGTACAAGGGTTCGGATTCTCTACAGGGGAGACAAACTCTACTTTTGTTTTTGCTCTCCTTTCTGGGATTTCTTTCGATTGTTTGGAGACGACTGAGCCAGAGCTTCGGCCTGCGCAGGACCTTGAACTGGGGTACCTGCGTCGTCCAGTCTTACAGTTTCTCGAACACCTATGACACCTGGGCTTGATCACTCCTTGTGATCCACAACCAAAACAAAATCTTGATCTAGGACTTGAACATTTGGAAAACACATGTCCAGTTTGATGACAATTCCAACACTCATCCTTAGATATAGAAGAAACATCAAAGGACTCACTATTAAACACCCTTCTGTTTTCTCTGGGATTATCCCTAGATGTTGAAAGGTAGGCAGTCTGGTTCTAAGAAACTAGAGTTACTAGGGGTAGGAAGTTTATACCTATCAGACCAACTTCTAGACACCTCTAGCTTTTTGCAGAGAGTTGTCAGCTCTGACACTGTATTGATGTCATGAAGAGCTAGTTGGGCTACGTAAAATGGCAAGAGATTGCGCCTGATTTTGTTGACCATGGTCTTCTCATCAGGTTTTTCAGGGAGACGGTTAAACAGTCCCTCCATAGCACAAATATACAAAGAAACTCGTTCATCAGAACCTTGAGTTCTATTATTGATCTCCTGCATCAGGTCCTCCTGATACTGATAAGGCAAGAAATCTTCCTGCAACTTAGCAACCAAACTGTCCCAGTCTGAAAACCTAGATCTGTTAACATTAAACCAAATCCAAGCTTTATCCTTGAATCGATCACCAGCTGAAAGAAATAACTCATTTTTCTGTACAAAGCGGGAAAGTCTCATGGACTCAACCTTTTCTAAAAAGGAGACAACGGACTCATTTGAAGTCCCTTTAAAACACAAATTCCACTTATATGGTAAGACAGGCTTAGGGTTTGAGAAAATTGGAGCTGGAGGCTAGTTGCAGGTGCAACCTTTTCATCTAGCTCAGCTTCCAATTTTAAAAGAAGCAGAAGCAAACGTTGCTTCATGGCTTCCTGACTTTCATCATCGGTTCTTAAGCGATTGATCCTACCAGAAACATGGGTCAAACGAGATACAAGCCTCTTGTGTTCAGAACTACCAGTAGAACTGACAAAAGTTGCTATCTTCTGCTCTAAATCGGTCAATGACGTTTTGATTGCATCGACATCGTCATCATGAGGCTGAACTATAAATGACTCAATGAAAGATCTGTGAGCTCGTTCTTGACTGAACAACCCTCTCAGTACCTTTCGTTTGTCATCCATACTACCAGATGGTTGGATACCTCTCACACGGAGTTCATAGTCTAGTTCTGCACTCAATAAATGACCTGCGTCCATTTTGGGAATCAAAATCTAAATCACTCAAATATCAAGAATCGACAAAAGATATACTGCTTACAGCAGTCAATAAGATAAATGGTCAATAATCAAAAATATTCAATAACTCACAGATACTCGAAATCAGCAAGATAAATGGGTAATAATCAGAGAATATTCAATAAGTCCAAAATACTCAAAATGTAGGCAATCAATAAAAATCAATAATCAGTGGCTATATACTCAAAGATCAATCAATAAGAATCAATGATCAATATATACTCAAAAATGTAGGCAAGATAAAATCTTAAACGCAATAAATATTTCTCAAAGGTGATACTATCAGGAAAAAATCTAAATGCCAAAATATCAAAATAAATTCAAAAGATTAATAGTTATTCGAAATATTGGCAAAATAACTGCAGCAAAATTCAATAAAATTTAGAATAATGGCAAACTATAAAAAACTGACTCTAGTCAACTCACTTCAAAAGTTCACTCTACACCTCTCTTCAGGCTTCGAAGAAAGAAAAGAACAAATCGCCAAATCGTGCCCTCACAGCGGGCGCCTTTGGGCTGCTCAGTTTACTTACGGTGGGTTGTGGATCCTTGGCAACTTATTCTTTTCCTCTTATAAGAGATGTCAGGCAAAATTACTAACTTTTCACGCGAGATTACTCTAAGGTTCAAAAACTTCAAGAAAAAGGGCGCCAGGAGTTTTCACCTCCAAACTCCAAGCAAGTTAATGAAATTGCCCAACCTCTCCAGAAACACTGAAGGGATGGGTGTAGAAAAAAATTCAAAAGAGAATTAAACAGTAACAAGTATATTGGTTTCTAAAATATAAATTAACTAAATAGTGAGTTGTGACTTATTTACAGTGGTAAAAGGAGACTGCTGGCTTAAGTGAGCGATACAACCTGGCTTGCTTAACGAGGTTGTCTTCTCCTCCTGGGTCGGCTTGTGGGCTCCTTCTAACAGCTCCTTCAGAGGGTCTTTCTCGGCTACCACTTCCGGCCGCCGTCATGCAAAGTATAGAAAAAAGAAGGATTAGTGTCTGGACCCTCTATGGTAAAACCCCAGGATGTAGGAGGTTATGCAAGCTCAGGCGTACTACTTGGCTTTGAATTGAACAATTAAAAGCCCCCTCCCCAACAATTTAGTTGAAACAATATCTACTTAAATTTAACAAAGATCCCTTACAAATTGCTTAAATTCTATACTAAAATTTCTTAAAAGTTAAACACAAAGCTATAGCAGATATCTCCCCACAATGGTTCACAATTAAATCTGCATATATAAAAAAAAGAATATAATTTTAAAATAAAGTACCAATATCGTATCAACAAAGTATCACCTAACCTAGATACTTGATAGGCCTTTCAAGTCTAACACTTAAAATAAAACTTAAAAATATGAGTCTTGAAGTGAGCAAGGCTATAGTTCACTAGTTCAAAGCAGTTTAATTGATTTAAGAGGAAATCGAGGCTATGATTCTATTAAGTTACTGCTGGCTCTAGTGCTCCAGAAAGTTAGAATCTTGAAAGGTAATACAACCGCAAAAAAAAATTATCAAGCCCACAAATATTTACTAAAATGTCTCAAAATCAAATACCACAAATAATCCAGAAAAATTGAAACTATATGAACAGTAGTTGCAAGGTATGAGCAACTATACTTCAACAAATACTCTCACTGCTAAAACTATAGCTCAAAAAAAAATAAAAATCTATGAGTACGTTCAGTCTCACACAGATGTACTTCGGTAGGCTGTATCGGTTGTAAAGATGGAGAAATTTGTCAAATTCATACAGCAAAATTACAGCTCAAAATTTGCAAAACGTGTGTGAGCACACTCAAAAACGATCAAACTATACCAAAATAAAGAAAGATGCTTCTCTCTCTCTCTCTCTCTCTCAAAAAATGTACGAAAGGGGCAATACTGAACAAGGTTAGACACCTATGCAAAAGTGCTCATTAGCTGCCCAAAATGGCGGAAACAATAAACTAAGCAATTTTTACACAGACTCTACCAGATAAAAAAAAAGGTGTGCTCTCTCTCTCTCTCTCTCTCAAAAAAGTACAAATGAGCAACAAAAAAAAAGGAAAAGCGGAATGAAGGTCACACTTGGAGGTGACTACAAACTCTAGATGCGAAAGTACGTAAAATAGCTCGATAGCTGCCAATATGGCGATCAAATTGAAATAAGCAACTTTTACGTACCTTCTATATCCAAAGTAGCAGGAACAGCTTGTAGTCACACTCCTGTGAATCCTTCCAGGGTCTAGAAGTAGGTGGAAAAGGGCGTGTATTCCTTTAGATTGACATCAGCACCAGGTACCAGGTCAGTTTCTTCGGGAAGCAGATGCACACACTTGGGCTGAAAGCACATATATAACACAGTACGGCATTCACAATCTGACTCGAAAATGAAACTAAATCAAATCAACAATATCGATTTTAGATACTAAAGGTTCGATATCAACGGTATGCTAGCAAAAATTCAAAAGAGTCGCTGGTTTAACAACGCGGCACACTAAAACAGAAATATAGAGTCCAAGAAAAATGGCGGAATATTCACAATTCACAAATAATTGTCCGTGTTACAGGGTTAGGTACTTCAAATAGAAATCTCGCGAAAAGAGAGTTAATAACTTCAAAGTCTACCCCCATGACAAATAAAAGAATCTATTTCATGAACATGAGGGAAGGCCCAAATGAAAAAAAAAGAAAAACCTAATTTAAAGATGGCAGAATGCCGGATGGATACACTTGACCTGTTGCAGTTGCAGAGAGAGAGCAGAAGCAGAAGCAGAAGGAAGCTAGGGAGAGACACGCCTATTTATAATTTTTCGTCGGAAATCACGAAAACTTCTCGAAAGTTCCGAATTTTAATAGCCAACTGACCAATCACACCAGGCCCCTAGTTAGGCAGTGCCGCCAACGGCTCACTACCAACCCAACCTCAAAGTAACTATAGTCTTAATTGCAAACCGGTACAGAATTACTATTATTAACAAAATAAACTCATAATAGGGAACGAAAAATGCACTAAGAGAATGAAACTAACAACTTTGCAAGTCTAAATTCTATAGACAACAATATAGTAACAGGTTAAAATTTCCACATGCGAGTCTGGTTGCATATACCACATATCCATCGGGAAAAAAACACATTTCAGGCGTATGATCGGTATCCATAGGCGCGGAAAAGGGGTTCTTCCAATAGCGTAACGGCAAAGCATACGGGAGGAACAGATATCTACCTGTCAATCGGATATAATTCTGGAAGAATTAATCTATAAAGGAGTCACAGACGACGTGTAACGAAATTAACAAAAATTTCGTTACAATGCAAACATGCATTTTTTAAATGACAAATCCTATATATTATTCCTTATTCAAGTTCTACTAATGATTTCCATTCTTCCAATATAGGGTATTGTTACATTATACAGGGTATTTCAAAAGTTATGACCATTTTTGTATCCAAATCGCTGTCAAATGAACGTACCGCATATCAATAAGTGATAAATCAAAAATCATTTTTTACGCGGATGGATGAAAAATATCCTCTAGTTTTACAATCGGCGATAAAAAAAAGCCTGCAACGCATATTCGTATACAGGGTGATGTATAATGCAAAATCTAGATTTTCCCTCTTTTTTTAAATGTAACCATCAATATTTTATTATACCAAAGAATTGATTTTAATGTGCTCTTTCATATTTGTATAGCACTTATTATGGCTGCATTCATTAGTTTCTGAGATATTCCGATTTTACTACAAATTTTAAATATACCTTCTACTTGTTTACTAAAATTTATTTATTTTAAGAAAATACTATCAAATTTGACCTTTACCTAACAAACGACTAAAATATAAGGCCATAATAGTACTTGATCAAGTCAAAACACTGAATTAACGAGATAATATAGGTCAAGTGAGCTGAGGAAACAATTTTATAGACGTCATGCATAATTATAAAGCAAATCTATCAGGTAAGCTATGAAATATTAAACGACACAGTCAAAATAAAACGATTCTTCAACCTTTCAAACGCATCAGTTTTAGAGTGCCTCCGTTCTGGATATTACTGTCCATAGTTGATGTTCTAGAGCCAAGTAGGCAATTTCTCAAAGATTCTTCTAAATACCCTCAATGGAAAGATTTATTTTTAAAGCTGTTTTTTCACACAGTACGGAATTATTGAGCAGCTTATGAAAACTGTCAATGTTTTAAAGCCCACCTGTTAAATCTGCTTGATAATTATGCATGACGCCTAAAAAATTGTTTCCTCAGCATACTTGACTTTATTATCTCGATGATTTGGGGTTTTGACTTCATCAAATACTATCATGACCTTATAATTTAGCTGTTCGTTAGTTAAAAAACAAATTCGATAGTACTTTCTCAAAATAAATAAATTTCAGTACACAAATAGAAGAGTATATTTTAAATTTACCGAAAAATTCGAAATATCTTGGAAACTGATGGACCTAGGTACAACAAGTAATTTAAAAAATTTAAATTTAAAAAATGAGGAAATCTGGATTTTGCATTCTACATCACCCTGTATACCAATATGCGTCGGGAGCTTTTTTATAGCCGATTTTGAAACTAAAGAACATTTTTAATCTTTCCGTGTAAAAAAATAATCTTTGATTCATTATTTTTTGATATACATATTGGATATAAAAACGGTAATAACTTTTGAAATATCCTGTATAATGTTATAATACCTTATATTGTGAGAAGAGAAATTATTAGTAGAATCTAAAAATGGGATAATATATAGGGTGTCTTATTCAAAAAAATATACACTTGCATCACCACGTAGTCATGGATCACCCTGTATAAATCAAAATATTTTCTGAGCAAGGAGTATATCCGTGGCTGCAACTTTTATGTACAACTTTTTTTGCTATCTCCTACAGTAGTGGAGTTATCGAGCCGGTACTACAAACTCACCCTGTATATACAACAGAAAAAGTCCTTAATTTCTGTAATAATGTTCCGATGGACCCAGAAAAGTGTATCAATATGTCGCTAGGTCTTTTTTCGCTGGTCAGTCAATGATGAGCCTCTTATGCATACAAAAACTTTTTCAGTTTTGCAACCCTCCACCCCCCAACGACCCCATTTTCACCCCACCAAAAAAAAGTAGAAAGTTATCAGGAACCTATAAAATTCTTAAAAACGAAGTTTGAGCTCTTTTTATATTTTAAGCTTTTTTATTATTTCTGCGCCGCCACTGACACGATTTATGAAAATCATACGCGTTTTCTATCCTCGCCACGGCAGTAATACTGTGTCAAGATTTGATTAAAATAAATTCAATAGTTTCCTCGTTACACAATACAGAACGGTATAAAGCAATACTCGTATGTTACAAGAAGCAAATTCCTTTGGTTTCTGTAACAGGCAAAGCATTGCTCCAAAAAAAGTTATTTATGTCGCTAGGTCTTCCTTCACAGGTCAACGGATAGTCTGTTATGAATGCAACAAATTTTACAACCTCCACCCCCAACCACCCCAAATTTCACCCCACCCAAAAAAGTAGAAAATGATCAGGAACCCCTAAAGCATCTAAAGACGAAGTTTGAGCTGTTTTTATATTTTTAGTTTTTTTATTAGTTCTGCGCCGCCACTGGCACGATTTATAAAAACCATACGCATTTTCCATTCTCCCCATGGTGGTAAGACTTTGTCAAAATTTCATTAAAATAAATTCAACAGCTTCCTTGTTACACAATACAGAACGATCTAAAGCAATACTCGCATGAAAAAAGTTATTTGTCTTTCTTCACAGGGCAGTGGACAGTCTATCATGAATGCAACAAATTTTTCAATGTTACAACCCCCCAACCCTCAACCACCTCAAATAACCCCACTCAATTATTAGTTCTGCGCCGCCACTGGCACGATTTATAAAAACCATACGCATTTTCCATTCTCCCCATGGTGGTAAGACTTTGTCAAAATTTCATTAAAATATATTCAACAGCTTCCTTGTTACACAATACAGAACGATCTAAAGCAATACTCGCATGAAAAAAGTTATTTGTCTTTCTTCACAGGACAGTGGACAGTCTATCATGAATGCAACAAATTTTTCAATTTCACAACCCCCCAACCCTCAACCACCCCAAATAACACCCCACTCAAAAAAAGTAGAAAATGATCAGGAACACCTAAAACGCCTAAAAACGAAGTTTGAAGAATATTTGAACTTTTTTGTTTTTGATAATTACTCCGCCTCCCATGGTTTCTGTAGTATGTAACGCCTAAAAAAGGGTATTATGCCGCTAGGACTCTCTTTCACAGGTCATTGGACAGCCTATTATGAATACAACAAATTTTTGAGTTTTACAACTCCACATCCCTCAACCAACCCAATTTCACTCACCCCCCACCAAAAAGTATTAAATAACCAGGAACTCCTAAAACACCTAAAAGCGAAATTTGAGGAATATATTTTTTTTGTTTTTCGCTAATTACTCTGCAGCCAATGACCGGTTTTCAAAAATTTAGCAGCATTACCTACTAGGACTCCACAGCATATCGGTGCCCAAATTTCATCACAATCCATGCAGCGGTTACTGAGATTACGAGGGTAGAAAAACGCGACAGACAGACCGACGGAAATGAGTGACGTGAACGTTCATTATGTAGACATCATAAAACGTCCAAAGAGCGTATTATCTCAAAATCGAAAATCGCGATCACAATACTCGTCTAACCTATCGGTGTGGCAAGTAACCCACATAACACTATATCGATATGTACATCCATAGAATGTACATTAGATATTCCAGTTTGAACATGTATATTTTGAATATTCATAGGACGTTAAATGTACATATGAAAAATGATATACACTAGTGTAATATACTATGTATGTTCATTTAGGTATATCCATATGTGAATATACATAAGATGTTGGTCAGTGTATCATATATACATCTAGTAGTTTACGCCTGCGCGAAGTACAACTAGTGCCGCCATTGCTGATTTCTAGTCATTCCGTCGTACGACTCGTTCGCGTCCTTCGCGTGTGTGCTGGTGCTGGTTGTGCCTGATTACCTGATCGAGTGAAATATTGTGCAATGTTACTTATCTTCTTACTACTGATCACACTCACATCCAGCGTTTGACGGTAAGTCATAAGCGGAACAAATCACCTACAAAATTTTATAACCTTGATTTCTTTGTGATTTTAGACATGCCATTCAACAGAAAAGAGATGACAATTACAGTAATCGATTTTGCCAAGTATTATTATTGTAATTAGAAATTGAATTAATAACAATACATAATGAAAGCATAAAGTTTGTTTATCTTACTGCCTCTACATTAAACTTTCATACACTATGCATGTGCCTTAAAGTACATGAATGTACATTTAATGGATATACCATGGATGTGTATATATCCATTGTATGTACCATGTATATAATATGCATGTACATTAGACGTCCATATGTACATTCTATGGATATGCCATGGATGTGAAAGTTCGCGACAAACGTACATGCAATGTATATTTTTTTGATGTCTATTTGACATCCATTGGACATTCTTGCTCCATTTGTGGATACACATATCCATTGATTTGATATCCATTGTATGTACATTGTATATACTTTTGTTATGTGGGAAAAGGGCTAGAAGGATGGTGCAGTGTATTACCTTGTCATTGAAACCTATAAAAATCCGAATTAGAACCTCTCACAGATACTATACTGGGCACTAGGTAAAAATTGAATCATTGCTGCTGAATACTTTCAGAGATTTTCTCAAATCTACCAAAGCTTATCAAGAAGCTGCCTGCTTTAGTGAATAACTGTGTTTCGTGCTCCTTTGTTTTGTTCTTGACGTTGTTTGATTCGTGGCTTGTCAAACTTACACCAAAACTCATATAAGATAAACGGGCAGCTCTTTTACAAATAAGGATGACTCGTTTTGCATACATTACAAGCAAATGTTTTAGAATAAAAAATATTCCCAATGATGATAATTTTTACACTCTTTTACTCTCCACTAGTAATCGCGGTAGATATAAACTCAGACCCTCTCATCTCTTCTGGGTATTTATAATTGTTCCAATAATTTGTCAGTCTGATTCCAGGTAATATAAGAGACACAATTTTTTATAGGGCATTCCATGAACTGCCCTCGTGTTAGTAAAATATTTATTATTTGAAAGAGAATTGTCAGAACGAAAGTGATAAAAATAAAAGACACTCATGGCCGTACCTTGTCTAAAGATTGTGGTATTATGACCATCTACTCACTTCACATTTTTAATTGCATTGTATATGTTAAAAAAGGTATGTCTGATCCTGAACAGAGAGACGCCGAAAAACTGTTGTATAGTTGAAGACCTAACTACAACGTGAAACTCCCTGTGCACCGTCTAGCACTCACGTCAAAGAGTCCTAACGTAATGCTGGTAAAATTACATAATAAGCTGCCTGTAGTAATTAAAGAGATAAATTCTGTGTCGTCATTCGTAGAGGCTCTTAAAAAATATTTTTAGAGAACCCTTTTTACTCCATAAAGGAGTAAATGAATTACGAATGTTAATGTGTTATTGAGGGTACTAGTTACACGGTTCGTACCAAGTAGTATTAACATAACTTTTCTTAGGTTAGATTCATTAATGAGAGTTTCGAGTGATTCAATTTTACACCAAAAAAGTACTTTATAAGAGTCAGATATAAAAACAAATTCATACGCTGTATTAGCTTTTATAACATATTCCTATGAATTTCACTAAAATGTTGCCAGCAGTTTCTGCAAAATCGTAAAAAATATATATATCATTTTTGTTTCTTTAACGCCCTGTATCTTGAATATGGAAGGCGTTAGGAATTTTTTGTAATTAGCAAATCCCAAATTATTTTTCAGCATTCTACATATCCTAGAGATGGGGTCACTTTTTTTTTAAACACCATGTATACACGTCGCGCTCCTATTGGTCCATGGGTGATTAGGCTATCGGTCTGTCGCATAGCGACCAAATTTGACCAAAAAGCACATCAATAAAATTTTTGATAAAAAAAATATAAAAAAAAGTTGGAAGGCATGGGTTTCGATCCAAAGACCCTCAGATCAGGTTGTTTTAAGATGTTTAATAAAGCTACTAGTTCTTTCTGAGAAACAGGAATAAGGGTTGAATATAATATAATAATAGGTTTCACTTAGGTACACAAATGCATAGGATATTGTCCCCAGTTCGACGCTCTCATCGACGATATGACGGCTAAAGAGACTTTGATAATGTTTGCGATGATCAAAGGACATGGATACTCCGATGCTAAGAAGTTAGCGATGACAATTTCTGAGAACTTGGACTTTCGTGAGCATGTGAATAAACAAGTGAAAAAATTAAGTGGAGGGAACAAGAGGAAACTGAGTGCCGCTGTTGCTATGATCGGGGATCCTCCAGTCTTGTATTTCGATGAACCGACTTCCGGTAAGTTACGTTTACGTCATATCTGCGATCTTA
Organism: Callosobruchus maculatus; assembly: GCA_951848785.1. NCBI lineage: Eukaryota > Metazoa > Arthropoda > Insecta > Coleoptera > Chrysomelidae > Callosobruchus > Callosobruchus maculatus. The sequence continues at coordinate 3,634,311 of CATOUR010000021.1, read as the reverse complement.
CAAGTTACAAAATAATTTGGAATAAGTAACACTCACCCCTAGCTGCGTTTATTTAAATCTTTAAGAATATGAAATGTTACAATTTGTCTTGCTGATGAATCTAAATGAGAACCAGTGATGCAGGTATAAAATAATAATGTTATACAGAACAATGCAAACAAAATTGCCTGCTGTTCAAGAATCAACCATAAGAAAACCAGAAAAAAGTGAGCGAATAATTGTCCTCCTTTAGAATACATGTTGTTAAGTACTTACGTCCCATAACATAATAATATGTGAGATTATAAGCCTTTTTAGAGAAGCATCATAACGCTAACCACTACAGAAGTTCGGCTTTCCTAAGTGGGTTAAACTCAACATGGTGGGGAAGATCAGAGAATGAAGGAACCGCAAAAGTTTTATGATCTTGAAAGTATTTTAATTGTGCTGAATATCATCAGAGATTTTCGCGGATGCGTCCCGAACTGGTTCGGGACTAGTTCGGATAAAAGGCGCATGCACAGAATGAATACGGGCGTGGGAGATATGTAAATCTTGTATGTGAACTGATTTAGTTTAGATCACAGAATTAGTTTACATAAGGATTTATATACCGCGCACTTCCGTAATCATACTGTGGATGCGCCTTTTTATCCGAACTAGTCCCGAACCAGTTGGGACGTATCCGAGAAAATCTCTATTGACCCTTGTGATACCCTACACCGTTAATACACCTGAATATCCGAACAAATGGTGACTCATCTGGATGGCTCTCAATTAGATAACAGACAGGCCTCAGGAGCAGGGTTGTATGTAGAAAGTTGAGGAGTATAAGAGAGTTACTCTTTAGGTTCGTAAACCACCATTTTCGAAGCGGAAGTATATGCTCTCTGCTGCATGCAACTAAGAGGTGAGAAAGGGAACAGAGCAGAAGGCTCACAACTGCTCTGGCAGCGGCTCTGAAAGACAAGACTGAAGGAAGTAACCTTGATGTGGGTACCGGGCGTTCTTGGTAATGAGGAAGCCGATAGATTGGCCAGACTCGGCAGCGGGAGACCGTTTGTTGGCCCGGAACCCGCTATAGGATTATGTAGGCAGCAGGTAACGTCAGCCCTCAAGAAGTGGGTAAACAATCGATGAACAGTGGAGGCAAAGTGAGGGATGCAGGCAAGCTAAGGATTTTATATCCGGGCTGAACACATTTAGGTCAGCATAGCTGCGGAACCAAGGCCACTGGGCCATCAAAACCTCGTGGGTGTTCTGGCAGGGCAATGTAGGCTGAGAATCGATCAATCGATCGAGCTCCAGTGGCGTTCCCGTTTCCGTTTCGTAACTGTGTAAACAAAGAATAGTTACCAAACATGCCTAGCTTTCTGACCTGTACATGCTGTCAAAAATCGTACGAAAGTCATTTAATGCTAAAATGCTCGGTGTGCAGGAAACTCTATAAGAATACTTGCGTTGATGTCACTTCCAACGAGATACGGACACTGAACGGTAACAAAGGATATGAGTGGTCCTGTAAAAATTGTAGGGAGTTTAGTTGTGACTTAAAAGAGTTGAAGACGCTGATACTAAAATTACAAGATGATATACAGACCATGAAAGCGGAAAATGCTAGTTTGAAGCAAGCCTCCGCTTCATTCACTTTTGAAGAGGTGATTGAGGAAATTTCAGAGCGAGCAAAAAGGAAAAAAAATATTCTGCTATTCAAAGTGCCAGAGAAAGACCCACAGCAATCTAATGACAGACACACCGAGGGTGATAGGCAGGAGGTAAAGGCTATACTTCAGGTTGTATCACCTGAATTAAACTGTGATGAAATCAAACCTGTACGTCTTGGCAAATATGAGCGAGGGAAATGTCGTGCAATAAAGATATCGTTCACTGAGGAGGTCACTGTTCGCAACTTGATGAGTAATGCTAGAAAGCTGAAGGATTCTAACTACAAAAACATAAGCATATCCTATGATCGAACACCTAGGCAAATTCAGTTATATAAAGAAGTCAAACGTCAGCTGGATGAAAGGAAGAACGCAGGTGATCATAACTGCCGAATAAAATATATCAATGATGTTCCGAGGATTGTCAATTTAAACTGAACGTGCCCAAGGGAAACTCGAAGCAGCTGGTCTGCGCATACCAAAATGTGCGTGGACTTAACTCCAAAATTGACAACCTTTATCCTGCAGCGTCTGAAAGTGAGTTTGATGTGATTGTTTTCAGTGAGACGTGGTTGAAGGAAGGTGCTTCTAGTTCGGAATTTTTTCCCGACACATATCAGGTTTACCGCAAAGACCGTAAGTTGAATTTAATTAACGTAACAACTGGAGGAGGTGTCTTAATTGCAATAAAAAACTCAATTATGTCGTGTGTCATAGATACGGCTTGCTTCGATACAGATTTTCCTAATATTGACTTTTTGTGCTGTAGATGTAGCTTTTCTCATGAAACACTCTATGTACTCGCACTTTATATACCGCCTCATACATCACTATACGATTTTGATCATTTTTTAGAGGCTCTGGAGCAATGGAATGTATTACATGGACAGAACGTTGTAGTTTTGGGTGACTTTAATGTCTCAAACTTTATTCTAAATGATGAAAGTGATTCAAAAACTAGAACAATCAATAATTTTCTTGCATTTTATAGTTATTCCCAATACAACAATGTTCTTAATACTAATGGAAAAATTTTAGACCTGATTATAAGCAGTTTCTCGTGTGCTGTTGTACTAGATGGAAACCCGTTAGTGCCGATTGATAGTCACCACCCTGCTCTTATAGTTAGGATCTTGCAGATCCAACAAGTGAATTCACCTTTTGAAGCTAATTTGAATCAAAAATTATATAATTACAAGAAAGCGAATTACCCTGCATTATATGAAGCAATTACTGAAACTGACTGGTCTTTTCTGAATGATTATGATGATGTTAATATAGCTGTTGGTAGGTTTTATGATAAACTGTACAATATTTTGGATACACATGTTCCTTTGTATAAAAATTTCAAACGCAAATTTCCTTGTTGGTTTAATTCTGAAATTATCAAAAATATTAAGCAAAAAGAAATATCTCGTAAGAATTATCTGCGTACACGTGACACATATCATGAGAATGAGTTCAAAAGGCTTAGGTCTCTTATAAAACTACAAATCAAAACTGCTTACAATCAGTACATAGATAGAGTAGGAAGTTCATTACAGTCTGACCCTGCAACATTCTGGTCATTTGTGAATCAAAAGAATAAATCATCACGTATTCCTGGGCGAATGTTATACGGTGAAGACGTTCTTGAGGAGCCCCAACTAATTGTTGGCTCCTTCGGTAGCTTCTTTAAAAGTATTTACTCACTACCAGAACCACATAGTCAGACCGACGGAGGCCATATAGATCAGGTTTTTGACGTTGACATAGTATCAGAGCCCATTACAGAGGACGAAATTCTTCAGGCGAATAAAAAATTGAAAAATAAACTAACCTCCGGACCCGATAGAATCCCGTCATTTTTTGTTAAAGATTGTATGCCTGCCTTGGTCAATGCGCTGCTTATAATATTTAATATGATATTACGTAGAACGTCATTCCCTACCAGCTGGAAGGAGTCCAAAGTTTGCCCTGTTTACAAATCTGAAGGCAGGCATGTAATTACTAATTACCGCCAAATTTCGATCATCAATAATTTTGCCAAGCTTTTGGAGATAATTCTATACAGACGCATTTATCGTGTAACTCAAAATCTAATTTCGGTACATTAACACGGTTTTATGGAGAAAAGATCCACTGTAACAAATTTAACGTTGTTTACTCAGTACGCAGCCACTGTGGTGGATAAACAGGGACAGCTGGATGTAGTCTATGTGGACTTTGCAAAAGCATTCGATAAAGTAAATCACGCCGTTCTCATCGAGAAGCTAAAGCTGTCAGGATTCACATAAAAATCAATAGTATTACTAGAATCATATTTAAATAATCGCCGACAATATGTCTCTTATAATGGATATAACTCTGAAACCTATGTAGCGTCGTCAGGTGTCCCGCAAGGGTCAAACCTAGGCCCACTTTTATTTTTATGTTTTATAAATGATTTGTGTGACATTTTCAACTGTAACCGGCTACTGTACGCTGACGACTTGAAACTATTCTTGAAAGTAGGAGGAGCCAGTGATTGTGAGGAACTACAACGTAACTTGTTCTTATTAGAGACTTGGTGCAACGAAAACAAGCTGTTCCTAAATTTAAATAAATGTAAAGTGGTGTCATATGGTCGTGTACACCAGCCAATAGAGTATCCTTATCGTCTGGGAGACATTGTAATTGATCGCTGTGATAGTATGGTAGATTTAGGTGTATTATTTGATTCTAGGTTAAGTTTTGATTCTCATATATTTAAGACGATAGCTGAGACAAATAAATCGTTAGGTTTTATTATTAGGAACTGCAAGCTTATTTGTAATACATTAGCAATTAAGTCACTATACTACGTATACATAAGATCAAAACTTGAATATGGCGCGGTTGTTTGGAATCCATATTATCGATGCTACATAAGTGCTATAGACTATGTACAGAAAAAGTTTTTAAAATATTTGTCTTTTAAAACTGATGGTGTTTACCCTGAGCGAGGCTCAGACTATAATAGGCTACTCTTGCGATTCGATATGGACTCCCTCGAAGACAGACGCAAACATAGTTCAATAATATTCTTATATAAGCTTCTACATGGTCAAATTGACTCATCTGAGCTACTTAATCAAATTCAATTTCTAGTGCCCAGACAAAATTCTAGACAGCATGTTTTATTCTTTTGCGAGAGGGCTCATTCGAATCTTTTACTGAAATCTCCAATTAGAGTTATGTGTAGCAACTATAACAGCCTACATAGAATTTGTGACATATTTAATTGCGATTTAAGCGAATTGAAGCGGCTATTGAAAAATCACTCAATCTCTTAGTTTTTATATATTTTCTAATACTTTTCTTTTCTGTATGCTTTCTTATCTGAGCTATGATTTATTTCTTTCTTTATTTTATATTGTATTATACATATGTTAATTGTCCTGTAAAGGGGGTTTCCTGTTGGGCAATAAAAGCTATTATTATTATTATTATTATTATTATTATTATTATTATTATTGATGTGGGTACCGGGCGTTCTTGGTAATGAGGAAGCCGATAGATTGGCCAGACTCGGCAGCGGGAGACCGTTTGTTGGCCCGGAACCCGCTATAGGATTATGTAGGCAGCAGGTAACGTCAGCCCTCAAGAAGTGGGTAAACAATAGATGAACAGTGGAGGCAAAGTGAGGGATGCAGGCAAGCTAAGGATTTTATATCCGGGCTGAACACATTTAGGTCAGCATAGCTGCGGAACCAAGGCCACTGGGCCATCAAAACCTCGTGGGTGTTCTGGCAGGGCAATGTAGGCTCGGGCAGCATCTATCACTATTAGGAATTGAAGACGACTCCCCATGTATGGGGAGGCCGATGAAACGACCTACCACTTCTTTGCGGAATGTGAGTTGCTAGGCGGGCTGAGATATGAGATCTTCGGATCTGATAAGTGGGTGACACACGAACTGGACTGCCGAAACAAAGTGGTGGCTCGCGGCTCGCAGTGCTGCCCCACATATGAGCCGAGACAAGTTACGAGCAAGATTTCAAACCAGTTGGATCGCCGGCGATTTGCGCGACGGTTTTAAAGTACGCGTGCTTATGGTGACATACAGGCGAAAAAGGTCATCGAGCCATAAGTACGCGTACTTGGTCGTACGTGTATCATCTCTTAAAGACTTCAGCTAGAGGAATTACCCTCACTAAGCTGGGCCGATGTACTGGCCTTTGTTAAAAGGTCGGGAAGGTCCGGCAGGGTGGGGGAGGCAGGTGGTGGTGGCTGAGAGGTTATATTCGAGGATGGTAAAAAGGGCCTACTGGGGCCTACTTGCCAGGCGCGGCCGCTCCACACCTACTACTGCTACTTCTTGTACACATCTAGATAATTTTTTAAGATGTAATTCATGTGAAAATGCTAAGACTTGTAATTTGGAAAACAGTTTTTCCAGTTCTAGGTATTCTTTTATTCCTAACAAATCTTTCCTAATGGAGGATAAATTTGGTTTGTACGGAGACTAAGGGAGTGGTAGAAAAACATTTTTTGTATATGCAAATGGCTTCCCAGTGACCAAGAAATATCTATCTGCTAATATCCAGAGCAGTCTGAGCAAGCTTCCAGTGCCTTTTCAAGACAGATATGTGGCCTTAGCACTTTTTTCTACTATTTATTATCCTATTTTCATAGAGGACAAAATATTAATACCCTAAAAAACACTACCACTCACATATAACATATAACTTACCTAACCACCCAATAAATGAATAAACCATTAAGGATTCAGAGTAATTACAATTATTATCAGTGAAATTTACAACTTATCATCATCTCAGAATAAAACCATATACATATAAGATTACCTTTAATATATCAGTTAAACAGGTACATAAAGGTAGTTATCGCTCAAGGTTCGATCCTTGGGACAATCTTTTATTCCTTTCCCATACCCCTGTAACTGTGAGGTCTATCTCTATGTTCAGGACACTTCAATTGTAGCTCAGTCGAGAACTGGAGACCTATTATACTCCGCGAGGGGCTGCGGCTTGTGGTGGATCGAGTTATTAGAGTGAGGGGATCGATGGATGATCAAAATGAATCATTCGGAAGCCCAGGCGCTGTATTGTACCAAAAAACGTCACAACCATGTAAGGTCTCACTGAACAGTACTCGTATTCCTTGGGTTAACTCTGCCAAGCACCTTGAAATTACTATTGATAAGGGTATGACTTTGCAAAAGCACACTGAAGCGTTTAAAATAAAATTGAAAATCACGTTACGGCTACCCTGCCGTATATTTTGTAGAACATCTAAATCAAGTTTGGTGAATAATATGACTGATTATAAGACCAGCAATTACTTACGCATGCGATGCACGCCAAAATGCAGACGGGAAGCCTGCAGGTACTGCAGAGCAGGACATTGCGAACGATGAATAACGCCTCATGGTATACTTACACCGATACCCTTCACAGGCACCTTGGCATTCCTTACTTGGTGGCAACCCTCAGTTGTGCATCTCAGTGGAATACACAGTATAGCAAGTTCACAAGCACACAAGGCCGCGGTTCGCAAGTGATCGAAATCAAATCGTCCAATTTTGAAAAAAAATATTGCCTTTTTCAAATATCAAACCTCAAAATTACCTTTTCGGATAAACCCAATATTACCGAATTCTAATTGACGGAAACACTGATCTGGATCCGGATAGATTAGTTATATGTCAAACAGCTGTCAAGTGGAATTTCTGATTCCATGGCTTTAACGGATATCGAACAACGAAAATTTGGTTTTAGAATGAAAAACAGATGGTTAAGTAAAGCAGCTATTGATCTGAATCATCCGATCGCAATCACTTACTGTACAAAAATGAACTGACCCTATTTCTGACTCGTTAACCCGATTATAGTTTCCGTAAAGACCTTATGTGTGATCGCTCATTGTATATTTATATTATTTAATAAAAGTGAACAAAAGGAAAGGAATCATCGTTTATTTTGGGCATTCACCACCTAAGGCCAATCCCATGTGCATGTATATTATTATTGGTCCATGCTATTGAAGCAGCATGAAACAAGGGAAAAAGTCTTACATAATATTGTTTTTGTCCAGGAATGGATCCAGCAACGAAATACTACTTCAGAGAGGCACTTCGGAAGATTCGAGATTCAGGGAAGTGCATTATCTTAACTTCTCATAGCCTGGAAGAATGTGAATCGGTCTGCACGCGGTTGGCAATCATGGTTCGCGGCAGATTCATGTGTCTTGGATCGGTCCAGCATCTCAAGAGCAAATTTGCCAAAGGCTGCACCTTCACTATCAAGATAAAGCGGGATGTAAGTCAAGCGGAATTTTCATTATTGAAGCACAGTCACTTGAGTTAAGATTGAAAGATTTTAGTCTGTTTAAAAAGCTCGCTCAAAGCTGACCATACATATTAATAGATCACTGAACCTAGAGGCTCAACTATACCCTGTTACCTGATACTTTAAAGTGCCATCCGTGTCAACAGCTAACAGATGTTCGGCTAGTAATATCTAAAAATCTCCCAGAATGAATCTTGACACATACTTTGACGGCATACGTACAGTATATTAACGAAAAAATGTATTTGTTTTGGCCAAGCATTTTTGCTGTGAATTCTTAGATAGTGAATCAATTTCTTGTGCACAAAAATATAGTCGTTACTTTTTGGCAATGAGTTATTTAGTAGATATATTACTAAGACGGTCCTGACTTGCAGGATTGCCAATTCAGACCACTACTAAAAAATTAAATCTGAGATGCAATTCTTTTAAGTTTAAAGTATCAGGTAAGAAAGTGTAGTTAGCTTCTTTTATAGCAATGCGATAAAGTACAAGTTGACGCTCTTCAACAACAGGTTTTATCAAAAACGAACAAGATTTCATTGTATAAGTTTCCATGAGAAGATGCACATAAAAATGCTAGGCATCTCACAAATATGAACCTAATTCTAAGTTTGATTTCCTCTCTGTACTAGATATTAAGAATTATTATTTTGAGAAAAAAATGATTTATTAGTGATTACCAGTGATGATAACTGATTTACAACCCCAATTAGGCTGATAATAATTTTAATAAGGAAACTAACACTCTCAAGATGACTCGCATTCATAGCACATCAATAAAAAATGTAGTCAAGTTGGTTGACTCAGTACTTCCCACACATTCCGATGATACCAGTTTTATTATTTTCCTACAGCATGAAACTATAGTCTAGATGCCCCTACAATCAAATCATCGCTCGCCCGACCGCAAAAAAGTGTTTTATTCTACTAGGTGCTTCTTTCACAGGCCAATGGACAATATATCACGAATACAACAAATTTTTGAGTTTTACAAACTCCCACCCTCGAACCGCCCCAATTTCACTCCCAACCAAAACAATTTTTAAAATGATCAGGAACCCCTAAAACGTCTAAAACGAAGTTTGAGGTGTTTTTTATATTTTTAGTTCTAAATCATGATTATTTCTTATTTACACTTCAACAGCAAATAATAACCGTCTGAAAGTAAAAAATGTTTTAAATGTCCATAGGGTTATTTACGTTATTCGCCACGGAGGATTACGGCTAAAGTATTTGATAAAAAAGAAAATAATAATTTCGGATCGATAGAGACCCATAAAGGCTACATTTTAAAAATATTTTCATGTTATACAGGGTGTCCCAAAAGCACGAAATGTATCAAAGTTATGTTTTTTAAATGGAATACCCCATATATTATTGCATATTCAGATTCCTTGGTGAATTCTAGTGTGACTTTATGTATAATACATGGGACGAACCGTTTAGGTGTAAACCACCATTTTCGGTATAAGTAGATATCAGGAAAAACATATCGCAGGGACTATAAAATTTGGAAGGCTGTAACTTTGCCGAACTACTAAGTATAAAATGCGTCAGCTTTGATGAGGCTGTCAAACTTAAATTACGTTTATGCTTGGAGAAATTGGTCGATTAATTAGGGAAAGTACGATCAGCGATAACTTGATCTTTTCAAATAGGAATGCCCAATTTTTTTATACGGTTAAACGTAGAATTTGATAACCTTTCCAATGATATAACGTTGTGAATATCAATCTCTGGTAGTTTTCATTTAATTTAAAATTTCAAACAATTCGGCGTTTTTCAATTTTCCTACCTATAAGCAACGTAGCAGGCCATGAAATATAAACAAAAACCTGTTCAGGTAGAAGAAAACAACTAACTTAGCAGAAAAGTACAAACGAACTAGACTAAAGGGACAAGACTATAAAAATTACTCCCAACAAACAAAGTCTAACCAGAAACAACGGTGGTAACATATCTTTGGTGAAAGAGAAGCTGGAGTATGGCAGAAGTGGATTTATTCACGGCCTTTTAGCTACTGCAATGTACTAGAGATTGGCAATATGAGAGGAAATGAAAAACTGTGTTTCTGACATAGTCCCATGTCGGAGGAAATTCACCCATCAAATTCTTATACGCCAAATTTCAAAAAATGCAGAAGCTTTTACAATGTTTAGTAATTGATAGTTTCTTTTAATAAACATTGTCAAAAACTAAAAGGTCATTTATCATATATTTAAATAAAAGAGGTTTCTTGTTCGTTCTACCGTTGCCGTTACCGTACATGTTGCAAAATGTACTTCGAAGTTTCATGGGTCGCATGACTTGTTATATTGTAGAAAATGAACAACATTATGAGCATCTGCTGTAACCGCCTTTACATTATATTTTACTTCCCACACCGATAGGTGAGGCAAGCATTGTGATTGTGCATTGTGCGAAAATTTTCAACTTTGAGATAATACACTCTTTGGGCGTTTTATGATATTTACATAACGAAAATCCACGTCATCCATTTCCGTCGGTCTGTCTGACGGTCTCTATATCAGGTTAAATGCGAAAGCAAACAAAATATGAAAAAAATTACAACTGCAGTTATTCCAATCGTTTGGTTCACAGAAAAATCGGAAAAATGAAGGGTACCGGCGGGATTCAAACCAGCATCTCCGGCATTCTAGGCGACCAGCCCGTTACCAACTATGCTATGGATCATGGAATGAAATCCTGGCCAACTGAGGATTCGTACTTCAGTAACATAGAGAGCTGTCGGCAAATAGCGGTGGGAGATTCACACTCACCCAACTGCCGATTAGATGTCTCTGGATGATTGAAATACATGGTTCGCAGAGATGGTGGGTGTCGATGGAGTCGACACCATGTCGTCGGCGCTGTAAATCGACTGTAGTACGGGGAACCGTAGCATAGTTGGTAACGCGCTGGCCTAGAATGCCGGAGACGCTGATTCGAATTCAGCCGGTACCCTTCATTTTTTCAATTTTTCTGTGAACCAAATGATTGGAATCATCTCCCTCTTGCGGAGTAAGCAAGCGCCTTTCATTTCAACTACAGTTATGTTATTTTATTTACAGACGAATGAAACCAGCATCAATAACATACAGAAATATGTAAATGACAACTTGCCATCGGCTCGGTTAAGCGAGAAGTACCAAGATATGTTAACCTACAAGATCACAGGTACCGAGATCCCTTGGTCGAAAATTTTCAGTATTTTAGAAGGAGCAAGGCGCAGCATTAAGGATATAGAAGACTACTCCTTGACACAGAGCAGTTTGGAACAGGTGAATATGACGTTACATCGATATTGAGGCGACACCTTTTCAGTACAAAAGATAGATAATTGAATTCCATGGAAATTGCCTTGCTGATTTTTTAAAATGTCACAGAGTCCTATAAGATTTGATTTTATAGTTTTATAGTAGTACCTTGATTCCATTAGATAACGGGACTTCATATTTTTTGTGCATTTGATATCATTGTGAGTAATTCCAAATGTTATTTAGCAGAATCATTACGTAAATTCACAACCACTTGACTAATTTAAATTAAGTCACTATATACAATATCAGCTCGCGAATATTTACAATTCGCAGTGATGGCAATATTCTATAAAATCATAGAAAGATCCAATACTGAGGCATTTCAAACTACACAAGTTTAGCACTGTGGTATTGATGCTAAAAAAAATCTACATCTATCTAGCAACGTAATTAGGAAGTAACCAGTCACGTAAGATTCCTAGAAAAAAATATTCATAATATTTTAATAATTAGTTCTAATACCAACAAAGGATGCAAATTGAAAATGGCTATCATATTCTATATTTCACTATAGTCATTACTAGGAACATAATCAGTTAGAAATGAAAGTAAGCTTTCGAGTCAGGCAGTAATAAGTTAACACAGCGGGTTTTCCTACTATTTTGCACAAAGTAATATTGTTTTATATGATTAGATTTATCATTTGTAACTGTGTTGTAAATAAATATTATAAATTTGGATTTGTTACAGGTTTTCCTATCATTTGCAAAGGATGAGAAGTGACATGCAATGCCTATTACGTCTAAAGGCTTTGCAGTTAATATGATGTACATATATGTGATAAAAATAAAAATGTACTTTAAAACAGTTATATCCTTTTTGGTTGTTTTGCCATGTCTGTATCTTAAAATCTACGGCGCTCGTTTATGATGATATCTATATGGCCTGTATACTTTCTATCTGGGACCCGTTTTCGGAATTCGGAAAATTAGTTTCTGAGATGAATAGGTTCTCTCTCTAGAACCTAGCGGTACAACGGCACGTTTATTTACAGGGTGGCCAAGGCTTGGAATGGATTGCCATGCCATTGCCATGGATTGGGCCTGTGGCTGTTGATCCATTCAAATCCTGTGTTAACAAACTTCCTCTGACATAACCCTTTCACAGCATCCGTAGTACTCTTAGTATTTAGGCTCTGCTCACGTGGTCTGCTCAGCTATAAAAAAATGTTCTCGTGTTCTTGAAAGGCATAGAAATTGAAATTCTCAAAAGAATTATGAATACGCACGAAATATCGTGAGTCTATGATTAATCAGCTGGTACGCCAATCAAAATAGAGCATTTTAAGGTATGCGAGTCTCTCTATGGATATTATTTATGTCGACGTTTAGGTGATATTTGGCTTTTAGCTATCAATGCTTGAGCACCTCATTTTAAAAGGAGCATACACGTATTTCCTATATTTTGTGTTCATTGTGATATATTTTGAATGAAACCCTCTATATATTATTGCATATTTAGATTCCTTGGTGGGTTCTAGCGTAACTTAATGTATTGTAACATCCTGTATATAGCATTGCTATATTGTTGTTGATGTTTCGTTCAAAATGTTAGGTTAGATTTTTGATGTGTAAACGTCACCGAATCATCTGGAATTTTCGGGACTGGCAGATGGGCATTCTCGAATGTCATCTGAATGTCGCGAATCTTCTAGATGGTTCGATATGAAGTATATAAGGTGCCACGAGTAGCGTGGCAGTCGTTCAGTTAAGTTGAGTTCTAGTTGAGATAAGGTTAAGAGATATTGTATTGAGTTGTGAAGTAAAACGGTGAAAGTTACGTCCAGTTTGATTCTGTGGTGAAGAAAAAGAGCCCGTCGTGACAATATCATACATGGAACCTTAAACCACCTTTTTTGGTATAAGTAGGTATGTATCAGAAAACAAATGAATTTCTGACGATATAGGATTCTCAATACCAATACTTTTTAGTTCTCATTTTATTTCAATTTTTCGGTCAAATCGGTGTTTTTCAATTTTCCTACGCGTAAACAACCTAGCAGGCCATGAAAAATAAACAAAAGCCCATTAAGAGGGAAGAAACCAACTAACTTAGTAGAAAGATGCAAACTCAGCAGTAATATCGTTCAATTTTACCAACGAGTGAGTCTGATAATAATAGGATAAAAAAGTATGTATGCCTAGATAACTGAAATTCTATTCAAAATAAACTGATATGTAAGTGGTCACTGGATTCTAAGGACGTGTGTAAAGAAGTTTCTAGTAATTGTGAGAATATAATTAACAAAGTATCTCCAATTCATGTTTGTACATCTAGGAATAATCTACATTCGTTTGATAATGAAGTTAGCAGAATGATGGAAATGAGAGGTACTAGCTATAAAAACTTCAAGGTGGCATAAAGGAGTAAATAAAGGAGGTAATTGGAATTGGCCCAACCTGGGTTATTGCCAGGCTATCAACCTTCCGCGACGGCAAGATAAATATCATATATAAATAAAGAGAAATCAGTAATGATTAAAATAAATACACCTAAACACCAGGCGGCAATATCTCAGGACCTAGTACCTAGAGTAGACGGAAATCAGACACCCAACGCCATATAGTATCGTCTTAGCAGCCAGATTCATCGTATATCTTATAAAACATACATTAAATATTGTAGCCAGATCACATTAGTTAATAATATAAAGTCAAAAGGCAACGTACTTGTAAATACACGTGAAAATTACTGAAATTTTGGTCCTTGGCTTGTTACTTTTTCAAAAACAATCTCCCATCGTAATAATAAACAAACCCATGACAACGAGTAACCCATTATCCAAGTAACAAAACCCATCACAGAACAGCCCCTTTAGCTTAGATTCATGGAATGGACGGAATGAACTAGGTTCCAAAGATGAACTATTGAGAAATTGTTTTCTCTATGAAAAGTCACTCCTGATCTACACACAACTAACAAAATATCTGAACAATATATGATGTAGTAGTAATCAAATACATTACTTATATGAACTTCATCGAGTAATTACACTCATTCTTATGAATCATACGTCACTGTCACTATTCGGATGTGACAGCCGAGGGCGCGCTCTGCTAACGTATGACAGCCAGTAGCGCATTCCGGATCACCACAGTATATAGATATATACATATAGTTGGAAAATTTAGTGACTGACCCAAGTTGACATTTATGGAAATACTAGTGGGATATGCAGTCAATCTCAGAAGATGGCCAACTGAAAAGTTTCAAGAAAACTCTTTGAAATTTTTCAACGTTTCGTCAATGTTTATTGACTTCTTCAGGAAAATTACAATATGAATAAACAATGTAAGCAAATGAATCGAAAAGTTCTGAATGTTACTTACTTTTCGTGAGGTTAACAAAAAGTCACTAGTCGTCGGAAAAACAGAAATATCATTTTAAATCTACTGTCCTTGTCTTGTTAAAAATTTTAAACACACAACATATTAAAATTTACATTTAAAATATAGGATTCACCCCGATTAAACAAGGGGGAATACATCTGTATTGAGCAACTGGTCAGTGTTAAAACCGGCTAGACAGCAAGGTTTTACAGAGGAGGGCCGACAGCTGTCAAGGTAGACTTCACAAAACGCATTCTTGACATAACACATCTCCCAATGTATTATAAAATCATAACAATGATTATTATTGTAACTAATGCATGAGCGAAAGAAACAACAAAAAAAAACATCTCCAGACAAATGTCAGGGTTTAATAGCAAATCACTATAACCCTGGATAAAATGAAGATAAAGAACACACAATCCTAAGAAAGTCCCAGGCTGTTTTATATTTTTGGCTGTAGACTACCTGAAAATGACCTTTACATGTTCTTAATCAAACTCCACGCCCCTAGAGGTGAGACTATGCTGGAAAAGAAAGCTTCACAGACACCAAGGAAAAAATAGTATCAGATATAGAATAGGAGGAGTGGAGAAATAGTTTTGTGAGAAATGGAGGACACCACATCTCTTCACTTGCAGTGCGTTCACCAAAAACTGAGGTAGAGGAATGTTAAACATAGTTGGCAGCAGAGGAAGAAATTCTGATTGAAGAGGAGTACTGATTGGCATACATGAAGCAAAAAGTAAACACTAGATGGATATCTTTTAAGAAAATTTAAAGTTCCCTGAATAGTTCGATCAGCTGACACATCCATATGTGGCTGCAATAGTTTCAGCAAACTAGCCTGTCCACAGCTAAGAAAATAAGAAATAAGTTATCATAGTAAAATTTCTCATAGGGAAATAGCAATATTCAAAACATATAGGATTTGAAACTTTCCTGTTCTCAGAGAACAAACAATAATATAAAAAACAGAAGTTTAAATGGTTGATACAATATTAAAAATGAAACTGACCTGCCAAAGTGTCTGCGAGAAGCTATAACATGGCTGATGGTTGTCTTAGAAGATTTTTCAACTGGTTGACGTTCTTCTCAAGGAACAAGGGCTTTCTTGCTGTCATACTCTCTGATTGATCAGGAACAGGCGTATCACCTCTTGATAAGACTTGAGAAATTTGAGTTCCATCTAACTCGCTCAGATTCTTATTGGTTCTTGGTGTAGAATCTTGGTTCTCCATCGTTCAGTATAGATCACCCTGCAAACATTGCTACGCAGTATCACACTTGACAACAACAAAAGATCTTTCATGATTAATAAACCATACCTCATCTGAAATTAGTACACAGTAACATGCCTCCTTCGCAACAGCAACAATTTTGACCAGAACAACTATCCCTGGATCCTTGAGACAGTCATCCTGGTCACGGCACCAATTTTGTAGTGAGCAACTGGTCACTGTCAAAACCTATACCAAATTTAGAAATAGCCAAAGTGATCAAGACGTCTAGTGGTGGAATTTAGAACCCAATGTTGTATGTGTGCCGATGGTAACCAGATTCTTTTAGCATGCATGTGTACCAACTCAGAGAGAATGAAATCAAACACAGAAATGTTATGATATGGTTTTTTTATTATTTGTTTCTTAACATTTGTTTTGTATTTATTAATCATGAGTGCTGAGTGTTTATGTTATGACTTTATTACTTGATTCTTGTATTTATCAAATCATGAGTGCTTTGTATTTCATAAATTTTACTGGTGAAGTATTTATATTGTTATGTTGACATATACGATTCAAAATGTCTTAATAATAGTGGTAAACTGACTCTTGTTATTGATATTGTATAATAAAGAAATGGTTATAAACATACGCAGTCTAAATGATAAATAATAATAATAATACATGGTGGGCTAGGTCTCTGTTCAACGTTTGGGAGAGAGATATGGATAGGATGTGGAAAAATGTAAAATATCAGCATATACATATAAATAAATAAATATAACCAACACCTAAAGGAGTAAATAAAGGATGTAATTGGATATCTAAAATGTAAGCATAGTATAGCAAGCATAGCAGCATAGCAAGCATGGTATATAAGCATATAAATAGATCAATAAATAAATATAAACAATAAACAACATAAAAGGGCTGGTTAGAGGAAACCGTATAGTTCGTGAAACACGTGAGTCAACCCACTTCCACCTACGGTAAGTGATTAGGCCTCCCGGCCAGACCACGGTTTCCACAACCATAAAATAAATATCGTATATAAATAAAGGGGATCAGTAAAGGTTGAAATAGATACATCTAAATAAGACAGAGTTATCTCTGTTCACCACCAGCCTGCAATACCTCAGGACCTACCTAGAGTAGACGTAAATCAGAGACCCAACACCATTTAAAGTCGTCTTAAAAGCTCGGATATATAGTATACATTGTGAAACACTTTAAAATATCGTAGCCAGACCACATTAGTTAATAATACAAACTCAAAAGACAACATACCTGCAAATATTCGTGAAAAAGACCCAAAAACCCTTCTGTTGAAATTTTGGTCTCCCGCTTGTTCCGTTTTTCAAAAACAATCCCCTCTCGTAATTATTAAACAAACTATCCACAAAACCATGGCAACGAATCCCACAACCCACTACTTTATTCCAGTGACCAAACACAACAACCAAAAGCATCACAGAACAATATCTTTTTCTGTGAACAGGGATTGACAATTAGTACGGATTGAAAATCAATATAGAAAGTCACTTATGATCTGACAAGTATCAAAATATCTGAACAATATAGGATAATCAAATAAATTACTTAACTGAACTTCATCAAATGACTACACTCGTACACTTATATTATAACAACAAATTTTAATCTTTTCCTTCTACCATCTGTCCCTGCCGTCAATGTCAAACTTTGGCAGCCTGACAGCTAAAGGTGCGTTCTAACGTATGACAGCCAGGAGCGCGTTCCGGATCACCACAAACGCCCCTTTGGAAAGGTATCCAAAGACAAAGGAGGCTGGGTAGCTTTCCAACATCCCTTAGTTCCTGGCTGGAAAAATGTTCTTGTAGTTCCATGGCCTCGGGAGCACCGCCGCGTCGATACGTGCAACAAGAAAAATTCAATCAGCAGATTTATGAAATTCAAACAGTAAATAATCTTCTAAAACTAGAAATCAGGAGCAACCAAGGACTTCCAAGAACACACATGTATTTTTTTTAAGTCACAATACTTGATAACAATTCAAACAATTGAAAACTTCAACCAAACATTCGATTGAAAAACTTCAAGTTGGAAATATTAAGTCTCCACAACTTTCACCTGTGTGTGGGATCCACAAAGTGTAAACATTAGAATAAGATAGGGTTGACACACAGTGTGGACCATAATATAACTAAAAGTCAGAAATGTACTTGACTTTACCTCGCCCCTAATGTAAAAGACCAAGCAATCACATCGGTTATGATCTGACAACATTGGAGCTCGCTCCTCAGGTAAAACCAAACAATCACATCGGTTACACCTGACAGCATTGGACCTCACGCCTCATGTAAAACCAATCTCATGTGTTACTACCTGACAACATTGGACACTCGTGGGCTAGACAGCAAGGTTTTACAGAGGAGGGCCGACAGCTGTCAAGGTAGACTTCACAAATTGCATTCTTGACGTAACACATCTCCCAATGTATTATAAAATCATAACAATGATTATTATTGTAACTAATGCATGAGCGAAAGAAACAACAAAAAAAAACATCTCCAGACAAATGTCAGGGTTTAATAGCAAATCACTATAACCCTGGATAAAATGAAGATAAAGAACACACAATCCTAAGAAAGTCCCAGGCTGTTTTATATTTTTGGCTGTAGACTACCTGAAAATGACCTTTACATGTTCTTAATCAAACTCCACGCCCCTAGAGGTGAGACTATGCTGGAAAAGAAAGCTTCACAGACACCAAGGAAAAAATAGTATCAGATATAGAATAGGAGGAGTGGAGAAATAGTTTTGTGAGAAATGGAGGACACCACATCCCTTCACTTGCAGTGCGTTCACCAAAAACTGAGGTAGAGGAATGTTAAACATAGTTGGCAGCAGAGGAAGAAATTCTGATTGAAGAGGAGTACTGATTGGCATACATGAAGCAAAAAGTAAACACTAGATGGATATCTTTTAAGAAAATTTAAAGTTCCCTGAATAGTTCGATCAGCTGACACATCCATATGTGGCTGCAATAGTTTCAGCAAACTAGCCTGTCCATAGCTAAGAAAATAAGAAATAAGTTATCATAGTAAAATTTCTCATAGGGAAATAGCAATATTCAAAACATATAGGATTTGAAACTTTCCTGGTCTCAGAGAACAAACAATAATATAAAAAACAGAAGTTTAAATGGTTGATACAATATTAAAAATGAAACTGACCTGCCAAAGTGTCTGCGAGAAGCTATAACATGGCTGATGGTTGTCTTAGAAGATTTTTCAACTGGTTGACGTTCTTCTCAAGGAACAAGGGCTTTCTTGCTGTCATACTCTCTGATTGATCAGGAACAGGCGTATCACCTCTTGATAAGACATGAGAAATTTGAGTTCCATCTAACTCGCTCAGATTCTTATTGGTTCTTGATGTAGAATCTTGGTTCTCCATCGTTCAGTATAGATCACCCTGCAAACATTGCTACGCAGTATCACACTTGACAACAACAAAAGATCTTTCATGATTAATAAACCATACCTCATCTGAAATTAGTACACAGTAACATGCCTCCTTCGCAACAGCAACAATTTTGACCAGAACAACTATCCCTGGATCCTTGAGATAGTCATCCTGGTCACGGCACCAATTTTGTAGTGAGCAACTGGTCACTGTCAAAACATATACCAAATTTAGAAATAGCCAAAGTGATCAAGACGTCTAGTGGTGGAATTTAGAACCCAATGTTGTATGTGTGCCGATGGTAACCAGATTCTTTTAGCATGCATGTGTACCAACTCAGAGAGAATGAAATCAAACACAGAAATGTTATATGGTTTTTTTATTATTTGTTTCTTAACATTTGTTTTGTATTTATTAATCATGAGTGCTGAGTGTTTATGTTATGACTTTACTACTTGATTCTTGTATTTTTCAAATCATGAGTGCTTTGTATTTCATATATTTTACTGGTGAAGTATTTATATTGTTATGTTGACATATACGATTCAAAATGTCTTAATAATAGTGGTAAACTGGCTCTTGTTATTGATATTGTATAATAAAGAAATGGTTATAAACATACGCAGTCTAAATGATAAATAATAATAATAATACATGGTGGGCTAGGTCTCTGTTCAACGTTTGGGAGAGAGATATGGATAGGATGTGGAAAAATGTAAAATATCAGCATATACATATAAATAAATAAATATAACCAACACCTAAAGGAGTAAATAAAGGATGTAATTGGATATCTAAAATGTAAGCATAGTATAGCAAGCATAGCAGCATAGCAAGCATGGTATATAAGCATATAAATAGATCAATAAATAAATATAAACAATAAACAACATAAAAGGGCTGGTTAGAGGAAACCGTATAGTTCGTGAAACACGTGAGTCAACCCACTTCCACCTACGGTAAGTGATTAGGCCTCCCGGCCAGACCACGGTTTCCACAACCATAAAATAAATATCGTATATAAATAAAGGGGATCAGTAAAGGTTGAAATAGATACATCTAAATAAGACAGAGTTATCTCTGTTCACCACCAGCCTGCAATACCTCAGGACCTACCTAGAGTAGACGTAAATCAGAGACCCAACACCATTTAGGGCCATATTCTCCGTTCAGCCGTTTAAACGAAGCTTACGAAAGCTTGGCTTAAAATTAAAGCTTGGCTTAAGTTATTTTTGTATGCACCGATATATCATCAGCCTTGCTTAGTTAAGCCGCCGGTAAGTTTGGCAACGTTGCTTATTTTTACCACATTGTTGTTTTGTGTCATAGAAACTTTATGTTTCATGTATCAACCGTCAGACGAGGTCTCAGCCAATTGTCATTTCGTACGGATTTATGTTTGTTTATTTTTACACTTCACATTTTCACATGCTTCACATTATGACACATGTGTTTTCATGAAGTTTGGGTGATGAAGTTGAAGATACTTTTAATTGTTCAACCACTTGTGATTTGTAGTATTACTTTCATCTTACGTTCAGTATATTGAAATTTATGAACAAATTATGACTAAAAAAGTTAGTGCCCAATTTCATGGCTCCATAAGGGGTCCATTTGACTAAAAATTATAATAGGAAATTATTATTACATGTAACTACGTTTGTTGATAAAAGATTCATTTCACTAATTTCACAAGTCCTCAGATAGACGCACACAGTCATACAGTACAGAATACAGATACTCAAAAAGATCAAGGTACTGAGACTCTGTAGTTTGTAGGTTAGGATACACCGTAAAGCCAGGCTTAGCGTCGCTAAGCCGCCATGGTTGACCGCTTAACTTTAAGCGCGATAAAAGGCTTTCAAACATGCGGTGCATACAAAATCTGCAACTTAAGCGGGATTAAGCCTTAAGCTTGGCTTATATATATACGGGGAATATAACCCTTAAAGTCGTCTTAAAAGCTCGGATATATAGTATACATTGTGAAACACTTTAAAATATCGTAGCCAGACCACATTAGTTAATAATACAAACTCAAAAGACAACATACCTGCAAATATTCGTGAAAAAGACCCAGAAACCCTTCTGTTGAAATTTTGGTCTCCCGCTTGTCACGTTTTTCAAAAACAATTCCCTCTCGTAATTATTAAGCAAACTATCCACAAAACCATGGCAACGAATCCCACAACCCACTACTTTATTCCAGTGACCAAACACAACAACCAAAAGCATCACAGAACAATATCTTTTTCTGTGAACAGGGATTGACAATTAATACGGATTGAAAATCAATATAGAAAGTCACTTATGATCTGACAAGTATCAAAATATCTGAACAATATAGGATAAACAAATAAATTACTTAACTGAACTTCATCAAATGACTACACTCGTACACTTATATTAGAGAGATATTGCTGTGACCAGATGTGCCAAGCGGTAATACCGCACGCGCTATTTTGACATCTAAGCATGCGCAGATGCGTTGGAGGTGTACGTTGCGCTATTTGGAAATAGCGCCTGACGGTAGTTACGAAAAATAACTAACGTGCGGTATTGTCGCGGTATCCCCGGTCGGGAAGTAATCGTCACCGCTCGTGACGATTCGTAGTTAAACTGTCACAGGGCCACGGACCACAAAACATGTATTTGATGGTCTGGGCACAGGATCAAGGCAAAATGCCAAAGTAAAAGTAAAGTGATGTGCTTTACGCCATTTTATATTTGATGTGCGTCGGTGTTGTTTGCTGTTTAGTTTTTCCTGTTTTTTTTTTTGGCTGTTGAATAAATTGAAAATAACATTTTCGATATCCCTATCACAGCCAAGACTAACGTTTCTAAATCTTGATCCATTATTTTTGCAGATAGCAGTCGAAAAACCAACTTATACAGCTAATAACAAATAGACAAACTCCACAACACAAAGGAAAATGAGAAATGAAAGCAAAGTGCAAACAGAAAACAAAAACACAAATGTGGTTAGGGCGTTGGCACTTGTCTCCACAAAACATATACGCTGACTTGTCTCTTTCACACGCTTGACGTCTTGACAGACGTCAAAGCTAAATAACGCAGCGGAACCAAATCTGTGGCAATAACTGGCAATTTTGCAAGGACGATAACGCTGCGCTATCTACAATACCGCTGCGCAAATACCTCAACGTATGCGGGATCTGTGGTTGGCAATATCTCTCTATTATAACAACAAATTTTAATCTTTTCCTTCTACCATCTGTCACTGCCGTCAATGTCAAACTTTGGCAGCCTGACAGCTAAAGGTGCGTTCTAACGTATGACAGCCAGGAGCGCGTTCCGCATCACCACACACCCTATAAAGATTTCACGTTTTACATCTTTAATGTTATGACAAGCTCACCATGACATGGAACAGGTAAAAAGGAATGACAGCTAACCTCAGTCAGCACAGAACCAACATCGGTTCAGTCATGGCCGTCTCTACTCACTAGGCCGGAGCATTGAAATATGGCAACACTGTTCGCGGGCCGAGCTTTTATTTGTTGTTGTCATTAGTATATTCTTTCAAAGCAAAAGATATGGTTTGAAGGTGACTGTTAATGTGTTTCTAATTATTTACCTGCACAAACGAAACTATAAAGATAACAAGATGCCTGCAAAGCGTGTGGTACCAGGTTGTAGCCCAGGAGAGGACTACCAAACCATGGCCCAACATAACCTTATTCTAGATTAAAAAGGTGATTTTTAATGCGTTTCTACTTATTGACCTGCACAAATGAAACTATAAAGATAAAAAGATGCCTGCAAAGTGTGTAGTACCAGGTTGCACTAGCAACTGTGCGTCCAATAAGGGACATAAACAGACGTGGGTGAAAGGTATTCCTCGGAAGGGCTGGTTATATTTATAAGGATAAAGACAATAATTTACAAACATTTCAAAGGATAAGACCTGTTTTAAAGCACAATGTGGTACCTATAATGTTTTCTGGACCTTCCAAATATCACAGAAAAATACAGTTGATAGAACTCATCTGGGCATGGCCTGGGGCATACCTACGAAAGAATTTGATAGTGAAAGGGAAATCAAGACCAGCAAGAATGGCTTCACAGTGACTTAATAGTGAATTTTTCTAGCTCAAGTGACAATTTACGAAGTAAATTGAGTGTTCATTCAATTGGAAGTAAATGTGGCAGCAGGAAACAGGTTGCGTTTATTTTTATTTTGTAGTGTCTGACTGTGATGAAACAGACATCAGATGTAAGTGGTATTAGTAGTAGTAGTTCTAAAAAGTATTTTTCTTAATTTATTAACCGAGATGAACTCTAATACATATAAAATGTAATAATTATTCTGAAACTATACGACCACTATTTGACAGCTAAGCCACGTTGAAACATCTAAGGCTCCGGCCTAGTGTAGAGTCGGCCATGGTTCAGTCCGAAACAGAGAGAACAAAACGGATAAAAATGAGAGTCCCATAAACTGTCACGTCAACGGTAGAACAATTGGAACTGTGGTCTACATAGATCACAGACACCAGGTGGACAACAGGCTTCTAGATACTGTAAGAGAGTAAGAGAAGAATACCGCCAAGTACCCAGGATAGTAAAATATTGGCGGTATTCTTCTCTTACTCTCTTACAGTATCTAGAAGCCTGTTGTCCACGTGGTGTCTGTGATCTATGTAGACCACAGTTCCAATTGTTCTACCGTTGACGTAACGGTTTATGGGACTCTCATTTTAACCATTTTGTTGTCTCTGTTTCGGACTGAACCATGGCCGTCTCTACTCACTAGGCCGGAGCATTGAAATATGGCAACGTTGGAGATCGGGCCGTGTTTTATTATAACATGGCCGACATTATATAGTTTATTAATAGATCTTTTACCTATTACCTGCACTCCTACATAAACGAAATTCTAATAAAGAAGGATATATTACGGTGTTCAGGTTTCCGCGAGACGACCATTTGAAACAGAAGTGGCTGAAAAGTATTCCTCGTAAAGACTGGTTACCATCTCAAAATTCAGTAGTGTGTATTAAACATTTCCATGACGGTGATATATCTTTTAGTGATGTGTATACGGATAAAGACAGTGTATATGTTTTGTGGATAAAGACAATAATTTAAAAATAGTTCCCAGGATAAGACCCAAGGACAATGTCGTACCTACAATATTTCCTGGACTTCCAAAATATCTTTCGTCACAAAAAAATCAGTTAGAAGAAATCCGGACATACGAAAAGATTTCATAGTGAAAAGGCAGGAGGACCAACAAGAAGAATGGCTTGAGAGTGACCTGATACTGAATTTTTCAAGCTCATGTGAAAATTTACAGAGTAAACTGAGTATGCATTTAAAGAAGTGGAAGTGGCAGCAGGAAACAGGTTGTATTTATTTTTATTTGGTAGTGTTTGATCATGATGAACCAGATATCAGGTGTAGTATCAAAATATTAGAATCAATGAAGGTAGAGGTTCGCATTAATCATAATTTGTTGGCGAAAGATGATTTGAGTTGGATTTTACCACTGCCATTACAAATATCCCGTTGGTCACAAATAGAAAATATTTTGGCACGCTACTCAGAGGATCATAGTGAAAGTCTTAGTTTGAATGCAACACTAAACAATTTTAATTCTATTGTACAAACAATAAAAAATAAGCTTATGCAGAATGATGAGAATGAAAAAGTAGAACAAATTGACTTCTTGGCAGAACAATTCAATACATTATTTTCAAATCATAATAGGTTTTCTGCCGATTCAATATTAAAGTCTTTTCTTTTATATGTTCACTCAAAAAAAGTTTACAGTATTGTGAGGGAGAATAAATTGCTATCTTTGCCACATCCCAAATATTTAACAAAACTTTGCGGTTCTCTAAAAATTGCACCTGACAGTACATCAGAAAACAAGCATTACATTAAAACTATTTCAGAGGGTTTATCAGACTTGGAGAAATACATTGTTTTGCAAATTGATGAAATATACATTAAAGAAACGTTGGACTACAAGAATGGTAATTTAGTTGGTTTTGCTGAAAATGATATATTATCCCAAGCTAAAGCGGTACAAGCATTTTTGATATCCTCTGTATTTGGTAGTATGAAGGAAGTTGTTTCACTTCAACCTGTAAGAAATATTAGTGGGGATCAGTTACATGAAATGTTAATGAAACTTACAGAGGGTTCAGCTGATAAACATTACTTTAATTTAAGTCCAGACTATCCAACGTTTCTAATGTTTGATACAGTTCATCTTCTGAAGAATATTCGAAATAATTGGCTAAATTTGAAAAACATTACGAAAACCTTCATATTTCCTGATTTTGATAACAACAAGCTGGTAAGGAAAGCAAATTTTGTAGATATCAGAAACTTCTATAAACTTGACGCGAATTTGTTGGTTAAAGCAGCTCCTAAGTTAAATTATAAAACAGTGTACCCTTCAAGTATTGAAAGGCAGAATGTTTCCTCAGTGTGTAATATTTTTGATGAAAAGACACATGCTGCCTTATTGAATTACAGTGAAAGTACTGCTGACTTTTTAAATATCATTATAAAATGGTGATCTATAGTTAATATAAAAAACCCGATTTTATATACACTGATGAGAAATGACTTCTTAAAACCTTTCCAGGATATAACAGATGATCGAATAGAATTTTTAGAAACATTTTTAATTTGGCTTGATAAATGGAAAGCTTTGGGATACCCTGACTCTTCTTTATCTGCTGATACACACAATGCACTGCGTCATTCAACAACTGCCATTATTATGTTAACTAAACACTGTGTATCAAAAACTCCTTGCAAATATTTGCTTACAGGAAAATTTCAAACTGAAAATTTAGAATCTCGTTTTGGATGTTACAGGCAGTTATCTGGTGGCAATTATCATGTAAGCTTAAGGCAAATTTATGAATCTGAAAAAAGATTAGAATCAAGGGTGTCTTCGACTTACATTCTGCTCAATATGGACAAGTTAAATTTAATGTCTCCAATTTAGCAAAATTACACACTTGTACAGTAGATCATGGAGAAATAGGTATTGACAGTTTTAGAGATATTTTAGGCAATAATTTAATGAATCAACCTCAACAAATTTCAGCTTCAGCAATTCAATATATAGCAGGTTACGTTAGTTTTAAAATTTCAGCCAAACTGCAATGTACAGCCTGTATAAATGTTCATGTCAATACAGAAATAATAGAACATGAGGAACAAAATTACTTTGATATATTAAACAGAGACGGCTTAACCCTTCCATCAGAGTTTACAGTTCAAATAACAGTCCTTATGCACAATATAATTAAAATGTTGATTTCAGACCAATATGAAAGCAAGTTTTTAGGATGTAAATTCCACAAATCAGTTTTAATTAAAATTGAAAAGGAATACATCAATATGCATAGAGATGAGTTTAGTTTTAGAGACACTTGTTCATGTAATCAACCCCAAACTGAAATGCTGCTTGAATTAATGTTGCCTGTTTTTGCAAATATTTTTATTAATAATTACACAAAAACAGTTCAAGATAAAATACAGACTGACAAAAATAAAAAGAGCAAGTCTAAGGGAAATGAGAAATGTCCAACAGCAAGGAAAATTTCTAAATTAAGCTCCTAGTCCCAATACATGTTACATTTTTGTACTGATACCACTGGCCTTTTTCACCATTCTTATTTTTTCAGAAAGGTTTTTTCTTAATTTATCAACCGAGATGAAATAATACATAAATAAAATGTAATAATTATTTTGAAACTATGAAACAATTTAAATTTTCCACGGAATGCCCGCCGTTCGGCCCACGGTAGCCGGCCCACTATTTGACAGCTAAGCGACGTTGCCACATCTAAGGCTCCGGCCTAGTGTAGAATGGGCCATGACTGAACCGATGTTGGTTCTGTGCTGACTGAGGTTAGCTGTCATTCCATTTTACCTGTTCCATGTCATGGTGAGCTTGTCATAACATTAAAGATGTAAAACATGTGGGGTAAACTGTGTCCTGTGAACCCTCAACACGATGTCAGCGCCGTCTGGATATTTTAAGGCTTTTTTCGCGAGATCTCGGTCCAACACTGTGTACTACAGGGAACAGAACTGGACATTTTCGCGTCAAGCGGGGATAGGGGAAGACGGATGTGACGTCATTCGAATATGACAAGGTCACGTGATACCGGGTATTGAATTCCTACCCACCCGACGTAGGTGAGGTACTGGCGGGTGACATTTGTTATGTCTATAGGAGCCGGTTCCCTTGCGGGAAGTTGAACTTTGGTGGAGGGGGAACCCGTCTCTCATCGGTCCATTCCCGGTTCCTTTTACTCCGAGATCTCGCGAAAAAAGCCTTTTTGTTGAAAATAAAATTGAAAATAAAAGTGACACTGCTGATATATGTCACTGTCAATAGTGTCAATATGACAAGATTCTAACCTCATTTGTTATTTCATTTTGTTTTGGGGTCGCGGCGTGGGCGTGGGGCTGATTTATTCTTTTTCCTGATATTTCTCATTTGAAGGTAAGTTATCGTATTTTCGTGTCTTTCTGAGGCCTGAAACACTCATAGCATGGAATGTTTTTAAGTGTACATGTAACTATTTCTGATACAATAATCAAAACAAATTATCCCGCCATATTCAACCATGTGGTATTTTAATTTTCAGATATTCCGAAGACGTGGAACGGAAGCATGGTAAAAGGGTGAGTTTATTGATCACGAATATCAAGATACATAAATAGACCCTTTTTTATTATCATACTCTTTCTGAGGTGTTGTTGATATCTTTCAATATATAGTATTTACCATGGCTAGCTCTTCTGTTACTTCGATTTCTCAGTACAGATACAGCACACGGAAATGCCAATTTCCCTTGTGCGAAAACAAGTACTACTGGGGCGGGAGCCATTCTGAACCTCAACATAAAAAATTCCAAAAACCCCGAAGTGAGGCAGCTATGGCTTCGTGCTTGTGGAATTAGTTCAGATTCAAATAGTAAATATTTATTTGTTTGTGAAGACCATTTCCTTCGGTCAGATTATATGTGTCCACAAGACCCCAATTCACGATTGAACTGCAGAGCAGTTCCAAAAGTCATTGTTTCTACTCCACAAGATATAACAAATGATTTGAATCTTGCACCCTCCTTGGAGGAATGCTCTGCTGGTTCCTCAGCAAGTATCTGAGATTCACCTTCAACATCTTCAGCAAGTAGTCAGGTTTTTGAGTCCCTAGAAGTATTAGACCAGTTACCAGGTATTACTGCTGCTGTTTTACATGATCACTCATACTTCTCCCAATTGGGTTCTGCTGTGCAAACACATTCTAATGATAGATTTTCATTTTTATCAGAACAATCCAGCTCTTGCCTAAATAGATTAGGGATTTCGAAAAGTGAGTTGTCAGAAAGAGAGTCCAAAATGTTGATGATATCCATGTGAAACTTTATAGTTTCTTGGATAAGTTTGGTCACTTGCCTTATGTCGAAACTAACTTTAAGACCAGCTTGAACAGACATATAAAATTGTCTCAGTCTTGCAAGGACCATGATATTCTTCAGGATATCATTGGTAAGTGTATAAGACTGACAATTTTTGAATATGTCTGTGACAAGAATTCACTGAAAAGACCTTCTGATGGTCATCAGAGGAAAATAAAAAAGTTCAAGGCATTATAATTTGTTTTTAATGGAATAATGACTGCCCTTTATTTTCTTTTTTTTTCCATATGGACCTCCATGGATGGATCATCAGTAACCCAGCTGTGACGTAAGTACCTGATATGACAAATTGTTTTCCTGATTGTGATAGAATTGTGTTTTAGTTTGTATTTAAAGACATTTAAGTTATTTTTATTTGTTATAATTGTTATTCAATATTTTATAACATGATATCATTTTTTGTTTTTTTCAGAAATCTGTACCCTATCGTTTTTTGAATAATTTTATGTTTCGAGGTTTTTTCTAGTTTCCTTGTGAAGATATATTGAAATAATATTTCGAAAACTTCTTTGGTCTGTTCACTGTTTGTTTTCGTTTTTTATTCCAATATATAGCAAATGCACCATCTTTATTATCTAGTTTTAACAATAAAAGGTATTAAACATCTCCACTTGTTTGATTTCCCACTGTTAAACATTTTCAGCTCGATAGTCACGTTTATTGTACAGTTGAAATTGGTTCTCCCAATCGCAAAAACAATTTGGATTTTTGCTATTGGGAGAAACATTTCGACTACAATAAACTTGATTCTATTTTAAATATTATAAATTTAACCCGTAACCGGTGACGTGGAGTCTGGGAGACTCCTTCGAAGTTGAACATAGCTATAATTTCGAAACCAGATGACCTTGACAAACGCAACGTCAGGTAGCTTTCTACAATCACCGTCCGAGGCAGCATCGCTTGTGACGTCAGCTAACAGGAAGCCATTGTTGTGTAAACCTCGTGTAAACCACGTGTCGGAGTCTAGCAGACTCCACGTCACCGTTATTGCGACTGTAGTTTATACATATGTATATCATGTGGTCAGGGCTTTGCTTGTGTGCTTTAGAACTATTTAATGGCTACTCGTCCTAGTACGTCACGGAGTATTCGTGCAACACATCCTAACTTTGAAGAGACCTTTTTGGAGTGGGTATAACAGCTATGACTCTGATAATAGTGACATTGATGATACTGATCCGGACTTTGCAATAGAGATGGATCGTTATGAAGATTATCTAAGTATTTTTGCGTCAAGTTCAACGGAATAGCTTAGAATTTGAGAGAAACATACTCAGATCCTGATAATAATGTATGGGATTGATAATATATGCAATGATATGGGAGGAGTCTCCAGGACTCCACGTCACCATGAGTGTAACAATAATGGGACGTCACCGGTTACGGGTTAACCAAACAAATGTCAAAACATCAGCTGATTCCTGGCAGTATTTTGACGCTTGACAGAAAGAAATGACATTCGCATTCTGACAGGGTATGTCTGATCATCGCGTATTCTTTGAGATAAAATCCGAAATAGCTACGAAGTACGTTTCCAACAAAATAAAATGGCCGCTGACATGTGACACTGTCATTCGTGTTGCTCTCGGAATTGCAAGGAATTTGCCTTCTTTCAGTGTATATGTTTTGTGATGTAAAATGTGAAATCTTTATAGGGTGTATTCCCCTTTGTTTAATCGGGGTGAATCCTATATTTTAAATGTAAATTTTAATATGTTGTGTGTTTAAAATTTTTAACAAGACAAGGACAGTAGATTTAAGATGATATTTCTGTCTTTCCGACGACTAGTGACTTTTAATGAAACATAAAACATAAAGCAAATTTCGTTTTTAGATGTTTTAGGTAATCTTGATCATTTTCTGCTTGTTTGGGTGAGGTCAAATTGGGGTGGATGTGGGGTGTGGGGGGTTGTAAATCTGAAAAATTTGTTGTATTCATAACGGGCCCTCTATTGACCTGTGAAAGAAAGATCTAGCAGCATAATACACTTTTTACTTCCCACACCGATAGGTGAGGGGAGTATTGTGATCGCGAAAATTTTCGATTTTGAGATAATACGCTTTTTGGGCGTTTTATGATGTCTACATAACGAAAAACCACGTCACTCATTTCCGTCGATCTGTCTGTCTGTCTGTCTGTCTGTCTGTCTGTCTGTCTGTCTGTCTGTCGGTCTGTCTGTCTGTCGCTTTTTTCTAGCCTCGTAATCTCAGTAACCGCTGCATGGATTGTGATGAAATTTGGGCAGCGGTATGCTGTGGGGTCGTAGTAGGTAATGTTCCTATAATTTTGAAAATCGGTCCATAGGCGGCGGAGTAATTAGCAAAAAACAAAAAAAATTAAATATTGCTGAAACTTCGTTTTTAGGCGTTTTAGGGGTCCCTGATCATTTTATACTTTTTTTTGGGTGGGGGTGAAATTGGGGTGGTTGGGGGGTGGGGGGTTGTAAAATTGAAAAATTTGTTGTATTCGTAATAGACTACCCACTGACCTGTGAAGGAAGACCTAGCGATATAAATAACTTTTTTAGGTCTATCCGAACATTGCCTTATGCCTATTACAGAAACTAAAGGACTTAGAATTTTTTCCGATGTATACAGGCTGTCCATTTAGTGTGTAATTCTTCGATATCTCGCAAGGTATAGCTGATAGAAGAAAATCTCAAATACAAAAGTTATTTGGTTACTTAAGACGCATATTCTAAAAATATTTTGAAATATACAGGGTGTTGCGGGAAAGTAGGATAGAGATCAATTTGATTTTTTTATAAGGAACTATAACTTTCTCTCAAATTCTTCTAGTGTCCATCATTGATCTCTATTCAACCCTAAAATATTTTTGGAATCGGTTGCGACGTTGCCAAGTTATAATTTATTTTCTATTAATTTCCGCATTTGCAAGGTCGCAAGTAATACGTCCAAATTGATATGTTCCTTTAACTTTTCTCAATAATATTACACAGCGAGTTACTTGAATATTAAGCGGATATTATTCTGGATGCTACCAGCAATTTGTATCTCTTAAAGGTCGTTTTACTTTGTTTTTTTTAAATGGAACACCCTGTCTTTTTTATTTTAAATCGAAATATCTACAAATACTCTATCTCGCCTTGTAATATTTTTTTTCGCGTTTTCGACGTTGCCAAGTTATAAATTATTTTCCCAAATTTTTAAACAAGTATCCCCGATTTTAATTTATTTTAAATAGAATCCTCTACATATTTTTATTGCAATGAATTCTCACAATTTCAAAA
This sequence comes from Callosobruchus maculatus, assembly GCA_951848785.1. NCBI lineage: Eukaryota > Metazoa > Arthropoda > Insecta > Coleoptera > Chrysomelidae > Callosobruchus > Callosobruchus maculatus. The sequence goes on along the minus strand of CATOUR010000021.1, from coordinate 3,602,299 downwards.
TTTTGTTTGTATTAACTAATGAGATACGGCAACACCGCTTTTTCAGTAAACGGTACGGGAACGCTTAAATTTTTCCAAAACTGCCACAGCTGAAGAGGTGAAATTCAATACAAAAGTTTGTATTATTGATAATAGGCTGTTCATTGACCTGTGCAGGAAAGACCTAGCGGCATATGACTATAATTTGGGGGGTGGCGGTACTGGCGATGATTTTGTTGCAAGGGGATCTCAGACTAAATCTTTATGCTATGGGAAAATAATAAACTGGTATCACCGTAATGTGTGGGAAGTACTGAGTCAATCAACTTGACTCCATTTTTTAAGTCCATCTGAATATTTCCTTGCTTACTACAGAAGCCAAGGGACTTATAATATTTGGATGTAAACATACGAGTATTGCTTTACATCATTCTGTATTGTGTGACATGGGAACTATTTAATTGATTTCAATGAAATTTTGACACAGTGTCATTACTGTGGCGAGGATGGAAAACGCTTATGGTATTTCGGAATTATGTTGGTGGTGGCGCAGCAATAATAAAAAAACTAAAAATATAAAAACAGCTCAAACTTTGTTTTTAGGCGTTTTAGGGGTTCCTGGTCATTTTCTAATTTTTTTGGATGGGGGTGGAATTGGATTCCCCCGTTTGGGGGCGGGTTAGAATATCTCGCATCGTATATCCTGCGTGTCGTAACAGGCGACTAGAAGGAACCGAACTACTGTCGGTATAAACAGTAGCCTCTTCTCAACCAACAGCTTTGGGTGGACGAGTTGAGAAGAGTCAGGACACCTTCTTGTCCTTGGGGTGAGAAATTGCCCCTAAAGGCGGATGAACCAGTAGATATCATCTGGTCAACGGCATAAGGATGCAGAAAGCAAAATGGGAAACTACTGCATTAAAGATCTTAAAGATATCCTAAGAGAAACTCGTAAAATGGGTAAATGCATTTTATGAGTTCACAACATGCCTGCTAAGACATTGCGACTATGATGGAATTGGGGTGGTTGGGGGTGGCAAGTTGTAAATCTGGAAAAGTTGTTGTTTTTATAACCGGCTGTCCATTGACCTGTCAAACAGAGAGTTAGCGGAATAACACACTTTTTTGAGGGCGGGCGGGTGATGATTTGGTTGCAAGCGGATCTCGGACTGTAGGGCCCGTATTTATAAACCTTCCTTGAGGGAGACTCAAGGTCGCCTTGATGCTTGAGTCTTCCTTAGCGACAAAATCCAATTTATAGTCGCTGAGGCTTCCTCAAGTCTTCCTCAAGTGCTCCTTGAGCCTAAGGTAGCATGGGAGCTCCCTTGGCTCTTCCTTAGACCTTCCTTATGTGTTCCTTACCTTCGTTTGACATTTAAGAGTAAGGTTATATTATGTTAATTAAAAATATGTGAAAAATATTGTTTTGTATTCACCAAAAAATAGTGTTTTGAATTATTTTCCAGAGTTTTGACTTGATTTTTTGGTATATCTATGAGAGATAGTAGGTGTATGGTGCGCTGTTTATAATAATAAATAATGTTTTCTCCAAAGTCCAAACCAAAAGTGTTCAATGTTCATGCAAACATACTGAAATACTGAAACTACCAGTATGATAATGGTAATTGAAGGAGAAAAGTGATTAGAGATTTGTATTAAAACACGCTACGATCATGCAACATATACACTCCCACAAATGAATAAATCGATAGTGGCACCTAAACTTGCATTGGGGGTTCCACCTTCAAGGCAAGTACCTACTTTCAAGCTGTTCACCAGTATTAAATAACAGTTTCTAAATTAATTTTTTGTTTCAGGATCTTAGATTCAGATAATCTAAATTGTGAAGGTTCAACAAGGAGAAAAGATATCCAAAGTATTAAAACATCATGTCCTATTGACATGTCAACAAGGAGTTAAACAGAATAATGATGTTACATAAGCCCATTTATGAGTAAGTCAGCGTAAGCAAGATAGAAATAATAATAATAGAGTGGCTGCGGGAAACAGTAACAAAGCCTACACAGAACAAGAGGCTAATGACCAGAGCAGTCGATGCCGATGACACAGAAAGAAGACAAAAAATAATAATAATAATTATATATTATTGTATTATAAACAACAAGGTATGGAGGTGAAGGATGGTTTATACAAGCATAAGTTGTATAGTATAGATTTTTGTCTGATTTGTTATGTCAGGATTTCAAATGAACTATGCTAGTTTGGAAACAATATAGTAGCTATAGATGTGACCCATGTTTTAAACATTTATGATTTTGATCTGACTACTGTTATCGTAGTGGACAAATTTGGGGAAGGAGTACTAGTATGTCTTATTTTTATTAATATACAGAAAATGTATTTATGATTTTTTTTTGAGGTGATTAAATTAAATCTAAGTTTAGGTTCTCTAAAAGTATTCATGCCTGATATTGTGTCCACTTTTTAGAGCGCTTGATCCAGTATAATGGGAGCAGCTAAACTACAAATATTGCGGTCATGGCACATTGACCGTGCAGTGATGTATGAAGTTATAAAATGTTGATCGCAGAGCACTGGCATGGGTGAATTTAACCTACAAAATACTATTTTACAATTGCTCCTAGGTGTTGAAACTTATAACTTGACCTTCGGCACATTGTATCATAAACAAAACATGTATAATAAACACTATGTGGTTAGAATAAATGCTCCAACTTATTAAGTATTTTTATTTGGATGGAAAGAAAATGAAGAAGTTAAATAATAGTTTGCAATAGCTCCTGGAATATATTAGGGATAAACTATAACGGTTATTAAAGGCAAGTACACTATTCACACAAAAAAATATTTTATCAAAGCACAGAGCTGCTGTATTAAACAATTTTACTATTGCTTTTACTTTGTAGTGAAACTGGACAAATTTATTGTGTCAAAAACTTTCATCTAATAGCTGTTTAATATGTAATACTTGAAATATTTCTTATCACACATATTGCAGCTGCAGTGACTTTTCCATAAGAAACTTCATTTGCAAATATATTAATTTTGTACCAATTGCTTGTGATAGAAAAAAGTTATTAAAATCTGTAAAAAAGTGTAAAGTTAATAGAACAATTTTGCAAAAACTTTTTTATTTTCCACTTTTTAAATATATATATATATAATCAGAAACTCTTTTACACAGTCTGATGTAGAGTGTGTCAAAAGTTACAGTTCATATAAAAACAACAAATTATTGCACATAAATCAACTTGTGTTATTTTTAATCTCTTGCAGTGGATTCTTTTCACTTTGGTCCATGTATTTTATCTTTTTTCCAAAATTCTTCCTGTCGCTCTTCTATACATTTTTCTAATGCCTCCAGCTCCCAACTCTTTTCTAATTACACTGTTTTTGATTTATTCTCTTCTGGTAACACCTTTAACCTTCCTAAAGTATTTCATTTCTATTACTTTTAACTTGCTTTTACTCCATGCTCTAAATATCCACGATTCACAATAGTAAGTCAGGACTAGCCTATAAATCGCTCTATAAATTGACCTCTTTGTCTACCTGCTTATTTCCCTATGTCCTAGAAAACGATTTTTCAGGTAGTGATATGTTGGTTTCTTGAATAACCTAGTTTATTTCCAGTTGTTGGCTCCCTGATTGTTCTAATGCTACACCCAGATATTCAAAATAATAATCAACTTGTTGTATTTGCACCTCTTTTCCTTCTGCAGATAAGCTGATACCACTGACCCCTTTGGTTTTTTTTTCATTTCTCTTTAAAACTTGATTCCAATTTGTGAATAAATGTTGCATATCTTTCTCGCTGTTGGCTACTATCGTATCGCTACATCATCTGCAAATGCACATTCCGAAATTCTTTCCCTTTTCCAAATTTCGATATCAAATATATACAGCAAATCCTATACAGGTTTCACAGTTCTGTGTACTTCCCTTCATCCATAAACGTTATAAATATCAAAGGACTGATAGCTCCTCCTTGTTGCAGTCCATTATTTGTTGTAAATGCCTCAGATTTCAATTTCTCCATATTTTTTAAATAAATGTTTCCAAATTTATAATTATAATTATCGACAGTGCATACAGAAAATGACACTACTGACAGTGGATTTTGCTATTTCTCTGGTTTCTTTGCAACGTTGCCAGATTTTCCTCTTCCTTGGCTAAGGAGGCCTTGAGGAACGACTATAAATTAGAACATTCCAAGGCGTCCTTGGCTAAGGCTTCCTCAAGGGAGCCTCAAGGTCGGGACTATAAATACGGGCCTATGTTCATGCTATGTGAGATTAATAAACTGGTATCACCGTAATGTGTAGAAAGTACTGAGTCAATCAACCTGACTCAATTTTTTAGATATACAAGATAGTCATTCTGATGAGTTCTCAGTTGTACCAGAAGCATCAAGAGGTAAGGCGAAAATTGTGAATTTTATTCAACCTGACAATGATACCAATAAAATCGACCAGCTACACTATTTTGGTATTAATTTTTGTAGGTTTTTAGAGACCATCACACTTTGTCCAACATGTTTTTTGTAGCGTGTAACAATAAAAATGTTGCTTGGTCATGAACCACCAGCCAACACTTTTATTACTCATAGCAACCAGCAGCTCAATTGGTTTGCATGCGACAAGGGTATGTAGGTGCGTGCGTGTGTGCGTGAGTGCGTGAGTCTAGTTAGCCGCCAAAAAATGAAAACAGGACAAAAATGGTTTAATAAAGATTTATTTCGGTATATATGAATGCAGTACATTTTATTTTTATTTTTTTAAAAAAAGTACTCATCTTCGGAGGGAAGTCCTCATGGTGCCCTCCCGAAGGGAAGGTGGTGCTCCAAAGGGCTGGCTTCTTCGGAAGGAGTTCAGGTGGTGCTCCAAAGGTGTCTTGATGTTGGCACCCCGGAAAAAGGTTGTTTTGACGGTGGCACCCCGAGAAAAAAGGTGGTCTTGACGGTGGCACCCAGAGAAAAAAGGTGGTCTTGACGGTGGCACCCCGAGAAAAGTTGTCTTCATGTTGGCACCCCGAGAAAAAGGGTGGTTTTCCTTGATCATCACATGTTGCACACACACAAAAGATTGTCTTAGAGAGACATAATTATATTCGGTGTTAACTGTTTGAATATTCAGAAATAGAAGGAAAGAGGTATGTGTTTCGACATAAAAGGTAACCTTGGTGGGGAGCAGGAGCATACCCCCACTCATCAGATATGCGCAGACGGTGTAATATAAAATCTTTCCATCTGAAAGAAAGTAGAGATGGGAAAAAGGTAGGGGTGAGAAGCAAAATAGTTATAAAAATGTACTAGTATAATGAGGAAGTAGTTGTTAAAAATGGAAGTTGTAAACTATTTGTATATGGTAGCCAAGTAAATAATATAAAAACAATTTTGAAAACGGGTGAACCGTTACACTCGGCCCCACTTAACGAAAAAAAAAAATTTGAGAAGCATTCGAGAATTTTTTTTTAAATAAAGTGAAGTTAAAGTTATCACTGAGAGATCAAAATCAATCATTTGTCCTGATAACAAAGTCAGATTATGTTTTCGTGCTTTCCCATGCAAATCACAAGAAATTGTAGTAATCTACAACCTACAAAGTCTATCAAGGTGCATGAGAGAGCAAGAAGACGCAGGTAGAAAACAAAAATGTTGGAAGAGAAATGGGAAGAAAAAGAGATAGCCTCAAGTCTACCAAACAAGAGGGATGGTTATAGCACCAAGTCGCTTAAAAGTACAGTGAAGCTGCACTGAATATGTACTACACAATGAAGATTGTGAAGTAAAAAAAAACAAATGTACGCAACCTATCAAACTCTAATATACATAAGACCTAAAAAAAGTTGTCAAAACGTTGACAAGGGACAAAGAGTTTCAAGTTTTACTAAAATAACTACAAGGTTGCTGCCTATAAAAAATCTAAATACCCTATGCAACCGTAAGTAATACTCAAAAGAAACAGGGATACCCTTAATATTCTCAACAAAAGATTGTAAAATCTTCCACTGAACAGACTTAAGAGAAAATTCAAATCTCTAAAGCATAAGTATAAGACCAAACTATTTCCATATATGAAATATTAAATGAAAAAAAATTGTAACACCATACGTGTTTCTATGAAAACCCCAAAAAAAAATTAAATTTTGATCAAAATATTTTCTAAGTACTAACTATAATTCAGTAATGTTCTGATCTAATAAAAAAATTGCAATCCAGTGATGTTCTGATTCGATAAAAGATCTTGCTAAAATCCAGTAATGTTCTGATTCGATAAAGAGCATTATGATTCAGTGATCAACAAAAAAAATGTTGGGCGCCAGAAGTCTAAAATAAGACTACAAAGAAAAGAGTAATCAAACATCTTAAGTGCTTGAGTGCTATCAGTCATCAGTCAAATACCTACATGAAATTTTTCAAATGATAAGCAACAAAGTAAATTCAGAGAAGTGTTGTGTCATATTAGATTCAAAAGAATAAATTCACAAAGGCTTAACAACATTACATTCGAAAATCAATTCAGGGAAAGTTTACACAACATATTAAACTTGAAAAGAAAATTCGGGAAAATTTGTTCCTCAAATTGAATTCAAAAATAAATTTAGGGAAAATTATACATCATGTGACAATTTAAAGTAGGCAAAATTGCTTAAGTGAAATAAGTATCACAGATCTAATGTTCATTAATAAATTGATTCCAAAAAAAATTCAAACATCAGTGTAAGTTTAGGATCTAATCAGGAAAATCTATTAAAGATTGCATAAGCCAATACAATAACAATAATCAAAAGCTTGAACTATTTGTGAGCATGTAAGCACAAGGATCTAAGTCAATTAAAAGTTCGAATAAGCAAAAAGCGAGGATTAAATACAAAATTGCAAGAAATGTTAAGCATAATTTCAGTCTATCAAATATCAGATTACTAAAACTGTAACAACCCTGCATTGGCCCAGAACCTATGCTGGGAATTAGCAGACGCCAGGTCAATGTGGCCCTAGATAACTGGGCCTACAAGGAACTGGCGAAAGCCTGGTTAGAGAGAGACGACTGCAGGCAAGCCAAAAGATTCATAGCAGGCCCTGATAGGGGCCGAACGCAATGGCTTTTGAGTAAAGGCAGAGAGACGCTCAACCTTCTGGTGGGGGTTCTCACTGGCCATTGCCGGCTGAATAGACATCTGTCACTTATGAGAGTGGTAGGGGACCCCATTTGCTCCAGATGCTGGGAGGAGGACGAGACAGCGTTCCACTTCCTGGGCAGATGTGCAGTTTATCGCAACCTTAGGGTGCAGATATTCGGCACGACGGAGTTTGGGGAGGAGCCACTATATTCAGCGAAATGGTCGGACATACTGACTTTCGTCAGGAGGTCTGGTAGGTTCGACAAGGAGCTTTCTAGGGTGTAGAATTTTAGTGTTTTCAGTGATTGGTTCAGTGGGGTTGGCAAAAAGGGCCAAAGGTGGCCTACTTGCCTGGCTTCGCCTCCCCATCACTACTACTACTACTAAAACTGTAACAATCTCATATCAAGTTATGAGTGCAAAGTGAATATTGTAAAGTTATAAATTCAAAGTAATTTAAAAAAAATTCTAAGCTATGATGAGCAGATCACATGAAAAAAAAATAAACATGAAAATCTCACACCTACAAAAGTCATTCCAAGTACGCTGCAGGTTTATAGAAACGCATACCAGGATAACAAAAAAGAGGATAGAGACAACCAGGGGTAATTTCGTTCATAAGAGCTAAGTGAATTTTTTTTTAAAGCCGTAAATTTTAAAGTGATTTTAAAGTCATAAGAAATCTACTATAATGAACATTGAACAAGTACCATGAAAACAAATCACAAATGAAAATCGCAAACCTACAAAAGCTGCACCAGATACGCTGCAGATTTATAGGAACGCATACCATGATACAGTCAAGAGGATAGCAACAATCAGGGATGATTTTATTCATGAGTGAAAATTCAAAAGTTGAATAAGTGTTTTATGAGCTCACACAAAGTTGAAATGACATGACATGGCATAAATGAACATAGGATTTCAGAAATCTACCAACAACAATCTACAATACAATGTACCATATCAAAAGTGTTTCTTATACGCCAGAGGCTTCAAGATCTGCCCGAAATACGCCAAATTTATAGGAATGCATATTACGACAGACAGGTGAACAGAAAGTGCATATAAAGAAAATGCTTTCGATCCAAGAAACTTTAAAACAAAATATGGAGAAATTCCATCTCAAATAATATTTCTGAAAATATATTGCAATGTACTACGAAATGTAATCAATTTATACTACAAATTAAATCGATTAATCAAAGTTTTTTAAAAACTATCAAAAATATCAGTAAAAACTTAAGAATGTGCTCACAAATGTTCAGTACGGTTAAATTTAAATTTGATCAGAATTTGGAAATTGATGTTAAACTATAATTGTCACAATAGTATGTATATCAAAAATTTTGGACTATAATTTTTCAGAAGGTTGCAAGCAACGGTCTTAAATGTCCTAAGGGGATCTATTGGCAGACTCTTACTGCCGCCTAGAATTTCAAGATGCGCTGGCTAATTCTTTCTTTGACACTGACGCTTGAAAGGAGAATAACAGCGCATTTTCCGTTCAGATGTCTCGCATCTTCGCCCAGTACAGCAGGGCGTATGAATTTTTGGGACTGTGATATACATAAGGTTGATAAACAACGGTTTTAAGTGTCCTAAGGAGATCTATTAGCAGACTCTTACTGCTACCTAGAATTTTTGAGAGGCGCTGGCTAATTCTTCTGGATACTAATGCTTGAAGAGAAAATTATATTTTCCCTTCAAACATTAAGCACCCGCGCCCAGTACAGCAGGGCGTTTGACATTTTGTAACTGGGACTTATAAACAAACAAAAGTACTGATCACTATCTGAATCAGAACTAGTTTACGCATGGTTACCTCTAAATAATACTTCAACTAGAAAAATCGAAAGACAAAACCTGACAAGACTAAAGATATAAAAACTTCATTAAAAGACAAAAAGACACTCGAGCAGGTACATACTTGAAGAGCTATTCTGGAGTGATACTCAAAACTTTAAAATTTATTTATCTGGCCTCAACAAATATGACCGTCCTTGTCAGCCATTCAAACAAAACAAAATAGAGACTAAAATGCCCTAACTAATTCAAAAAATATTTGCCAGATAAAAAACTACATATCAATAAAACTCCAGAATGAAAGCAATCGTAACACAAAAAAACAAAGTACTTACAAGCATTTACTTGATGAAAGATCAAAAAAAATTTTTTTTTACATATCAATATACCTTCTATGTGTGTGTGCACGAAGTTATGTGGTAACCAAGGAAATTAAATATATATGCAAGTATATAATTGCACATATATAACCACCCTTCTATAAATAACAAAAAACTAAAGTCAGCTTATGAAAATTTTCAACTATAAATGAGTTACTAAATGAATGTACCTAAATAACAAATTACCAAAGAAAAATGTTGTGAATCGTTGTCCAAATACCACACAAAATGTATAGCTACAAAAAAGAGCAAACCATACAAAAAACTGTAGGTATGTGTTTATGACCTGTGAATAATATCCAAACGCCAGATATCTCAGAGAAGCATTTACAACATACGCTCAGATTTATAAATTAACGCTTACGCGAAATCTCTCAAGACAGTACAAAAAATAATGCATTAGGAAATAAAATCTCAGTCATAAATGAAATACACTAATAGACAAAAATCAATAGAAAAATTTAAAGAACTTTAAATATACCTCAATAGAAAAATTTTGAAAATAGAAAATTTGGACCAACAATTACCCTGAAAACTACAAAAAAAATATAAGCTGATAATAGTTAAAGAAAATTAAATAATAAAATATATATGCCAAATGAAAGTACTGCATCAAAAAAAAATTATTAAATGGAATTTTGAGTCAATGAGCCGAAATGGAATTTTGAAAAAGTTGTCCAATTTTCACTTCAAGACAGCTCCAAGACTCACAACGCACAACACCAGACATACCCCATGTCTGGCTACACGTTGGCAGCGCCAATTTGTAACAATAAAAATGTTGCTTGGTCATGAACCACCAGCCAACACTTTTATTACTCATAGCAACCAGCAGCTCAATTGCATGAGACAAGGGTATGTAGGTGCGTGCGTGTGTGCGTGAGTGCGTGAGTCTAGTTAGCCGCCAGGAAATGAAAACAGGACAACAATGGTTTAATAAAGATTTATTTCGGTATATATGAATGCAGTACATTTTATTTATTTTTTTTAAAAGTACTCATCTTCGGAGGGAAGTCCTCATGGTGCCCTTCCGAAGGGAAGGTGGTGCTCCAAAGGGCTGGCTTCTTCGGAAGGAGTTCAGGTGGTGCTCCAAAGGTGTCGTGATGTTGGCACCCCGGAAAAAGGTTGTTTTGACGGTGGCACCCCAAGAAAAAAGGTGGTCTTGACGGTGGCACCCCGAGAAAAGTTGTCTTCATGTTGGCACCCCGAGAAAAAGGGTGGTTTTCCTTGATCATCGCATGTTGCACACACACAAAAGATTGTCTTAGACATAATTATATTCGGTGCTAACTGTTTGAATATTCAGGAATAGAAGGAAAGAGGTATGTGTTTCGACATAAAAGGTAACCTTGGTGGGGAGCAAGAGCATACCCCCACTCATTAGATATGCGCAGACGGTGTAATATAAAATCTTTCCATCTGAAAGAAAGTAGAGATGGGAAAAAGGTAGGGGTGAGAAACAAAAGAGTTATAAAAATGTACTAGTATAATGAGGAAGTAGTTGCTAAAAATGGAAGTTGTAAACTATTTGTAAATGGTAGCCAAGTAAATAATATAAAAACAATTTTGAAAACGGGTGAACCGTTACAAGCGTAAAAGTCGATATTTGAAATTTCTTTGTTTCTTTGTATTTGTAAAATCTTATTACAACATTACAATTTAATCTTAATGGTAGATAGTTGACCACTATACTTTTGAATTATATTATACACTACATATGTATATGGATACAAGTAATTGTTTGGTTTTTATCTCCTCCTAGAATTTGTCTCAGAAAATAGGTACTTATGATGTTGGATTCTTTTACTAATTTGAGAGCAGGATCATATTACTTATTTTATTGTACGATGGCACACGATTTATTGTTTATACGTGAGGAATATTGAAGAAGAGGTTATGAATTGAATAGAAATAAAAAGTCATAAGTAAACTGTTAGACTCAAAAAGATCACCTTTTACTCATTATTCCAACCAAGGACGTTAAAACAATAATTTTTATTGTTTTATTTTTTTATTATTATGCATTTTGTTATAAATCCTCAAATTGGTAAGCAAATCAGTAGTAAATTGGTTACAAAAGTAAAGCAAGGACCAATTGTTATTATTATTATCTGACTTTGTAATTTCCTCTCGCATAATTGCGCTAGCAACAAGTGTTGACGGGCGGTGCCAAGTCAACACCCGGACTATTATTGATCGGAATTGAGGAAGGATCGCACAATACTACAGGTCTTCAGGAATACAGACTTTTGGAATACTTTGTTTAACTTTTCGCCCAGGCCCAACTGTTGAAGGTGTTGTGTAAACGTGTTTGGTGTAAGGCCTGAGACCGACATAATAAGGGGGAGAATAGTGACATTGTTTTGTTTCCAAAGTCGTTTTATTTCCATAGCAAGGTCCGTGTATTTAGATATCTTCCCAGCGTAGGTGTTTTGGATATTCACATCATTGGAAATGGCGATATCTATCAAATAGGTCGGCCTTTGACTGGAAAATTAATAGATTAATCGACTTACCTTAAGGAAGATTAATCCTAATTTTCCGAGCTTGTCCGAAGATATAATTATACGCTGTAGCTTCCGTGAAATCTACTTGTCAGCACGATGTTCCTGAAAATAACAATAAACGAATAACCCCATCTCTATTTCATCCGCCTATCCTAGACGGTTCTGCTACCGCTCCTAGGACCACTCATTCCGTTGAAGTGCTATTGAGAAAAAAATCGCCTAACCAACGGGAGATACAGGGCGGGTGGGTAATTATATCTTCGGACAAGCTCGGAAAATTAGGATTAATCTTCCTTAAGGTAAGTCGATTAATCTATTAATTTTCCTTCGCTTGTCCTCGATATAATTATACGTTGTAGCGGTTCAGAGTAAAGAGGGCGATTTTTTTTTCTCGAACAGCATATATTAATTCAATATATTAGTACATATTATATCATCCGATATCAATATGGAAAAATATATATTCTTTTTTAATATAAATTTACAATGAGAACATCAATTCGTACATAATTATATGTACTAAATATAAGTCTCTGAATATAAATAACATACACACCCTACACATGTATTTCTGATACCAACAACATTAATTCCGCAGCATTAATCACAGAGCAACAAAACGATAAAAATATATTATATTATATACGTGTGTACATATGTATAATACACACACATATAATAAACATACTAACAATTGTCTCAGCAAAAGTTATTAGGATCTTTCAAGGACCTATTATGAAATGCAAATACATATTATTAGAGTTTGGTGAACATTTAACAATGTTTGATGTATGTATTCCAGCTACATCTCGTTTTTTTTTACACCGACTTATACTGGTCTATAACCAAGTTGCATGGAACACTACTTCATGAGTGAGCATGAGTTTTTATTTTCTTTCTGGCGATATTGTACCCTTTTTCATGTAAAATTCTATAGTAGACGCGATATTCAATTCCGGTTTATTTTTAAAATAAGAAAATATTAGATTCGGTTGATATCTGCCCGGTCCAGACGTTTTTTTTTTGATATGAAGTATTTTTATTTTAATTTTATCGGATAATTTCTGTATGCTTTCGAACTCCATTAATGTTAATGTTTGAACCACCGACGATAAAGTTGGCTTGAACTCTTCTAGCAGTATCGGAGCCACATGTGTAACAAGTTTATAGGTTAGATTATCAGATGATAAGCTGTGTGATGGATCCATTTCCCTTGTTAGGGATCTGGATTTCAGGTTATGTCATGTTTGGGTCTTGATGGATGTCTATAAAAAGACTCCTCTAAAGATTCTACATATTATCTTTTCTTCGCTAGAACTATAGATTAAGTCTAATGCCGATCTATAGGAATTGAAAAAACTGAGTACGAGTTTCACTCTCGGTGAAATTAATCTAGATATGCTTCAAAGTTATACACAAAAAAGGGTCTTGTTCTTTGTAATTACAAAATTTCCAGTAGTTTGTAAAAACAAACTGAGTACTGTTTCGGGGTTCCCTCTACTAAAGAGGCTATCATCATCATTTCTATAACGTTTTCTGGTACCTGTCTGAAAAGAGCGCTGAACAATCTCCCTGTCAGTACGAAAAATCTGCTTGTACAGAGGATGACTCTGTGAAAAAGGAGAAGTGAGTATACGTACTCATTAGGCTAAAAAATGACGTTACTATTGTTTTTTTAAATAGTTAAAAAATTGGCGATACCAGGGTTGTGTTGGCCAATCTAGGCTAACGACAATTCCTGAAGCCCTTTCTTGTAGATTTTTCCTTTTCAGAACTCTATTGAAAATGGGGGAAAACATACAAGTAGTATGTGTAGCCCAATTTATTGTAAATGTGTCGGTAGAAGGATTCTGGGTCTGGAAACCAGGACATACATTTCTGAAATATATATATATATCTTTTTTCTTTTGCAAATGAGTTTATTCCGGGATTCTAATTTTTTTTTGTTCGAAACTATGCAACTTGTTGAGTATTATTCTGTATCTACAGAAAACGATCTTGGTTCTTTATCAGCTTCTTTATTTTCCAAGTAGAAGTATAGCTACCATATACTACTAATATACTTTACTCCTCACACCATTGCCAAAGCGCTTTCACGGCCTCATTTAACTGTGGATACCTAACAGTACTACATGATTTGTTTATACAAGAATTGGCAGTTTGGATATCAACTCTTACTACGAGTAGTATACGGATATTAGCTTTATTTTTCGATCGCAAGACCTGATTACGCAGCCTTAATTTCTAGATAATTAATATGCTTGCACCGATTCTAAAACTCATGTCAAGTAATTTCTCCACAAGAGGCTCCCCCACCTGTTGGACATGCATCCGAAAAAAAAATTCCATAGAAGAAGGTATAGGTTCAATATCTTGCCCTATTCCAATACCTGTAGGTATACCACCATTGTAGTTCTAGCAATAATTCTTCTGAAATAACCAATTTTCCAATACAAGTTTGGTTTTTTAGTCTTATAAATAGATATTTAATCTTTTTGATTGCTTTTATGTGGACAAACCTTAATTTGATAGCTGGAGAGGAGGAAACCCTGGTAGAAACAAATTTACCAATTAATTGGAATGTTCCCCTACAGTAGACGTATTATACTTTTTTTTTAATTGCAAATCAATTTTTAATGTTTTTTTTTTGCAGTGAGATCTGCATATTTACTGCATCAAATTTAAAACCCAAAAATTATATTGTCTGTAGCCGATTTAAGTAGCAGCAGATCCTAATTTTATCAAAAAGACCTTAACCTTTTAAGAGGGTTATGGTTATTCCAGTATTCTTCATACATTGGAATTTATCCTTTCCTATTACTAGGGTATCGTCTAAATAGAAAAACTGTCAATACGTCTTTGAGTCTAAGTCTTTCCGCCCCTGGTTTAAGAAGTTTGATAAAAATATAGAGAGCTACCTTCATGTCAAAGGGAAGACAAGTGAATTAATACAATTTATTGTCGAATCTGAACCTTAAAAATATTTCATGATTATTTTTAACGCAGGATTCCGAGCCTCTTTTCGAAAGATATGCATCCTTATTTAATAATTTTAAGACTGTTCCATGACTTGAAGTGAGGGGCGTTACTGAATCTATTAATTAAATTCAAATTAAATTTATATGTTCCTTGTGGTTTTGGAATTTTGCATTGGCACAAACTGAAAAGGAATAGATATCACTTCAATCTATAGTGTAGTGAGTAAGCACTATCTACTTGACGGCTGGCGCCCGAGCGAAAGGCGCGCTGTCAGTATGTATGGGCGGTTGTTGTGTTAGTACTAAGAAACGTGTAAACAACAGCTCTGGTTTTTTTTACAAAAAAAAGAGTGGATGTTACACATACTAAGACTTTCTGGTTTTCCAATTTTGCAAATATTTTGATAGGTTGCCAGCTTAAGTAGTATATACATGTATACACTTTGTATGACTTTGTTTGTAGCATTAGTTGGCTTCTTTCTTCCAATATACCGATGGTGTATGACCCGACTTCCTCTCCCCCTTCTCTCCTTCTTCTCTTGAATTTGAGTTGAGGGAGGTTGTATTTTCAGTAACGATGATTGTATATGCCCGCTGAGGTTGTAGTCAAGTTAGCAGGAGACTACCAGGTTTTTAACCTTCGGTACAATCTGAATTCTGACGAGGAACTAAATTGACGGTGTAACGAACAGATAATACACGTTAGCAAAATAGTTGGTAAGCATCAGAAGTATGAGGTTGCTTAATTGTTCCTGCAGAAACAATAATGCTTCTTCTTCATAACATTTGCGACTGCACCTATGCACCTAACCCTACAGCTATTTGTTGTAAGTGATTTAGAAATCTATAATGACCATTGTCTTTCTTTTTTTTTTTTGCAGTGAATAATTTCGCCACTAATTTGAGGAGAAGGTAACGCTTTACAGTTACTCGCTACTTTATATTCTCCCACAAATTCCTCTCTTTGATTCTTCGTCAGCCATTTCTGCCAAAAGCTACTCGAACGAAATGATATTTCGTCATGAATTGGCTTGCCTACCTTATCTTAAAAGTTTGGTTTGAAACCGAGGTAGTAAAAAAAACGGCTCCGGCTCTGAGGCGTGAAGCGTCCATGCTCATTGGTCTAAAAAAGCCGTGGGATACATGCCTCTGCCTTTGCCTTTTCTGATCTGCCGATGAGTCTGAGATTAGAACAGGAACACACCAGCTTCGAAGAATTGTTCGATGCCTTCTGCTTATTACTTATTACAAAAAGGAATAAAGACTAACGCCTGCTAATCTCATCTTTCCTACGAAGTGTTCCTTCTGCTAAACTGTTTTTTGGACCAACGCACATTAATCCAGGAAGAAAAAAGGATCAACAAATGAACAAAGAAATAATTTCACCACATCTCCCAACTCGATCTTTTGGCCAGAACTAACGAACGTTAATTCTGTTTTTGTGTAGCAAAAAATGCCGAGCCAATACAGGGTCGTAAATAAATAAAATCGAACGACTTTATTTATTTGAACGAGTTTCTGGAGATATTATGCTACCATGCATATGAATTCTACTACCCCACATATACATAGAATCGAACGACTCTTTATGTTAAAAAGACAACGAACGTTATCTTAAGTGGGAATGAATATGCACCACACTGCGACCGCAGTATGTATTTACGGGAGGTTGCTGCATTAACTCTATAGTGACTCCTCCGTACCTAAAAAGAGTATATTTGTCTATGAATATGAATTCTACTACCCCACATATAAATAGAATCGAACGATTATATTTATGTTAAAAAGACAACGAACGTTATCTTAAGTGGGAATGAATATGCACCACACTGCGACCGCGGTGATGCGTATGTATTTACGGGAGGTTGCTGCATTAACTCTATAGTGACTCCTCCGTACCTAAAAAGAGTATATTTGTCTATGAATATGAATTCTACTACCCCACATATAAATAGAATCGAACGACTATATTTATGTTAAAAAGACAACGAACGTTATCTTAAGTGGGAATGAATATGCACCACACTGCGACCGCAGTGATGCGTATGTATTTACGGAAGGTTGCTGCATTAACTATATAGTGACTCCTCCGTACCTAAAAAGAGTATCTTTGTCTACAGATTTAAGGCCTACCTGATGACTGGATTTGTAGTAGCTTCCTCCTACGCCTCTTGACTTCCTTATGTGGAGCACACACACTGCCCTTTTCGACATATCCTTATTGCGAAACACCTAAATAGTTTGTAAACTGCGGAACATGTACTATACCGCCAAGCACGATAAAAGGAATGAGTGCTCCTTGGAGCAGTAGCAGTACCGTCTAGGGTAGGCGGATGAAATAGAGATGGGGTTATTCGTTTATTGTTATTTTTAGGAACATCGTGCTGACAAGTAGATTTCACGGAAACCACAACGTATAATTATATCGAGGACAAGCGAAGGAAAACTATATCTGGTCTATTGGCTGGGATAGTCTTGTTTGTATGTATTGCAACGTCCCAGTATAGTTTGTATCCATCGTTCTCGAGTACTGATGTCGGAGTGTAATTGTAATATGGGTCTGTGTTTTGTATAAGTTTGTTTGCTGTGGCTAGTGCTTGGTGTATGACCTTGGCCGCAGAGTTATGTCTGGCTATATATTCGGTGCCGGTAAGAGTTTAGCACCCGCTTGTTTTGTGATCTATTGTTTCTTTTTGTTGGTGACATTTTCTGCAATCACCGTTTGTTATGGATGGATCTTTAATTACGTATTTTTTGTAGTTCTGTGTTGCAATCACTTGGTCCTGGATGGAAAGCATGAAACTCTCCGTTTCTGGGAACAGCTGGCCATCCTGCAACAAAGTGTATGACTGTTTTTCGTTAATGTGTAATACGCTTTTTGGGCGTTTTATGATGTCTAGATAACGAAAATCCACGTCACTCATTTCCGCCTGTCTGTCGGTCTATCTGTCGGTCTGTCTGTCGGTCTGTCTGTCGGTCTGTCGGTCGGTCTGTCTGTCGGTCTGTCTGTCGGTCGGTCTGTCTGTCGGTCTGTCTGTCTGTCGGTCTGTCGGTCTGTCGGTCTGTCGGTCTGTCTGTCGGTCTGTCTGTCGGTCTGTCTGTCGGTCTGTCTGTCGGTCTGTCTGTCGGTCTGTCTGTCGGTCTGTCTGTCTGTCGGTCTGTCTGTCGGTCTGTCTGTCTGTCGGTCTGTCTGTCGGTCTGTCTGTCGGTCTGTCTGTCGGTCTGTCTGTCGGTCTGTCTGTCGGTCTGTCTGTCGGTCTGTCTGTCGGTCTGTCTGTCGGTCTGTCTGTCGGCCTGTCTGTCGGTCTGTCTGTCGGTCTGTCTGTCGGTCTGTCTGTCGGTCTGTCTGTCGGTCTGTCTGTCGGTCTGTCTGTCGGTCTGTCTGTCGGTCTGTCTGTCGGTCTGTCTGTCGGTCTGTCTGTCGGTCTGTCTGTCGGTCTGTCTGTCGGTCTGTCTGTCGGTCTGTCTGTCGGTCTGTCTGTCGGTCTGTCTGTCGGTCTGTCTGTCGGTCTGTCTGTCGGTCTGTCTGTCTGTCTGTCTGTCGGTCTGTCTGTCTGTCGGTCTGTCTGTCGGTCTGTGTGTCGGTCTGTCTGTCGGTCTGTCTGTCGGTCTGTCTGTCGGTCTGTCTGTCGGTCTGTCTGTCGGTCTGTCTGTCGGTCTGTCTGTCGGTCTGTCTGTCGGTCTGTCTGTCGGTCTGTCTGTCGGTCTGTCTGTCGGTCTGTCTGTCGGTCTGTCTGTCGGTCTGTCTGTCGGTCTGTCTGTCGGTCTGTCTGTCGGTCTGTCTGTCGGTCTGTCTGTCGGTCTGTCTGTCGGTCTGTCTGTCGGTCTGTCTGTCGGTCTGTCTGTCGGTCTGTCTGTCGGTCTGTCTGTCGGTCTGTCTGTCGGTCTGTCTGTCGGTCTGTCTGTCGGTCTGTCTGTCGGTCTGTCTGTCGGTCTGTCTGTCGGTCTGTCTGTCGGTCTGTCTGTCGGTCTGTCTGTCGGTCTGTCTGTCGGTCTGTCTGTCGGTCGGTCTGTCGGTCTGTCTGTCGGTCTGTCTGTCGGTCTGTCTGTCGGTCTGTCTGTCGGTCCGTCTGTCGGTCTGTCTGTCGGTCTGTCTGTCGGTCTGTCTGTCGGTCTGTCTGTCGGTCTGTCTGTCGGTCTGTCTGTCGGTCTGTCTGTCGGTCTGTCTGTCGGTCTGTCTGTCGGTCTGTCTGTCGGTCTGTCTGTCGGTCTGTCTGTCGGTCTGTCTGTCGGTCTGTCTGTCGGTCTGTCTGTCTGTCTGTCTGTCGGTCTGTCTGTCTGTCGGTCTGTCTGTCGGTCTGTGTGTCGGTCTGTCTGTCGGTCTGTCTGTCGGTCTGTCTGTCGGTCTGTCTGTCGGTCTGTCTGTCGGTCTGTCTGTCGGTCTGTCTGTCGGTCGGTCTGTCGGTCTGTCTGTCGGTCTGTCTGTCGGTCTGTCTGTCGGTCTGTCTGTCGGTCGGTCTGTCGGTCTGTCTGTCGGTCTGTCTGTCGGTCTGTCTGTCGGTCTGTCTGTCGGTCCGTCTGTCGGTCTGTCTGTCGGTCTGTCTGTCGGTCTGTCTGTCGGTCTGTCTGTCGGTCTGTCTGTCGGTCTGTCTGTCGGTCTGTCTGTCGGTCTGTCTGTCGGTCTGTCTGTCGGTCTGTCTGTCGGTCTGTCTGTCTGTCTGTCTGTCGGTCTGTCTGTCTGTCGGTCTGTCTGTCGGTCTGTGTGTCGGTCTGTCTGTCGGTCTGTCTGTCGGTCTGTCTGTCGGTCTGTCTGTCGGTCTGTCTGTCGGTCTGTCTGTCGGTCTGTCTGTCGGTCTGTCTGTCGGTCTGTCTGTCGGTCTGTCTGTCGGTCTGTCTGTCGGTCTGTCTGTCGGTCTGTCTGTCGGTCTGTCTGTCGGTCTGTCTGTCGGTCTGTCTGTCGGTCTGTCTGTCGGTCTGTCTGTCGGTCTGTCTGTCGGTCTGTCTGTCGGTCTGTCTGTCGGTCTGTCTGTCGGTCTGTCTGTCGGTCTGTCTGTCGGTCTGTCTGTCGGTCTGTCTGTCGGTCTGTCTGTCGGTCTGTCTGTCGGTCTGTCTGTCGGTCTGTCTGTCGGTCTGTCTGTCGGTCTGTCTGTCGGTCTGTCTGTCGGTCTGTCTGTCGGTCTGTCTGTCGGTCTGTCTGTCGGTCTGTCTGTCGGTCTGTCGGTCGGTCTGTCGGTCGGTCTGTCGGTCGGTCTGTCGGTCGGTCTGTCTGTCGGTCTGTCTGTCGGTCTGTCTGTCGGTCTGTCTGTCGGTCTGTCTGTCGGTCTGTCTGTCGGTCTGTCGGTCTGTCTGTCGGTCTGTCTGTCGGTCTGTCTGTCGGTCTGTCTGTCGGTCTGTCTGTCGGTCTGTCTGTCGGTCTGTCTGTCGGTCTGTCTGTCGGTCTGTCTGTCGGTCTGTCTGTCGGTCTGTCTGTCGGTCTGTCTGTCGGTCTGTCTGTCGGTCTGTCTGTCGGTCTGTCTGTCGGTCTGTCTGTCGGTCTGTCTGTCGGTCTGTCTGTCGGTCTGTCTGTCGGTCTGTCTGTCGGTCTGTCTGTCGGTCTGTCTGTCGGTCTGTCTGTCGGTCTGTCTGTCGGTCTGTCTGTCGGTCTGTCTGTCGGTCTGTCTGTCGGTCTGTCTGTCGGTCTGTCTGTCGGTCTGTCTGTCGGTCTGTCTGTCGGTCTGTCTGTCGGTCTGTCTGTCGGTGTGTCTTGTAACGAAATTTTTGTTAATTTCGTTACACGTCGTCTGTGACTCCTTTTATAGATCAATTCTTACAGAATGATCTCCTATTGACAGGTAAATATGTGTTCCTCCCTTATGCTTTGCCGTTACGCTATTAAAAGAACCACTTTTCCGCGCCTATGGATACCCATAATACCCGTGGTATTTGTTCTCTAGCCTGACTGGATTATAATGGTTCTGTTACGTAGACGCGACAAGGCAACACCTTGAATAAGGGTTGCCAACGAGAGAAGAATTATTACGCAGGGTTGCCAATGTATGAGAAGTTAATAAATATGACTATTGCGTTATTTGTAACAGTTAACCTTGCAAAGTTGTTAGTTTCATTCTGTTGGTGCATTTTTCGTTCCCTATTATGCGTTTATTTCATTATTAATAGTAATTCTGTCCCGATTTGCAATCAAGACTATAGTTACTTTGAGGTTGGGTTGGTAGTACTAGATTGCTGTTGGCAACATAGTGAGAGGGACAGTTGTCTATTGCAGAGTCGTGAACAGATATGGAGTTCCGGTGGGAGTTTATAAATTAGCTCGCTGACGACTTCTAGAGCTCTCTCGATCTCGACTGCCCCCTTCTGGTCTATCTGCAGCAGCAACAGGTCGGTTCTGTCCTTTTGGCCTTCCGCCATTTTCATGAAATAGATTTTTGAATCACATTCCCGTGGGGTTGGCTTTGAAGTTTATTCACTCTCCTTTCGCGAGATTTATATTTGAAGTACCTAACCCAATAACACGGGCAATTATTTGTGAAAATTCTGCCATTCCGACATTTTGTATAACTGCGTAGTGCGCTGTACAACCAGCGAGTGATTTCGTAGTTTGCTAGCATTTTGCTGTTGATATCGAACCTTTAGTCTCTAGAATCGATATCATTGATTTAGTTTCATTTTCTAGTTAGGTTGTGAATGCCATACTGTGTTATATGTGTTTTCAGCCCAAGTGTGTGCATCTGCTTCCCGAAGGAACTGACCTGGTGCTGATGTCAATCTAAGGGAATACACGCCCCTTTTCCACCTACTTCTAGACCCTGGAAAGAGTCACAGGAGTGTGACTACAAGCTGTTCCTGCTACTTTGGATATAGAAGGTACGTAAAATTTGCTTATTTCAAATTTGATCGCAATTTTTGGCAGCTATCGAGCTATTTTACGTACTTTCGCATCTAGAGTTTGTGGTCACCTCCAAGTGTGACCTTCATTCAGTTTTTTTTGTGTTCCTCTGTACATTTTGAGAGAGAGAAGCACACCTTTTTTTTATTTGGTAGTGTTCTGTGTAAAAATTGCTTAGTTTATTGTTTCCGCCATTTTGGGCAACTTGTGGGCATTTTTGCATAGATGTCTAACCTTGTTCGGTATTGCCCCTTTCGTACATTTTTTGAGAGAGAGAAGCACCTTTCTTTATTTCTGGTATAGTTTTGATAGTTTTGAGTGTGCTCACACACACATTTTGCAAATTTGAGCTACACACATTTTGCAAATTTGAGCTATAATTTTGCTGTACGAATTTGACAAATTTCTCCATCTTTTACAACCGATACAGCCTATCGAAGTACATTTCTGTGAGACTGAACGTACTCATAGATTTTTTGTTTCTTTTGGAGCTATAGTTTTAGCATTGAGAGTATTTATTGAAGTATAGTTGCTCGTACCTTGCAACTACTGTTCATATAGTTTCAATTTTCTGGATTATTTGTGATATTTGATTTTGAATCATTTTAATGAATATTTGTGGGCTTGATAATTTTTTTTGTGGTTGCATTTCCTTTCAAGATTCTAAATTTCCGGAGCACTAGAGCCAGCAGCAACTTAGTAGAATCATAGCCTTGATTTTTTTTAAATCAATTAAACTGCTTTGAACTTAAGTGAACTATAGCCTTGCTCACTTCAAGACTTTTTTTAGTTTTATTTAAGTATTAGACTTGAAAGGCCTATCAAGTATTTAGGTTAGGTGATACTTTGTTAATACGCTATTGATACTTTATTGTAAAATTATATTCCTTTTATATATGCAGATTCAGTTGTGAACCATTGTGGGGAGATATCTGCTATAGCTTCTATGTTAACTTTTAAGGAATTTCTTTTGGTATAGAATTTAAGCATTTTGTAAGGGATCTTTGTTAAATTTAAGTAGATATTGTTCAACTAAATTACTGGGGGCTGAAGACTGCCAATTCAAGGCCAAGTAGTACGCCTGAGCTTGCGTAACGTCTTATATTATCCTGGGGTTTTCGCCATAGAGGGTCCAGAAACTAATCCTTCTTTTTTTATACTTTGCATGACGGCGGCCGGAAGTGGTGGCCGAGCCAGACCCAGAAATCTTTCAGCCTGAGAAGGAAGAAATCAAACAGGAGGGGTCTGGCCTAAGGAACCTGAAGAGGCTGCCAGTCTGCAAAAGGGGACCCTCTGAAGGAGCCGTTGGAGAAGCACACATACTGACCCAGTACCATCTGTCTTAGCCGAAGCAAGCCAGGTTGTATCGTCCACCTAAGCAAGCAGTCCCCCTTTTCAAATTGTACATATAAATCACAACTCACTATTTATTTTATTATAGTTTAAAATCAATATACTTGTTACTGTTTAATTCTCTTTTGAATTTTCTACACCCATCCCTTCAGTGTTTCTGGAGAGGTTAGGTAACTTCACTAACTTCCTTGGAGTTTGGAGGTAAAAACTCCTGGCGCCCTTTTTCTTGAAGTTTTTGAGCCTTTAGGGTAATCTCGCGTTAAAAGTTAGTGATTTTGCCTGACATCTCTTATAAGAGGAAAAGAATAAGTTGCCAAGGATTCACGACCCACCGTAAGTAAACTGAGCAGCCCAAAGGCACCCCAGTTTCTGCCAGCTTGGAGGTCTCAACTTAGTTGGCACTTTCAATCTAGCTTTACAAGATATCAAGGTGCTTAATTCATCCAAATGATGTAGATAGTGTAAACTGACGAAAAACACTGGCTAATATGTGTGGTATCTTTGTGGTATATACCTTAACGGCATATCTCCTATAGTTTGTAAGCTAACTGGATAGTATACAAACCAACCAATATTCATAGCTATTTTAGTTGAAATTGTTGTGAGTAGAGTTTATAATAAACAACAGTGGGTTTTCGAAATAGTCGTTGTAATTGAAAAACTTAGGAAAAACTTGTATATAACACAACGTGAAAAATGTTCATCTATCAACTCACTGTCAATTACATGTCAACTATGAAAATCCCACATGCCCTAAAAAGCACATTACAGTGGAACATATCAAATTGTTACAGTAGACCAGACAAAGTTACGTAAACATTACAAAACATCTCAATATTAACACTCCCACCTTCTGTCATGTTTAAATAATCTCAACAACACTAAGCTTCTTACAAAGATCTTGGAATGTTTTTCTTTGTAATGTCTTCGTAAATATATCTGCCTGCTGCTCCTTAGTATTCACATAAGCGGGAACAATATCACCAGCTTCAAACTTCTCTCTAACAAAGTGATACTGAACATCGATGTGCTTCGTTCGATTGTGGAACTCTGGATTTCTTATCAGCTTGATCGAACTCTGGTTGTCAATTGTTCAAAACTGTTGGTTTTGTAACTTCTTCGTCGATGTCGAACAACAATTTCTGCAACCAAATAGCTTGCGAAGCTGCTACATATTCTGCTTCAGTCGTGGACAGAGTTACTGTTGGCTGTCTTCTGCTTGCCCATATTACTGGCCCGTTGCATAATTTAAACACATAGCCACTAGTAGATCGCCTTGTCTGTGTGTCACTTGCACAGTCAGAATTGGTGTAACCACATAAGTTACTTTCTTTATTCTTGTCGAATTCTATGCCATATTCTTGGGTTCCGATAAGATATTTTATTATTCTCTTCACCGCGTTCCAGTGAACGATTTTGGGATTATTCAAGTATCTACTTGCTACTCCCACCGCATGTGAAATGTCAGGACGAGTAAATGTAGCTAGGAACATTAGCGAACCAACTGCCTGTCTGTAGGGAGTTTGCTCACCAACTTCCTTCGGATCTTCTGTTAGGGCCAAATTTGTATGTTGGTCCTCTGGTGTTAATACCATGCTAGCATCTCCCATCCCAAAGCGTGAAATAATATTCTTAATGTAACTTGACTGCTTCAAATACATTTTGCCTTGCTCTTTATTTCAATGCCTACAAAGTAATTAGCATTTTCAGTAATCTTAATCTCGAAACTACTTTTTAATTCTTCTAAAACTGTATCTATTGGTGTCACTTGAGATGAAAATATAAGACCATCATCAACATAGATCACCAGCAACAATTTTACATCTTTTACATATCCAGTATAGACACACTTCTCAGCTGTTGAAGGTTGAAAGCCAAAGTTTTGTAGAAAAGTGCTAAATTTCTTGTTCCAACATCGTGGACTTTACTTCAGGCCATACAATGACTTTTCTAGTTTGCACACAAAACCTTCTTCGCAGTCTAGTCCAAGTGGTGGTTTCATATATAAGGCGCTTTCCTTTTACCTGATTTATCTGATAAATCTCACTTGTGACGTCATGACTCAGTTCGATGTACGTTCCTTTTGTTTTCTGAAACTGAGACTAAAGTGAGATATTTTACCCCCACTCAAGCCCATCTGCACAAGCTCGAACGGTAGATCACTTGTCTCAGATAATTTAGATGTCAAATAAATGAGGTTAGGATTGTATGTAAGTTTGAATTTCAGCAGGTTTTTCCGGTTTTATGGTGTACGGATAGTCGATAGTGTAAGGTGAGTGACGAAAAACGTAAAAAACTAGGTTATGCAAAGGATTAACAGGTAATAGAACCGTAGCATATTACAAAATTTTGAGGAATGACATTTAACTGCATAAACACGTTCCTTTAACGCATCTGAACATCTGAGGTTTCCAACTGAGCTGAGCCAACTCATTTTTAAGTGATCTGAGTAAGTGCAGATGTAAAAGGAAAGCACCTATATTGTTACAAGTCTTTAGTCCGATTGGGCAAGGAAACACAGTACGGGTTTCACTATTTATTTTCACTAACTATGTACACTACGCCTAGCCTAATACTTAACAGTCTAATTTATATAAAGTCACTACACTAATTTATATTGGTCCTTAACTTCACTAATTTATGTCACAGTTCATTTATTTCGCGCGCGCCACTTTCTAGTGGCGCGTATCAACAAGACTACAGAACACTGCCTGCTGCGCTCTATTGACACTAACTGTTCTTATCTCTCGTGCGACGGCGCTTTTATGCTAGGCGGCGCCATCTCTGGAACGTTCGCGACAGCTCGCGATCATTACCGATTGTACGAGAAGGAATTTTTCTAGACATCACGTATATGGCCGGACGTCCAGGGCCGGACTGGAACAATATGTCCTCTTCAAGTTCGCCATACAAAAATGCAGTTTTTTATGTTGAACTGTTTGAATTCATATCGTCGCATGTTTGCTATAGCTAATAATACTCTTATTAAGTCAAATCTTGTTTTTTGGTGCAGAAATTTCAGTGTAATCTCTCCCTTGTTTCTCAGCATATCCTTTTGCACACAATCTAGCCTTGTATCTACTAATACTTCCATGTGGTTTTCTCTTAACTCTAAAAACCCATCTTGACCCAATAGGCTTCTTTTCTTCTGGCATTTTTACCATATTCCAAGTTTCATTTCTTAACAAAGAATCAAACTCTTCATTAATAGCTTCCTTCCACTTTTCTTTTTCAGTGTTATTGTATATTTGTTGTATACGAATATTTCTCTGCGGTCTTAGGTCTGGAACCTCATTTTCTAACCTACAAAGCACATTACAGTGGAACATATAAATTGTTACAATAGAGCATACAAAGATACGTAAATATTACGAAACATCTTAATATTAACAGAAATATGACTTTCCTTCAAAATAACCAGACATTTGGATAGTTTGTATAACATTCAGCTAGTGTATAAACTATCAAGTAAACACTTCAACCGTAACATACATACATATTTTTAGTACAGAAAATTCTTCAATTCCTGGTGGAACCTGCCTCTAACTTGTGTTAAATACTTTTTAACTACATACCTCATTGAGCCAACGGCAAATGCATGTTTTCGATTGAAGACATGTTTGTGAACCCATTTTACGGGTTTTATACAGGCTCATTACGAATATTAAGAGATATCATTAAGCTATGGCCTATGACGTGGAATATTTGGCATTTATTTTATTTGGTATTGAATTTTAATCATTACTCTTTTATTATTTCCATTTCTCTTATCACATTTTGCTATATATGGTTGTAACTTATGTTTATGTTCGTACATTCACAATTTTGTGCTTGTTGCTACACAATTTTTCTTATTTACAATGTTTTCAGGTTGATAAACTGTACTACATGATGTTTGTTAATTGATCCTGTGATGGGATGCAAACCTGTTGGAATAAATGATTACTTAGAAGTAAAATAATGACGTAATAAGGTTTTTGTAAGAAGAAAGATTTAAGGCTTTTATGGAAAATTTTTAAATTGCTTTTAGTTTTGAATCATTGACGTGCGACGCCGCGTCCAATTTTGCAGACTTTATTTGAGTGTACACAAAAGTGCTGTGTAGGACAAAAAGTGAGTGCAGTGTCGGTGAACGATGTCAAACGGTTACAGTAAAGGAGTGGTGTTAGCAGGCAGCGCATCAGCCTACTGCATAAGGCCTGGAAAATGTGGGAAGCCGGTCACGACAGCAGTACAAGATGCAATAATAGAAATTCCTGATTCACAGAATGAGGTAATGGAAAGCATGGATGCGCAAGCACCGCATGCGGCAGCCATGCCTTCCCAGCTCCCTGTATTGGATGCAGATTCGGTTTCAAGCGTCTTAGAAGCAAATATGTCATCACCAACAGCGAAAGATAGAGACCGATGGGATCAATTTTCATTTGATCTGGTTCTTCTGGATGGGAGTGAATCTGCCGTAGCAGAGAAGCCTTGCTGAAGGGGTCAAAGCGAAAGACTGATGCAATTGCAATACTTGTTGTCAAGTCCCCAGCTCCTACCGTGTGTGAGCGCCCTCCTGATCAGGTATTGCAATTGAACGTGCCACCTCCAGAAGTTGCACTTGCAACATTGGGAGAAGAACAGTCGAAAAGACTTGAGTCACCAGCACAACGACCATCATTCGATCAGTCAGAGGTGGTGCTACACACTCAGATACCATCGTGCATTACAGAGTATATGAACAAATTTGTTCGCCTCAAATGAGTTCACCTGTAACGGCGGAGGAACGTCATACAGTAGACCCAGTGAACAATGGACATAAAAGTAACATAACTCTTACGTGCCCCTCGGCCATTGTTACGTCACAAATGAAGTCACATTCAATCTCTTTGTTACGGCGTTGTTACCGCATAATGTCCGCCTCATGGTTACGTAACTTTTACCTACCCTGGTTGACGTGTAAGTTACGTAACAGGTATACCGCATAATGTCCGCCTCATTGTTACGTAACTTTTACGTACCCTGGTTGACGTGTAAATTACGTAACAAGTATACCGCATAATGTCTGCCTCATTGTTACGTAACTTTTACCTACCCTGGTTGAGGTGTAAGTTACGTAACATGTTACAACAGGTATACCTCATAGTGTCCGCCTCATTGGTACGTAACTTTTACCTAGATATAGTAGATACAAATAAATGAAACAAAAGTACTGCACCTGAACTTCGTCTATTTGTAAGTAAAAATGATAAATAAATCATTGGTTCATTAATTCATTTATATCTAAGGCACCTTTGCTTTTCTACTGAGCCTTTGTTGGCTTAGTCGAAACCATTCTACGCAATGTCTCCCTACACACTTTCAGTTGTTCTATGGGCTGATACCATTGAGTCTGAAAACAATAAAATTTTATAATAAAAAAAAGGAATACCAGATCAATGAAATTTAAACCAATATAAGGCTGAAGGTATAATAATGTTCAATATAAATGTTCAGTTACACCACTGATTTATTTAAACAATAAATTCAATAAGCTCCATCTTGTAATGTATAGCTTTCTGCTTTTTCATGTGAATTATAAGACAAGATACATTAAGTAGTTTTCTGCTTTTTCATGTGAACTATAAGACACGACACATTAAGTACCTTCGGCTTCAATAATTTTCCATTTCCTCAGTGAGAGCTGATAGAAAGCACAAACCTCATCACCTCATATTAACATTAAAAATTGAAAAGTTATAATTTATTACCACGTCATTACTACACAACCTTAAGCATTGAATACGTTATTGTCCACAGATTTCTTTCGAAATTATTTGGCATTTTAGCCTGAGCTTTGTTCATTTTGAACGGACAATACAATAGATTAGAATAAATCAAAATAATACTTGCCCATTGCTTGCTGCGTAAATTCCTTTACGGTGTGACCACTACCTATAATAAATGGCATTACGAAATTACACACAAATTCACAACGCCACACTCGGTAATAAAACCTGTGATAAAACTACTACGGAATGAAATACACGACTGAAATGCAATTGTACAAATTTCAAAATGGCGGAACAGTGGTAAGGCAGCGTCGGAGACATGTGACAACTGTCACGGGATGTCATTGGTTATTTGTATGAGTTCGCTCAGAGTAAGAAATGTTACCTCGCAGATACATAACTTTGAGAGAAAAACGTAGAGGTACCTCTGAAGTCAAATGTGTGCCTAATTAGTTACGTAACTCTGAGATAACAAAGTGAATGTACATCTTAAAGGTGTCTGGTTACGTAAATATTACATTCAACTGATGCAGCACTGAGAACGTTGTTATATTACATAACAATGACGTAAAATATAAGGAATCTACTGAATGTAGAATCCGTTCTTTAAAAATTACCTATAGCTTACGTAAATTTAAGAGAACGTAACAAAATTGTTTAATGGGGAGTGACCGGAGAAAGAGTTATTTGAAAGAATATCAGTGACACAGATACTGGGGCGAGGTACTGGTAGCCACTGTGCACAGAGACTTCCAGCAGATAGTCAGACCCGTTCACCTGTTACGGCTGATGACCTGCATGTGGTACAGTGGCTGGACGAAGAGCTCTTCCAAAATATAGTAGTATCACAAATACTTTCCGAGTCGGCTGTACTCGACGCACCGCTAGCGAACCTAGTGGTTGGAGGTGTATGTCCACAATCCAAGGCAGATCTGGAGCGAAACTTCCACAAGTCAGATGAGATGGACGCGCGACATGCGGAAATAGCAGATCTGTGGTTGCTCTAACACCATTGCATTTTTGTAACGAATGATACGGCTATTTTAGGTTCTCAGCGCAAAGTATAGCAGGATGGGTAACGCCGAGAGCAGTCCAAGTATTGGGTATATATAGATAATGTAATAGGATCAACTGGAGAGTTTGTGATCAAGTAAAATAACAAGATTTCTTTTGATTTCAGTAATATAAGGTGTGATAGCAAGATCGTGACAGCAGTAAAGAAGAAAACATGGAACAGTATACCTGCACTCGATGCGACAACACGTTTTCAACCTAGTGGAACCTAAAGCGTCACAAGAGATCACCAGTCAAGAGAAGTCGCAGGATCTATAAAGGTAGTGTATGATTGTAGCATCCCCAAGATAGATTATGCAAACACCAGCAAACTAGTGATAGGCTCACGTGCATTTCTGTTGTTTCAGGCATAAAACCAACCAACCCGCCAGCCCAGGCCGGTCCTAGTGGGATGGGCAGCTCGAATGGCTACCCTATTGACTCATCAGCCCAGACAGACCATAGTGGGATGCATACATTGACAGCCATCTTGAAGGGCAGCCATATCAACCCACCACCCCAGGCAAGGCTGCGTGCATCGACAGCCATCTTGAACGACAACCCGATCGACCCATCAGTCCAGGCAGGCCCTAGCGGGATCCGTGCATCGACAGCCATCTTGAACGACAACTCTATCGAGCCACCAGCCCAGCCAGGCCCTAGCGGGATGCGTGCTTCGTCAGCCATCTGGAAGGACAAGCCTATCGCCCCACCAGCTCAGGCAGGCACTAGCGGAATGCGGGCATCGACAGCTGCCTCGTAGTACTGTTGCAGCTGTAAACGAGACGTTCCAGCCCGAAACTTTTCAGCCTACGTGCGAAGTTTATCGCACAAAGCTCACGAATGGAAGACGTTGGATGAATCAGTAAAAATCTGTCGAACTGCGTTTGGTGGCAAAATAGTAAGCTATCAAGTGACTTCAGATCTAGAAACTCTAAATGTTGAAGACTATTTACAAACAATTAAAGTCAAGAGTATCCCGTGCTTGCAGCAGCAGGCATACAGCAATTAAAGCTAATCTAGAATTATTTGCATTATACATTTTACCAACAAAAGCAACTCGGGATGTAAAGTCTCACAACACGGCGACTAAAATTCTCAATAGATCGTCAGATCTCAGTAAAAAGTTTGACGCATTTGTCGCAGTGATTATGTGAAAAGTCTAAGGATTTTGCAGAGCGGGAAAGTGGATGGGTTTTGAAAAGATTCGTTACCTCGAAATTAATATCAACAAATACAATCCGCTGAGAGCATCATTTCACATCTATCGTGGGGAAAACGCTGCAGAGGAATTTGTCAAATGCCTGCAGGCGGATATGTATCAGAGATATCTAAAATCTGAATACCCCATGCGGACGACCCCACAGATGTGCGTCAATTTGATATAGCTAGGGACTGCTATATATGCGATAAACCCTTTGAACTGTTGAATCGAAAGGTGAGAGATCACTGTCATTACAGGGGCATATCGTGGAGCGGCACATTCAATTTGCAACCTAAATCACAAAGTTCCCAAATATGTACCTATCTTCCTGCACAATCTGCGTAATTATGACGCTCAGCTTTTCATCACCCAGCCCGGAGCAGATAAGTAAGACATAAATGTGCTTCCACAGACATTTGAAAAGAATATCTCCTTCAGCAAGCTACTTTCCGTAGATCAGTATACGGGTCAGGATGGCAAAACGAAAAATGTAATATTGCAACTACGTTTTGTCGATTAGTATCAGTTCCTACCAGCCAAACTGGAGTCGCTGGCTTCCTTAGTAGAAACCTGCGTAATGTCACGAAGTGCGGAGAGCCTTTCCCGATGACTTCAGTTCAGTCTACTGCATCAAAAAAGGGTGTTTCCCTATTCCTATCTTACTGATGTTGAGAAATTCCAGGAAACCTTGTTACCAAACAGAGAGTGCTTTTACGATGAATTACATGATTTCTACTGAGGATTATAGCCACGCATCTAGCGTATGGTCGGCGTTTGGTTGCACAACATTGGGCGACTACTCGGACATTTATTTAACATCCGATGTCCTGTTACTGGCAGACGTCTTTGAAAATTATCGATCACTATGCATCGAGACGTATCGCTTAGATCCGGCACATTACTTCACAGCTCCTGGACCTAGTTGGGATGCAATGTTAAGGCTAACGCGGGTGGAGCTTACACTCCTGTCTGATATCGATATGATTCACTTTTTTAAAAAAGGGATACGTGGTGGAGTGAGCACATGTATTACACGCAAAGCTGAGGCAAATAATCCTTATCTATCTAACGATTTAGTATGTCTCAGTATTTGCCGCTGGGGCAATTTTCATGGATGACTTCGGAGGAGCTTCAGACCTTTTGACATACTTTTATGGAAGTAAGTGCCTCCTCCCCTGTGGATTATGTGGTCGAAGTCGATCTGAACGTACCTGAAGAATTACATGATTTCTTTAATGAGTATCCGTTTCACCCAGAGACGATTACGCCTCTAGGTGGAATCGGTAAAAGAGTAATCCCCAATCTGTATCATAAACGCAGGTATGTGATCCATTACCGAGCATTACAACAATATGTAAGACATGGTTTGATCCTTACAAACATTCATAAAGGGCTTCAATTTGCACAATCAGCCTGGCTCAAGCCATATATAGATCTCAACGCACAATTGCGAAAACAAGCGAAAAACAAGTTTGAAGACGGTATGTACAAAAATATGGTGAATTGGAAAATCAATTCAGAATGTGGAAAAACGGGTCAATATTAAACTATCAACAAGTTTTGAGAACAACGGGCGTGAGCGAGGGGCCTCTAATTGTATCGGCAAACCAACATTCAAAAAGTTACGAATTTTCAATGAAAATCTTCTAGCTCTGCAGATGGACCAACTGTCGACCAACATATGTTGGATCTTGTATTCTAGATATTGCTAAAACGGTCATGTATGATTTTGTGTATGATTTCTTGACCCGCGTATGGTAAAAATTGTAAGATTTTGTATATGGACACTGACAGTTTGGTAATTCATGTAAAAACTGACAACTTTTATGAGGATATGAAAAACAATATATCACTGTTTGACACATCTAACTATGCAATACCCAACGGTCACAATATGCGAAAAAATGCCTCCGTGTTAGGGAACATGAAAGACGAGTATGCTGGTAAAGTATTGGCTGCCTTCTACGGGACCGGGGCGAAAGCCTATTGTATGGACGCGGGAGACGTAATTGAAAAAAAAAGCTAAAGGTGTCAGTCACGCCAGTGTTAAAAAACAGCTTGAACTAAGTCACTACAAAACTATTGTGGAAGGGCTCCAAGCTCAAGTCTACTGTATGATGTACGTTTTTAAATCCGAATCACATACCATATAGATGGTCAGTCACGAGTCATATGAAAAAAGTAGCATTAACGAATCGTGACGATAAACGATATCTGATTCCAGGATCAACAGGTACACTCGCCTGGGGTCATCAAGATATCGCATTTCACGAAACTCCTCAGGACGAATGATTGGAGTTGCTTTTGCAACTGCTCAATGAAGCGGCACCACAGTCCAATGAGGAACCGGATTGAGTCCATCCTCATCATGTAAGTGGGAAGATCATAGAGGGTGGGGTAAAACGTATTTAAGTATTGCTTAGTCGTGGACACTGCATAGTTTCAGCCATGAGTGCACAGATGTATTTCTCACTGTTTGCGGAGTTGTGCAGCACTCAAGTTATAGTGATCAACAAGTACATACGAACAATTGTGAAAAAAATTCCCACATACGATGAAATACACTCATTTACATCGCAGTTGGATGACGTGGTGGTGCCCGACGAAACCTTCCAATAGATAGCTGAATCCACCGCCTGTAGTAACGAAGTAATGAAGGCAGTTTTAATCCGCAAACTCCGCATAGATCAAGTGATAAAGGACACGGTGGCAGCGTTACACAGGGAACACTCCACGAACATCACTTTTAGCGACTTGAGTAAGATATTCAATCAGTTGTTATATACTCCCACTATATACGAGCAGTATTATGTGTACACGTTGCTAAGCGGTCAGACGAGTGAAGATATAAATGAGATCTTTCCTGTAGCAAATATTGAAAGAAATTATCGAACAACAATGAAAAACGTCGACGAAACCATATGCACGCTGGCGTATATGGCCGATATGCCACTCTTCGAAAGTTTCACCGACGTCATCACACAAATGGGCATTACCTTCAAATTTGAACCACAAATAAATCAGTAGTGCAGTGGTTATGTCAGAATATTGACAAGGGAGTCATGGATGTCTTGACTCCTTAGGGTGGTCCTCAGGTCCTGATGGTATAAAATGGCCATCCACTAGACTGGACGACTACCTTGACGCACTAAAAACCCTGCATAGGTTTCGTCATGGGGTTCAACTATGGTCTAAATGTCATAAGCCATGAGTGTGAGACTTTGTCCTGTGCATCATATTTCACCTATAGTTAGTCGACTTTATATTGTAATCACAGTGTTTTTGATCTCGTCAGAGGATCATGCTAATACGTTTAATACACATAACATGTAACTATTCTATTCTATTCATTTATTGGTTCCTTGAATCATACAATAATGATATAGAACACGTCATTTAAGTACACTAGAGATTAAAGACAAGAAAAGTACAAAAAATATTACATTGGCTTAAATATGTCACACAATATGCGTTGCCGTCGTCAAAAATCGGGCATTCATCGAAAATATAAAGAACAGATTACAAACATTCATACGGAATGCATATATAAACAAACAAACATATACAGATAAAAATTACAGTCACAAAAAACATGCAGATCACTTTATAGTAATGTCTTCTTCAAACTCAGTGACTGAGTAATAGCACTTGCTTGTTAGTATATTTTTCAAATTCTTTTTGAATCTGTGCAATGACGTTTCCATCTTAAGTTCGTCTGGAAGCAGATTAAATAACTGACTTCCAGTGTGTGCAGTTGATTTGGAGTAAAAAGTGTGGTAGTGTTTCCTGGCAACCAAATTGTTTCTCTTGCGTATGTTGTACGTGTGTATGTCAGAATGTTTGACAAAGTTGTTTCTATTATTGAAAGTATATAAAAGTACTTTGAAAATGTATATAGAAGGAACAGTGAGAATAGTATGTCTCTTGAAGTATTCGCGACAAGACGTCTTATACGGTATGCTGAACATGATACGGAGGAGTCTTTTCTGTAGAATAAAAACGCGCTGCATTTCTCTGGCTTGACCCCATATCGGGATACAATACGACAGTGCAGAATATCCTATGCTGTAGTAAACTTTTAATAGAGCGTTTGTATCAATTATGTTTTTAAGACTGTTGACCAAATAAATGCATTTGCTCATTTTTATACATACTTCATTGATTTGTATGTCCCAGGATAGACGTGAGTCGAGATATATTCCAAGAAACTTGGCTGAAAGACGGGGTTCAATTGAAGTATTACCAAAAGAGAAAGTAACTGGAGACGGTACTCTATTTTTATAGAATTGTATCATGTTCGTTTTTTCAAAGTTTATAATGAGTTTGTTTCTGAAACACCAATCCTGAAACTCGTGACAAGCAGCCTTGACACTGTCCAGGAGCTCTTCTTGACAAGAAGCTGATACAACTATGCACGTATCATCTGCATATGTAAACGGCCTGCCCAACGTCATATGATCAGGCAAATCATTCACATATACAGGGCGAGTTTTCAGTACCGGCTCGGTCGATAACTCCACTACTATAGAAGATAGCGAAAAAAGTTGTATATAAAAGTTGTAGCCACCGATATGCTCCTTGCTCAGAAAATATTTAGATTTATACAGGGTGATCCATAACTACGTGGTGATGCAAACATGCTTTTTTTTAAATGAGACATCCTATATATTATTCCATATTCAGATTCTACTAATGATTTCCGTTCTTCCAATATAGGGCATTGTTACATTATACAGGGTGTTTCAAAAGTTATGACCATTTTTATATCCAAATCGCGAACAAATGAACGTACTGTATATCAAAAAATAATGAATTAAAAATTATTTTTTTTACATGAGAAGATTAAAAATATCCTCTAGTTTTAAAATCGGCTATAAAAGAAGCCCGAGACGCATATTCGTATACAGGGTGATGTAGAATGCAAAATCCAAATTTTCTCTTTTTTTTCAAATGTAACCCCCAATATTTTATTATCACAAAGAATTGCTTTTAATATGCTCTTTCATCTTTGCATAGCACTTGTTGTACCTACGTCCATCAGTTTCCGAGATATTTCGATTTTTCGGTAAATTTAAAATATAGCCTCTATTTGTGTACTGAAATTTATTTATTTTGAGAAAATACTATCTGATTTGTTTTTTATTTAACGAACAACTAAATTATAACATCTTGATAGTATTTGATGAAGTCAAAACCCTAAATCATGGAGATAATAAAGTCAAGTATGCTGAGGAAACAATTTTGTAGGCGTCATGCATAATTATCAAGTAGTTTTATCAGGTAGGCTTTGAAAAATTGACAGTTTTCATAACCTACTCAATAATTCCGTGCTGTGTGAAAAACCAGCTTTGAAAATTAATTTTTCCATTGAGGGTATTTAGGAGAATCTTTGAGAAATTGTCTACTTGCCTCTAGAATATATCAACTATGAACAGCAATATCCAGAACGGACACACTCGAAAACTAATGCGTTTGAAAGATTGAAGAATCGTTTTATTTGGACTGTGTCGTTTCACATTTTATAGCCTACCTGATACATCTGCTTGATAATTATGCATGACGTCTATAAAATTGTTTCCTCGGCACACTTGACCTATATTATCTCGTTAGTTCAGTGTTTTGACTTAATCAAGTATTATTATCGCCTTATATTTTAGTTGTTTGTTAAGCAAAAACAAAATTTGGTAGTATTTTCTCAAAATAAATAAATTTTATTAAACAAATAGAAGGTATATTTAAAATTTGTAGAAAAATTGAAATATCTCAGAAACTAATGAATGCAGCCATAATAAGTGCTATACAAAGATAAAAGAGCATATTAAAAGCAATTCTTTGGTATAATAAAATATTGGGAGTTACATTTAAAAAAAGAGAGAAAATCTAGATTTTGCATTCTACATCACCCTGTATATGAATATGCGTCGCGGGTTTTTTTATAGCGTATTTTAAAACTAGATGATATTTCTAATCTTCTCGTGTAAAAAAAATAATTTTTGATTCATTACTTTATGATATACAGTACGTTCATTTGACCGTGATTTGGATACAAAAATGGTCATAACTTTTGAAATACCCTGTATAATGTAAGAATACCCTATATTGGAAGAACGGAAATCATTAGTAGAATTTGAATATGGAATAATATATAGGGTGTCTCATTTAAAAAAATGCATGTTTGCATCACCACGTAGTTATGGATCACCCTGTATAAATCAAAATATTTTCTGAGCAAGGAGCATATCCGTGGCTACAAGTTTTATATACAATTTTTTTTGATATCTTCTACAGTAGTGGAGTTATCGACCGAGCCGGTACTAAAAACTCACCCTGTATAAGAAACATAAGAGGGCCCAATACGCTACCCTGTGGCGTTCCATACTCCGTATCGAATATTGTGGATTTTGTCTGGCTTATATTGACATAAAATTTTCTTGTTTGTAAGAAAGGAGTGAGCCATTTATTGATGTTTCCTCTAATGCCAGAATTATCTAACTTAGCTGTCATGAAACTGCAATCGATGGTATCGAACGCCCTGCTCAGATCAAAGAATAAAGCTGCTACAGATTTCCCTTGGTCAACATTTTCATATATATATATTGTACACAATCGATAGCACCCCTTTCTGTTGAAAAGCCAGGGCGATATCCGTATTGAGTTTTGGAAATTACATTATTTTTATTTAAGAACGATTGTAGTTTAATGGTTAAAATTTTTGCGATTATTTTTGAAAAGATGCTTAGCAACGCGATGGGCCGATAATTATCTAAGTCTGTATGGTCACCTTTTTTGAAAATTAATATAACTGATGCTAACTTTAGGGAGGAGGGAAATTTGCCTTTAACAATAGAAAAATTCATCAATTGGGCCAATATCGGAGCAATTATATCACTATTGTCCTTTATCACCGATATGGGTACGTCATCAGGACCAGTACTTTTTTTATTAGGTAAATTATTGATAACATCAACAACGTCTTGATCTGTTACTGGAGAAAAGAACATTGACTTTACTACTGGTTGTCCAACCGTGCATGTGTCAGAAATAACGTCAAAGTGGGAAGTTATTTTCTCCCCGACCACAGTTGATAAATGTAGACCAAATACATTTGCTATGTCACTGGGATTATTGTAAATCTTGTCGCAATAACGAACATTATCGATATGATGTGAATTTTTCTTATTATTTCTGTGGGAGTTCACAATATTCCAGAAGGCTTTGTTTTTATTCAAAGAATTGTCAATTATCCTGTTGTAATAATTACGTTTTTCTGATTTTATATTCTCACTAACAGTTTTTTTTAGTTTTTTATACTTGTATTGTATATTCTCATCTTGTGTGCGCTTTCTTAACCAGTCTAAATTTTTCAATTCTTCTATTTCATAATTCAGTGCATCGGAGAATCTGATCTTTTCATGTTTA
Source organism: Callosobruchus maculatus (assembly GCA_951848785.1). Lineage (NCBI taxonomy): Eukaryota > Metazoa > Arthropoda > Insecta > Coleoptera > Chrysomelidae > Callosobruchus > Callosobruchus maculatus. The sequence continues at coordinate 3,563,940 of CATOUR010000021.1, read as the reverse complement.
TTTTTAGATATCTTAACAGTTTTTGTGATAAACGATGAATTAAAACACCATAAGAACGTTTCTAGAAAGTTATCGAAAGATTCGTCTACATCGTCACTAATAGACCAGTTAGAAATTTCTAATGTTAACATGGTTCGAAAAGTATTCATTGCACTCTGATTGATTACCTTGTAGGTGTAGGTGGATTTTTGTGATTCCGTTGCAGCATAGGGATATGTAGCGCTATATAAGTATTCTGTTATCTGTCCATAGTGATCGGATAAGCCAGGATCTATGTTTTCACTTCTAATATTGTCAGGTATATTGGTTAACACATAATCGATACACGAGCGGCTGGTGTGGTTGCCAGATGTAAAAACTCTAGTAAAATCTGTTATGTGAGATACCAGGTCAAAGGAATTCAGAATATCAATTAAACATTTGGATTCTAGAGAGTCACTATTTTGGTCAATGTTCAAGTCACCACAGATGATGACATGCTGATATTTATTAACGGCTTTTGCAATGAGGGTCGATAATTGGCTAAAAAATAAGTCTAAGTCAGCAATGCATTGAGAAGGTGGTCTATAAATCCCAACAATGCAAGTGCTCTTACCCAGTGATACCGCAGAACACTCGATAATTTTTTCTATTGACATATTACATAACCACATAATAGACTTACATACATCTTTGCCTATACTATTATTCACAAATATTGCCGATCCGCCATGTATTGAGTTTGTACGACAACATTCAGATGCGAGATAAAACTTATTGATAGATAGCATTCCTATCACATCCTTTTTTATCCAATGTTCGGTGAATATTAAGAAGTCAAAATGTTTGTCATGTAAAAAATGTTCAAGTAAATCTATTTTGTTTGATAGACACTGGATATTTATGCTAAAAATTCTTACAATATGCTTGTCTAAATTATTTTTATTTACTTGATTTGCTGTTGATTTTTCTTTATATGAAAAAACTTGTTGATTTTAACACCTGCAGGCCACATGCTTGGTTCCACAAATTTTTCTTTATTATTGTCATAAACCCCTACTTTAAAAGAAGAGTATTCTTCAGGATATTTAGAGGCCAATTTACTGCACGTAACCTCTGGAAAAGAACTTTTTAAGCACATTTTAAGCTGATCTTCCGTAACCGAGGGATCTAGTCTGAATACGTGGAAATAATAGAGAGAAGGAGCCGCCTTAATCAAATTGCTTGTTCCTGTTCCTACCATTGTTTGGTTTTTCCTGCCACTTGAACGTCGTCTATTAACTTTGGTCGTCCAGTCATTGGTGACATCGTCTCCTTGATAGATCAAATTATTCAACACCTCCTGCGACTTGACTTCTAGCAGAGCGCGCGATACGTCCTGTGATTTAACAGAATTCGAAGATGTTGAGAGAGGCATCGGTGGCAACGCTGCCTGCGAGTACGACTGCTTGCGTTGTTGGTTGCTGCTGCGACAGGTACTATCTATGGTAGTACTGCCTGATTTGAGTGACGATTTGTGCACCACAGGATTCTGTGCCGGTGGGGCTGCGGTGCTCTGATTTTGATGTTCCGGGAGACAGCCTGTCTCTGTCGCTAGAGTTTGTTTTGGAACTCGCAGATTTGTTGGATGCTTAACCTCACTTACGTGATTACTTTGTAGGAGAGATATAATGGTGTTTAAGTTCTCATTAGAGATTTCCAATTCCTTGATTAATCTCTTCTGCGAAGCTATTTCTGTCTGCGCTACTTTTAAATCAGATTTTGTGTCTATACAAATAAAATTTGTGCAACGTACCACCTCGGAGCTGTGTGAATCATGAAAAACATCGTCACTAGCTTGTTCTTCAAGAAATTTTTGCACTGGTTCACTCAATACTGTTTCCGCAGCTAACTTTTTATAAATTATATAATTTATAAGGTCACTTTTACGTAATTTTTGCAATTCTGAGATCACTTGTTGTACTAATTCGCCTGACGCCATCTTAATTCTCTAATAAACTATCTAATAAACTATCCCAAACTTGTAATAATATATTGTCAGCCTTTGTATATGGCATGAGTGTTAGACTTTATCAGCACATCGGTTGTTAACCGACATTGCCTGTATATTTAGATAAGTATCCTCAACTGGTTTACGTAATAATGTCGCGCCACCCATTGTGTATGTATACCCAACAAATAAACTTTAAAACGACGGTAGAGTTTCATTTATGGATTCATACGCATGCGCTACAACGAGAGAGGGAGGGGTGGACCGTATAAAGTGGGACACGCTCCATGATATTGTAGTTGAGACAACATAGCTTTGACTAACTAGACATGTTTGCCAATCAACCCAGTGCGGTCCGAGATCATGGTGAGGTCAATGCGCCACGCGCGAAGCGAACTCCATCCATTATAATTTATGAGCGATATTACCTACTTGAATCCATCCAAATCTAAAGGCATCAGTATTGGACTAGTTTATGGGTGGAGCTTTCAGCCGGGAGTTATCATCAAAGGGTGCGGAAATAATTGTGCAACGCTACAAGCAGCTGATTGGTATGAACTATTGTAGTATGAAGGAGAACTAATCAACTATTTCCATTGTGTGGAGGACTTTCAACCAATTGCACGTGACGCGTTCACTTCACAATCACGTTCGAGGAGTTTAAAAGTATTAAGACAATCAAACTAGAAGACCGTTGGAGTAACAGAGTACATCTGGAATTAGAAAGTGTGCTGAAACTGTTTGAATTGTCACGGTTGATCGCTTATACGATCGACACCCTTAAAAATCAAGAGTTTGCAACGTACTACAAGCGGTTGCTGGGCTCTAGACGTACGAGACTTTATCACAAATCATGTAGCTGACATACCCAGGTCCGAAAACGTGCGATCCATGATGGAGTTGGCCTATCTACATCCAGATCTTCCAGAGTTTAACAAGTCTGCAACCTTGTCATATAACAGAACAACTACTCTTCGCATATGACATACATGTTATAGTGTGTAAATAAAGAAATATACAATACACAGTAGTTTTTGTACCTGTTTATAATGTCTATACTAAAACATTGAGCTACATACATATTATACATACAAGTCAGATTTTTTAATCCAAGCATTATGTTTCTTATCCAAATTCAAAAATTTCACAAACACTTATGCACCTTTATGTCTCAAAACTTTTTCCACTAGATAAATATCAGGATATTTCACTTTTTGCATCTCTTCTCTGTAAAAGCTCCCGAGAATCTCTTCGCCATCCTGGTCCTCCAACAGATATGTGCTCGGATTCGTCTGCTGCACTTTTCGGACTGTGAAAATTTCATTAGACCAGTAGGATGTATAACGCGTGTCGATACTTGCTTAACTTTAACACCAACTCTGAACTTTGCCGACTTGGGGTCTATCGTTTTTAAATGACTATAAGCATGAAGTAAGACATGTTTCGCATTCCGAAGAGTTACATCGCTTGGTTTCATTCTAGTCGTTCGATGTTTGGTGTTGTTATACACCTGTACTACCTGTTGTAGAAGTGGGAACCATTTGTACGAGCCTTGTAAGCTAAATAAACGCCACATCCGTTTCTTTAGAGTAGGGTTCAACCTTTCGACGATACTTGCTTTTAACGTAGAATAAGTGCTATAATGATGGATGTTGTAAGTGGTCATTAGAGTCTGAAACTCCTTATTATAAAATTTCTTTCCCAAGTCTGTTTGAATATGTTTCGGTATTTGTTTCATCTGGGATAGAATGATGCTCATTGCGGCCGCTACTGCTTTGCCAGTTGTTTGTCTTACCGGTTGAGCCCATGCAAATTTGCTGATGGCATTAATCACAACTAGAATATAACGAAACCCTTTGTTAATTTTTGCATATGGCAGCATTTCCATCAGATCGGCCCGTATGCACCATCTTTTATCATGAATAATATTTTCTGAGATATCGATAATACAAAAGTTTCCTGTATGTTGTCCACACTATATATCAATCTTTTATTTTTTTATAGTTGTAAAATTAATAAAATTAGTTTAATATACTTAGGTATTCGAAAAGGAATCAGTTTCAAAATTATAAATGATCAAAATAAAAAATAATGAACAATTTATTTATATAGAAATTCAATTACTGTTTTATTCTGGTGGATATAAAAGTTTTAGCGCGATATTATTTGCTTCTTCGGCGTCTGGTTTGGCAAGTACTTTACATCTCTTGGTGGCGGTTTTTTTGTTTTATACAGACGTCTCTGTTGTGGAATGTTTTTGTTCTGTGGCATTTTATGAGAACCTTGCATTCTCTTGAAGGTCGGACAACTTTGGCTCTCAATGGCTGCCAAGGTAGGTCGTGCAGGATCCATTAACTTTTTAAATGCCTCCAGTTGCTCATTGGACTTAATACTATTGATAATACTATTAAATTCAGCTCTTAGTTTATGTTTTTTATCTTCAAGTGTACCCAAGTCTTCCTCCTTTTTATCCTGGATTAAAGATTCAACTAATTTTTGTTCTTCAGAGTTGTTTGCATTTTCGTCAATTATTAATGATTCATTATCTAAAAATATAAAAACAATAAATTAAATATATCAGTTTTACATTTAAGGGGCAATCATTTTCTAACCACCCAGACCAAACTAAAAACAAAACTAGTGATGGGAACTATCGAATGAAATATGCCAACAAATAACTACAGAATGAACGATTGTAACTATCGAATGAATTCATTCGAATAAAATCATTCGCTCGACTACCAGCTGAACCAACCAACTTGCGCTGTCCGCTGTGAGAGCGAATGCATGATGAATGCCAGTTGCCAGACGTCACGTCACTACTTTACCGAATATTATGGAAAAGTATCGTATAGTATTTATGGGAGAAGAGACATAATTAAGGATTTTGAAAATCTATATTTTTGAAAAACATCAATAAAAATAAGGTTTCCACTGTGATACATATTCCTAGCATGTATAACCTGGCGCACACCTTTCGTTGGATGCCTAACTTTGCATTCATTCATTTACTTTCTACTTTCTACCGCCCAAACTTCAACACCGATTGTAATAGGAACCAAATGATTATTCATTCGGTTGTCTAACAAATTAATACTCCAGAACCATCGAATCATTCGAATGAATAGTAACCATTGAATGATTCGATATTTTTTATTCAATGGTTCCCACTACTACTAAAAACCCAAAATCAAAATCTAACCCAACCCAACACACACAACAACCCTAATTAAATTTAACTTTGGTACCTTTAACTTTATCAAATATTTTTCTACATGTCTGAAATAAAATTAAGTGTAATTAGTAACAATATTTATAGAAATACAGTAGCTAGTAAATTTCAATATTAACAGTAAACTAATTTACCTGATTCGTGTTTTATTGGAACTTGGTGTTTAATCAAAAATCTGGAAACCACGTGGATATGCTTACGCATGTTCCATTTAATGCTTGACTCAAGACAAGTATATGTGTACCTATGGAGACATGCTTGACAGTCAGAACACACTAATCTGCATTTACAATTTGGTTGCCTTTCCTCAATAGTGTATACCTCATTGGAGGATAATGATTGCACACACCATCCTTCAGTGGTTTGCAAAACTAATCCCAGATCCAAAGTTAAGCTGATCTTATGTCTGGCACGTAAATTCTTAATTTTTGTTGATATTTTGCCCTTATTAATCACAACTATTCTTTCAAATAATTGGTCACGTACAAATTTCATTAAAACATGAACGCTCTTATCTAATCTCTTTACAACTTTACCTTTTAGGTAAATATATTTCAAAGTTCGATGCATGCGTTCTATGTGCATATTTGTGTTAATGCCACAATGTAGGCGGTAGCAGTAGGCCCATTCCTGAATATTCTTTGAGTATTGTTCTTGAAAGTACAGACCAAATTCAAATGTGTCAGTATCAGCCAACAGGGATGTTATAAAGTTGCTACATATTTGATAAAAACAATTTATGTCTCTTTCTTGGAGTAGTGTTCGCAAATGTTTATACACTTCAGTCTAAAATAAAGAATTAAGGTTTATAAATCCTTGCATATCATTTGGGAATACTTATAATTTAATATATTGATAGGTACCTGCTTCTCTTTGCATTTCACTTTAACTAAATTTTTGCGCCAAGCCCGATCCACATGCCAGGAACAAAAAAGTCTACAATAAATAATGTGAAATAAATACAGACAAATTTTAATATAATTAGTAAAATACTAACCTAAATTTTACAGGACCCATTACTTGCACCCAGGCATTGTAAAATGATTGTGCCATATCAGACATAAAAATATTAGAATGTAAATTTCTGCCTAGTTTCTCTTTTATACAGGTAAAAAAATTCTCATAGTGACATCATCAGTTCTGTTCGATATGCAAAACGCACATGGGAAACCTTCACCCCTGACTTTGTCTGGTTTCTGGGTAACCAGACCTGACAGACCGATCGATCGACACGACCGCAACTAAGAGCAAAGGTCCACCGGACCGCTCTGACAGACAATGACGAATTGTGTGTGGGAAACCTTCACGTATATCATCCAGAACAAGTAGGGTAATCAACTCAAATCCATATGCGTTCAGGCCATGCGTTCCATCAATGCATATACAGTCATTGCCATACTTTTCTATCATTTCTGTTTGACCTTTGTTCATTATGATCAAAACAAAATCCTCACTTTTTAACGCTTTATGTTCTTCAGATTGTATATCTTGAGGTTTATAATATAGCACAGTACCAGTAAGTTCAACCTCTTTAATCCAGGCTTCAACACTAATAGCATCATTTGCATGCCTAACAGATTCATTATTCAAGTTGAAACACTGTTGAATGTTTGATAAATCTTTTTTTGTCAGTAGGTGCAATCTTTCAGTTTGATGTCCACTGATAGAATCTCTCACTTTCATCCAGAATTGTATCGAAAGGGACGTTTAAAGAAATTTTGGCTGCTAGATCTTCGCTTGCAGTTTTACTCAAATTTAAGTGTCCCAAATTCTTATCATGTCCAATATGTTGGCTAACGAACTCCACTTTACATATTCCATTTTTAAAATCTTGCCACTTATTTCGGCCGGGCAGTATCCATTAATTTTATGGCTCCCTTGTACTTTCAAGTGTCGTATTTTCTTACTTTCGGATTTAAAAATACCTGATCGATGACAAACATATTTAAATTTTGTGTAGCTATTAGTATTGTATGAGCCATGTTCATTGATAAAATAAGACTGAGTTTCTCTTTCCATTTGACCTTTCCATGTATAAAATTCATCTTTATTAAAAAACTTTAAATTATTTGAGTTCAAAACTATATCATGATTTGTTTGGAAATGAATCCAAATTTCAGATTTTGTTAAGTATACATCACTACTGCATAATGTGCACTTATACTGTTTCCTTGATTCAACATTTTCATGGGTTCTTTTATGTCTTCTAAAATTATTTATATCATTAAACTGTTTGCGACATGCTTCACATTTGTATGTGTAAGTTTTTGGTTTTATTAAGTCCTGTTCTTTTTCTAAAAAATCAAAAGGTTTATCAGATTATTAATATAACTATATGTTTAATCGAATGTATTAGGTACTTATTTAAAAAACAAGATTTTAACGTACCAGGGAGAAATCTCCTAACATGTTTTGTTAAATTCGATAATTTAGAGAATGATTTATCACATGTATTGCAGAAAGCAACAACAGCATAGTTTTTATTTGGTGCAATTTCATCAATGTTTTCTGAAACACAAACATGCATTATAAATAACAAAAAATAATGGATTACAGGCAGAATGTGGAAAAGATTAGTGTAAGGCTTAAACTTACCAGGGTGAAATTTTTCACATGCACTCTTAAATTGGAATGCTTTGAAAATTGTTTATTGCATATAGTGCATGTTAAAGCCATTTTTAACTAATTTACAGTAGATAAAGATAAAAAACGTTAGTTCAATTATTCAATAAACCGCGAAAATTCCAAAATATTGCGGGCCTTTTAGTTTTAGGTTATGTTTCGTGTCAACGTCAACTATCAAAGTCAGGGAGCCAAAGTACACTTAGCACGGCTAGCTGCTTGTTGATTTTGGCGGTAGCGGCATTTCGAAAGTGACCGAACTGCATGCGCTGGATGTGGGATATTTCAGAATCTTGTGTTTGACCAAATATGGTTTAACAGTTTGCTTATATTTTGCAGACTGTGTACCTTGTATCTGTAAAGTTGGATCAAAATTTCTTCGATATGCATTAGTTCGCTTTAACATGTCCATGTATTGATCCAAATCCGCTTGAGTGTAAGCTACTGGATTTTTTTTAACTAGTAGCTCATACAGTCCTATTGTCCCTGGGTATCGCACATTGTGTATCATTAGGTCCGACCCCTCAAGTCGTACCGGTGTATTACCTAATGTGAATGCCTCAGTCGTGAGATCATGCGACAACCCATAGTGCCTATCAAAGTCCTGCTCGTTTCCTCGAATAGGCCCATCAACATATTTTTTTCTTGGTAACGGATGAAAGGTATTCATTCATTATATGCTGGAGTATGGATTGAATGGCGCAAACTATCCCGACTCGCAGCAATTGCGTCATCAAGCGCTTGATTCTCGCGCTCTACTACTCTAGGTTCACGAGCATCTTCTTCGATTGTGGAAACATCTGCCATGTTTGATGCTTGTGGTAGATTAGAATATGTATCCTCCAAAAAACTCAATCCTGTGAGTGGTAAATATTGCTGATAAGGGTTGTCCGACTCTTTATACCAACGCTTTTTGGGTGTCGAGGTTGCAAATTCGGACTTTACGGTGTTCACTGTTGCCGCTGATTCGGTCTTGAGGGGTTCTACGCGGTACAACAGTTGCTGTAAGGGTTCAGAGATGGGTTGCAGTTGCTTTAGCAGTTATCGATCTGTTTCGATGGGTTCTGATTTAAGTGCTTTAAACTTTTGGTGCACAGCTTTCCTTGTTTTCACAAGCTCCTTTGCTAATTTGATATTCATCTTCGTAGTGATATTGCACCAATGTTCGGATATTGTGAGGAATATCACCTTTTATAGCAATCTCCTTAGAAATAGATATAGTTGTAAAATCCTGTCCGATATCTTCCTTCATTCTTGGGCGACTCTTTATCGATCACTAAAAATTCCTGGAATGTCATATCTAGACTACAGTGCTCGTCATATACAGAGTGTTACCTGCTCCACTATACACCCTTAATGCGGCCCTGGACATGAAATGCTGAATATGGCAACAAGGCTTAGAGACAAAGACAACATATATTTCATTCCCCGCTGGATGGCGTTACTGTACTCCTGACTACATTTCACAAGGATGCCACATCTGTGAAATCATCTGCAGCTTTGATAGCTCTGATTCGACAGTTCTATTTGGTAGAGATTAACTGACAAGGATTGTTCCTTCTTTACATGATCGGTTAGCAGAGCTGGCCGTTAGAGCACTGTCATTCATTAAGTGAAGAATGTTTATGAATCGTTTATTCCTTTATATCAACAAGCATGGAAAATAACGCTAAACACAATACAAATTTCGAGAATAACTCTTCGTGCGTTCCGCTTCTACCTAAAAACTCCATACGTCGTGAACTAAAGCTGGTTTTCAGCACTAACCACGAAAGTTACTTTGTCAAATCGCGGCATGCAATGACAGTAATCATTGCCGAAGATTGCTGCATAAAATGTGAAGAATGGCTTGCTAGGGCCCTATCGCTTGATTATAAAATGCAGAAGCTTAACTGTTATCCTGGAGTTAAATCCTTTCAACCACATGATGTTTGTACCACAGGCGTATACAAGGGTGGGGTAACAGGGGTAATTACCCCTCCCAAGATTTTCGAAAAAAAAACTCGATTCAACTGTGACTTATTTTATTTGACTTATTTACTTAAGCAATTGTCGCACTGAAAAACAATCTTTTTTGCAGTAACTAAATTACAAAAGGGTTCGTTTTGCTTAGAATGATGCATATCTAATATGTTCCCATTGTTACGTAATCAGTTGAATGTCTTATACAACGTGGTAGCTTGTCACAAAAAATTACCTAACTCATTAATTACCTGTTTTGAAAATTGCACCGATTAGAAAAATTAAAACACTGATTAAAAAAATGGATTACGTGTTGTGGCTACTAGGGTACCTGACTGTTGAGTGTTCATGATCATTGAATTTTGTATGCTGTGCCAATGAAATGTTCACGGATGATACGTATTACATATTATTTGTATTCCGTAAAATTAAGATTGATTAATGCATCAATAGATTTTTTATTTCATCTCTCTAAAATACCTGATACTCCACTGTTTCACTTGCTGTTTATATTATCTTTTTTTTTTTAAATACGATTAACATTTTCTTTTTCTCTTGCACCAACGTCCTTCACGAAGGTATTACAAAAAATGGTGAAAGTACACACAACTTCATGCCCCGCTACCCCCCCAAGACTGAGGTCTGGATACGCCCCTGGTTTGTACTAATACTCCGAACTTGCAGGTAGGTAGGAGGAGAACCTGCACGGATTAACATAAATGTTATAGTCAAGTAGTTATAGAATTTATATGCTCAAGAAGAACCACAAATAAACTCAACTGGTAGTTGCCGTTGCCGTCAACTTATCGTTCAAGCTGAGTATGTATTGAGAAACCGGCCCTATTAGCTTTACTTTAACTTTTTTACGAGAGCCGTCAGCACTGCAGCTCTTATGGGCTTATTGTGCTATATAAAACTGTCGAGGGGGGGTGGGGACGATAATGCGCGGTCAGCATTGCCGATGGGTCGTTTCGCTGCCGATCCGCGCTGCTATAAACACTGTCGAGTCCAAAGTGTGACCAAGTGCGACCGAGCGCGGCCGGTGCGATGAGCAAGCATGACTAAGATTCACCCCCAATGAGACGCTTGCCGTCCATGAACCAATAGCGTGTGAGGGAAGTTCAAGTTCCGAGCTTCTACGTCCTTCCGCCCACTCAGACGCCAACCGTCCATGTACTAACCGCGCCCGACGCTGCTTAGTCTCCGACTCGAAAGCTGGCCGCCTTACACGCACTGCTAGCCGGGTCCCCTTATCTTTCACTTACATTCGCATATTGAGTTTGGATTTCAAACGTAGTTTAACCCCAGAGTTCATAAGATTTTATTTTGGTAGCCAACCAAACGCTAAATACTGAAATGGAAATACTACCTTGATATTTTCTGTTTTTTACAACCTTTACCACAAACCAAACATTATTAGTAACAGCAAGGCGCGTGTGCACATGCTACGAACTTTTGTGATATACCTCAGTAAGATTAATTTAAATTTTGTTTTACGAAAAACATACAAATATGATTATTTTCATTACCTGTGATTACGCGGAAAAAAACTTGAACTTAACCGGCAACACCGTTTAGCGTCAGATGTCCACAATTTGCACTGTTATCGCAATAGCTAAGCGGTGTTGCCGATTATGTTCAAGTTTTTTCCGCGTAATCATAGGTAATGAAAATATTCATATTTGTATGTTTTTCATAAAACAAAATTTAAATTAATCTTACTGATGTATATCACAAAAGATTACTATTACTGTTTGGTTTGGGGTAAAGGTTGTAAAAAAGCGAAAACATCAAGGTAGTATTTCCCATTTATGCTATTCCGTTCAGTTTATACTCCTACCTACCTCCAAATTGGGAGTATTAGTACAAACATCATCTGGTTGAAAGGATTTAACTCCAGGATAACAGTTAAGCTTCTACATTCTATAATCAAGCGATAGGGCCCTAGCAAGCCATTCTTCACATCTTCACATTTTATGCTGCAATCTTCGGCAATGATTATTGTCATTGCATGCCGCGATTTGACAAAGTAATTTTCGTGGTTAGTGCTAAAAACCAGCTTTAGTTCACGACGTATGTTGTTTTTAGGTAGAAGCGGAATGCACGAAGATTTATTCTCGAAATTTGTATTGTGTTTAGCGTTATTTTCCATGCTTGTTGATATAAAGGAATAAACAATTCATAAATATCACGCAATGAATGACAGTGCTCTAACGGCTCTGCTAACCGATCATATAAAGAAGGAACAATCCTTGCCAGTTAATCTCTACCAAATATGGAACTGTCGAATCAGAGCTATCAAAGCTGCAGATGATTCCGTAGATGTGGCATCCTTGCGAAATGAAGTCGGGAGTACAGTAAAGCCATCCAGCGGGGAATGGAATATATGTTGTCTTTGTCCCTAAGCCTTGTTGCGATATTCAGCATTTCATGTCATGTCATGTTCAAGGGTGTATAGTAGAGTAGGTAACAGGCTGTATATGTTTTAAATTTATTACATCTTGCGGAAGCAGGACGAGTACGGTTACATTATCGCGCAGAAGATGTTTTGGAATTGCTGTATAGGTTTGAGATAAATAAAAGCAATCCGTATAACGATGTCTACCAAAGCTAAACTATTGCCGCATAATATCTTGAGAGCACGATGCTACATCATTAAAAAATTATAAGCGAATTGGGTCGAATAAGGTTCGGAGGTACAATGATCTTATCATCCATATATTCAAAATACCCAATTTCTTTTAGCGGCTCCAAGACTTGGCGCAGGTACTGGTATTTAGGTTGATATGGAGATTTACAATAAATATACACGTTTGAAAATCGAAGTTCATTAGAATGGGTTATCAAACTGATCATAATATTCGTTTTACCAGATCCGCTTGGTCCTACAATCAGTGCCCGCTTCGATTCCCCACCGAATAATGAACCATGCTTTCGAAATGCCGCTTCCTGGGCTGGAGTGTCATAATTAATAACTGGTAGTGGTGGACCCGCTGACTACTGCGCAATACCACCCCTATCCATTCTTTTTAACCCGACACATTGTATGCATCACGTCTAGGGATATAATGCCTGTACATTACTCATCGCGTAACAGTATTAGATCAAGGGCTTCAGTGAGTGGTTCAGGACTTTTTAGTAAGCTAATCGATAAGCTTCCTTTAGAAGTTCATCTTCCTCGTAGATATAGATTTTGTGGTCCATTCACAAAGCTACAAACGCGACTAGCTCGCGGTGACGTTGGTATAAATTCCTTAGACGAATATCGCAGGCAACACGATATTTCATACGCAAAATGCAAAAAAAAGCAGTGATCGCCACTACGCAGACGGTGTCTTATCCAAACAAGCTTGGAGTAGGGTCGTAGACTCGGGTGCATCCTTGGGTGAACGCGCTGCGGCACTTGCAGTTGTTGGAGCCATGCATGCGAAGGAGAAGTTGGGTTTTGGTTTACGGTGGAGCAGTGCACGGAAACAGTCACAAAGGAAGCATGGAAAAGGTTTACGAAGCGACTTCTTCCAGTGCCGAAGAAAGGAGGGTTCCTGCCGCCTATTCTTCCTCTACTTGGTGCTATTGGCGCTCTTGCTGGGGGTGTTGCATCTATCGCAAAAGCTGTTAACGATGCTAGGGCCTCGCAGTCACAGCTAACTGAGCAGATGCGGCATAATCTTGCTTTATAGTCCATGCGTCAAGTTGCAAATGGTAAAGGATTTTACTTAGCTCCATTTAAAAAATACTTCCAATAATGCTACCCCGTCACGCAATGACCAATACTGAGCTAGCACAGTTTTCGAAATCGCTACATATTCCTTATTTTCGCGGTGTATTTTTGCGTGATCAACTACCCAGGCGTATTCATAAAAATGAATCTGGTATCATTAATTTAGATCAATCCTCGGGACCCGGCACCCACTGGACGGCCTACATTAAAAGTCGCAGCTGTGTCATTTATTTCGACTCATACGGTAACTTGCGACCGTCGCCTGAAGCAGTCCATTACTTTTTGAGTGGCAATGATTTTTCTTATATCTTATATAACCGTGACTCAGTCCAAAAGTTCAACGCTCACAATTGCGGTCAGTTGTGCCTGAAATTTCTATTTAAGTTCTCGTCCTTCTTTAGATCCATGTCGCACGTTGTTGATGAACAATGTCGCTCACATTCACCTTGTCCGACAATTCGTCCACGCTTATTGGCGATTTCAATCCACCTCTGTACCTCCGTGACCATCTAGACTATGAAATTGGGTTATGTAATTTTGAAGTTTTAATATGATTCCTAATATTGATGACAGTAATACTTTCAATACGGTAACGGCAGTCTCACCACACTGACGGGTGCCTATGAAATAGCGGATTTAGAAAAATATCTGCAAACTAATCTCCCACACGATTACACCCTTTCTGGCTGGTACAGTGGATACGGGCACCGTCGGGAGTAACCCCAGACAAGATTTCTGCGCATATTGTAGAAACGTCAAGAGCACCTTCTGATAGAGAGCATACAAAACGCGTGAAGAAGGGATTGACTTTACTGAGGAGGAACGCTCCTACCCAAACAACGTTTTCCCGACCCTTCTCGATCGAAGACATTAATAATGCCATATCAGATGTTAGGCCTGGAAGGGCTCCTGGTTTCGACGGCGTCCTGCCGGAATTTCTCATTCACGCAGGTCAGCAAACAAGAGTGTGGCTATCTCTCTTCTTCACGAACCTCCTTAATACGGGAAACCTCCCGCGGGAATTCAAAAGGACGAAGGTCATATCAATACTAAAACCTGGTAAACCGAACGATCAACCCGCCAGCTACAGACCTATAGCATTGCTCAGTTGCTCCTATAAATTACTAGAAAGAGCCGTCTACAACCGATTGAGCGCGACGATCTTAGACCGGGTCCCGATAACCCAGGCTGGTTTCAGACCGGGTCGCAGTTGTTGTGATCAAGTACTGTCCCTCACAACGCATATCGAGGCAGGCTACCAGCAAAACATGAAGACGGGAGTGGCGTTTGTTGACCTCACTGCCGCATACGATACGGTCTGGAGGGAGGGTCTCCTATATAAGTTGCTGCAGGTGATTCCCTGTCAGACCACTACAAGGCTCATAAACAACATGTTATGCGACAGAAAGCTCCAAGTAATCCTAAACGAGAAAGCAAGCAGGCAGCGCAAATTGAACAACGGACTTCCACAAGGCTCAGTACTGGCCCCTTTACTTTTCAATCTATATATATCTGACATGCCAGAAACAGTCAGTTACAAGTTTTGC
The DNA here is from genome assembly GCA_951848785.1 of Callosobruchus maculatus. Lineage (NCBI taxonomy): Eukaryota > Metazoa > Arthropoda > Insecta > Coleoptera > Chrysomelidae > Callosobruchus > Callosobruchus maculatus. The sequence continues at coordinate 3,548,887 of CATOUR010000021.1, read as the reverse complement.
TATGCGGACGACATAGCCATAGCTTTTTCCGATGAGAGCTTCAAGAACGTTGAGCATACTCTTTCTAACGACTTGTTAGCTCTAAACAACTACTTCAAGAAATGGGGACTAGTACCGAGCCCCAACAAAACCGAAGTTTCCTGCTTCCACCTGAATAACAAACTAACTAAATATGAACAGCAGGTACTTTTTGCAGGCGAACCCCTGAAGCATAACCATTTCCCAAAATATCTTGGAGTAACGTTAGATCGCACCCTCTGCTATAAGAAACATCTCGCAAACACTGCAGGAAAACTCAGAACACGCAACAACATTATCCAAAAGCTGTGTGGAACGACGTGGGGTGCCACTGCTGCAACTCTACGAACCAGTGCACTAGCTCTTGTCTATTCGTGTGCTGAGTACTGTGCGCCTGTCTGGATTAACAGCCACCATACCAGACTAATTGACGTCCAACTAAATCACACTATGAGACTTATTACAGGCGCAGTTAAGACAACCCCAACTCTGGGGCTGCCTGTACTCTCTGGAATAGCCCCACCGCAGCTTCGAAGGACTGACGCCCTTCTAAGGGAGTATAACAAGATTACGGCCAACAACAAACTGCCCATCCACCGAGCAATACCCCCGTTGCAGATAAATAGACTTAAATCCCGACAACCACCAATAAGGGATGCAGAAGGGCTTAAAACCAATAACTTCGACTCCTTAAACCAATGGCGCTCCCAGTGGGAAGGTTTTGCGGAACACCACTCGCGATGCGCATTTATGGGGGCAGCCTTACTTCCAGGATCAGATCTACCCCGGAAAGCGTGGGTAAAACTTAATAGAGTCCGAACAGGCCACGGCAGATGTGCCGACTCCCTTTACAAGTGGGGCTATGTGCAATCTCCCTTATGTGACTGTGGCGCGCCCCGCCAAACTATAAACCATATTACAAGCGAATGTGAACTGCGTGCGTTTCAGGGATCGCGAGAAGAGTTCTTCACAGCCACACCGTTGGCGCTGAAGTGGCTGTAAGAACTTGACATCAACCTGTGAATACCAAAGACTATGTATCTTAGTTTGTAGCTGTATATATTTTATTTTGGTATAGGTTATAATAGTTTTTCTTTTAATCTATATTTACTGTTGTTATGTTTTTGAGCCATACGATAAAAATAACACCCTTTCTATAACGTCTAATGTAAGCACCTCCACAGTTTCTCTGCACGCACACTTTCCGATTGATTTTACTAAACCGAGAGCTTTTGGATGACTTTTAGGATTCCAACCTCGATTCTTAAAGGCTGGGGAAATTCACGACTCTGATTTTCCTGTTGAAATTGTCAAATGTAATGCCTTGTGCATTGATTGTAGCATTGCGTCAGGCTCTATTCATAACGGACAGGCCTGTCACGTGCTTCATCAGTTCTTTCCAACTGTTCCCGCTGGACATAAAATTGTGGAGTCTCCACAGAACGTTTTGTATTTTTCAGTGACTGTCAAAGCAATTACAATGCTGATCATTCGGGTGACGGATCAGAACGGAGACCTTGTCAATTTTCGTAACGAAACTATCACCATCAGACTTCATCTGCGCGTTGCTAGCAATGGGCATTAGATACCACAAGTGCTTTGACCATCACACCCCTCATCTGTATAAAAAGTCGCAGTTTGTGCGTCGCTCTGTCAGTACATCCAAACCCTCCCTTGGCAAAGGTTACACACCTCTTCAACCTCCCAAGCTCTCTGCTGAGAACAAAACGGTTTGGAAGTCGCTAGGATTCCAAGTGTTGTCATGATGAGTATTTTAAACGTGACTCAAGCCCCTTTTGTAGATAACTCAATTACTGAAATGGAGATTCATACCTACCAGCCATTCATAAATGCCAAATTTGATTACAATGACGAAATTCGTATAGGCATCCAAGAGTTAGATGCGTACACTTTACCATCTCAAAGCATGTTATATCTCGAAGGAAGTTTGACAAAAAGTGATGGATCGGCTGCCACCACCTTGTTACTAATTAACAACGCATTATTCTTTTATTCCGCGAAATCCGTTACGAGTTGAATGGCGTCGTCATCGACTCAGTCCGAAATGTTGGGCTAACATCCACTTTGAAGGGGTATCTCTCCTATAACGAAAATGAAAGCATGCGCCTACAAAATGCAGGTTGGTTTCACAAAGGAACAAAAATTTCTGATAATGGAAAGTTTAAAGTTTGTATACCGTTAAGCATGTGGATGGGGTTTTTCGAAGATTACAATAAAATTATATTGAATATGAAACAGGAATTGGTTCTAATACGAAGCACTTCCGATCTGGATACAGTAAGGAGTACTGCTAAGGATTTGCCTAAAATTACTATTGATAAAATTCAATGGCGCGTGTCCCATGTTACGGTTGATATACCGCAGCAGTTAGCGTTAACCAAAATTCTTAATGAACACGTTGACATTCCAATCTACTTTCGTAGCTGGGAGTTAATATCCCACTCTTTCAGAAACTACCCGTCATACGTGACCTGTAAAAACAACCACGAAGCTTGAAACACCTCGGCATGTTCTGGTCGCTTTCCAAACAGATAAGAAAAATAAAGTAGCTTCCAATACGTCAACATTTGATCACTGTCTTTTGACTAACAGTCGAGTATTTCTCAATTCTGTTCGTTTTCCGTACAACGATTTATATCTAGATTTTGATAAAAACAAATTTGCCACGCTGTATGATATGTTTTCCAAATTCCGTGCTACCTACTATGATACGGAAAATGAACCACTGCTTACCCCCAAGGACTTTAAGTCGATAGCTCCCATCACACATACTGATTGCTCTAAGCAAAAAGAAACCATTCAATCAGCTTCCGTAGAAATGAGAATCGAATTCGAAACTGGTCAAAATGTTCCTAAAAACACGGCAGCATACTGTCTGATCCTTCACGATCGAGTGTTTTCTTATAATCCGTTGACTAAGATTGTGCAACAGAGTCTTGTCTTAGACATACAGGGTTTCAAAACAGAGAAAAATAAATTCATTGTGAAGGAGCTTGCAGCCTTTGATGGAGCTAGGACATGTCATTATGTTTTTAAACAGCCTTTCCCTGGGATCTGCTGTCGCCTGACCAACGAAAACAAGCTAGTTGGGTGACGGAGTAACACCACTGTTTTAATGGACTTCTGGATATACACAAATGCATCACGTCTCCAGGATTCTCCAGAACTGACATCTCAAGCGGATCGCATTTTTGTAAAGGGTAAAGAAAAAGTCAATTACCTGAGACAGTACTCTGCCAAGCCGATAATTGAATTGGATGAGGAGCCGCGATTAGTCGCACGTCCTGCTAGCTGTTTTGAGCACACTAAGGATACCTGTGTTTGTGCACTTTCTAATGTTTATTTTTTATACTATACCTTTCTCATGTCATAATAATTACCTACAGTTTTTATCAATAAACATGAGTATTGCTTTTCATTTGATGTTTCATTCCTTCCAGTAGAACATTACATATGTTCGGAACATATTATTTCATACGCAGTTCACAGTGCAAGCATTAAAGAAATGATTACACAGCTTTGTTTCATATATTTATTGTTGACTAGTCGATGCACTTCGCTACACAAGTTAGATTTGTTTACACCCCAATTTCAGTTCACAGTGCAAGCATAAAATAAAAAATGCTTACGCACCTTTGTTTCATATACATTTAGTCACTTTGTTGCACAACTTACATTTTTACACCCCAATTTTTAGTTGTCTATACATTTAAGTCACAAAACCGTTCCTTATATACTTTAGTCCTATGTTGTACACTTAATACTCGGTCCAGCACTTTCGCCTTTGAAATCTGCATCGGTCCGCAAGTTCTTTCTGCCACACCCCCATTCGTGCTACTCGTGATGCATACCGTCACACCGTGAGATAAATAATTGTCGACGTCTTATCGTTGAAGTGTACCTGCTTTCCACCCATTCTCTATATATCGCAGATGAAGAGTAGGCGTTTTCCGTCCGCTTTGACAATTCTTATGGATTTAACTCGATGTACATTTTGAGTTGACTGCTGCCCGGCATTCTTGTGATGCTCCTTCAGACGTCTTCCTAGCTCTGCTGGTAATTTTCCATTATGAGATAAAAGAGCTCACATCGTTGAGTGTACTCCATATGGTTAAATAATCCTTCTGCACACAGCTTTCCTTCTTCATAGTCCATTATAGCTATGTAGAGCCATCGGAGTCTCTCCACCATGATGTAGCAGTTGGGTATGTCTATCTTCAAGCACCAGTCAGCATGCTCACTCTCTATTTGCTGTTTTACTGGCTCCAATACACTTTTCTCCAAATTGGTTATAGTGCCATGTTGTAATACTGTATAAGCTGCTTTACGTTGCACACAACTGTGAACTAATACAGACTGTTACACTGCTGGCTACTTTATACCGTCTTACGAAACCGGTATTTACCTGTGAAGGCCAAACTTACTTCAAGGTCCGGATCATTGCTCTTTCAAGCTAAACTCCGTTTCTAGGATAAAGCTAAACTCAAGGTCACATTTAAGGTTGACGTTGTAACTAGGATCACACTCAAGGCCAAGGTCACACTCAAGGTCAAGGTCGCGCTCAACGTCAATGCCACTCTCAAGGTCATATCCAAGGTTATATTTAAGGTCAAGACCACATTCAAGGTCAAGGCTCCTCCTCCTCTTCCAGAACATACAATAATTCCCTACTCCTGACCAACTGAAAAGGACGGAAAACAAAACTGAAACTCGACCATAATTTAGTCCGCTTGATGGAAACAAAAGCTTTAAGTTTGTTTCAGTTTTGTTTTTGTTTTTAAGGTTCCAGAAAATACAAACCAAACATAAACTCGACTGTCCGTTTAGTTGGAAACCGGAATTAGATTAAATTGAAGAGCAAATTATATTTCTTCGCAAATTTTCTTCAGGCCTGCTCTTTCTGCTTTCAGGTAATATTGTCAGTATTTTTACTGACTATTACTTTTACTTCTATTATACGAACACAAATCAGAAATTACAGAGATAAATATCGAAAGTCGAACTCGAAGCTATCCGTAATCAAATATTACAATGACACTTCCACTGACAAATATTTTAGCAGTAAATTTAAACGAATGAATCAGTAAGCTTTATTTTAGTGCCAACCTACTTGAATATAATAGCATCTGACAGCTACATAGTCGTTAGTTTTAAATGACATGGAAAACAGTTCCGATTTAATAGGCGCTATAACTGTTAGTTATTCATAGTTGAATATAATAGCATCTGACAGCTACATAGTCGTTAGTTTTAAATGACATGGAAAACAGTTCCGATGTAATAGGCGCTATAACTTATAGTTATTCATAGTTGTCTGATACGTAACCACAACATTTAGCTGTACATTGAAAAACTGGCCCACATGCATAGGCATTTATTATTTTTTTTTAATTTACGGTAGTTCTTCTCCTATTAAGTTTTTAGCAATAAATACTAGCGTCATATAAGTGGATGCATTATTATAATATACAATGTAAAATGATGGTCTTCTAACTAATCACCATTTCTACTTCGAGAATGACAGGAACACCTGTAAAGATAGTAAAAATTACATTCTAGGAAACATATTAATTGTCAGTATCATAGTAATCAATTTATAAGAGATCTAGTGGTGATAAAAATGTACAATATAGACTCAGAATAATAAAAGTTTTTAAGCTCTAAACAATGCCTAGGAAAGCAGTTGTCCAGAAACCACGAGCAATCATGATCGAAAATTGGTCATATACTACACAATGTTTCAAATACTGTTTATAAGGGTCTTACTTGACTCATGCCATGCCAGCGCGAAATAGCAAAAAGCCACCATTTAATTTTATACTGATCATTGATATTTTTCTTCTGTGGTAGTGCATAAATGTATGTGTTTCATTGTCAAAAGTATTATAACTTTAATTGCTGGCCGCAAACGATCGGATTAATGAGTGGCTGCTATTAAAGTTTATTCAATGATTACCTTTCAGCCAAACTAATTACGTTCTTTCTGAGTGCCATTTTTTATGATTCATATGATGTATCTAAGGGCTAAGTGGCACAAAGTAGTAAAGCAAAAATACGCGAGGCATATTGTGAAGGATTATTTCAATCTAAGAGATACCTTTTGCGCCTTCCACAAAATCTGAAAGATTATTTGTGTTCGCTTTCAGGAAAATGTTGAGACCTTTACTACTGTTCAGCTCAAGGACAGGTTCTACAATGTGCTTTACCCAGGAAAAGACAAATAGAAGAGGAGTAACAGTTTCATATCACCCTCTGATCTTGCGATGATCTTGCAGGTGCTTTAAGCAATGCTGTTCGCTTGCTAAACTGTATGAATAATTCGAATATTGTACACATAATGCATACAAGTAGCTTTAGGGCTGTATTCATAGTTGATACTTAAGAGTCCCTCAATACTTTATGTCTCTTAGGTATGGTTTTGTGTTTCGACAGCTACTTGAGCATCCCTTACGTAAGTCTCCCTTGAGTAATGCTCAAGTAACGTAATGTCAACATGATATTCTGTTGCAGTCAACGCAATTTTGTCCGGAAAAATGTCCGGCAAAAAACACGAAATACTGGCACAAAACAAAAAGAGATAACAGAAAGTGCAATCTCACCGACACGTAAACATTCCAAAAAGAGATTATGTTAACACATGGGAATGAGGATGCGAGGTACAAGCAAATAAATCTACTCCTCAAAATCATCCGGAAACTGGAAGAAAGAAACTACTAACTTACTGCAAGACAATAATAAGTTATTGCGAGAAAAGCTGTTGAGACTACAGGAAGAAGCAGACAAAGGCATAAAACAAAATGAGAAATCGTATGTAGCACCATCAAAATTCAAGAATTGAAGTTCATCTGAGTTCATCTGCTAGCAGAGCAGCGACAAGCACAAAATGGATCTGCTCCATCGGCATCTATCATAATAAAAAATAAAGAAGGTAATCAAGACATCAGTGAACCAAATAGTAGTATGATCATTGATGGGAATCGTTAGATGGAAAAAAACTCATCTCAAAAACCATAAGATGAGGAAATCTCTTCCCAAAAAACCTCAGATGATTGATGCCGAAGACTTCAAATGATTGGACTGAGGTTAGGAACGAAAGGAGAAATAAAATGGTCGATAGGAATAGGCGTCCAATATCGCTAAGGTGTCTAAATGAGGAGAAAATATCCAGTCTCCAACCAGCACAAGAAGAGCCTCACTGTTCTTTTCTGATCTAGCACCATAATATTCTGGTATTCCTAAAGGATCAAAAGGTATATCCTGCTTATGGATGTGAAGAAATGAAAACAAAGAAGGCGAAATATGTTGGGTCCTTCAAGCTAATGGTTCCCTATCGTACAACTGATGATTATGTGAATGTGAGCCTGTCGCCAACGGGTGTAATAATTAACCATTTTCGGAATCTTCAGCGCCTGACCTGGTAGCAAGAAAACCGAGCTTATAAAGCCTCTAAATTTTCTACATTTCTGTGTATTTATGTACACGCTCGTTAAGTAAAAATGCGATGAACTTGAAGCATTTTTAACAGAAAAAGATGTAGATGTAGTTTGGTTCTAAAATTCTACTTTTCTTACTTCCACTCACAAATGTCATACGCACTCTTCAACTGGGGTCACTCGGCACATATGGAGAAAGTTTTTGCGGTACAAAGACGCTGTGTTAGATATATTGCCAATATCGGTTACACTGATCCTTGTAGACGCAGCTTCATTGCATTGAAAATAATGACCCTTCCCATCATATATATTCTTAATTGCCTGGTACACATTAAAACCAATCAGCATCTGTATACTTCTCACAGCAGCGTTCACAATTACCAAACAATCCATAATGATAATTTAGTCTTACCTCAAATTCGGCTTCATAAGACTAGAAATGGCGCCAATTTTTATGGCATACTATTTTATAATGCTCTTCCTAGTAATGTTAGGCAACTAGCACTAGAACCCTCCAAACGGAGAATGAAGCGCTACCTGATCGATAAGGCATTTTATAACTTTAATGAGTACCCAAATCATGATTTTGCAGATATTTGCTAAGCACTGATACTTTTTTTTCGTTTGTTTCTATTTCTTGCCTTTTACACAAGTTATCTTTTGAAATGTTGTATGAAATGTTCTAAGTATTGTCAATGAACATGTAACTCTGTTCCTTTTTTTCCCTGTGTAATGTGTGTGTTTGTGTGTTCTTTTAACAATTTTTGTTATACACGCAATGTAAAATTTTATATACGCATTGTAATTTTGACTTGTGCAAACAGTTTTGTGTAAAGCATCAATAAATTATTATTATTATTTTGCATTTCTTATTTTTTCTCGCATACTTGCGGTAGTAGCAAGTATTGACGGGCTATGCCAGGTCAACACCTGACCTATTATTATTCTGAATTCAGGAAGGACCGTACAATGCTGCAGGTCTTGAGGATTACAGACTTTTGGAAGGTCTTGTGTAACTTTTCATCCAGGCCCAATTGTTGCAGGTGTGGCGTAAATGTATTTGGAGTAAGGCCTGAGACCGACATAATGAGGGGGACAATGACAACTTTGTTTTGTTTCCATAGTCGTTTTATTTCTATGGCGAGATCGGCGTATTTAGATATCTTCCCAGCGTAGGTGTTTTGGATGTTATTATTATTATTATGTGACCTTCTAAGTTCCTCTCGCATAATTGCGGTAGCAAAAAGTGTTGACTGGCTGTGCCAAGTCAACACCCGGACTATTATTGATCGGAATTTAGGAAGGATCGCACAATATTACAGGTCTTCAGGATTACAGACTTTTGGAATGCTTTCTGTAACTTTTCGTCCAGGCCCAACAGTTAAAGGTGTTGTGTAAACGTGTTTGGTGTAAGGCCTGAGACCAACATAATGAGGGGGATAATAGTGACTTTGTTTTGTTTCCAAAGTCGCTTTAGTTCCATAGCAAGGTCCGGGTATTTAGATATCTTTCAAGCGTAGGTGTTTTGGATATTCACATCATTGGAAATGGCTATATCTGGTCTATTGGCTGGGATAGTCTCGTCTGTATGTATTTCAACGTCCCAGTATAATTTGTATCGATCGTTCTCGAGTACTGATGTCGGAGTGTAATTGTAATATGGATCTGTGTTTTCTATTAGTTTGTTTGTTGTGGTTAGTGCTTGGTGTATGACCTTGGCCGCAGAGTTATGTCTGGCTGTGTATTCGGTGCCGGCAAGAGTTTTGCACCCGCTTGTTATGTGATCTATTGTTTCTTTTTGTTGGTGACATTTTCTGCGATTATCGTTTGTTATGGATGGAACTTTAATTACGTATTTTTTGTAGTTTCTGGTTGCAATCACTTGGTCCTGGATGGCAAGCTTGAACCCTCCGTTTATAGGAACAGCTGGCCATCCTGCAACCAACTGTTTTTCGTTAATGTGGTCTTGTGTGACACGGTATCTATGTTTTCCGTGGAGTGCTTTCTGCGACCAGGTGTTTATTTTTTCTTGTTGTGATTGGATGTGATTGTATGTGTCTGCTACGTGATCTAGACAAGAGAGGTTAAGTGGCGTACAGTTTTTGTCTGCTTTTACTATTGCTCCGTGTAAGTTTGTTTGTTTGCTTTGAAAAAAATGTCTGAGTGTTTTTATTTGCCTTATGTGAAGAGACTGTATGTCTATAATAATAATAATAATAATAATATGGAGAGAAACCTGCAACCTAAGCCCTCTGTCCCGCGAATATACCTCCCGCGACACCTGGGAGGGCGTGGACTATTGAGTTTGGAGCGTCTACACAACACAGTAGTACTGGCCACTGCCTGCTATGTAACGAACAGCACCGATCCCCTGATCCGCTTTGTGCGAGAGCACGAGAATGCGGAAAAAGGAGCCTTTCTTTTTAGTGCAGCGAAACGAGCTGCCGAGGAGCTCAGCCTCACACTCGACTTCAAGCGGAGGTGTCAGCAGTCCATTACGGAACTTGCTCCCGCAGAATTAAAATCCCACCTTAAAACTGCCGAAGTCGACTTCCTTTTAAGACTTCATAAAGATAAGCCAATGCATGGAATCTTCTACAAACATCTGGAAGAGCATGGCTTGTCTGAGCAGTTGACCTTCTCTTTCCTAAGGTCTAGTGGGTTGAAGTTGGAGACTGAGGGCTTTATAATGGCTTGCCAAGACGGTGTCTTCAACACCTTGGTGTACCGTAAAAGGGTTATGGGTGTAGATGTACCCGACACCCTTTGTAGAGCTTGCCGACAGGCGCCAGAGGTGCTTATGCATCTCTTGTCGGCGTGTAAGACGTACGCTGGGACGGCTTACGTCCATCGGCACAACGCGGCTCTACGAGTGCTCTACTATCATTTGAGGCACTCGTACGGTATCGATGAGACACCGGTGCTGCCATACGCTCCAGGGGATATAGAGTCCGTTGTGGAGAACGAGAGAGGCCGGATTTACTGGAACTACTCGTTCCCCACGCTCGAGCTTGTACAGGCAAACAAGCCCGACATAGTCCTTCTCGACCACCAACAGAAGACGATGTTCGTTATTGAGTTTTCGGCGCCTGCCGAGGTGAACATCGTCTCTAAGGAGGAGGAAAAGCGGACCAAATATCAGGAGCTGCTCGGACAACTTCGCAGGCTCTGGCCAAACTACACTGTAAGTCTGCTGGTTATGGTCATTGGATCCCTAGGTGAAATGAGGAATACGCTGCTCTCTGCACTGCGCAAAATACCGGTGTGCCGTGCGGCGGCGCACATCTTAGCCGCCAGAATGCAGAAGGCAGTCATCCTTGGGTCCCTTCGTCTACTTAGGGCGCACGATTCGCGGACCCAGTGATTGCTCACCTCACGGTGTGAGGAGTAGTCATTGAGTAATGGAACAGCAGCCCGGTGTGTCGGAGCCCGGGCTGCACTTTTTTGTTTTAAACATAATTTATTGTGCGTGAGCACGAGAATGCGGGAAAAGGAGCCTTTCTTTTTAGCGCAGCGAAACGAGCAGCCGAGGAGCTCAGCCTCACACTCGACTTCAAGCGGAGGTGTCAGCAGTCCATTACGGAACTTGCTCCCGCAGAATTAAAATCCCACATTAAAACTGCCGAAGTCGACTTCCTCTTAAGACTTCATAAAGATAAGCCAATGCATGGAATCTTCTACAAACATCTAGAAGAGCATGGCTTGTCTGAGCAGTTGACCTTCTCTTTCCTAAGGTCTAGTGGGTTGAAGTCGGAGACTGAGGGCTTTATAATGGCTTGCCAAGACGGTGTCTTCAACACCTTGGTGTACCGTAAAAGTGTTATGGGTGTAGATGTACCCGACACCCTTTGTAGAGCTTGCCGACAGGCGCCAGAGACGCTTATGCATCTCTTGTCGGCGTGTAAGACGTACGCTGGGACGGCTTACGTCCATCGGCACAACGCGGCTCTACGAGTGCTGTACTATCATTTGAGGCACTCATACGGTATCGATGAGACACCGGTGCTGCCATACGCTCCAGGGGATATAGAGTCCGTTGTGGAGAACGAGAGATGCCGGATTTACTGGAACTACTCGTTCCCCACGCTCGAGCTTGTATAGGCAAACAAGCCCGACAAAGTCCTTCTCGACCACCAACAGAAGACGATGTTCGTTATTGAGTTTTCGGCGCCTGCCGAGGTGAACATCGTCTCTAAGGAGGAGGAAAAGCGGACCAAATATCAGGAGTTGCTCGGACAACTTCGCAGGCTCTGGCCAGACTACACTGTAAGTCTGCTGGTTATGGTCATTGGATCCCTAGATGGAATGAGGAATACGCTGCTCTCTGCACTGCGCAAAATACCGGTGTGCCGTGCGGCGGCGCACATCTTAGCCGCCAGAATGCAGAAGGCAGTCATCCTTGTGTCCCTTCGTCTACTTAGGGCGCACGATTCGCGGACCCAGTGATTGCTCACCTCACGGTGTGAGGAGTAGTCATTGGGTAATGGAACAGTAGCCCGGTGTGTCGGAGCCCGGGCTGCACTGTTTTGTTTTAACATAATAATATTGTGCGTGAGCACGAGAATGCGGGAAAAGGAGCCTTTCTTTGTAGCGCAGCGAAACGAGCAGCCGAGGAGCTCAGCCTCACACTCGACTTCAAGCGGAGGTGTCAGCAGTCCGTTACGGAACTTGCTCCCGCAGAATTAAAATCCCACATTAAAACTGCCGAAGTCGACTTCCTCTTAAGACTTCATAAAGATAAGCCAATGCATGGAATCTTCTACAAACATCTAGAAGAGCATGGCTTGTCTGAGCAGTTGACCTTCTCTTTCCTGAGGTATAGTGGGTTGAAGTCGGAGACTGAGGGCTTTATAATGGCTTGCCAAGACGGTGTCTTCAACACCTTGGTGTACCGTAAAAGGGTTATGGGTGTAGATGTACCCGACACCCATTGTAGAGCTTGCCGACAGGCGCCAGAGACGCTTATGCATCTCTTGTCGGCGTGTAAGACGTACGCTGGGACGGCTTACGTCCATCGGCACAACGCGGCTCTACGAGTGCTCTACTATCATTTAAGGCACTCATACGGTATCGATGAGACACCGGTGCTGCCATACGCTACTCGTTCCCCACGCTCGAGCTTGTTCAGGCAAACAAGCCCGACATAGTCGTTCTCGACCACCAACAGAAGACGATGTCCGTTATTGAGTTTTCGGCGCCTGCCGAGGTGAACATCGTCTCTAAGGAGGAGGAAAAGCGGACCAAATATCAGGAGTTGCTCGGACAACTTCGCAGGCTCTGGCCAGACTACACTGCAAGTCTGCTGGTTATGGCCATTGGATCCCAAGGTGGAATGAGGGATACGCTGCTCTCTGCACTGCGCAAAATACCGGTGTGCCGTGCGGCGGCGCACATGTTAGCCGCCAGAATGCAGAAGGCAGTCATCCTTGGGTCCCTTCGTCTACTTAGGGCGCACGATTCGCGGACCCAGTGATTGCTCACCTCACGGTGTGAGGAGTAGTCATTGGGTAATGGAACAGCAGCTCGATGTGTCGGAGCCCGGGCGGCACTTTTTGTTCTTTGAAATATATAATAATCATACACCAAGCACTAGCCACAACAAACAAGCTAATTGAAAACACAGATCCATATTATAACTACACACCGACCTCAGTACTTGAGAACAATCAATTCAAACTATACTGGGACATTGAAATACATACAGACAAAACCATCCCAGCAAATAGGCCAGATATAGTTTTCCAGTCAAAGACAGACAAAGTGACCTACTTAATAGATATTGCGATTCCCAATGATATCAACATCCAAAACACCTACGCTGGGAAGATATCTAAATACACCGATCTCGCCATAGAAATAAAACGACTATGGAAACAAAACAAAGTTGTCATTGTCCCCCTCATTATGTCGGTCTCAGGCCTTATTCCAAATACATTTACGCCACACCTGCAACAATTGGGCCTGGATGAAAGGTTACATAAAACCTTCCAAAAATTTGTAATCCTTAAGACCTGTAGCATCGTACGGTCCTTCCTGAATTCAGAATAATAATAGGTCAGGTATTGACTTGGCACAGCCCGTCAATACTTGTTACTACCGCAACCATGCGAGAAAAAATAAGAAATGCAAAATAATAATAATAATAATGTTTATTCAACCTGTAAGCTGTTCCAACAGATAGGTCAAATCAAGACTACAAAAAAATATACAATAAAGATGGACAGATTGCATATGTATAAATACAAAAACACGGTTAAAAAGACGACAACCTGCATTATCAGGGGACTTCACAAAAAAAGAGTGATTGAATTTTTCTAGACATATTTCGTCTCTACATCTAATGCTATAATGGTGATTGAAGCCATTGTTGATATACTTTTCTCTGTTACTGTTGATGCGGGATAAAAGATTGAATAGGTATATGTGTAACGAAATTTTTGTTAATTTCGTTACACGTCGTCTGTGACTCCTTTATAGATTAATTCTTCCAGAATGGTATTCTAGTGACAGGTAGATATCTGTTCCTCCCGTATGCTTTGCCGTTACGCTATTGGAAGAACCCCTTTTCCGCGCCTATGGATACTGATCATACGCCTGAGAGGTATTCTTTTTCCCGATGGATATGGGGTATATGCAACCAGACTCGCAACTAGGGGCCTGGTGTGATTGGTCAGTTGGCTATTAAAATTTGTGAACTCTCGAGAAGCGTTCGTGGTTTCCGACGAAAAATCATAAATAGGCGTGTTCCTCACTAGCTTCTTCCTTCTACGTTAGCTTCTGCGTCTGCTTCTGGTCTCTCAACATCACAGGTCGGTTCTATCCTTTTGGCCTTCCGCCATCTTTAATCCATGAACGAGCTATCAGTTTCATTTTGTCGTGTGGGTCAACTTTGGAGTTTATTTACTCTCTTTTCGCGAGGTTTTTATTTGAAGTACCTAACACGGCAATTGTTTGTGGAATTCCGCTATTTCGACATTTTGTTTGACTGCCATGAATGAATGAATGAATAAGAACCAGAGGCTATCCAGCACGGAATGTGGCTGGTGCATAGGCCACACGATGGGCCCTTTTGCGCCTCTATCCGCGCTAGTTCCTAAGACCTGCCCTTTTGGCAAAGGCAAGTACATTCTTAGGTCCTATCCGTTTTATCTCTATTGGTTCCAAGGTTCTTGAGCCCAGCATAGTCTGCCTGTGATAACCCAGGGTTTCACAGCGACACAGGATGTGTGCCGAGGATTCTTCCTCTTCACCACACCACGTGCACGTTGGGTCGTTGACCACCCTCATCACAAACAAGTGACGCCTGAAGGTATTGTGACCCGTTAATAAGCCTGCTAACAATCTCAAGTTACTCCTATCCAGAGAGAGACAGAATCGTCCTATTCTCTCTTCAGGCCCTGCTGATAGCTCCCGAGCCTGACGGAGATGACCAGAGATGTTGTTCCATCTCAGAGAGTGTTGATTCTGGATCCACTCTCCAGTTGTTTTCCTAACCAAATTTGCAGACAGTCCTAAGGCTGGTTCCGGGCCCACAAAACTGTTTCCGGATCCCATCCTGGCTAGATGATCCGCCATTTCATTACCCTTTACCCCAGCATGCCCAGGTACCCACATCAGTGATACCTTGTGTTTAGCTGAGATGTCGTCAAGAGCCCTCCTGCACTCCAGGACCAGTCCCGACGTTATTTTCCAAGCACTCAGTGCTTTGATGGCTGCCTGACTGTCAGAGCAGATAGTAATCCGCCTCCTAGACCCGTCAATTTCCCGAATACGATTTACGCAGGCAAGTATCGCATAGACCTCAGCCTGGAATACTGTGGTGTGCCCCCCAAGAGGGAATGAAAGTCTTGTACGGGGCCCGTAGACTCCCGAGCCCGAGCCCTCTCTAGCGAGTGAACCGTCTGTGTACCAGACCTGTCCTCCTCCTTCGATGAGCTGTCTTTCCCTAGACTTCCATTCTTCCCTTGACGGAAACACCACCGTAAATTTGCGATTGAAGCGATGCGTAGGAGAAACTGCATCGCTCCTCGCCAACAAAATAGGACAATCCTCATGCAACTCTGCTAGAATCGTCGAATGTCCTTTGCCTGGATTCATAAAAGTCCAGCTACCCTGACTCCAGAGACGGAACCCAGTTTTTCTAGCTTCCCCTTGGATTACCAGATCCAAAGGAGGAAGATTCAATAGTGTTTCAATGGCACTCAAGGGTGTTGTGCGCACTGCACTGGTTATACTAAGACATGCCAAACGTTGGACCTTATTAAGTTTGGCTCTTGTTGCCTCCGTCTTTATACAGGTCCACCACACTACGGAGCCATATATTAGTGACGGTCTGACTATTGTAGTGTAGAGCCAGTGCACCACTTTTGGGCTCAGGCCCCAGCTACTACCGACAACTCTTCTGCAGGCCCATAATGAGTTTCGAGCCTTGCTTACCTTATAATCCACGTGCAGCCTCCAAGTCAGCTTGTGATCCAGTATGACTCCTAGATACTTTACTGACTGAGACAATTCAAGTGTCGTTCTGAAAAAGGTAGGCCTCACGAGGCCTTTCATCTTCCTTTTCCTAGTGAACATAACGAGCTCCGTCTTTTCAGCGTTCACTGACAGATCCACCTCATTACACCACGTTTCCACAACACGCAGCGCGCCTTGCATTACCTCGGAGACTGTATTAATGAATCTACCCCTGACCACTATGCTCAAATCATCGGCATAGGCCTGTACGTAGACCCCTGTGTTGCTTAGTCTCACGAGTAGGTCATTCACCACTAAGCACCATAATAGAGGTGAAAGAACACCGCCTTGTGGGCAGCCTCGCGCCACTGCAACGCTATAGTTTATGTCATTAAGCGTTGCAGAAGCCACTCGGCCCTCTAGAGTAGTAAGAATCCACTCCACTAGGATTGGAGCAATTCCATGTCTCTCTAGGGCGCGTCTTATCGAATTGGTAGTGGTACAGTTGAACGCACCCTCGATATCAAGAAATGCTACCATAGCCACTTCCCGTTGATTCAACGTTTTCTCCAGCCTGCTGACCAAATGATGAAGTGCCAGCTCAGCTGATTTTCCCGCCTGATATGCGAACTGATAGGCATGGATTTCAACCCTTTGTAAGGGCCCATCCCTGATATATCTATCAACCAACCTCTCCAGTGTTTTTAGTAAAAACGACGAAAGGGTAATCGGTCTAAAGTCCTTCGGACGAGTATAGCTACCTCTGCCCGGCTTAGGAATAAAAACGACCCTTGAATGCAACCAGCTCTTCGGTGTGAAGCCAGTAGCCACGCAGGCGCGAAATATCCTAACTAGGTATGGTAGTACCAGATCCTGTCCATGTTGTAGCATGGCTGGAATGACTCCATCCTTGCCTGGACTTTTGTATGGAGCAAAAGTATTTATCGCCCATCTTGTGCGGTCATAAGTGACGACTTCTCCTGCCATCTGCCATTCCTCTCTATGAGGACGGCAGAGTGGCCTATGTGCACCTGTCTGCTGAGCGGCAACCGATCCCGGAAAGTGCACACTCATCAGCAGTTCAAGCGTTTCCTCCTCGTTATTGGTTCTATGACCGTTCGAGTCCGTCAAGGTCCCCAACTTGGACTTGGTGTCCTTGCTAAGGATCCTATGCATCCTTGCCGTCGCAGGAATATCATTGATGGACCTGCAGAAGTTCCTCCAAGATTCCCTGGAGGCCCTCCTGATTTCCCTCTTATATTCCTGTAGCTTTATCCTATACTCCTCCCAATCAGGAGTACCTTTCCTGTACCTAACTCTCGTGAGTAGTTTGTGCAGGGACTTTTTCCTGGTTTCTAATTTCTTAGTCCAGAAGGTGGCATTGCCCGCCACGCCCACTTTGCGTAGGGGACAGTTATCCTCAAAGGAGGCTCGGAGGTCCCTACACAGGGAATCAACTGCCGCCTCCAAGCCCTCCCCTTTACTGAGATCCTGCTCTATAGGACGGAGCCTGCTGCCTAGGTCCTCTTTAAAAGAAGCCCAATTTGCTTGCCTAGGATTTCTAACAAGGATTCCCTCTTTTTCCCCGTCAATCCTAAACGTTATATGTCTATGGTCGGACAGTGACGGTTCCAAGGATACTGTCCAGTCCTTGACCTCATTACAAATACCGACCGTGCTCAGTGTTATGTCTAGGACCTCATCCCTCACATTGTTTGAGATGGTAGGAGTGTCGCCAACATTCAGAACCTCTAGGTTCGACGTCCCTAGAAATTCCATCAGCTCTTCACCACGTCTATTAGTGTTAGAGCTACCCCATAGGGTGTGATGGGCATTGCTATCGCACCCCACGATAAGCTCGAGATTATTATCCCGACAATGAGACACAAGGTCCTCCATCTCTTTTGAGGGAGGAGGATCTCCTGAATCATACGGTAAGTACGCTGAGCATACCACTAAACTTCTTTCGATGCCTTGTTCTCTAAGGCGAATCACCACCGCAACCATGTCCCTAGTTGTAAAGTCCATTAGTTGCCATGCATTCATATTATTACATAATATGCACACTCTAGGCTTTGTCTCCGGAGCGCTACTAAAAATGGTATACCCTGGAATGTTAAGCCCGCTAATAATGCCATTCCTTATCCAGGGTTCCTGAATAAGAGCTATGTCATAGCGACCCCTAGTGATCGTCTGAGTAAGAACCCTAGAAGCCGCTATGCAATGCTGCAAATTAATTTGAATGAAAGAAATGTAACTCACCATTTTTTATTTTTGGCAGTCCACCCTCGTGTGTTTGTAGCGAACCAACGTCTAGTTCCCCACGGTGGGGCCCCGTTCGTTGCCGCTACCCTCGCTACGAGCTATCAGTTTCATTTTGTCGTGTGGGTCAACTTTGGAGTTTATTTACTCTCTTTTCGCGAGGTTTTTATTTGAAGTACCTAACACGGCAATTATTTGTGGAATTCCGCTATTTCGACATTTTGTTTGACTGCCATTGTTTCGCAGTGATTTCGTATTTTTGCTAGCATACCGTTGATATCGAACCTTTAGTATCTAAAATCGATATTGTTGATTTGATTTAGTTTCATTTTCGAGTTAGGTTGTGAACGCCATACTGTGTTATACCTATGTGTTTTCAGCTCAAGTATGTGCATCTGCTTCCTGAAGGAACCGACCTGGTGCTGATGTTAATCTAAGGGAATACAAGTCCCCTTTTCCACCTGCTTCTGAGACCTTGGAAGGACACACAAGAGCGTGACTACAAGCTGTTCCTGCTACTTTGGATATAGAGGGTCCGTAAAAATTGCTTATTTCAAAATTTGATCGCCATTTTGGCAGCTATTGAGCTATTTTACGTACTTTCGCATCTAGAGTTTGTAGTCACCTCCAAGTGTGACCTTCATTCAGCTTTTTCTTTTTTTTTTGTTGCTCATTTGTACATTTTTGAGAGAGAGAGAGAGAGAGCACACCAGGCAGCTATTGAGCTATTTTACGTACTTTCGCATCTAGAGTTTGTAGTCACCTCCAAGTGTGACCTTCATTCCACTTTTCCTTTTTTTTGTTGCTCATTTGTACATTTTTGAGAGAGAGAGAGAGAGAGCACACCTTTTTCTTTATTTGGTAGAGTCTGTGTAAAAATTGCTTAGTTTATTGTTTCCGCCATTTTGGGCAGCTAATGAGCACTTTTGCATAGGTGTCTAACCTTGTTCAGTATTGCCCCTTTCGCACATTTTTTGAGAGAGAGAGAGAGAAGCATCTTTCTTTATTTTGGTATAGTTTGATCGTTTTTGAGTGTGCTCACACACATTTTGCAAATTTTGAGCTGTAATTTTGCTGTACGAATTTGATAAATTTTTTCATCTTTACAACCGATACAGCCTGCCGAAGTACATCTATGTGAGACTGAACGTACTCATAGATTTTTGTTTTTTTTTTTTGAGCTATAGTTTTAGCAGTGAGAGTATTTATTGAAGTACAGTTGCTTGTACCTTGCAACTACTGTGCATATAATTTCAATTTCCGGATTATTTGTGATATTTGATTTTGAGACATTTCAGTAAACATTTGTGGGCTTGATAATTTTTTTGTGGTTGTATTACCTTTCAAGATTCTGACTTTCTGGAACACTAGAGCCAGCAGTAACTTAATAGAGTCATAGCCTTGATTTCCTCTTAAATCAATTAAACTGCTTTGAACTTAAGTGAACTATAGCCTTGCTCACTTCAAGACTCATATTTTTAAGTTTTATTTTAAGTGTTAGACTTGAAAGGCCTATCAAGTATCTAGGTTAGGTGATACTTTGTTGTTACGATATTGGTCCTTTATTTTAAGATTATATATTTTTTTTATATATGCAGATTCAATTGTGAACCATTGTGGGGAGATATCTGCTACAGCTTTGTGCTTAACTTTTAAGAAATGTTAGTATAGAATTTAAGCAATTTGTAAGGGATCCTTGTTAAATTTAAGCAGATATTGTTTCAACTAAATTGTTGAGGAGGGGGCTTTTAATTGTTCAATTCAAAGCCAAGTAGTACGCCTGAGCTTGCATAACCTCCTACATCCTGGGGTTTTGCCATAGAGGGTCCAGACTCTAATCCTTCTTTTTTCTATACTTTGCATGACGGCGGCCGGAAGTGGTAGCCGAGCCAAACCCAGATACCCCTCAGCCTAAAAGGGGGAAAATCAAAGAGTAGGGGTCAGGGCCAAAGGAACCTGAAGAGGCTGCCAGTCATCAGAGGGGACCCTCTGAAGGAGCTGTTAGAAGGAGCCCACAAGCCGACCCAGGAGGAGAAGACAACTTCGTTAAGCAAGCCAGGTTGTATCGCTCACTTACAGCAGTCCCCTTTCACAACTGTAAATTAGTCACGACTCACCATTCATATAATTTATATTTTAGCAACCAATATACTTGTTACTGTTTAATTCTCTTTTGAATTTTTTTTCTGCTCCCATCCCTTCAGTGTTTCTGGAGAGGTTGGGCAATTTCACTATCTTCCTTGGAGTTTGGAGGTGAAAACTCCTGGCGCCCTTTTTCTTGAAGTTTTTTGAGCCTTTAGAGTAATCTCGTGTTAAAAGTTAGTGATTTTGCCTGACATCTCTTATAAGAGGAAAAGAATAAGTTGCCAAGGATCCACAACCCACCGTAAGTAAACTGAACAGCCCAAAGGCACCCCAGTTTTAGCCAGCTTGAGGGTCTCAACTTAGTTGGGTCTTTCAATCTAGCTTTACACAATTTGGCGCCCGCTGTGAGGGCTCGATTTGGCGATTTGTTCTTTTCTTTCTTCGAAGCCTGAAGAGAGGTGTAGAGTGAACTTTTGAAGTGAGTTGACTAGAGTCAGTTTTTTATAGTTTGCCTTTATTCAAAATGTTATTGAATTTTGCTGCAGTTATTTTGCCAATATTTCGAATAACTATTAATCTTTTGAATTTATTTTGATATTTTGACATTTAGATTTTCTCCTGATAGTATCACCTTTGAGAACTATTTATTGCGTTCAAGACTTTATCTTGCCTACATTTTTGAATATATCTTAATTATTGATTCTGATTGATTGCCTACATCTTTGAGTATATAGCCACTGATTATTGATTTTTATTGATTGCCTACATTTTGAGTATTTTTGACTTATTGAATATTCTCTGATTATTACCCATTTATCTTGCTGATTTTGAGTATTTGTGAGTTATTGAATATTTTTGATTATTGACCATTTATCTTATTGACTGCTGTGAGCAGTATATCTTTTGTCGACTTTTGATTACTGATTGATTTAGATTTTGATTCCCAAAATGGACGCAGGTCATTTATTGAGTGCAGAACTAGACTATGAACTCCGTGTGAGAGGTATACAACCATCTGGTAGTATGGATGACAATCGAAAGGTACTGAGAGGGTTGTTCAGTCAAGAACGAGCTCACAGATCTTTCATTGAGTCATTTATAGTTCAGCCTCATGATGACGATGTTGATGCAATCAAAACGTCATTGACCGATTTAGAGCAAAAGATAGCAGCCTTTGTCAGTGCTACTGGTAGTTCTGAACACAAGAGGCTTGTATCTCGTTTGACCCATGTTTCTGGTAGGATCAATCGCTTAAGAACCGATGATGAAAGTCAGGAAGCCATGAAGCAACGTTTGCTTCTGCTTCTTTTAAAATTGGAAGCTGAGCTAGATGAAAAGGTTGCACCTGCAACTAGCACTCCAGTGGAGAGAATGCCTCCGGCTCCAATTTTCTCAAACCCCAAGCCTGTGTTACCATATAAGTGGAATTTGTGTTTTAAAGGGACTTCAAATGAGTCCGTTGTCTCCTTTTTAGAAAAGGTTGAGTCCATGAGACTATCCCGCTGTGTACAGAAAAATGAACTATTTCTTTCAGCTGGTGATCTGTTCAAGGATAAAGCTTGGATTTGGTTTAATGTTAATAGATCTAGGTTTTCAGACTGGGACAGTTTGGTTGCTAAGTTGAAGGAAGATTTCTTGCCTTATCAGTATCAGGAGGACCTGATGCAGGAGATCAATAATAGAACTCAAGGTTCCGATGAACGAGTCTCTTTATATATTTGTGCTATGGAGGGATTATTTAACCGTCTCCCTGAAAAACCTGATGAGAAGACCATAGTCAACAAAATCAGGCGCAATCTCTTGCCATTTTACGTAGCCCAACTAGCTCTTCATGACATCAATACAGTGTCATAACTGACAACTCTGTGCAAAAAGCTAGAGGAGTCTAGAAGTTGGTCCAATAGGTATAAACCTCCTATTCCTAGTAACTCTAGTTTCTTAGAACCAGACTTAGCCTGCCCTTCAACATCTAGGGGTTATCCCAGAGAAAACAGAAGGATATTTAACAGTAAGTCCTTGGGTGTTTCTTCTATATCTAAGGACGAGTGTTGGAATTGTCATCAAACTGGACATAGGTATTCCAAATGTTCAAGCCCTAGATCAGTATTTTGTTTTGGTTGTGGATCACAAGGCGTGATTAAGACCAAGTGTCAAAAGTGTTCGGGAAACGGGCAGGGTGGTTCCGCAAGACTGGACAACGCAACCAATTCAAGGTCCAGTGCAGACCGAAGCTCCGACTCAGTCGCCTTCAAACAGACGAAAAAAGTCCCAGAAAGGAGAGCCAAAACAGAAGTAGAGTTTGTTTCTCCTGTAGAGAATCCGAACCCTTGTACCTTATTGGAAGACCCATGTAAGAAGGTCTGTCCCATGTTTGTGTCCAAACCTGGTGATGAAAGACCATATCTAGAAGTCCAAATCTTAGGTGAGACTTTTATAGCTCTTGCTGATTCTGGCAGCAGTGTTTCAATTTTGGGAAACTCTGGTTTTGCCTTGCTTGAAAAATGGAATGTGAATCTTTCTTTAGATTATTCTCTGCAAGTGACAACTGCAGATGGTGTTCCACAGGCTACTATTGGAAAATTTACTGTACCCATCACTCTTGGTAACATGACAAGGGATGTACAAATTTGGGTAATTCCGTCTATTAATTATAGTCTTGTTTTGGGTATTGATTTCTTAAAAGCTTTTAGAGTTCATGCCAATTTCCCAGATAATCAGTATCAGATGTCAGTTTGTGTGGTGAACACTATTTGTCCTGCTGAAAATCTGAATTCCCAACAGAAGGCCAAACTTTCAAAAGTGATTGACCTATTTAAGTCAATTGGCCCTACTGACAGAATAGGAAGAACTCACCTTCTGACCCATCACATTGATACTGGTCAAGCCAAACCAATTAGGCAAAGACAATACCCTTTGTCACCAGCAATGCAGAAACATCTTGACAAGGAAATCGATCAGATGTTAAAGCAGGGTCTTATTCAGAGATCAAATTCTGAGTGGTGTAGCCCACTTTGGCTTGTGAGGAAAGCTTCTGGAGAGTATAGAATCTGTTTTGACGGACGCAAGCTTAACTCTGAGACTTGTAAAGATGCATATCCTATGCCCCTCATTGACTCAGTGATTAATAAGTTGAGAGATGCTAGATTCTTGTCATCAACTGACTTAAAATCTGCATTCTTTCAAATCCCTTTAGATGAGAAATCAAGACCGAAAACTGCTTTTGCTGTTAGAGGACGAGGACTTTTTGAATTTTGTGTCATGCCCTTTGGTTTATCATGTTCCGCTCAGAGCATGTGTCGTTTGATGGACATGGTTATTGATCCAGCATTAGAACCTTATGTTTTCTATTACCTTGATGACATTGTAATTGCTACACCAGATTTTGATTTGCATTTAGACATTTTGAGAAAACTTTTTGAAAGATTGAAACAGGCTGGTCTTACAGTTAACTTTGAAAAATGTGAATTTTGCAGACCCTCATTGAAATTTCTTGGTTTTGTTGTTGATGAGAAAGGTCTTCGTACAGATGAATCTAAAGTATCTGCTACTGTTGATTATCCAGTCCCTAAGACCACCACCCAAGTTAGACGTTTGATCGGTTTAGTTGGCTACTACGGACGCTTTCTAAAAAATTTTGCCTCAATCTGTAGTCCCATTTCTGACCTTTTGAAAGGACGCAAAAAGGGTCAAAGCATTGAATGGACAGAGGAAGCTGATCGTGCATCTGCTCAGATCAAGGAGAGCCTAACAACTGCTCCAGTCCTAGCTTCACCTGACTTTTCAAAGCCTTTTATTTTATATTGTGATGCTTCAGATGCCGGAGTTGGTTCTGTATTATATCAGGAAACTGATGGCATAGAGCATCCCATAGCCTATGCTAGTAAGACCCTGAATAAGTGTCAGAGGAAGTATACCGTTACCGAAAAAGAGCTGTACAGCATTATTATTGCCATTGAAAAGTTTAGGGGATACATTGAGGGCACACATTTTACTGTAATAACTGATCATGCTTCACTGATTTGGTTAAACAATATGAATAACCCTAGTGGCAGACTAGCCCGTTGGGCAGTTAAACTTTCTCAGTTTGATTTTACAATAGTCCATAGAAAAGGATCCCAGAATGTAGTAGCTGATGCCTTATCTCGATCAGTAGCAGTTCTTAACTTAGATACAGTAAAACTTGATGGGTGGTACACTAAAATGATTCAGAACGTCCAAGAAAACCCTGATGATTATCCTTCTTATAAGGTAGAAAATGGCATTTTGTATAAACATATATTTAGTAGAGATCCTTTAGTGAGTAATTTAACAGACTGGAAGATTGTGGTGCCTCGAGCACATCGTAAAGAAGTAATTAAAATGTATCATGATAATGAGACCGCTGCTCATTTAGGTGTTTCTAAGACCATTTCTCGTATATCAGAACTGTATTATTGGCCATTTCTTCATAAAGATGTATATAGATATATTAAGAATTGTAAGACTTGTGCTAGTTGTAAAGTTTCTAATCTGCCTGAAGCAGGTTTAATGGGCTCATATAAAAACATTAATTTTCCGTTTCAATTGGTCAGTTGTGATCTTTTAGGTCCTTATCCTAGATCTAAAAGTGGGAATCAATATCTTTTTGTGGTCATAGATTGGTTTACCAAATTCACTTTAGTTCAGCCCCTTCGTAAAGCTACAGTCTAGCACATTAATAGGTTTTTAGAGAATAATGTTTTCCTTATATTTGGTGTGCCTCAGATTATAGTATGTGACAATGGACCTCAGTTTAGGAGTAAAGATTTCAAAAACCTTATGGAGGAATATAAAACTCAGAAAATATGGTATAATGCCAGGTATCATGCACAAATTAACCATACAGAGCGTCAAAATAGAGTTATTATCACAGCCATTAGGTCATATATTAAGGAAGATCAGAAAACTTGGGATCAGTCTATTTTCAAAATTGCTCAGGGTTTGCGTTTAGCAAAACATGATGTGACTGGGTATTCCCCAGCTTTCTTAATTTTCGCTAGAAATGTTCCTGTTTCAGGAGACTACTTTGGAAAGATTTCTGATAATGCCAGGAACATTGTTGAAATTTCTGACAAGAACGCCAGGTTAGATGATGTTCAGGGGATGACGGAAATTTTTTCGAAGGTTCGAGAACGAATCAAAAAGGCTTACCTTCGCAATGCTGAAACTTATAACCTAAGGCGTAGGCCCGCCCAATTTTCTGAGGGTGAAAAGGTTTGGAAGGTTAATTATGTGTTATCTAAGGCCGCTGATTATTTTAATGCTAAATTGTCCCCCAAATATGTTCCTTGTATTGTTAATAAGGTTTTGTCCCCTTTGGTATATAATTTGGTGGACAAGTATGGTAACGACTTGGGCAACTGGCATGTCAAGGATCTTAAAAAGGATGATACAGGACTGGATTCTGATGATGATCCAGATCCAGTTCCAGACTTGGAACCAGCCTCTGAACTAGAGTCTGAAGCCAGTGATGATGGGGGTTAATTGCCACGTCTTTAAGGACATTGCCCTGCTGATAGGGGCTGGCATGGTATGTTTGTGGGGAAAAAGGGTACTTCTTTCTGCTCAAGCATCAGTGCCTGAGGAATGCTACAGCACCGGATGGAAACCGGGTGGAAGTACAAGTCTTCCGACAGGTAGCTCTGCTGATGGGGGCCGACATGAGAGATCTGTGGGGAGAATGACGGGTAGCACGAAATATTCGTCCTTCTTGTTCAAGTCTCAGTGTCAAAAGGAATTCCTCAGCACCGGAAAATTACCGGGTGGGAGTACAAGTCTCGCCAACGGGCTACTCATGGACAAATAACATCATTGCCTAAATCGCCTTCGGGGATTTTCGTCCAGATGGCAGCACTGGTACTGTCAGTAGGCAAGTTGCGAGGGGGATTATGATCCGTTTTTGTTCCTTCCCCTTGGGAAGTATGTTATTTTTTTTCTTAACTTAGGTTTGTGAAGATCTGCTCATTTGCGAGGATTTCACAAAGTCTGGATACATTCCAACATTCCCGTTTGATCTAAATTTTTGCTATGTGCAAGACAACATCTTATGGCAAACCTTGGCACATTTCTATGTTTGGTTTCAATAGAAATGCGTTATCTCTTGTGACATGAGTAAAAATGCCATAATCTAGTGGAGATACTCTGCCTGTTTTTCCTATATGCCGCAGGCAACCATTCCTCCTTAATACGATTTTCATATTGTTACTTAATAATAATATTCCCTCCATAAGATTGTTGTGGATGATGATTCACTTGATTGGATTTCCTTTTCACAATATTATTGTGATATTAACTATTGATACATATATATAGATCTTAACTATTACAACCAGTATTAACAATTTATCCATTTATACACTTTCCCTCTTGCTTAACTGCTGTTTCCTTTGCTGATAGCGGCGGTAATATCACAGGGATGGCGTCCTCTTTCTTTAATATATTGTCTTGCCCAGACCCCGTGATATGCCGTCAAATTTTGTGGTAGGTGGTAAACCTTGTCCCGCATTGACGCGTGACTAATCTGTAGGCATTCACCGATTTGCTGGTTACTAGCTCTTGGATTTAACATCCATTGGGTACATTGTGTAAATACTTATACTTATTCTTGTGCTGATGGCGCATACATTTGTTGATTGAGGCTTAGGTCTAGTGGGTGTCGAGCTGTTCGCAGGGGGTTGGCTACGCCAACGCCTCCAAGGAGGTCGCGCTTTGGGGGGTGCAGCTTGGCCAGTTAATTCATCTCGAGGGAGGTTAACGCCAGTGTTGTGTTGCACTACTGGGTTGTGGCTAAACCTTGTTGTGTGATACCTTTTGTGAAGATTCCCGGCAGTACTCTTCCATAAGTACTCCGTAGTTTACAGGTGTACTACCGTCGATTCGGCGGTTAGTACTTTAAGCAGGTAAGGCTCTGGCTTACCCCTGATATAAGGTGGACATCAGGCTATCTCTATCTTCTTCCGGTTATCTTCCCCTTCCTTTTGTTTCACCACCCATACTGAAGGGCCATTCACTGCCCTTGTTGTCGCACCTCGCTCTCTTGCAATAGGCCCGCAGGGTTTCTTTTGCAGTACACGTTGTTGTGTTTGATAACACTATTCCGGCGTGGTACGATCACCGGCGCAGCCTATCCATCTCGCAGCGAAGATCTGCCACGGCCTGCGTGCTGCTTGCAGGACTCCAAGAGTGTGACGCTCTGGTGTGTGGAAGGTAGTTCAGCATGTTTTTTTTGTACACTCCATCTGGTAAAAGATGTATGACTCTATCATGAGTATTCGGTGCTATCACCTTTAGTATAGTGACCTGAAGTGAATAGGCACTTTTGTTTTTTTTTTGGCCATTTTTGCAGTGGGTGCTGGTGAGTTCCGAAGCAACAGCTTTCAGTAGCGATGGGCTCTGGAAGGATAAGTGTTGGGGGGTGACAGTCGGTAGTCAATGTTCTCACTGGAGACTTGGCGCATGCTTGCTGTCACTACTGCATTCTATCTCAGCTCCTTTGTCCAGGTTGTAGCGGAAGATTGCCAGCAACATTGTTGGACTGAGACCACGTCATTGTCTGTGGAGACAGGTTTTGGTTAGTACCCTACAGACTCTCTTTAAACCTGTTCTCTTTTTAGTCTGGTGGATACTATAATTCACTTACTTGTAGTCAAACTACAAGAGTTTTTTTTTGTTTTTTTTTGCTGTCATGATCTTGAAACCAAAGAACCCTTGGCTGGTGCGTTGTTCCCGTCGAGTCCCTGCGCCAATAGACGACTGGTGGCAAGGTGGAACCAAGCCTACGGCGCTGATTTAAGATCTTTTAGCGAAATGATTTGTTCCAATTGGGTAGTGACTCGAGGGTGGCGGCTCTCCTCCCCTGGTCTATTTGACTGGAGAGATCCGCTGTGGTATTTAGGTTAGGATATTTATAGGTTATTTTGGGTTAATATTATTGACATTCTCACCTTAGTTGTACTTGGGTTAGTGTCGGTTGTCATAATGCTTATGTATAACCTTTGCAAGGCTTGTCAGTCATTTTCTTTTGTGCTCGTACTGTGGTATTCTCTAATTTCAGGTTGATTAGTACCTTCCTCTGTAGTTTAGCATCAGTTAGTTTGAAAATTCTCGAATGGCTTCTCGAATTTTTCCTGGTGGGAGGGATGTGTAACGAAATTTTTGTTAATTTCGTTACACGTCGTCTGTGACTCCTTTATAGATTAATTCTTCCAGAATGGTATTCTAGTGACAGGTAGATATCTGTTCCTCCCGTATGCTTTGCCGTTACGCTATTGGAAGGACCCCTTTTCCGCGCCTATGGATACTGATCATACGCCTGAGAGGTATTCTTTTTCCCGATGGATATGGGGTATATGCAACCAGACTCGCAACTAGGGGTCTGGTGTGATTGGTCAGTTGGCTATTAAAATTCGTGAACTCTCGAGAAGCGTTCGTGGTTTCCGACGAAAAATCATAAATAGGCGTGTTCCTCCCTAGCTTCTTCCTTCTACGTTAGCTTCTGCGTCTGCTTCTGGTCTCTCAACATCACAGGTCGGTTCTATCCTTTTGGCCTTCCGCCATCTTTAATCCATGAACGAGCTACCAGTTTCATTTTGTCGTGTGGGTCAGCTTTGAAGTTTATTTACTCTCTTTTCGCGAGGTTTTTATTTGAAGTACCTAACACGGCAATTATTTGTGGAATTCCGCTATTTCGACATTTTGTTTGACTGCCATTGTTTCGCAGTGATTTCGTATTTTTGCTAGCATACCGTTGATATCGAACCTTTAGTATCTAAAATCGATATTGTTGATTTGATTTAGTTTCATTTTCGAGTTAGGTTGTGAACGCCATACTGTGTTATACCTATGTGTTTTCAGCTCAAGCATGTGCATCTGCTTCCTGAAGGAACCGACCTGGTGCTGATGTTAATCTAAGGGAATACAAGCCCCCTTTTCCACCTGCTTCTGAGACCTTGGAAGGACACACAAGAGCGTGACTACAAGCTGTTCCTGCTACTTTGGATATAGAGGGTACGTAAAAATTGCTTATTTCAAAATTTGATCGCCATTTTGGCAGCTATTGAGCTATTTTACGTACTTTCGCATCTAGAGTTTGTAGTCACCTCCAAGTGTGACCTTCATTCCGCTTTTCCTTTTTTTTTGTTGCTCATTTGTACATTTTTGAGAGAGAGAGAGCACACCAGGCAGCTATTGAGCTATTTTACGTACTTTCGCATCTAGAGTTTGTAGTCACCTCCAAGTGTGACCTTCATTCCGCTTTTCCTTTTTTTTTTTGTTGCTCATTTGTACATTTTTGAGAGAGAGAGAGAGCACACCTTTTTTTTTATTTGGTAGAGTCTATGTAAAAATTCCTTAGTTTATTGTTTCCGCCATTTTGGGCAGCTAATGAGCACTTTTGCATAGGTGTCTAACCTTGTTCAGTATTGCCCCTTTCGTACATTCTTTGAGAGAGAGAGAGAGAAGCATCTTTCTTTATTTTGGTATAGTTTGATCGTTTTTGAGTGTGCTCATACACATTTTGCAAATTTTGAGCTGTAATTTTACTGTACGAATTTGATAAATTTTTCCATCTTTACAACCGATACAGCCTGCCGAAGTACATCTATGTGAGACTGAACGTACTCATAGATTTTTGTTTTTTTTTTGAGCTATAGTTTTAGCAGTGAGAGTATTTATTGAAGTACAGTTGCTTGTACCTTGCAACTACTGTGCATATAATTTCAATTTCCGGATTATTTGTGATATTTGATTTTGAGACATTTCAGTAAACATTTGTGGGCTTGATAATTTTTTTGTGGTTGTATTACCTTTCAAGATTCTGACTTTCTGGAACACTAGAGCCAGCAGTAACTTAATAGAATCATAGCCTTGATTTCCTCTTAAATCAATTAAACTGCTTTGAACTTAAGTGAACTATAGCCTTGCTCACTTCAAGACTCATATTTTTAAGTTTTATTTTAAGTGTTAGACTTGAAAGGCCTATCAAGTATCTAGGTTAGGTGATACTTTGTTGTTACGATATTGGTCCTTTATTTTAAGATTATATATTTTTTTTTTATATATGCAGATTCAATTGTGAACCATTGTGGGGAGATATCTGCTACAGCTTTGTGCTTAACTTTTAAGAAATTTTAGTATAGAATTTAAGCAATTTGTAAGGGATCCTTGTTAAATTTAAGCAGATATTGTTTCAACTAAATTGTTGAGGAGGGGGCTTTTAATTGTTCAATTCAAAACCAAGTAGTACGCCTGAGCTTGCATAACCTCCTACATCCTGGGGTTTTGCCATAGAGGGTCCAGACTCTAATCCTTCTTTTTTCTATACTTTGCATGACGGCGGCCGGAAGTGGTAGCCGAGCCAAACCCAGATACCCCTCAGCCTAAAAGGGGGAAAATCAAAGAGTAGGGGTCAGGGCCAAAGGAACCTGAAGAGGCTGCCAGTCATCAGAGGGGACCCTCTGAAGAAGCTGTTAGAAGGAGCCCACAAGCCGACCCAGGAGGAGAAGACAACCTCGTTAAGCAAGCCAGGTTGTATCGCTCACTTACAGCAGTCCCCTTTCACCACTGTAAATTAGTCACGACTCACCATTCATATAATTTATATTTTAGCAACCAATATACTTGTTACTGTTTAATTCTCTTTTGAATTTTTTTTCTGCTCCCATCCCTTCAGTGTTTCTGGAGAGGTTGGGCAATTTCACTAACTTCCTTGGAGTTTGGAGGTGAAAACTCCTGGCGCCCTTTTTCTTGAAGTTTTTTGAGCCTTTAGAGTAATCTCGTGTTAAAAGTTAGTGATTTTGCCTGACATCTCTTATAAGAGGAAAAGAATAAGTTGCCAAGGATCCACAACCCACCGTAAGTAAACTGAGCAGCCCAAAGGCACCCCAGTTTTAGCCAGCTTGAGGGTCTCAACTTAGTTGGGACTTTCAATCTAGTTTTACATATTGCCGTCACTGTGAAAATTTTGTTCTTTCTGAATACTTCTCGACAAGAGTCATTATAATTGAGATTATATAAAGTATAAGCCTTAATATCCTCTTTTGATGGATAAATATCCTTGATACCTCAGTTGATTGTCCCAATACTACAATATTATATGCAATAGCTGAATATACAAAGGCATAATATATTGTCATTAGAGATTTTTGAGCGATGTTATTTTTTAGGGTGTTTATTACAAAGAATGCTTTGTTCAGTTTCTTCGAAATCGCCTCAATTTCGGGTTCCCATGCAAGATGGCTGTTTAGTGTAGTTCCAAGAAATATGGCACTTGATTCTTCACTTATTGTTTGGTTATTGAGATTAATATTGAAAAGATTACGTTTTTTGGTCCTAGTGTTAAAATGTATAATGCGTGTTTTTTGGATGTTTAGCATGAGTTTATTCATATTACACCAGTTATGGAAATCTTTGATCTATAATTCCTCTGCCCCCTTGTTTT
This sequence comes from Callosobruchus maculatus, assembly GCA_951848785.1. NCBI lineage: Eukaryota > Metazoa > Arthropoda > Insecta > Coleoptera > Chrysomelidae > Callosobruchus > Callosobruchus maculatus. Next base: position 3,517,156 of record CATOUR010000021.1, on the reverse strand, counting down.
CTGTCTATGGTCAGCCTTTCCTTGCACGCATTGGGATGTGACAATCTGTGTTTCGTGAGTTCTGTTCGCATGAGTATATGTATATTTTCTATGCATTTGCTCATTCTGAACTCCATCCTGACGTCTAACGTGCAAACTTCTGTTATTTTGAGTAATTCTCTCAGTTGTACTTCAGTGGCGGCATATAGTTTTATATCATCCATGTAGAGAAGATGATTGATTTTGTGTCGATTTACTTTATAGTGTCTGATGTTGAAACCATAGTTTGTGTTGTTCAGTGCGTTGGAGAGTGGATTTAGACAGAGGCAGAACCAAAGTGAACTGAGAGAATCGCCCTGGAAGATACCACGTCATATGTGTTGTTCCTCCGTTTGGATATATCCGTCCTGAGTTGTAAGGTGTATGTTGGTTCGCCATGTCTCCATGGTTTTTGCAAGAAACTGACAAAGGCCTGGGTTAATTTTATATATTTGCAGAATTTTCGTTAGCCAGCTATGTGGCACAGAATCGAATGCTTTTTTATAATCTATGAAACAGGTATGAAGATTTCTATGTTCTTTTCTAGTTTGTTCCATGATCACACTATCGATTATAAGTTGTTCCTTGCAACCTTGGCTTTGTTTTCTACATCCTTTCTTTTCTTCAGTGATAATATTGTTTTGCGTGAGGTGTTGTTCAATCCTTCTGCATAGTGTTACGGTGATGACCTTGTACAAGGTGGGAAGGCAAGTGATCGAGCGGTAATTCGCAGGGTTTTTGGTATCTACGTTTTTGGGTTTCATATACGTTATTCCTTGAGTGAGGAATTTGGGAAGCCTATCAGGATGACGAATAGGTTACAGGAAATTATACGTTGGAGACGAAGAATGGAAATGGGATACAGAATTACAACAGTTAGTTCTTATTCCAAAAAACTAATAATAGCAACAGGGGAATCGGAAACAAAAGATAAAATGAACATGGCAACGAAAAAGGTTAATGAGCATATAAAACTACAAACATTAAATGAGACAGAACAAAGAAAAATACAAATTAATCTAGGAACATGGAATGTAAGAGGGATTTATGAGGAAGGAGCGATCAAAACCCTTATTAAGGAAATGAATGTATATAAAATGGACATAGTGGCGCTACAGGAGACGCATCTACCGGGCAACGGAATACAGGAAGTAGATAATTATATCCTCTTCAAAAGTGGAAGTCATACTAGGACTTTGGGAACAGGTTTTTTGATACATAAGAATTGGAAAGATAGTGTTATAGATTTTGTACCGAGGTCAGACAGATTATGTAGCATTAGGATAAAAGGAGAGAATGAAAACATGTCAATTGTAAATATTCATGCACCAACAGAGGAGAAAGATGAAGAAACTAAAGACATTTACTACGAAGAGATGGAAAGAGTAATGGATAATATACCAGGCACAGATATAATAATTGTCATTGGGGATGCAAATGCAAAAGTAGGGAAAGAAGACATATACAAAAAAATAACAGGAGGGCAGAGTAAACACGATGAAACAAACGAAAATGGACTAAGATTAATCGAATTTGCTATAGAAAGAAATATGAATATAATTAGCACCCGCTTCCCAAGCAAAGACATTTATAAAGGTACATGGATAATCCCTGGCAGAAATGACACAAATCAAATAGACCACGTGTTGATACAAGAAAAATATGATAAATTAATAACAAACGTAAGAACGTATCGAGGCGCTGATATAGACTCAGATCACTTCTTGGTAGGGGTCAAAATAAGATATAAAAAAACAGAAAAAATAAAAGGAAGAACAGGTAAGCAGACATTTTATAACATAGATGACTTGAAAATGGAAAACATTGCGAGACAGTATGCGACAGATATAGAAGAGTATCTCTATGAAGGTGCAGAAAACAAGAACTTAACCATAGAAGAAAACTGGAGGAGAATTGAACAAGGAATTGTAGGCGCCACAAAAAGGAATTTGAGGAAAAGGAAACCACAAGAAAGAAAAAATGGCTCGATGATGAATGCGATAAGGAGATACAACAAAAAAGGCGGCTTAGACAAAGGATGCTTCAAAACAGAGACGACAATATCATTAGAGAGTATAATAAGCAGAGAAAAAAAGTAAAACAACTATGTAGGAAAAAAAAGCGGACATTCTTAGAAGACCAAATAGTAAAAATAGAAGAAGAGTATCAGCAAAAAGAAATCAAAAACTTCTATAAAGACGTAAAAGACATAAGGAAAGGTTATCAAACCACACTTACATATATAAGAGATAAAGAGGGTAATCTTATAGGAGACGAGGAAGAAAAAATCAAAAGGTGGAAAGAATACTTTGAGGAAATATTAAATGCAGGGACAAATGGAAAGGACCTTGATGTAAAACAAGAGTCAACAGAGGACAGAGCAATACAAAGTTGTAATGACAATACAGCAACCCCATCAAGAGAAGAAGTGGACGAAGTGATAGAAATGATGAAAAATAATAAGAGCCCTGGAGAAAACGGAGTAACAAAAGAAAACATAAAATATGGTGGTGAGAAACTAAAAGAAGAAATCTACAAGCTAATATGTCAAATTTGGAAGTCAGAAAAAATGCCGGATGCGTGGAAAAAAGCAGTTATACTACCTATATATAAGAAGGGAGACAGAACAGCCTGTGAAAATTACAGAGGGATCTCTCTACTTGACGTTACGTATAAAATCTGTGCATCAATTATAAAGAGAAGGTTAGAGATATTCATGGAGAGACTGCTGGGTGAATATCAAGGGGGCTTCAGAAAAGGCAGAGGGACAACAGACCATGTGTTTATGCTAAAGCAAATTGTCGCAGGATGCTATGAATATGACATACCGGTCCAAATGTTGTTTGTGGATTTTAAAAGAGCATATGACAGTGTCAAAAGGTATGAACTTATTAAAATATTAAAGGAGTTAGAAATCCCAGACAAGCTGGTAAGATTAATCAAAATGACATTAGAGGACACACAGAACACAGTAAAGGTGAAAGATAGTAAAAGGAATAGCTTCAGAACACACCAAGGCCTACGTCAAGGCGATCCCCTGTCGACAACCCTATTCAATTTAGTGTTGGAGAGCGTAATAAGGAAAGCTGGTATCAACAGGAAGGGGATAATATTCAACAGAAGCCACCAATGTTTGGCCTATGCGGATGATGTGGTCTTAATAGCAAGAAATCGGAAAGAGCTGGAAGCAATAACCCTACAATTAATGGACGCAGCAGAAGAAGTAGGAATGGCATTTAATAACAGTAAAACGAAATTTATGGAAATAAAAAACAAAAGCGGAAACAGAATAAACACCAGTTTGAAAGTTCAAAAGCAAGATGGGACAAAGGTAGAATTCGAGGAGGTGGATAATTTTATGTATTTAGGTGTATTAATTGACAATAAGGGACAGGAAGAAAAAGAAATAGATTTAAGAATAGCTAAGAGTAATAACTGTGCAGGAGGTTTAAGAAGAATCCTTAAATCAAAGGAAGTGTCCAGACAGACAAAAATAAGAATCTATAAAACAATATTAAGACCAACCCTAACCTATTCATGTGAAACCTGGGTTATGACAAACAAAATAAAACAAAAATTGGAAATTTGGGAGAGGAAAATACTAAGAAGAATCTTTGGAGGGAAGCATACAGAGCTAGGATGGGAGAGAAGAATGAATATAGAATTGTATGAGCTATTCAATGAAACACCCATAAGTAATTTTGTGAAATTAAGAAGACTGCAGTGGCTTGGACACTTGGAGAGGATGGAACAGGAAAGAGAAGTGAAACGAATCGCATGGAAAATACCGGAAGGAAAAAGAAAGAGAGGAAGACCAAAGAAACGATGGAGAGAGGCAGTGGAGGAAGATCTAGAAGAGAAGAAAATCCAGAACTGGAGGCACCAGGCAAAAGACAGGAAGAAATGGAGGGAAATCACAAGGCTATGGACCTAAAAGGTCTGCAGACAGCCTATATATATATATATATATATATATATATATATATATATATATCAGGATGACGTATGGCCTTATTGATTTGGTCTGTGAGCACTTCGTATGTTGAGCTGAAATGCTTGTACCAGAAATTTTGCACATTGTCCACGCCTGGGCACTTCCAATTGTGAGTATATCTTATTGTTTCAGCTATTTCCTCTGGTTTAAGAATAACGTCTCCCCGCTTCTCTCTATGTTGATGTTTTTCCTCTTCTTCTCTGATCCATGGAGCGCCTTCATTATGTGTTTTGAGTTCAGACCATAGGCTTTCCCAAAACTCAGTTAACTCCTGTTTACTGGGAGGTTCTATTGTTGAAATCTGGTTGTCGGCTGTTATCCTTTCGTAGAACTGTTTTTTGCTTTTCTGAAAAAGATAGTTAGCATCCTTTCTGGCATTCGACTCGTTGTATCTGCGGAGTCTAGCTGCATAAACTGCAAGTTTCTGTTTGAGTGTATCAGTAATTTCTGGTATTGTTTCTTTGGTTTGACTTGGATTTCAGTTTATTTATTGTTCTCTCTATGTGCCTTGAGGGATGGTTGTTATTGATGGTGTATTGTGCGAGATGTGCCAGATCCTTTCTGAGTGTGCTAATTTTGTTTTCGATTCTTATTTGCCATTTAAGCTTAGTCCTATTACTTGTCTGGTGTTTAGACCGCTTTGAGAGTTTTTGGCCATTAACTATGAGAGTGGTTGCTGCGGCAGCATATATAACTGTATGGATGCCCTCCAGGTTACTGTCGTAGGTTATATTATTATTATTATTATTATTAGTGACCACTGGATGGGGGAGGAAGAGCCCAAGTCAGTGATGTTGCAGAACTACGAATTAGGGAGCTTTTCTTGCAGGCAACAGTCTGTAGATGGAGGATCAGCGATATTCGTCAGATATGGTTTAAAATCGGATGACTTTAGTATGCAAAACAGTTTTAGTGTTTTAGCTGTGAGAAGTGCATTGAATATTATTGTGTATACTGTGAAACTCCAAGCATATACAGGTCCCCCTCAGAATGTTTTGGCACCCTCTTAGAGTCCATAGAAATAATATAGAGAAGGCGAAAAAGCTCTAGAGAAATAAGATTGGCAGGTCATTTCAATGTCCACTTTACTACCACTGTTACCAATGATGCACTACTTGGTGACCTCTTGAATAACTTTAGGTTAGGGTAGACAGTGTATGAGCCAACACGAGGATTGACATGTTTAGATAATATATTTATAAGCACTTCAATTGAAGTGTCTCAATGTGAAGTTGTGGGGTTTTTTGATCATAAAGGACAACAATTTATATACACATGTCCACCCAAGAGTGAGTAAAACATTTAGGGATTTAGCCCAAAAAAAAAGAGGAACGGTTGACTATTTATCATATTTTAGCTGGCCAGACTTCGAATTCCATCAGTAATAGAACCCTCAGCCCGAATCAAAAATTTTATAGATTTGTTCAGGTACTGGAGCAGGCATTCACATATTCTTTTCCAGAAAAGGTGTTCTCTGGTTTAATGGAAAGAATAAAAAATAAGCGTGAGAATTTGAATTTTGTTAGGTATATGAAAAATCAGCACAATAATGTAAGAGACAATGAATATAGTCGATATAAGGCCGATTACAAAAAGCAAATTAGATATGCCAGAATCACAGCAAATGGTAACTTTATAAACAATTCTGATAACCCAACAAAGACCACGTGGAATATGAATGAATCATAAAATATCCAGAGCACAAACATTAACCCACAGTATCAACGAATTCGAATAGGGCAGAAGAAGCAACACCCATGCTCTAACAGCCATGTGTCTGTTTGCAAGAGCCCGTTGCTATTATTTACCATCTGTTCACAAACACGATGCTATTTTTTACATAAATCCGCAGGATTCAATTCTTGTGGAAGTGTTTAAAATAGTCTTTTATCACTTAGGCATTGTAAGAACTGAAAACTAGCTCAAAACTATAACAATAAGCCGGAAACGGTCAACCAAAACAAAATTGCTATTTATTCTATTCCACTATCATGTCGTTATTTTTAGGGCTCTTTACATGCTAATTCGTCGATAGAATCGTGTTTCTATCGCCATGACCACCATGATGACGGGCAGTTTCGGATGCCTACCACAAAGTACTATACTGACATATTTACAAAGCTACTCGGTCCTATAGTACATAGTGCATAGAAACACGTTTCTTAAACGGCCTACAGACGTTCCTACTCAAACTGAAACCTGTTGTGATGCCTGAATCGACTTGATATATTATGCACGTTTCATGCAACATAAGAATAGTAGTGTGTAGTTATTTTGTTGCATCAAAGGCATCAAAGCAATACCACAGTATATCCAATTATACAGTAGCGCGACTCTCCAGAATTTTGGTGGTTCGCGCATAGCACCCCGCGCATCGTTCGCAGGATGTTTAGCACGGCAATCGCCTGAGTCGTGTTCAGTCTATGAGAGTGAAGGTAGTGTCTTTGACAGAACCGGATTAAGGCATTTGGTGATACGTTGATATGGATATCGGGACGCGTGGAGTCAAATGTTGCGCCGCTGTAGGCTGTATTAATAATTCCAAAAACTGTGACTATAGTTTTTTTAAGTTTCCTCAAGATGCCGCCAGGTAAGCGATTCCTCCAATGTTTAATATGCTTTTATTACCTAATAATATTAAAGTGTGATAGCATAGCTCCATCTGTCTCTAACAAAGTCTGTCGGGTATTAGGGTAGCTGTGTGTCTTTTTTTCAGTTTTTAGACGAGTTAGACGTTACGGAAAGTCGTTCTTTAATTATGAGCCTTAAATAAATGGTAGACCTATTCGAAAAGCTAATTTCATGAACTATTTGTTTTCTACAACTAAGCATTGCGTCAGCCAGCTGAATCTGCCCTAGTCTATGTAATAATGTTTCATATTGGTACGATTTTGACCTTACAGGGCAAGAATTTGGATTATGCAATGTAACAGAGAAGATTTGTTACAAAAAGATAATCTGTACAAACTATCATACAGACTGTGTGGGTTGCATTTTGAAAATCATATGTTTTCGAATACTATACATAACAGGTTGAAAAAGGATGCAATTCCAACCAAATTTCCTGCTTCAGAAGGAACGTCCTCAAGTCCACAAAAAGAACCATTGCCAGGTTAGTTGACGGTTATCACTTCTTTAGTTATATACCCTGGATTCGAAGAATTATTGATAACTGATACAACAACAGCGTGATCTCTGTAACCACTGCACCGATTTTGATAAAATTTTGGGGAGCACTTTGATATGGGGCCGCACTAGATTCTTGGTGAAATTTTAGAAATCGGTATACAGGGATGCGCAAAACACTTTCAAACTTTGGATCTCCCTGAAACTTTGCTTTTAGCTGTTTCAGATGTTTCTGAGCATTTTTCGTATTGTGCGTGGGAGGGGATGGGGTAAAAATAGGGTGGGTGGAATTAACATTAAAATGCTATTTTTTTGTATTAATGGAGTATCCCTTAATACTCTGTACATATCTGATACTGCTAATACAGAGTTTCAGGAAAAGTTGAGTGAGTTTTTAGTACCGGATCGGTCGATAACTCTACTATTGTAAAATATAGCAAAAAAAGTTGTATATAAGAGTTGTAGCTACGGATATGAATCATGCAGAAAAAGCATATTTTTATTTATACAGGGTGATCCGTAACTACGTGGTGATGCAAACGTCTTTTAAATGCGACACCGTATATATTATTCCATACTTAGATTCTACTAATAATTCTCCGTCCTACAATATAAGGTATTGTAACATTATAAGGATATTTCAAAAGTTATCACCAATTTTATATTCAAGTCGCCGTCAAACGAACGTATCAAGTGATAAATGTGGGTACAACAAGTGCTATACAAAGATGAAACAGGCAACTCTTTGATATAATAAAAAGTTGGGAGTTACATTTAAAAAAAAGAAAATCTAGATTTTGCATTCTACATCACCCTGTACATGAATATGCGTCGTCGGCTTTTTTACGGCCGATTTTAAAATTAGAGGATATATTTTATCTTTCCATGTAAAACACGTTGAAACACTTGACACTTGACTCGGCGTTACGGCTGACCAACCAAAGTGGCATTCCAGACTCTGATGTGCGATGCAGAGTCTGGAGTCCCATTTTGGTCGATGAGCCATGACGCCGAATCGGTGACGCTAATGCAGGTTTCAATGTGTATATTACTGAGTCGACGCAAATACTATATCTGTTTTCCCGCGTCGTTTTGGTTATTTATTTGTGTATGCGTAAATTACATGATGGAAAGTGATCGACAATTCTGTCTATTTCATAAATATTTATCATCTGGCTAAAGGGTTGTTAGATAAAAACATAAGAAACCAAGCGTATTATGAAGAACTTGTAAATAATGGAGGGAAAAATAACGCAAGCAAATAATAACGCACTAGTTTTACAAATAACTCCACTCTACTATTCTTGTGTTGCATGAAACGTGTATTAAATACCAAGTCGATTCAGGAATCACAACAAGTTTCGATTTGAGTAGGAGCTTATGCAACTGATGCAAGTTTCATGAAATCTTGAGTCGATTTAGGAATCAACGTCTGTAGGACGGTTAAGTTACAGAGTACCGGCGCTGGAGTCGACCGGTTTGGGCATCCTCAGTCGATGCTACATCGTCACGTTTTATCAAAAATAGCTGACTTGAATTCATTTTAGCGGAAACCGAAATGACCCAGACCGAGATAATGCTAGTAAAGGACTTCACTAGTTTGAAATCCAAGTAATCGAACCTAACTTAACCCGACCGGTTGAATTATAAGGCAAAATGGGGTTGATGGGTTTAGTCCAGTGTGACCAGACTTTATTTGGGAAATCTACCAGATTTTTTGGTGAAATCCATCAAAACCTACCCAAAACGTGCTACGATTTTTTGAAGAGGGAAAAACACCCAAAAGTATGATTTTCTGAAGAGCAAAAAAAAGCTCTCAAACCTCTACAACCGTACAATTTTTGCATTTTGCATTATCAATCCATTCCATCCACAGCACATTCTAAAGTGAGTCATTAATTATTTAAAAGGGGATTTTTAAAAAAAGCTATGCAATAAAAAGAAGGTAAATAAAAAAACTACCAAGAAATTCTTCCTACCAAGATTTGGTATCAAATTCTCAAAAACTACCAAAAAATGTAGAAATCTACCACATCTGGCCACGCTGCTTTAGTCAAGTGTTCGTCGGCTCAGCTTTATGCGCTGACTCGCATTAGATCACTCCCAAACTGAGGAAACGCACCGATGAAAATCTGAGCCACTTTGAAATTTCAAACCTAACCTAAAAAGACTCCCAAGTTTCCATATTTTTCCATAAAGTACTGGACGAGTAGAATACAACGACACCAGATGCAACACCAGGTAATGAGAACTAAAAAAGTTATGATAATTTCAATTTTTAATGCTGAAACTATTGGTGATTCATTTTCATATAACGTCACTGTGGGTGTGGCTGGTGTACGAGCTCGTATAACTGGTGTTGCCAGATAGAGTGCCAGAGTTCGTGCAACTAGACTCCCAAAAATTGTGTAAAGTCATAAAATACTATATAAGTACATCACACTTGCAGTATAAAAAAATCGTGAAATTTGCCCCTATCTTATAAAAGGGACCAAAATCATGTAATCACATGAATAATCGTATAACCAGGCAGCTTTGTATCAGCTCGTACACCAGCCATGCCCACAGTGGCGTAACATGGAAATGATCTATAGATATATGAAATTTAGGTTATTATATGTTGTATTAGGTTTGTGTAAACCGGTTACTACGCGGGCCTGGGTGGGCCAGTCCCCTCCCCCAGACGTCACTGATTTTAATTATTTCGAAAACTCTAAGCAACAGATGCTCTCAGGTAAGGTTGTAAGGTGTTCAGAGTCAGAACATCAAGTTGAGAGACACCTTTGTACCTCAACCGATTTGGTTAGGTTATGTTGAGCAAGATACTGGAACATCCAAATTTCAATGTTGCGTAGATTATCACCGGAGTTTTTCCTTGGTCTGGGTGTGGTCGAGATTCGACTCAAAAACTCAAGCCGGGACGAGTAACACCCATTTTGACTTCGACAATTCAACTGGCTTGGTTAAGTTAGGTTTGGTAATGTAGCTTACATATGCCGTAGTTTTTCATTGGAATCCTTCCTCGGCCTGGGAGTGATCTCATTCGTCTCAGGACATTAAACCGAGTCATTTGACACCACTATCGGCCCAGATTTTGGTTTGCGCTAAACAAAGTTTTACCGTTTATATGACATATTACTAAACTTAACCACCGCACCCAAAAATTGATCTTAAGTTGTTCATATGGCACCTGCTGTGGATCAGTATCTTCCTTTGAGGCAATAGGCTATTTTGGGTTCTCCGCACATACTTTATTTTAACTATTTTACTATGCAATGAGTGCAATATACAGGGTTATTCACGTTATTCGACAAGGAGCATTATGGCTAAAGTATTTGATAAAAAAGAAAATAATAACTTTGGATGTATAGAGACCCATAAGGGCTACATTTTAAAAATATCTTCATGTTATACAGGATGTCCCAAAAGCACGAAATGTATCAAAGTTATGTTTTTTTGAATGGAACACCCCGTATATTATTGCATATTCAGATTCCTTGGTGAATTCTAGTGTGACTTTATGTATCATACATGAGACTTAAAGCGAACCGTTTAGGTGTAAATCACCATTTTCGGTATAAGTAGATACAAGAAAAAAATTGAATATCGCAGAGACTATAAAATTTGGAAGGCTGTGACTTTGTTGTATTACTGAGCATAAAATGCGTCAGTTTTGATGAGACTGTTAAATTTAAATTACGTTTATGCTTGGAGAAATCGGTCGATGAATTAAGGAAACTTCGATCAGCGATAACTTGATTTTTTTCAAATGGGAATGCCTAATTTTTTTTATACGGTTAAACGTAGAATTTGATAACCTTTCTAACGATATAAGGTTGCGAATGTCAATCTCTGATAGTTTTCATTTAATTTTAAATTTTCAAACAAATCGGCGTTTTTCAATTTGCCTACCTATAAGCAACGCAGCAGGCCATGAAATATAAACAAAAACCTGTTCAGTTAGAAGAAAACAACTAACTTAGCTGAAAAATATACACGAACTAGACTAAGGGGAGAAGATTATAAAAATTACCCACAACAAACAAAGTCTAACCAGAAACAACGGCGGTAACATATCTTTGGTCAAAGAGAAGCTGGAGTATGGCAGAAATGGATTTTTTCACGGCCTACTAGCTCCTGCAATGTACTAGAGATTGGCAATTTCCAAAACTATTAAAAATCTTGAAATAAAATAAAAACTACTAGAGAATGTTGTAAGCAGTTTATTATTTTCATAATAAAATTTCACATTTAATGATATAAAAAAGTATGCAATTCCGTCAAAACTCAAGTCAAAAGTACCTCTGACTGGAGTTCTGAAAATCCTTCAGTACCTATTAGCAAGGTCACAGAAAATGAAGAATGAATTAAAATTTGTTCAAATTATAACACATAACTTAAATGGCAGAAAATTCAAATCTGATTTGTCAGTATTCCTTTTTTTGCGATATTGCTAATAGATACTGAAAAATAGAAGGGCTCCATTCAGAGGTATCGACTTCGACGCAAATTAGTACTTTTTTACACCATTAGATATGGTTGATAGTTGCGTTCTGGAGCAACAGTCGCCGGTTGTTTCTGTTTCATATCAGGGTTTTTAATTGTCTTGGAAATGTTTAACCTCTAGTAAATTGCGGTAGCCAGTAGACTGTAAAAAATATCTATTACTGCCATACTCCAACTTCTCTTTGACTTTAGAGATGTTATCGCAGCTGTTTCTGAGAGAGTTGATTTGTTGAAAGGAATTTTTATAATCTTATCCCATTAGTCTAGTTAGTGTGTATTTTTCAGCTAATTTAGTTGTTTTCGTCTACCTGAACAGGTTTTTGTTTATATTTCATGGCCTGCTACATTGCTTATAGGTAGGAAAATTGAAAATCGCCGATTTGTTTGAAAATTTAAACTTAAATGATAACTGCCAGAGATTAATATTCACAGCCTTATATCATAATAAATAATAATAATAATAATAATGCTTTATTTGCCAAAATAAATCACAATAAAAGAAAAAAAAAATTACAAGTACAAACAAAGTATATATACAGTTGCACTACTATTAAGGCAAATAAAATAGGGTTGAGCCACAAAAGAAGACTTGTGCGTGGCTTCAATTACATTTTATTGCCGCTGTCACTATTGCTGAGCCATTAAACATTTTGTGAAACTGGAGTAAATAGTATCCTTACAAATACAGTTCAAAAACACTTATACACCGAGAAAAAAAGAGTTATTTTCTAAACATATGTTCTACTGGATAGAATATATAAAAAAACAATATAAACCATACGCGTATTATTATTGACCAACATAATTACTACAACTAAATAAATTTTATATTGCTCATAATATGAGCAGATACATACATGAGCACCTATCCCATCTTAATTCTATATACCGCTTACATATAAAAATTAAATAAAAAATAAAATGGGTTAGGTAACGTGATGACAATTATGACAAATAAATAAAAAAAAAGACTCAATGAGCCCCACCAAATAATAATACTATTAAAGATAAAAATTCAACCCATTTACGTAATTTCTAAGTGTTTCTCTAGATATATTTGTCAACCAACTTTTTATTCTCTTTTTGAATAATGGAAAGGAATTTATTTCTTTGTATTGAGAGGGAATTTCATTGTATAGCCTGGGGCAAAGGAAAACCCATGAGCGTTGCAATAGTGTTTTCTCTGGTCTGGGTACAAAATTATGTGATAATGCCTTTTGTCTTGTGTCGTAGTGATGATCTATCTTTGCTAGAGAATATTTGTTTTTAAACTGAAATAGTAGCATATTACACACATACAGCTGTGTCATATCAAACAATTTTGTATCAATAAATAGTTGGTTCGAGGGAAACATCTTTCTTTTCTTATGTATAATTTTTATCACATACTTTTGTACAACTTCCAGATTTTTCATGTAAGATTTGGCAGCTCCTCCCCATGCAAGTATAGCATAAATTAGATGAGGTTGTACAAGTGCATAGTATAGTGACTTTAAGACTTTTTCTGTTAACATATTTGTCAGGTATTTGATTTTCGGTAAAATAGTTCTGATTTTTTTAACTGTTTCGTCTATATGATGTCCCCATTTCAGGTTTTCATCGATGTGAATTCCAAGATACTTTATAGTGCTCTTTCTAGTAATGGTGAGGATACGTTTATTATCAGTGATTTTTATTTCGTGAAAACAAGGTAGATGATTCTGGTAAGAAGCGAAGGGTACAAAATGGGTCTTTTCTAAATTGACTGTCAACAGCTTATTGTTGAAAAACGAGATAATGCCTTTAAAATCCTCTTCAATAGTATGTTTGAGAGACGTCCAACAACTACTTTCATATATTATAGCTGTATCATCTGCAAAACCTATTATTGTGCCTCTGCTTCGTAAAGTAAATAAATCATTTACGTACAGATTAAAAAGTATCGGACCTAGCACCGTCCCCTGGGGAACACCATAATCCATTATTTTATATTCGCTTAATATATCGTCAATCTTTACACACTGTGTTCTACCTCTCAAATAATTAGTCATCAATTTTAAAGGTGTTCCCCTTATGCCGATATTCTCTAGTACATCTAATAATTTAACATGGCTAACTGTGTCGAATGCTTTAGTTAGATCTATAAATAGACAAGCAGTAGGTATCTTATCATTGATACAGTGATATATCCTCTTAGTGACTGCTGCTATAGCATCTTGGGTGGATGTATTAGGTTTGAACCCAAACTGATTTTTATGTATAATATCATATCTATCAAGGAAACTAACTAATCTCTGTTTAATAATTTTTTCAAACACTTTACTTAAACTAGTTATTATTGAAATGGGTCTATAGTTAGCCATGTCCTCTTTGCTGCCTCTTTTGTGTACGGGTATTATAATAGCTCTCTTAAATACATCTGGAAACTCGCCTGCACTGAAGCACTCGTTTACTATGTAGCAAAAGGGATCAGCTATATGACTGCTTATTTTTTTGAGTAGCTCTGATGTAATGTTATCGTAACCGGGCGTTTTACCTTTTTTCAAGTTATTGATAGTATGCAAAACTTCTTCCTTAGTTGAGTGATCGAGATAAAGTGAGTTCCTCAAGATTTTCGCATGTGTTAAATTGTTGTTCGGGACTATTTTTTGTGCTAAGTTTTTGCCTATATTGCAGAAGTAATTGTTGAATTTTTCTGAAATTGCTTTTTTATCGGTGATTTCTGACGCGTCAACTTTTATTTTATTAATCATTACTTTTTGACGAGAACTTCCACATATATCATTAACACTTTCCCATAGAGTTTTTGAATTGTTGCAATTCTGCGTAACTAGATCATTGTAGTATTTCATTTTGGTCATTTTTATGAGATTATGTAGTTTGTTTCGGTATTCTTTGTATTTTTTTATGTTGTCTTCACTTCTGTCATTTTGCATTTTATGGTATAGCTTATTTTTGTATCCATTGAATTTAATATTCCAATAGTAATCCATTTTTTTCTTTTAACTTTCTTACGACTAATTCTCAAGGTGACAGTACTCTCTTTTATGTAATTATTCAAAATACAGATAAAATTTTCAGCAGCCATATGTGGACTTCGATGTTCATATACTGAAATCCAATTCTCCTCTTTTAGCAGATTGAACAACTTTTGGTCATCTATCTTTTGGATGTGGTTTATGCCTTTGTTTCTGTTATTAACATTTATAGGGAAGTCTACTTTGAAAATTAAGGTATAATGATCAGTTATACAATTTTGTAGTATCATTGGTTTCAACATATAATTATCGATATTTAAAGCTCTAAAGAATATGTGATCAATACATGATTTAGACTGACCATCTACTCTAGTGAAATCATTAATAACAGACACAAAATTATGCTCTGCCAATAAATTCAAATACGATTCAGATAGATCAGTCCTTTGCAAAATATCTATGTTAATATAACCCATCAAAAAATGCATGTCCGCCTGGTTCTTACATTCATTTAGATATGATTCTAAGTCATCTATGAAAGACTCTGCATTAGTTGCTGGAGATCTGTAGGCACCCGTAATAAATATATCTTTGAAATATTTTTTGCAGTGCACTTGTACAATCTTGATATTTGTTGACTTAAGATTACATATTTTGGTCTCTACGAGCTCCAAATCATCACGTAAATATATTACCACGCCGTCGTTTTTATTAATATTACCACTATTATAGACTAATGTATAATCATCTAAATGAAACAATGACAAATCGTCAATTTTCCAACATTCTGATAAAACAATACAATCAATACGCTTATCCAAACTGAACAACATTATTTTTAATTCATCAAAATTTTTATTCAAGCTCCTAATATTTAAATGTATTACAGTTATGTTTTCATCGTTTTGCATTGATAGAGCAGAGTTGCATTCCTGAATTGTTTTAACATTATGGCTTTCAACACTACTAACCTCAAAGTTTTTGATGTAGGCATCCATTTTAGACCTTGGCGGAACTAGAATTACTTCTCAACCTTGGCGGAGTATTTCGTAGCAGAGAACTTATCGTAGATGAACCTTTCTGCGTAGAACCCTTTGTTTTTGAATATCGTTGATCTTCAGAAATTCTTTCTTCCTTTTTCTTGGTCTCAAGCGTATTCTTGGGTAATGGGTGGATATTATGACTTATTTCCTTATGTTGAGCTCCTTCTAGGTTTCCTCCAAATATTGCGTCGTCTTCTTCAGTTGTATCGTTTTCTAAGTCCTCGTAGGAATATTGGCCACCATTCACGTATAATATATTATTTTTTATATAAGCAGAATTGTGAGCTTCCCTAGCTTTCCGTAAGTGTGTATATAAGACTTTTCTTTTATTGTAATCTTCCTGTGTATAATCATTAGTTATATAGAAACCACAGCCTCGAGGTAACTTCTTTGCACTTATTATCACACTTTGCTTAGTGCTATAGTTAAGAAATTCGACTACAAGTGGCCTGACTTTTAACTGCCCTTCCTGCTTTCTTCCTATACGGTAAGCATCTCTTATCTTTTCTTCACCTACTTTTACCTTTAACTGGTTGTTGATGAAGTTAACCGTCTGGCTAACAGCAGTTTCTTCTGTTTCTGTGACACCATATATCACAATATTGTATTTCTTTAATTTTTCTTCTAAATTTTGTACTTTATTTTTCAATGTTATGTTTTCTTCTGCAATATCTTTATATTTTAAATTAACCTTCTCTAACTCAATTTTTATTTGTGTGACGTTCTTATTTAATTGTTCAATTTCAGCTTTCATTTGTGTGTTTGTTTCTTTTATCAATTTGAAAATATCTTCATTCGTTATTGAAGAAGATACCATGATTATAGTAAGGACGATAGTATGTCTTAACGAATATTGTGTCTCCGTTTATCTTTTAAGTATCACTGCAAAGTGACCAAGTACAATATGCAGCGACAAAATATTATCGCTTGACTGTCCCCTTTCAAATCCTAGTATGGATAGTACGCCTCTGCCTTCAAGGATTATATCGACATTAACATCCGTAATTTGGTAGAAGGTAATTTAATTTTAAAAACTCACTTGTTTCTCCAGATAAATCAAAGATTTTTTCACAGTTCCATTCAGCGTAACAAACTATATCACCACAATATTTTTCAATTAGCTGTTGTGTATTTCACTAGTGGTTAAACTGGATTTCTTGTGGAACAATAGTAATAGCGACTGCTCACTTCAACTTTGCTAGCAAAAAACGAATTAACATTAACAAGCCTATCAAATTCTGCGTTTAACGGTATAAAAAAAATTAGGCATTCCCATTTAAAAAAATCAAGTTATCGCTGATCGAAGTATCCTTAATTCATCGACTGATTTCTCCAAGCATAAACGTAATTTGAATTTGACAGTCTCATCAAAGCTGACGCATTTTATGCTTAGTAATACGGCAAAGTCACAGCCTTCCATATTTTGTAATCTCTGCGATATTCAATTTTTTCTTGATATCTACTTATACCGAAAATGGTGATTCACACCTAAACGGTTCGCTTTAGGTACCATGTATGATACATAAAATCACACTAAAATTTACCAAGGAATCTGAATATGCAATAATATACAGGGTGTTCCATTTAAAAAAACAACTTTGATACATTTCGTGTTTTTGGGACACCCTGTATAACATGACAATATTTTTTAAATGTAGCATTTATGGGTCTCTATTCTTCTGAAGTTATTATTTTCTTTTTTATCAAATACTTTAGCCATAATGCTCCGTGTCGAATAACGTGAATAACCCTGTATACGCAAATGAGCTTTGATATGCACATTACTGACTAGTATATAAAATACGATGTTTTAAGCTAGAGACGATCAGGCAAAATGGCCAAATAACACTGTGCCACCTTCCACTATTATCAAGCTGCCGCTGAGTTACTTGATAAACACAATGCTTATATTGGTTTTAAAATGATGCAAAAAACAAAATCTTTGTTTACTTCAAACCGGTTCGAATTCGATGGTTTCACAGTGTACCTACCTTTCCACCTTCATCCGGAGAATTAGAATAATACAGTGTAAGTATGTAAAACTAAGTACATAGATATTGAGAAAATAGTAGTTGAAAGCTATTTACTAATTTTTACCTGTTCCAAATTTGCCTGAGCCAAGGAAAAATCTTCTATATCCCTAATGTTACGTTTTCCGCCTTCTAAAATACCAAAAACCTTCGACCAAAGCACTTCGGTACCTGTTATACTGTAAGTTAACATTTCTTCGTGACTTTCGCTGAGTTGGGCCATTGGTAAATTGTCTTTTATATATTTTCGTATAGAATTGACGCTTGCTTCACTCGCCTGTAAAATGGTTATGTAACTGTACATGCGATAATGGAGCAATGCTTTTATTCCCACACTATAGGCGAACATTTTCGATTTTGAGATTTCAATTTTTTTGTCTGCCCGTTGCCAATTTTCTAATAGCATAATATCACCGATTTCGATTTAATTTGGGATGGAATATGCTGTGGTTTCGCTGAAGGTAGTGCTGCCAAAAGCAGTGCAGCGTCGGAGTAATTAGCAAAAAACAAAAATCTTTGGAACTGCTCGACACTTCGTATTCAGGAGATTTTAGTGGTTTCTGAGCACATTTTCCGACACGAGGTAAATTGTGATGGTGAGGTGGGTAAGAGAGAAATGACAACTCTAATTTTATTTGTTTATTTATAATCATATAGACCGTTGTTCTAAGAAATAACTTTGATGATACTCTGTATTTTACAGACCTACCCAAACGTTGCCTATGAATATATTGTGTCCCAAGACGAATTGACATTTTCTTAATAAAATCATGAAATTATACTGTGTAAGGCTTTCGCGGCCATCGTCCAATGTATTTGTGTTTCTTGGGTTTTTAGGCCGGCGTCGTTTAGCGTTAAAGCTTGACGTTTCGCCACCACGAGTGGATGGCATCTTCAGAAGCTATTTCACTTCGGCGACTTCCAAAATACAGTATTTTGTAAATACAGTATTTTGTAAATACAGCATTTTGGAAGTCGCCGAAGCGAAATAGCTTCTGAAGATGCCATCCACTCGTGGTGGCGAAACGTCAAGCTTTAACGCTAAACAACGCCGGCCTAAAAACCCAAGAACCACAAATTCAATCATGAAATTATCAGAAATAGTAGTGTGTGACCGCTTTAACGATGGAGGTATCACATTTGTACGTAATGGACTTCTAATAGTTGAAGTAACCAATCGACAAAAACGTTAAAATGACAAATGTTAATTCAAAATTGATTCTTTTTGATATCGCCTTAACATTTCAAAAACTAAGTGTGATTTCTTTTTTTGGTATTCGTCCTATATTCGTCGTGTATAAGACCAATCTGAACGCCTCGGCCTCTTTTGGCCAAACGTCAGAGTAAATGTCTTTAGAGGAAGTCTAATTTGAATGTTGGTCAGCTAAGATCTGTAGCGCTGTTGCCTACTTCTTGTACGTCGGATAAGTCACATTTCAATTTTCTTCAAAATCTGGTCGTTTCAACAGATGCTCCTTAAACTATTTAACTTCATATTTCAATATAATTTGCAATGAACTGATTTGCTTACATTTCACTAAACTTGTATTGCTGCTGTAAAGCTTACAGCAGAGGAGAACGTTGCAGTGGTTCTGAGAATTTGTCTTTTGCTTATTGCGCCACCTTCAGTGCATTGATTACTAGAATGTCCGTAACCTCGCCTATGGTGTAGGACGTGAAATTAAAATTACTGTAGTCTTACGTCTCTACTAATCTTGATATTAAAAGTACACCCTTTGGCAAATTTGCTCTTGAGATGCTGAACAGAGCCAAGGCACTTGAAGCTACCATTGGCCATGATGGTCAACCGAGTACACAGAGCTTCGCACTCCTCCAAACTATGAGATGTTAGGATAATGCACTTCCCTGAGTCGCGAATTTTTCGAACCAATGCTCTAAAGTAGTATTTCGACTCTGGATCCATACCTAAGAAGGACAAGGTATGTATCATATACACTGTGACTCAGGATGAATCCCCAAGACTTCAAAGCAATGATTGCTGGCATTCACTTCTGTTAGTGTGTAATTCTTCGATATCTCGCAAGGTAAACCTGATAGAAGAAAATGTCAAATACAAAAGTTATTTGGTTACTTAAGACGCATATTCCCAAAATATTTTGAAATATACAGGGTGTTGCGGGAAAGTAGGATAGTGATCAACATAATTTTTGTATATAGAAGTATACCGTTTTTTTTAATTCTTCTAGTTTCCATCATTGACCTCTACTTAACCCTAAAATATTTTTGGGATCGGTTGCGACATTGCCAAGTTATAATTTATTTACTATCAATTTCCGGACTTGCAAGGTCGCAAGTAATACGTCCAAATTGACATATTCCTTCAACATTTCTCAATAATGCTATACAGCGAGTTACCCGAATATTAAGTGGATATTATTTTGGATGTCACCAGCAATTTTTATCTGCAGGGTATTTTTGGCAGAATTTTAAATTACGGCAACTTGAAGGTCATTTTACTTTGTTTTCTTAAAAGTAACACCCTGTATTTTTTATTTTAAATCAAAATATCTACTAATACCCTATCTCGCCCTGTGATATGTTTTTTTGCGTTTGCGACGTTGCCAAGTTATAAATTATTTTTCCAAAATTTTCAAACAAATATCCTCGATTTTAATTTATTTTAAATAGAATCCTCTACTTATTTTTATTGCAATGAATTGCGCATGTCCAATTTAGTATGATCTCACAATTTCAAAATTTTGTTTCTATTAATTACTTTTCAATAAACGATACCGGAACGCTTAAATATTTCCAAAACTGCCACAGCTGGAGAAGTGAAATTCAATACTTGGGGGTTTTTGAACATACAGAATTCAAAAACTCTAACATCAGTGTTGTCAGATTTACCAATTTTACGTCATAATTTTGAATGGAATGCCCCATATATGAAGTCTAACGTAAAAGTGGCAAATCTGACAACACTGATGTTACGATTTTTGAATTCTGTATGTTCAAAAACCGTCAAGTACTGAATTTCACCGTCTCAGCTGTGGCAGTTTTGGAAATATTTAAGCGTTCCGGTGCTGTTTACTGAAAAAGCGGTGTTGCCGTATCTCAATAATTAACAGGAACAAAATTTTGAAACTGTGAGATCTTACTAATTTTGACATGTGCAATTCATTGCAATAAAAATAAGTAGAGGATTCTATTTAAAATAAATTAAAATCATTTGTTCAAAAATTTTAAAAAATTACATATAACTTGGCAACGCCGCAAACGCGAAAAAAATATTACAAGGCGAGATAAGGTATTAGTAGATATTTCGATTTAAAATACAATATACAGGGTGTTACATTTAAAAAAACAAAGTAAAATGACCTTCAAATTGCCGTAATTTAAAATTCTGCCAAAAACACCGTGTAGACACAAATTGCTGAAGACATCCAAAATAATATCCATTTAACATTCAAGTAACTCGCTGTGTAATATTATTGAGAAAAAGTAAAGGAGTATATCAATTTGGACGTATTACTTGCGACCTTGTAAATCCGGAAATTAATAGAAAATAAATTATAACTTGGCAACGGCAAAAATATTTTAGAGTTGAATCGAGATCAATGACGGAAACTAGAAGAATTTAAGAAAAAGTTATAGTTCCATATAGAAAAATCAAGTTGATCACTATCTTACTTTTCCGCAATACCCTGTATATTTCAAGATATTTTTATAATATGCACCATAAGTAAACAAATAACTTTTGTGTTTGACATTTTGTTTATCAGGTATACCTTGCGAGATATCGAAGAATTACACACTAACTGGACACCCTGTATATCTGTTGTTGTTATTATATTGTAACATCCTGTATATAGCATTGCTTATTTGTATTGTTGTTGATGTTCCTTTCAAAATGTTAGGTTAGATTTTTGATGTGTAAACGTCATCGAATCGTCTAGAATTTTCGGGACTGACGGATGGGCGTTCTAGATGTCATCTGAATGTCTCGACTTTTCTAAATGGTTCGATGAAGTATATAAGGCGCCACGAATAGCGTGGCAGTAGTTCTGTTCAGTTGAGTTCAGTTGTAGTTGAGATAAGGTTAAGAGATATTGTGTTGAGTTGTGAAGTAAAACGGTGAAAGTTACATCCAGTTTTATTCCCTTGGTGAAGAAAAAGACGCTGTCGTGACAATTGGTGTCAGAAGTGGGATTAGCCGTCGAATAAACCCCCAAAAAGGAGACAAGAAGTGAGTACCGTGTCCATTAATGCCAGTAACCAGAGCTATGGCGTTTGAAATGAGTGCATTGATGAATATGCTACAAGAAATGAGAACCAGATTCGAACAAAGTTTAGAAAAAAGTGCAGCCGAAATGAGGGCAGAAATGAAAGATCTTCAAAGTGGTCAAGACAAACTTGAAGAAAAGCTTAAGCAACACCAGGACGAGGCAGTCGTGAACCCTGGAGAAAAACTAAAGCACCACCAAGACGAGGCAGTTGCCGTGCTGAAAAGTGACTTGAAAAGTGGACAGGAAGTGGTGGTGACTAGACTGGAGGAGCAAAGGCAAGCCGTAAGTCAGGCATTAGAAAATCAAGATCAACGTATTAGTGCAATAGAGACATCACAAGAGCACGTCGAAGAACAACTGCAGCAAGTTGAAGATCGTGTCAAGGAAATCGTCACAGAGAAGCTGCGAGAGCTTAGTGCAGGTGAGAGTAGTTTAACAGCAGTAGCACCCGCTTTGCATGATAGACACAGTGGCGTAGTTGCAAAGCCATATCCATACAATGGAAAAACATCATGGGACACTTATCATATGCAATTTGAAAACATCGCACGTATGAATAACGGGTCGAATGAGGAAAAGGCCTGTGTGCTGACATCCATGCTCAGAGACTCTGCAGCAGCTATTTTGGAAAATCTCTGCCCCCAGATCCATCTGACTATGATAAGATAATATCTGCACTAAAGTTACGTTTCGGAGACGCGCACTTAACAGAGCTATTACACGGCCAACTGCACAACCGGACACAGCAAGCCAAGGAGGGTCTGACCACGTTTGCATATTAGGTCCAAAGCTTAGCTAAACGAGCATTTGTCAACAGCCCCGTCGAGACACAGGAATACGTTGCTGCTAGACATTTTGTCAAAGGCATTGCGGACCTGGACGTTTAGCGAATCGTAAGACTATCCAGTCCCAGAACCTTACAAGACGCTTTGGTCAAGGCTCTAGAAATTGAAGCTGCCACAAAAGCTACGTGAATGACACGAAGGGTGCGCTCTGATAACGAAGCAGAATTCAGGGCCACATCGTTTGTTCCAACAAGAAGAGGTGGTACCTTCCAAAGAAACCCAGTTCGCAGAAATCTAGAAGGAGCTGAGAAGTTTACGTGCCGGAGATGTGGGCAGAAGGGGCACCTTCGAGTAGGCTGACGCATGCAGGTGACGGAGAAGTCAAGAGAGACTAGTACTAATACTGACAGTGAGTCAGAAAACTAAAGTCGGACAGTTTTAGGGGGAAAAACTGGCTGGCCATCATGACGAAAGCCCCGTGGTAATCGAAATTGAGGTTAATAAAATTGAGAAGAGTCCAGTAGTTGAAGGTTACATAGAAAATATACCATGCAAGATGTTAGTCGGTACCGGAGCAAATGTGACTATAATAAGCCCTAACATATACCAAGAAATTCGAAGGAAGTTGTCAAGCAGAACCTTGCAGACGGATAGAATGTTGCTGAAGACCGCTAATGGAGACCATATACCAGTACTGGGTGTTGAAGAATTAGAGATTCGCATTGGGAGTTTTGGTAAGAAGCATCCCATTTTAGTAGCTTCAGTCACAAATGATTGCATCCTTGGTGCTGAGTTTCTGCAGAGTTCTGGCTGCGTCATAAACTTCACCGGTAATACCTTAAGCATTGGGGATTCAGAAGAGATTCCATTTAGCTGCCGAACTGTTCAGCTAGAGGAAATGAACGTTATGTCACCAAGGCATTTTACAATACCACCACAGAAAAAGATTGCTATACCTATATATGCACATAAGGAACTTGAACATAACCTATTTTTTTAGCCAGAACAGTAACGAATTCTTCAAATATGTTAATAAGGGCCATGAATGTTTCCAGGTATTCAATACAAATCAAGAAAGGTACGCCATTGAGTAGACTAGAACCAGTAGCATGGATCCGAAGGTTAGATGACACGGATGAAGACGATCATGATGACTTCACCGAAATCTCAGATAGTCTTCGAGATTTGTACGATAGAAGCTGTGAGAATTTGCGACCCAGGCAGCAGCGGAAGGTCATGAAGCTACTAAGAGAATTTCATTCGATTTTCGCTAGAAATAATGATGGCCTAGGGCAAACCCATCTGGTACGTCATAAAATTAACCTAGGAGATGCCCAGCCAGTCAAGCAGCCCCCAAGAAGAACCCCATTATCTAGGATTGATGAAGTACAAAATATGGAAAAAGATATGCAGAAACAAGGTGTGATCGAGTCATCATCTAGCCCGATAGTCCTTGTTAGGAAGAAGGGCGGATCAACGAGGTTTTGTGTGGATTACAGGCGGCTCAACGATTTTACCAAAAAGGATTCATACCCTTTACCCTGAATTGACGACACTTTGGATGCAGTTGGAGGTTCTTCATGGTTCTCCACCTTGGACCTGCAAAGTGGATACCGGCAGCTTGAAATGGATGAAAAAGATAAAGAGAAAACGGTATTTACATCGTGTGCTGGGCTATGGCAGTTTACAGTAATGCCTTTCGACACCTAGTACCTTCGAAAGACTAATGGATATTGTACTACAAGGTTTACCTTGGAAGACAGCACTGATATATCTTGATGACGTTATTGTATTTGGAAAAGACTTTGAAGAAGAGCTATTCCGACAAAGACAAGTTTTTCAGCGGCTTAAGGAAGCGAACTTGAAGCTAAATCCTAAGAAGTGCCATCTTTTTAATAGGGAAGTAAAATACCTCGGACATCCGTTGACGAAAGACGGAATCCGGACGGATCCAGAGGAGGTGCAGGCTGAGAAGGAGTGGAAAGTACCCTCCAACACTCATGAGGTACGAAACTTTTTGGGACTATGCAGTTATTATCGTAGATTTGAAAAAGGCTTCTCCACCATCACCACACCTTTATTTGCCTTAACTGAAAATGGAGATAAGTTTTATTGGGACTCAATTTGCCAAGAAGCCTTCGACGCATTGAAGACAGCTTTGACTTCCTCGCCGATACTAGTACATCCCACAGGGGATGACACTTTCTCCTTTGACGCAGATGCCAGCCATTTTGCTGTTGGAGCTGTCTTATCTCAAGAACAAGATGGCATCGAAAAAGTAATTGGATACTACTGTAAAACTTTGCACAAAGCCTAGAAAAACTGATGTGTGACACGAAAAGAGTTGTACAGTGTGGTAAAAGGGATCGGAAGTTTCCAGAACTTATTGTACGGAAAAGGATTTGTCGTGAGAACCGATCACTCAGCTTTACAGTAGTTAATGAAGTTCAAGAATCCAGAGGACCAGCTTGCTCGATGGATTGAATACCTCCAAAGCTATGACTTTGAAATTCGTCATCGTTGAAGAAAGCAACACGGAAATGCCGATTCTATGTTACGCAGGTTCTGTAGTGAAGACTGTAAACACTGCTGAATAGAAGAATTTGAATTGGGAGGAACGAAGATTTCACTAGAGACCTTCAAGCAAGCTCAGTCACACGACGCTGACCTAGGGTTATTTATTCAGTTGCTACTAAATGGAAACAAGCCGAGTCAACAGGAAATAAGTGGCATGAGCCCCATCACTAAAGCCTACCTCGCACAATGGGACTCACTGAAGGGTAACCTCTTGTATCGAATCTGGGAAGACACTGATGGCAGACACGCTAAACAAAATCTTGTAGTATCAAGGAAACTACGAAAAGCAATTATGGAACAATTACATGACAGTAGCAGCGGAGGTCACTTTGGCATCAGAAATACCCTGGAGAGAATCAAGGAGAGATTTTACTGGGTTGGCTGTCGAGAAGATGTGGAGAATTACTGTTCCACATGCGATGTCTGCAACTCAAGTAAAGGTCCAAGTACTCGTCAATGATCACATATGCAGCAGTATAATGTTGGATCGCCGTTTGAGAGGATCACCATAAACATTTTGGGTCCTTTGCCGGAAACCAGCGTTGGGAACAGGTATCTGCTTGTTGTAATAGATTGTTTCTCTAAATGGCCAGAAGCAATTCCTGTGTCCAATCAAGAAGCAGGCACAGTGGCACAGGCTCTTTTAGAACACGTTGTGTACAGATTCGCAGTTCCAAATAAACTACATTCAGACCAGGGACGCAGCTTTGAATCAGAAGTCTTCATACAGCTGAAGAGAAAACTCGGAATTCGGAAGACTAGAACAACTGCTCTTCATCCTCAGTCCGACGGTATGGTGGAACGCTTCAACAAGAGAATCCTAAATTACCTGTCAAAATTCGTTAACGAACATCAGTCTGATTGGGATGCGAAAATTCATCTGGGAATGTGAACGAGTCAACTCGGTTGAGCCCAGTGAAGATAATTGTTGGTCGAGAACTGCGTCTGCCTCTGGACTTAGCTCTTGGTCCATCACCAGAAACGGAACGCCATCTTGCGAATGGATGAGCGAGCTTCAGGAAACGCTCTGGGATATCCATGAATCTGCTAGAGGGAACATCCAGTCTGCCAGCGACAGAATGAAAGCCAGATGCGATCTGAAGGCAAATAGCCCAAAGTTCGTCGAAGGTGATCTGGTGTGGTTCTACAATCCACGACGGAGAAGGGGTAGATGTCCGAAGCTACAGCGCCATTGGGAGGAACCCTACGTGGTGATGAAGCGCCTCAACGACGTAGTCTACAGGATATGTATGGGTAGTGGAAAACCGAAGGTCGTCCATAGCGATCGTCTGTGGCCATACAAGGATCGAAGCGAATTGTTCGTCGAGGACGCCGAACGCTAAGGGGGAAAGAGTGTAACATCCCGTATATAGCATTGCTTATTTGTATTGTTGTTGATGTTCCTTTCAAAATGTTAGGTTAAATTTTTGATGTGTAAACGTCATCGAATCGTCTAGAATTTTCGGGACTGACGGATGGGCGTTCTAGATGTCATCTGAATGTCACGATTTTTCTGTATGGTTCGATGACGAGTAGCGTGGCAGTAGTTGAGTTCAGTTGTAGTTGAGATAAGGTTAAGAGATATTGTGTAGAGTTGTGAAGTAAAACGGTGAAAGTTACGTCTGGGACGTTACGTCCCTTGGTGAAGAAAAAGAGGCAGTATATTTATCCGTGATAGTTAAACAGTTGAAATATCCTTAATTAGATAGCGAGTAGTGTATTGCCGCTTTAATGACGGAAGTAACACATTTTTAACGTAATGAACATGGTCTAGTTGAAGTAAACAATCGACAAAGACATTAAAAAGGTTTATTAGAGTAACCCTACTGAATGACCTTCTCCTTTTTGGCTGCCTAAAGTAAAATTAACTTTCAGTAAGGTGTGCCACATACGTTTCACACGTCTCTATAACAAAACTTGAAACGTTGACTTATCTGTAATAAATGCGAATTTTAAAAATAACTCCTTTTGAGATCAACTTCACATTCCGAAACTTAGGTGAGGATTTTTGTCGGAATTTGTCTTGAGATATTGTATTATATAATATATATTGGTTTAGAAATAACAGGGAGAGGGAGAGATAGGGAGAGTGGCAGATCTAAAGGAAAGCAAAAACAGTAGTCATAGAGGTGCGATTATTGAAAAATGAATTTATTGTTTTATTTAATATAATCTTTTATCTTGTCTGTTGCATATTTTATCTGAGATTTATTACCAGTTTCACTTTTTGAATGTATCTTTATTGTTTGGGTTGGGATTTTGCTAGGCAATAAATTAGCTTAGAAAACTATGTTTTATTATATTCAATGTGTTGTATATTTCATGACAACGTAATCAACTAATCGAAAGAAGCTAATCGACATCATGTCGAATGGACTAAATTCTAAGGGCTTTATTTCAGGTCCGATGTGATCGATGCAATTTGCGACACATAGTATGGGGCAAACTGTTAGTAAATAAGTGAGCAGTCGTCATCCGCTACTGGTAGCATCAATTTTTCCTTCCATGGAGTTTGAGAATAAGGCCCGATCAAACAGAGCGCATTCTATAACGCAGCGTTACGACGTTCTCTAACGCCGCGTTACAGCATTCTGTTGTTTGTACCTAACAGGCCTGCTTGACGGGTTGATCAAAAGCGTTACGCCAATTTTTGTCATGATGTCAAGTTACTCAAACATGGATGAACTCAAGGCCAGGTCAAACAGAGGGCATTCTAGAACTCGGCGTTACGACGTTCTTCAACGCCGTGTTACAGCGTTCCGTTGTATTGTTAGAAAACGCTATAACGCCGCGTTCTAGAACGCCCTCTGTTTGACCGTGCCTTAATGCGCCATTCAAGCAGTTTATTGTATTACGTATAGCTCTAATACAATATCAGAGCCAGCAAAATTGGACTTATATTCGGTTGTTCAAGTACAGAAAATGAATCCGGAAATCAAACCATGAACCCTTGAATATACGGTCTTCGCGTTGTTTAAAATCCGAAAATGACTTACCAGAAGTTGGTTCGTCAAAGTACAATATAGGAGGATTGCCGATCAGTGCGACTGCTGCACTCAATTTTCTCTTATTTCCTCCGCTCAACTTTCTAACTTGTTTGTCCAGATGCTCACGAAAGTCTAGATTACCGGAAAAAGTTTCCGCTAAGCACTTAGCATCTGAGTACCGATATCCTTTGATCAGTGCAAACATTACCAACGTCTCTCGAGCTGTCATGTCTTCCATGAGAGCGTCAAACTGGGGACAGTACCCGATATATTGGTGGACCTAGGCAGAAATAAGTGTCACGTCAATGAGAGTAAATTCGACTGACCAAACATAAGATATCAAAATCGATGGGTCCTAAGTTTTCTAATTCTATTTAGTACTACAGTCGTCAGTCATTATGGTACATATTCATAAATCAGGAAAAGTCCGGAACAACCCAAACCTCTCCCAGCAGATACTCCGGCCTTGGCGCAGTTCAAGTTCATTTGTAGGAGAACTGCTAACCTAAATGGTGCCTCACGGGGCGCAAAAAATTTCGCAGACCCTGGCTCAGATTTCACAAACACCTACTGGTGGAAAACATTTCCCAGTTGCCACCGGCATTTGACTAGAGTTTTTAACTCGTGGCTAAATCAGGAGCAGCCAATTCTTGCCTAATTCTTCCTAAGACCGGAGAGTTTTCTGATCCCAAAAACTACTAACCAATAACATGTCTGAACGCATGTTACAAGCTCTTCAACAGAGTCTTGTACATGCGTATCCTATTTCTCGACGTGTATGAACAGAGGGGATCAAAGAAAAGAGTAGCTGGCTGCAAGGAGAACCTGTTGATTGACCGATGTGTCACGCAAGACTCCCTGCAGTACAAGGGAAACCTTTCTATGGCCTGAATTGACTATCGCAAGGCATTCGACACCACCTCTGATAAGCTCATTGTGCGGCTGTTGGAATGTTTTTCGGTGGATAACCAGATAGAGGGATGTATCCAACAATTGATGCAGCTCTGAAAAATCTGGTTCACTATAACTCCAGGTGAAACTAGGGTTCAGACAGAGCTGGTGTCCTTCAAAAGAGGCGTCTTTCAAGGCGACTCCTTGAGTCCCTTACTCTTTTGCATCTCACTTTTGTCTCTGTCCATAGCATTGAGAAATACTAAAAGATACAGCTGTGACACGCCCTATAACCGGGTGCACAAGGTCACCCATCTGTTTTATATGGATGACCTAAAGCTTTATACCTCCGGCCAACGGGAGTACAACAATAGCTGGGAGTTTTGCAGGATTACAGTCATGCTATCAGAATGGAGATCAGAATAAGACACATGTGGATTGGTTTATTTCAAGAAAGGACGAAGCGGGTATAGTGGAGATGAGGAACAGCTCGTTGTTGGGATAATCTTGCGAAAACTGCACGTCTATCTTGGAGTGGCGCAGCGTCATGTCCAAGAGGCAGAATTGGTCAAAGAGTGTCTCCGCCGCAAGTATTTGCACCGAATTCGGCAGTTCTGGTCATCAGAACTGTCCGGCAAGGAAATCGACACGAAGACCCGCAAAAGGATGAATATGGAGAGGAGTCTGCATCCTAAGTTATCTATTACGCGAATGTACCTTCCACGATACCTGGTAGGGCATGGACTATTGAGTTTGGAGCGCCTGCACAACAGGGTAGTACTGGCCACTGCCTGCTGTGTGACAAACAGTACCGATCCGCTGATCCGCTTTGTGCGAGAGCACGAGAATGCGGGTAAAGTAGCCTTTCTTTTTAGTGTAGCGAAACGAGCAGCGGAAGAGCTCAGTCTCACAGTAGACTTCAAGCGGAGGTGTCAGCAGTCCCACACGGAACTTGCTCTCGCACAATTGAGGTTTTGAATTAAGAAAAAAAGTACTTTTTTGTGATAAATAAGTTTTGTAACAAAACTGTTTTTGTTTTTTTCGCAATAATTCAAAAGTTATATCATAATGAAAATGAGATTTTGAATCGAGTGCCGAAAACACGCCGATGGCTTCCGAACCCGTGTGACGTCACCATGGCGGTAAGCATGCTCCTTTGACCAACGACGTCCTACTCCGATACTAGATTCTAGAATCCCAGACAATCGCAAAAATACGTACTGCTAAACTGGTAACTAGTGTATATTTGTTGCAACACAGGCGATGAATGAGGTTTGCAGCTCGAGACGAAGTCTACGATCGAAATAAATATGTTTTTGAATGACTGAAGTTGAAGTCAGATTACAGATTCCAGTAAGTACCTAATCAAATATGTTTCGTTGAAAAGATCTCCTCAATCGAAGGATGGCCCAGGTTAGAGAGTTCGCTAGTGGATCTCAGAGTCTTAGGATCACAGGCCTTCCAACTTTTTTTATTTTTTTTTATCAAAAATCTTATTGATGTGCTTTTTGCACTTGTTACATTTTTTCTACGATCAATATAAATATGTGTTTGAATCAAACTTTGTTAGACATATTACTTGCACTGCACAAGTGCAAGAACTAAGTACAGGAGGCGGTGGACAGTTTAAAAAATTTTCCGTCAATATCAATCGCCATTAGTTTTTTTTAAATGTAGTAGTTGGTTAATAAAACAAAATCCCTTCATCCATTCAATTCATTCATTTTTAAGTTTTTTAATGTAAAGAAAGTAACTCAAACTCGTAATCACATTCTGTTTATCACTTGGTATTATTATTTATTTAACTTTGGGCAATGAAGCTTAACAATATCAAATTTTCATAAAAATTTAACAAGCACTGTGCAGTGCAAGTGATATTTCTAACAAAATTCCATTCAAACACATATTTATGTTGATAGTAGTAAAAATGTGCGTAACAAGTGCAAAAAGCACATCAATAATTTTGATAAAAAAATAAAAAAAGTTGGAAGGCTTGGGTTTCGATCCAAAGACCCTGAGATCCACTAGCGGACTCTCTAACCACTGGGCCATCCTTCGATTAAGGAGATCTTTTCAACGAAACATATTTGATTAGGTACTTACTTACTGGAATCTGTAATCTGACTTCAACTTCAAACATTCAAAACATATTTATTTCGATCGTAGACTTCGTCTCGAGCTGCAAACTTCATTCATCGACTGTGTTGCAACAAATACCTATACACTAGTTACCAGTTTAGCAGTACGTATTTTCGCGATTGGCTGGGTATCTACAATCTAGTATCGGAGTAGGACGTCGTTGGTCAAAGGAGCATGGTGACGTCACACGGGTTCGGGAGCCATCGGCGTGTTTTCGGTACTCGATTCAAAAACCCATTTTTATTTTGATATAACTTTTAAATTATTGCGAAAAAAAAAAACAAAAACATTTTTGTTATAAAATTTATGTATGATCTTTCCATTTATGACAAAAAAAAATTTTATTCAAAACCTCAATTAAAATCCCATATTAGCCGATGTCGACTTCCTTTTAAGACTTCATAAAGGTAAGTCAATGCATGGAGTCGTCTACAAACATCTAGAAAAGTATGGCTTGTCTGAGCAGTTGGCCTTCTCTTTCCTAAGGCCAAGTGGAAGACTGAGGGCTTCCAAGATGCTGTCTTCAACACCTTGGTTTACCGTGAAAGGGTTATAGGTGCAGATGTAACAGACACCCGTTGTAGAGCTTGCCGACAGGCGCCAGAGGCGCCTATGTATTTCTTGTCGGCGCGGTGTGTAGACGTACGCTGGGACGGATTACGTCCATTGGCATAATGCGGCTCTACGAGTGCTCTACTATCTTTTAAGACACTCATACTTTATCGATGAGACACCGGTGCTGCCATACGCTCCAGGGGATATAGAGTCCGTTGTGGAGAACGAGAGATGCCGGATTTACTGGAACTACTCGTTCCCCACGCTCGAGCTTGTGCAGGAAAACAAGCCCGATATAGTCCTTATCGACCAGCAACAGAACATGATGTTAGTTATAGAGTTTTCGGCACCTGCCAAGGTGAACATAGTCTCTAAGGAGGAGGAAAAGCGGACCAAATATCAGGAGTTTCTCGGACAACTTCGCAGCCTCTAGCTCTAGCATAGCTCTACACTGAAGTCAGCTGGTTATGGTCATTGGATCCCTAGGTGGAATACGCTGCTTTCTGCACTGCGCAAAATACCTGTATGCTGTGCGGCGGTGCACATCTTAGCCGCTCGAATGCAGAAGGCAGTCATCCTTGGGTCCCTTCGTCTACTTAGGCCGCACGATTTGCAGATCCAGTGATTGCTCACCTCACAGTGTGAGGAGTAGTCACTGGGTAATGGAACAGCTGCTCGGTGTGTTGGCGCCCGGGCTGCACTTTTTTGTTTTTTTTTTTAATATAATATCCCCCCATCGGGTGCTAGCAAGTGACTTTTCGATAGGCGAGCTATGTCGGTGAATGACTCATCGTGAGCTTTAGTGACACTGCAGAGCTATGATACCGGCAGGGTTCGTGGTCAAAGGGTCACTTAAACCAAGGCTCGCACACCCAGGAAGCTTCCTTCCTCCAAGCTATCCTGACCAGATAGGGGTTTGACAAACTCGGAGATATATGCCACAGAGGGCTGAGCGTCGGCCCTTCTGTCAAATACCGTTATTGCTCCCCACACCTCAACGACTTCAGCAGGGCATGACTTAGGAGCGTCGTGAGGGGTAAGCAACTGGGGGGCCCGTGTGGAGAAAACCTCAACAAAACCCGACAGTAAAGTCGCAAATCCTCCGGAGCACCTTGGGCCAACTTCGAAGTAAATATAAGTCCCTTCTTTCCTGGAATGGGAGTCACCCGGGAGAGCGACATTTAGATAGTCCCTACTTGTGGGAACGCGATGAATGAAGTTAGTTTTTCAAATAACCAACGACGGCCTAGGGTACGTCGATTAAACTCACCTGAACCCTAAAACCAAACAGAATAACACACAGCACATAACCCAGCTGCGGATGTTTCGCTTGTACAGCCGGCAAGCACCAACGCTGGTAAACCAAGACAGCGCTTACAGTGGACTACTGATAAACAGGTCTGTCATGCACTGTTACTATACCGCCACAAAACTTGAAAACATCTCTACAGGCTACAGACGTGAGCAGTACAGACTGTTTACAGCACAATACCCACACCTCTCAACACGTGTAACCGAACAAAGACTTGCTGACCAGAAACGAGTCATAACAAAAGAGCCAACGAATCAATCGCAGAAAGACAAAACATTCATACCCGAAATAACTAGACTCCAAATACAGACACAAGTAATAACTCAAGCATACACTTCGACATGGATCCAGAACGTGAGCACATACCAGATACACCAGACCAGACATTCTTCAACCCACATTCCACAGCCACACAAAGGCAAAACCGCGGCCGTCTCTAACTAACAGGCCATGAAATAGGACAAATGGCAACTAAATGGTTGCGGGTCTACGAAACCCGACGCGCAGTCACTTGTTGCCGGGCATTTTTTGATTTACTTATTAGAGAACTATTAAGTAATATCACGGATTGATTCTTAGCGGTAGTGGGAGAAAAGTGTGTCGTTCATATGATGTCACTTAAGTGAACCGAATATCAGTGTTGTTTTCGAAATAACAATAAACGTTACTAACCTAACCTCCACTTGTGCTTTCGCGGTTTTCGTTCGCGATTTCTTTGAAACGTTTCCTAGAAACATAATGTGAGTTCATGGCATTCGCTGAGTGAACGTGTGTACTTGTGCCCCGGACAAATCGCTTATATTGCAATAAACATGGGAAAATAAATCGTATAAACCAGAAAGTGACGTGAACCAGCTCACCTGTTTTCAGTGAAAAAATAGTAACAGTGCATAATATTTTAACAAACAGTTTAAGGGACCAAATTTCCTGAAATCTGCTGCCAACAAGGTGTCCGAAGCAGTAACGAAAAACGTCAGCACAAAACTACAGGATCTTGAGAACAAAATATCGGCTCTGGACACTAAGTGCATATGAGGAAAGTAAATTTAACATAAATAAAATGTGAAAAACAATTTAAGAATGTTAATATGGCCGAAGAAGAAGGTGAAAACATGCAACAAAGGTAGTGGAACCTTTCAACTTCAAAATGCGCCTAAACCAGAGAGAGGATGACATTTTTGTCTCTCATAGGATCGGAAAGAAGCTGGATCAAAGCCCTAGGGACATATTTTTAAGTTTTATAGGAGATGCCATCAAGAACAAAAAATTACAACAATAAAAAACTACTTAAGGGGACTAGAGTAGTAATAAAAGAACACCTCACCGTGATTACGGTCAGCCTGATGACGAGGGTGATAGAGAAGACGTCGTTGAGGAGCGTATGGACTAACGAAGGGAAGATATATGCTAAGTATAATGGGAAAATATGTAAGATAGGATCTAGTAGTGACTTTGAAAAAGATCTTCCGGTAATAAAAACTCACCCTGTATATTGCTGATGCGGATATCGCATAGTTCATTGACTAACCTACTATGACATTTATATGTACACGTTATCATTAATTTGATTAATTCAGGGTTATGTTTGTCTTTCCACCTAGTAGGTTGCGTTGGGAATTAATGGGAGATTTATTTTGGAAACGTTTGATTCTTTTCCATCAAGATTAACGATTTATTATCTTTGTGTATTTTAGGGACATAGGTATCTTGCTTTAGGGAAACTTACTACATTGCTCTAATTGATATTTTATATTTATTTTATATAGTTAGTTTAGTTTAAGTAATTTCACTAATTTATAGGTACACTTGGAAGTATGGATCCATATATACGTGATATAAAATATGAACTAGTTTATACGCTAGAAGTCTTAAATATAGAGGGACACCCCATATCTTGGAATGAAAGGGAACAAATCATTTTTTAAAATACTTCACCAAAACCAACCTGACTGAAGAACGAGGAAAGGATATAGAAAACAAATTCAAGGTTGCAAAGAACAACTTATAATTGATAGTCCGATCATGGAGCAAACTAGGAATCTCCATACCTGTTTCATCGATTATTAAAAAACTTTTGACTCTGTACCCCACAGCTGGCTCTTCAAACATATAAAATTAACTCAGGCCTTCGTCAGTTCTTTACAAGAGCCATAGAGATATGGCGAACCACTTGAAACTCAGGACGGCCACATCCAAACGGAGGAGCTATGCATACGACGCGGTACCTTCCAGAGCGATTCTCTCAGCTCACGTGGTTTCGCCTGTGTTTAAATTCACTCTCTAATGCACCTAACAACACAAATTATGGTTACAACATGAGACACCAGAAAGACGATCTACACAAAATCAATCTACATAGATGATATAAAACTATATGCCGCCAGTGAAGTGCAACTGAGGGAATTACTGAGAATAACATAAGTTTGTACGTCAGACGTCAATATGGAATTCCGAATAAGCAAATGCAAGGTGCTCACATGAATAAAAGCCAGTGGAAGGACCTTTCCGAACAGAAAATATTGACTGGTCAAACGCTGGACAACACAGACAAGGACGAAACGTACAAGTACCTGATGGGCTTCAATCAGAGTATTAAGATCGACCATACACAAATCAAAGTTCAACTAACACAAGAGTTCAGATATCGCCCCATTAGACTACTAAACACAAAATTAAATTCTAGAAATCTTACAAAAGCCATTAACACATTTGCGATACCGGTCCTGACATATTACTTTGGCATTATCAAGTCGTCGCACACTGATACTGAAAACATCAACATACTTATACGAACGGAACTCACCAAATACAGAATGTCGCACCCGAAATCGTGTGAGGAAAGGCCTACCATGGATAGGAAGCAAGGGAGCAGAGGAATTGCATGCAGCCACTTCACACAAGACAAACAAAAATGCTCAGAGGCTTTTGCAAAGCAAACAGACAAACTTACATAGGTCAATAGTAAAAGCGGATAAAAACTATACTCCACTCTCCCTGTCCTGCCCAGACCACGCAGCAGATGCATACAATCACATACAATAAATTACAACAAGAAAAAGAAACATCTGGTCACAAAAAGCACTCCATGGCAAACACAGATACCGCATCATACACAAGAGCACATTAATGAGAGACGGTCATACACCTGGCGGCAGGATGGCCAACAGTAGTATATCAAGCGGGGTACTGCACCGTTGGTAACCCCCCTACCATCCACATCTGAAGAAGTGAGTCTTTAGGAGTCTTGGTCGACGACGACAATGACCAGAGGGTGGTCGGACCAGACCTTGCCGCCGCCGCCGCGTACCATGCGTTCAAGGTCACCCGCCGAAGAGTGCAGGTGACGTCACGCTGACGACGAAGAAGGGCAGAGTTCAAGGTGACTCCGAAGAATGCAAAAGAAGTGACGTAAGTGAGACGCTGAAGAGATCTGTCTGACGAGACGAGACAAGCCTAGCCTGGCTTTGCCTCGCCGTTACTCTATTCTAAAGACAGTACCTACAACAGCACCCCGTATACAAGACATGTACGTATGACCCTGTAAATAGTTTAGGAAAAGCGAAACCCAGTACCTGGGTAGCGATTCTGTAACTCTAAGCGAAGCGATAGCGAAGCGATAACGACATTTTTCCAACGCTTTCGCTTGTTTCGGTATTCCATAAATGTCTTCGTTCCGACTCGGATATAACGAACGCAGGCGAACGTTATAGGCGATAGCGAAAGATTTTGGATCTCGTTTGTCAAGTTTTGACGTTATTTTTGCTGTGTGTCAAAGGGACAATTCGCTTAAATTTATTTGTATAGTTAATTACCAGCAATGAATCGAAGAGAAAAAACTAATCCCTCGCAATGGTCGGCATTGCTGGATTTCGCAGAGTCTCATCCAGAGATATTCAAGCCAACTTGTGAATGCTCGTGAGTCATCCAGTTTCATGCCGAAAGCGTAGCGAAGCGTTAAACGTTGGTTATGGAATGCCGTCAAAAATCGTTTTCGTAAATGATTAACTTCGCTTTCGTCTGCTTTCGTTACTATAGCGAAAGTTACAGAATCGCCACACTGAACCCATTAGCTTAATGTATTCGAATGTGCTTCGCCATTACTCTTCTCTAAAAAACACTATACACACAGTACAGCATTGCCCTGTATGCAAGACATGTACATATAACTTTGTAACAGTTTGTTGTTAAATAAGAATCCTTGAATGTACACGCGCGTGCGACAGAAAAGCAAAGGTAAAAGGCTGCCTCGTGCCTCAGTAATTTTAGCGCAATTTAAATTAATTGATCATACATTTTAGTATAATTATTGGCCATCATTGATAAAGTGTCGTAGTAAAATGCAGGTATATAGATAAAACATAAGGGCTGGTTTACATTGGCAGAATTAGCAGGAGCACATTAGCGAGCTAGGAACTCTACTACTAATTATACTAATGTAAACTAGCCTTAAAATATATTTGTACATAAAAAGGGGAATAATTTATTGCAAACTAATCAATTATTATTTATTATTGCATGGAAACTTTAGCTGGGCTTGAAATGTAAAAGTTCATTTCAGTAAGTGTTTGAATTCGGTCAAGAGTGGAAGAATAAAAATGGGTGTTGTGAATTATGCAGTAAGAGTGGAGAAGAACTTAGAGGAAGAAAGGAGAGATATTCAGGAGAGGGAGAGAAGAGGCGTTGCAATTCAAGAATTTCAGGCAGAGGAATTGTCACTGTTAAGAATGATACGGGGTGAGCTTCCAGTACCAAGGTGGTTTATGGAATATATAGATAGGATGGACCTAGAAATAATTAATGATTGGGATAAAGGAATATTAGAATTGGTACTGGAGAACGCTAACGCAGCTGATTGATAAGGTAAAACTTACTAAACCCATTTGTTTCTATTCATAATAGGCTGTCCATTGACCTGCAAAAGAAAGACCCAGTGGCATAATACCTTTCTTAGGGTCATCCGAACATTGCCTTGACTATTACAGAAATCACGGGACTTAGAATTGTCTGATGTATACATACGAGTATTGCTTAGATCGTTCTGAATTTAGTAATATGGGAAATTAAAAGAAAAAAACTGAAAATATAAAAGTAGCTCAAACTTCGTTTTAAGCACTTTGGGAGGGGTTTCTGATTATTCCGTATCATCCATTTGAAGCTGGTAGAATATAAATTGTGTCGTTTTAATTCCCACGGGAGACTTAGGAAACTATTTACTAGTTGTTTGATGTTTTTTGAGGACATACGAACGATTACTTAGTTGCAAGGGATCTCAGATTATAGCATCATACAAAGGGAATGCACACGTTATACAAATGCTTAAAACAGTGTCTGCATTTGAATGTTTTCTTGAGAGTAGCGAGGCTGGGACATCCTGAATCGTACAGATCGGTGATGTGATTAGTGATAATTCTCTCCAACCATTGCTTCTTTTGGTGCCTTTTGATGAAAATTGGAGCATCTTGTACAAAGTCCTTGGTAATGTTGTTATTTGTTCATAATATAAAAAGTCTTCAGCTGAAGGAGACAGAAGATCCCAGGACAATCCATGCAAGTTGTGTACGGTCTAGTTTATGTGCGCTTGCTTGGAATTGCTTAGCATATCAAATACACAAGGTACTTGTATTAACTTATGCTGCCAGTAACCTGTTACAGTATTCATAATTGCAACTTCTTTGCAAATGAAGTTACAGCCATTGGTAAATCCTTGAATATCACTTATAAACATTTTGTTTGGTTATGATTACGAATTGTATGTGGGGGTGTGTGTTACTTATGGCAGATCTTCTAGTGTACTGATCTGATTTATGTTAAACTATGTCCTTTTTATTTATCCAGCTGTCCCTTGAAGGGAAGCCACCGAACTAATATTTGATCTTCTTTGGTCCTTAATACCTTCTCTACTAGATAGACATTTCGATATTTAACTCTTTGCAATTGTTCCTTACAGAATGCTCCTGAAATATTTTGGTTAGTTTCATCTTTCAATAAGTATGTAATGGGACTAGTCAGCTTTATTTTATGAATTGTGAAAATTTCCGTTGACCAATTTGGTTGATATTTTTTATCGAAGATGCCTCTCACCTTAGAAATACGTACATGATCACCAACTTTCAATTTTGACTTAAAGTCTACAATTTTTATGCGATGATATACAGTAGATAATAATCGTTTTTCATCTTTCGTTGTGACATCTGCAGGTTTCATTTGTATAGTTCGGTGTTTTTTATTGTTATATTGTTTAACAATTTTAGGTAGAATATTCAACCATTTATAGTTACCTTGTAAACTGAACTTTTTCCACATCATACTTTTCATTGTTCTATTCACTCTTTCTACAATTGCTGCCTTTTTTTCACTGAAGACATTGTAATGATTAATATTATATTGTTTCATTAGATCCTTGAAGTTTTGATTGAAAAATTCTAGTCCCGCATCAGTTTGTAGATTTCTCGGTGTTTGTTCCTTTAATCCAGTTTTCATAGCTTTTGAAACTTCTTTACCTGTTTTATTTTGCAACGGTAATGCCCATAATAATTTCGAAAAGCAATTAATTACAGCTAGTATATATTTGTATCCCTTATTTTCTTTTGAATATGGTATCATTCCTACGAGATCGGCTTGAAAGAGATCATTTAGGGACTTTATAATTATTTTCCTTCGTGGGAAATTTTTTCGTGCTTGCTTATGTATTTCTTCAACCACTTGCCGTTTAGCGTTGGTTGGTTTTTTGACATTCTTATTCAATATAATTACCTTCCTCTAGCTCTTCTATTATGGAATTTATCTCGTTAATATGCAAAGTATGACCTGCAGCTCGTGACGCTACCAGAAGGCGTAAGCGATTTACAATTTCGTTAATATTATCAAAATATATATAATCCTTTTTATTACCAGTAAATTCCATTGATATCAAATTAATAGATTAATCGACTTACCTTAAGGAAGATTAATCCTAATTTTCCGAGCTTGTCCGAAGATATAATTATACGTTGTAGTTTCCGTGAAATCTACTTGTCAGCACGATGTTCCTAAAAATAACAATAAACGAACAACCCCATCTCTATTTCATCCGAAAACCCTAGACGCTACTGCTACCATCTCATTCCGTTGAAGTGCTATTGAGAAAAAAATCGCCTAACCAACGGGAGATACAGGGCGGGTGGGTAATTATATCTTCGGACAAGCTCGGAAAATTAGGATTAATCTTCCTTAAGGTAAGTCGATTAATCTATTAATTTTCCTTCGCTTGTCCTCGATATAATTATACGTTGTAGCGGTTCAGAGTAAAAGAGGGCGATTTTTTTTTTTTTTTTTTTTTTGAACAACATATATTAATTCAATATATTAGTATATAGAATATCATCCGAGGTCAATATGGAAAAAAATATATCCTTTTTAATATAAATTTACAATGAAAACATCAATTCGTACATAATTATATGTACCAAATATAAGTCTATGAATGTAAATAACATACACACCCTACATATGTATTTCTGATACCAACAACATTAATTGCACAGCATTAATCACCCAGCAACGAAACAAAAAAATATATATATTATACACGTGTGTACAAATGTATAATACACACACATATAATAAACATACTAACAATTGTCACGGCAAAGTTATTAGGATCTTCCAAGGACCTATTATGAAATGCAAATACAAGTCATTAGAGTTTGATGAACAATTATAACAATGTTTGATGTATGTATTCCAGCTAAATCTCGTTTTTCTTTTTTTTTTTTTTTTTTACACCTACACATACAACTTATACTGATCTGTGACCAAGCTGCATGGAATACTTCTTCATGAGTAAGCATGAGATGTTTTTTTTTTTTTTCTTGCGATATGGTACTCTTTTTCATGCAAAATTCTATAGTAGACGCGATATTCAATTCCGGTTTATTTTTAAAATAAGAAAATATTAGATTCGGTTGATATCTGCCCAATCTAGATGTTTTTGATATGATTTTTTTTTTTTTTTTTAATTTTATCAGATAATTTCTGTATGCTTTCAAACTCCATTAATGTTAAAGTTTGAACCACCGACGATAAAGTTGACTTAAACTCTTCTAGCAGTATCAGAGCCACACGTATAACATGTTTATGCGTTAGATTTTCAAATGATAACCTGTGTGACGGATAACATTTGCCCTGTTAGAGATCTGGATTCCAGGTCTGCCATGTTTGGGTCTTGATGGATGTCTATAAAAAAACTCCTCTAAAGATTCTACATATTATCTTTTCTTCGCTAGAACTGATTAGAATTAGGAATTTAAAAACTGAGGAGTTTCACTCTCGGTGAAATTAACCTAGATATACTTCAAAGTTATACACAAAAAAGGTCTTGTTTGTAATTACAAAATTTCCAGTAGTTTCTGAAAACAAGCTGAGTACTGTTTCTGGGGTCCCTCTATTAAAGAGGCTATCATCATCATTTCTATA
The DNA here is from genome assembly GCA_951848785.1 of Callosobruchus maculatus. Classification (NCBI taxonomy): domain Eukaryota; kingdom Metazoa; phylum Arthropoda; class Insecta; order Coleoptera; family Chrysomelidae; genus Callosobruchus; species Callosobruchus maculatus. Next base: position 3,475,535 of record CATOUR010000021.1, on the reverse strand, counting down.
ACGTTTTCTGGTACCTGTCTGAAAATAGCGCTGTACAATCTCCCTACCAGTAGGAAAAATCTGCTTGTACAGAGGATCACTCTGTTAAAAAAGGAGAACTGAGTATACATACTCATTAGGCTAAAAAATGACGTTATTACTATTTATTATTATTCTTTTTTTTTTTTTTTTTATAGTGAAAAAAAAATGGAGATACCAAGGTTGTGTTGTCCAATCTAGATTAACGACAATTCCTGAAGCCCTTTCTTGAAGATTCTCTCTTTTCAGAACTCTATTGAATATGGGGAAAACATACAAGTAGTATGTGTAGCCCAATTTATTGTAAATGTGTCCTTAGAAGGATTCTGGGTCCGGAAAACCGGACATAAATTTCTGAATTATATTTATTTCTTTTTTTTTTGCAAATGAGTTTATTCCGGGATTATCAGTTTTTTTTTTCTTTTTGCTCGAAACTATGTAACTTGTTGATTACATACTCTGTATCTACAGAAAGCGACCTCGATTCTTTATCAGCTTCTTTGTTTTCCAAGTACAAGTATAGCTACCCTATACTACTAATATACTTTACTCCTCACACCATTGCCAAAGCGCTTTCACGGTTTCATTTAACTGTGGATACTTAATAATACTACATGATTTGTTTATACAAGAAATGGCAGTTTGGTTATCAACTCTTCATAGTATACGAATATTAGTTTTTTTTTTTTCGATCGCAAGACCTGATTATGCCGCCTTAATTTCTAGATAATTAATATGCTTGCACCGATCCTAAAACTCATGGCGAGTAATTTCTCCACAAGAGGCTCCCCCACCTGTTAGAGATGCATCCGAAAAAATGTCCATAGAAGAAGATCTAGGTTTAATATCTTGCCATATTCCAATCTCTGTAGGTATATCACCATTGTAATTCTAGCAATAATTTTTCTGAAATAACCAACTTTCCATTAAAAGTTTAGTTTTTTTTTTCTTATTTTTAATCTGCAAATCAGTTTTTAATGTCTTTTTTGTTTTTGCAGTGAGATCTGCATATTTACTGCATCACATTCAAAACTCAAAAACTATATGGCCTGTAGCCGATTTAAGTAGTAGCAGATCCTAATTTTATCAAAAAACCTTAACCTTTTAAGAGGATTACGGTTATTCCAGTATTCTCCCGAGTATTCTTCATACATTGGAATTTAACCTTTCCTATTACTAGGATATCGTCTAAATAGAAAAACGGTCAATACGCCTTTGAGTGTAAGTCTTTCCGCCCCTGGTTTGAGAAGTTTGATGAAAATATAGAGAGCTACCTTCAAGTCAAAGGCAAGACAAGTGAATTAATACAATTTGTTGTCGAATCTGAACCTTAAAAATATTCCACGATTCTTTTTAACGAAGGATTTCGAGCCTCTTTTGGAAAGATATGCATCTTTATTTAATAATTTTAAGACTGTTCTATGACCCTCACTTGAAGTGGGGGGCGTGGCTGAATCTATTAATTAAATTCAACTTAAATCTGTATGTTCCTTGTGGTTTTGGGATGAAAAATGAATTAAAATGAAGTAAATTTTAGAGTAGGAGAACATATTTTGCTACCTCCAATCTTGAATAACTTATCAATTAACTTTGGTATTCAGGGAATAGGTTATCCGAAATTCTTACATAGTAAGTTCGGAATTTTGCATTGGCATAAATTGAAAAGGAATAGATATCACTCCAATCTGTAGTATAGTAAGTAAGCACTATCTACTTAACGGCTGGCGTCCGAGCGTTTGGCGCGCAGTCAGTATGTATGGGCGGTTGTTGTGTTAGTACGAATAAACGTGTAAACAACAGCTCTGGTTTTTCTTTTCTACAAAAAAAAGAGTGGATATTACACATACTAAAAGTTTCTGGTTTTCCAATTTTGCAAATATTTTGATAGGTTGCCAGCTTAAGTAATATATATGTATGTACATGATTTTACGAGCGGGTAATCGTTGCCGATTTGTTACATGTATACACTTTGTATGACTTTGTTTGTAGCATTAGCTGGCTTCTTTCTTACAATATGCTGATTGTGGATGACCCGACTTCCTCTCCCCCTTCTCTCCTCTTTCTCTTGAATTTGAGTTGAGGGAGGTTGTATTTCAGTAACGATGATTGTGTATGCCCGCTGAGTGCTAGCTAAGTTAGCAGGTTTTTAACCTTTGGTACAATCTGAATTCTGACGAGGAACTGAATTGACAGTGTAACGAACGGATAATGCACGTTAGCAAAATAGTTGGTGAGCTTTTCAGCTAGAAGTATGAGGTTGCTTAATTGTTTCTGCACCTGTGCACCTAACCCTACAGCCATTTGTTGTTGTAAGTGATTTAGGAATCTATAATGACTATTGTCTTTCTTTTTTTTTTTTTTTTTATACAGTGAATAATTTCGCCACTAATTTGAGGAGAAAGTAATGCCTTACAGCTGCTCGGTACTTTATATTCTCCTAAAAATTCCTCTCTTTGATTCTTTGTCAGCCATTTCTGCAAAAAAACTACTCGAACGAAATGATATTTCGTCATGTATTGGCTGCCTACCTTATATTCAAAATTTGGTTTCAAGCCGAGGTAGTAAAAAACGGTTCCGGCTTTGAGGCGTGAAGCGTCCATGCTCGTTGGTCTAAACAAGCCGTGGAACACATTTTGCCTTTTCCGATCTGCCGATGAATCTGAGATTAGAACAGGAACCCACCAGCTTCGAGGATTGTTCGAAGAATATATGCCTTCTGCTTTCTACTTATTACCAAAAAAGACTAACGCATGCTAATCTTATCTTTCCTACGAAGTGTTCCTTCTGCTTAACTGTTTTTTGGACCAACGCACATTAATCCAGAAAAAAACAGGATCAACAGATGAACAAAGAAATAATTTCATCACATCTCCCAACTCGATCTTTTACCCAGAACTAACGAACGCTAATTCTGTTTTTGTTTAGCAAAAAATGCCGAGCCAATATAAGGCCGTAAATAAATAAAATCGAACGACTTTACTTATTTGAACGAGTTTCTGGAGATATTATGCTCTCATGCATATGAATTCTACTACCCCACATATAAATAGAATCGAACGATTCTATTTATGCTAAAAAGACAACGAACGTTATCTTAAGTGGGAATGAATAATATGCACCACACTGCGACCGCGGTGATGCATATATGTTTACGGGAGGTTGCTGCATTAACACTATAGATGACTCCTCCGTACCTAAAAAGAGTATATTTGTCTACAACATTAAGGCCTACCTGATGATTCGGAGATATGGAGATATTATGCTCCCATGTATGTGAATTCTACTACCCCACATATAAATAGAATCGAACGATTCTATTTATGCTAAAAAGACAACGAACGTTATCTTAAGTGGGAATGAATGTGCACCACACTGCGACCGCGGTGATGCATATATGTTTACGGGAGGTTGCTGCATTAACACTATAGATGACTCCTCCGTACCTAAAAAGAGTATATTTGTCTACAACATTAAGGCCTACCTGATGATTCGGATGAACTGTCTGACGATAGGCAAACCTAATAATTCTTTTCACACTGGATTTGTAGTAGCTTCCTCCTATGCCTCTTGATTTCCTTATGTGGAGCACGCACACTGCCCTTTTCGACATATTTTTATTGCGAAACACCTAAACAGTTTGTAAACTGAGGAACGTGTTGTGTCGACAAGCACGAATTACGGAATGAGATGGTAGCAGTAGCGTCTAGGGTTTTCGGATGAAATAGAGATGGGGTTGTTCGTTTATTGTTATTTTTAGGAACATCGTGCTGACAAGTAGATTTCACGGAAACTACAACGTATAATTATATCGAGGACAAGCGAAGGAAAATTGCTGTTATCACTGGATAGTAGCCCATAACCTTTCGATGTAGAGGGTGCTATGAGTTTTTTATACTTTTTCAATTTACTTCCATCGACTTGAGTACTAGATCTGTAGTAGCGTTTATTTGCGTGATCTGCCTGTAATTTTTAAGGTCCTAAGAATTAAATATATTTCCGTTGGGTCTTTTTTTGAATAACAATTCATATAGACCGTGAGTACCCTTATATCGTTTACCTCTGACATAAACATCAGCGTCTAAGAATTGTAGTTGAGAATCACCAATCATGAACTATTGTTCCAAATATTCAGTAAACGATTTTTCTGCAATGTCATCAAATCTATTTTTTTCGCTGCTGCTAGTAGCAATATTATAATTATATTCAGATTCCTTGTCTTCATAGTCAATTTATATCGGCTATAATTGATCTTTTTAAACTACCAGGTTCATCATTATTGTCATCGTCTTCGTAATTATTACGAGTAGATAACTTTCTTTTTGTAGTTGATTTGAATGATAATCTTCTTTTATGTGGAAAATTAGGGGTACTCCATACTGTATCACTATCAGCACTACCATCTTCTCGTTTTGTTTTGTGCTGTTGAGATTTTAAATCTTCTGGTACTGTAAGTGTGCTGGCAGTAGTAGTACTAGTAGTGATGCCAACACTACTGTTTGGATTTTGAAGTTTAGTTTCAATATTTTTTAAATGCTTAGTAATAGGATTGTATAGGGTTTCTTGTAGCATTTCACCATATTTTAATTGTCTCAATTTAACTCGTATATTATTACGTTTTAATATTAATAGTTTTTTCAGGTCTTTTTCAATTAATTTTTTTATCATGTTCGTTCTATCCAATATTAATGCGCTTTTGTCGAACAGATATTGACCAGGTTACGATCAGATGTTGGATAGCGATTGATCCGTTATGGTTGAATGAGATCGAAATCGTTAAATATAAACAAAATGATCTATACCTTTTCTATATCTACCATTATCAATGTTACAGTCTTTGAATATCGTTATAAAATCGTTCGGATTTGTCCAGCAAACGGCACATATTCTTTTAAATTCATCAAATGACTGTATATCTGTACCGACATGATCATTATAAATATGTGTCAAGTTTAAGTCATCCTGCTTGAAAACAATCAAAACATTAGCATTATCTCTGATTAAATGTTTAGGGATTTTTGCATAAGTTTGACATAAATAAAAGGAATCTATACTGTTGTGATGACCCATGCTGAAATATTCTCTTATAACATCCTGATTTGTACATAATATATCGTCAAATATAAAAATAGAATTTGGTGTTGCTTCTGAAGGATGAAGAATATTTTCACTGGCATTAAATGAGAAATATTTAATTCCTTGTATCGGTTTTAATAATTCTGCTAAATATACGTATTTCGGTTGGTATAGGGACTTTGAGTATATATAAATATTTTCAAATTTTAAACCGTTTTCATGTTCAACCAAATTAATCATAAGATTCGTTTTTCCACAACTAGAAGGTTCTACTATAATACAGCGTATTGTTGAAGGAAACAACACACCATGTCTGTTGAATGATTTATCGTTAAATGTATTTCGTTCAATTTCTAGGGTAGTTTCTTGTTTGACGATTCGCATTTTTTATTATATATACTAGACGAGAACTTTAATAGTAATGCTAAATAATGGATATATAGCTTACTTAAATACTAATATTGTTAGAGTGCTTACGTGTGTATGGATATATGTGCGGGGGTGTGTGTGTAAGTTAAGTTGTTCACGGAAAAAAACCTTACCATCACCTACATTTCGATTTTTTTGTTTTGTTTTAGATGAAACAACGCTGGACTAATGTCTTTACTGACAAAGACAGATTCAAAAATAACAGTGACTGCAACAACAACAGCCAGAAAGTGAAAAGACTGCGTCAACAGTACATAGGAACACAATGGTGTGACATTTGCCGAATGTACTTTTGCTTCTGTAGCAAATCAATCTACGGTCATCATACTGATTACCATCCTGTTACTACTGCTACTACTGTAACACCAACAACAACTACAATTACCAGTACTATTTCACACACCGAAACAGACGATCTATTTATGTAATGAAAGTATTGTTGTTGTACCAATAACACCACACACAATACCAACAACAACAGCTGACCGTACTATGAGTTTTTTTTTGTTCTAAATTATTTTTAACGACAAACAACTTTTTCAGATTAAAGTGGAACCCATGGAGTTCGACTACATCGTAGATGAACAGGTAGTCATAAATGATGCTACTTTATACGAGGTGGAGGAAGCTGACGCGACGGCAGCGGCTGTTGTTGGTACATCACCGGAGGACCATGAAGGACAGCAGCAGTCGCAAGCAGTTGAGAAGGAGAAGGCTGTTACTCAACCGCAGCGGCAGCGGCTATACTCCTCTGACATCGTTGCAGAGATTGATCGTGTCATTTTTGGTAATTGTTGTCCTGCAACCGCTAACGATAACCAGGAAGCTGAGGACAAGGAGAAGGAAGAAGAGGAGACTGGGCGCTGAAGCCGCTGCATCAACATCCACACCAAGAGAACGAATATGAGGGGTGGTTTGTATTATACTATTAGTAATCCCTGTATTGCCTGTATTGTTATCTATGGTGGTTTTTTTGTTGCTGTTTATTACTAGGTATAGAGTAAATAAATATTGTTATGGAAGGTCTAGTAAATACTTTGTTGGAGAAGAGTGTCTTATTGTGTATACCACATAAACACACACACACCCACCTATACACACCCATTTCTGTCATTGTGCTGCTCATTAAATAGGGTGAGGTGTATGTTTGTTGTAGAATCAGTTAAAGACAATAAGGTGATATTTTCTATGTTATATAACCCCATGCAAGTGTGTCTGTATAAATGTAATTAACTATCCGTTTATTATCATATGGGCTAAGAGCAATTTTGTTTTGTACTGCTGTATAAACTTGATGTTTCTGCGCGATTATTATATGTTGTTGTACTTCAACTTGTGTATTTTGAAAGAGACATTTATGGTAATCTTCAAAAGTAATATCTTTCAACGTAGATTTTTGTACACCTTTAGCTTTTTTAAATGATATGTAATTTTCTCCTCTACAACTAATAACATCACTACTTTTTTCATCAGACAAAATCTTGAATGTATACATTTTTGACCTCAATCCAATGAAATGAGTCATAATTTTACCAGCATTTTCATCTTTCATGAGCACTACCACCCTTTTGTTCATTTGAGGAATACCATACACGTTATTTGGTTGATAGTCAGATGTATCGAATTTGTGTATATCCGTTTTGATGTGAGCAGAAATGTCATCAACAAAAAAGTGATAAATTAAGCTGTCAGTGTCCGTATATAAAAGTTTAGCTTGATTTTGGAATTTTGGTTTTATATAATTATAATGAACATCATATAAAATAGTCTTAGATATATCTAATATTGACATATCATCATATATTGGTTTGCAGAAGTTAACCTTTAAGCGTTTCATTTCGATGATAACGACATCTTCAGCTAAAATCATAAAGCTGTGGAAGTTTGGTTGAGAAATATAATAATTTGCACCGTAACGACCTGACCATTTTGTTACTATTCGAACATCTCTGTATTTTCTAACATTTTCCATTGTCTTACCAAACACTGCGTTTATGAAAATTTTGAATAAGTTTTTATCAAATTCATTCATACTACGCTTACGTAATTCGATATTGAGAGAGACATATTTTTCTAGCCATGCTGATTGTTTGAACTTTAAGCAACGATGAATTTTGGTGAGCCTTACCCCCAGTTTAACTGCTTGTTTGAGTCTTTTATAATGCACTACATATTTTTTTTATTATATAAGGTGGCCATTAACTTCGAAATGTTCTGTTCTGATGTAGATGGCACCATGCGTTCAGGAAGCAAAGGTAAAGCTTTATGAGTATCAAATAGTTCGTTTGGGTATTCTAAATCGTCTTCCAGTATATACCCATAATCACTATCATCAGGACAATTGATTATATTTTCATGATATATATTGATCTCAGATACCCATTCAAAATTCGCATACGGTAAGGGTGCGCACATCCCCCGACCGTACAAGGTATTTATATCGAAATACATTAGATAAGACGTAGGTAAATCAGGGTTGAAATTTTCACCCATATACTTGTTGTTTGCTTCACCGTATCTATTACTACATTGAGATAATCCACCACGAATACCCTTCTCAATGAACAGTGCCATATTAATATCTGTTAATAATTCCAATTTCACATCGGTTATTTTTAACATTGCATCAAATGCTAGACCAGGAAGTGTGTAATAATGAAGACTATCTAAACCGTAAGTTTTCATGCACATTGATCGGAAATTTTCGAAAATATCAGCCAGAAGAAGAACGTCAGTTTTAAGATAGAGTTCTGCATATTCAGCCAAACTTTTTATATTGAACGTATCCCAAACGTTACAAGCATGCCCATACTCTTCGATAGATATACCAACATTAGAAATACTACTATAAAATGCCTCTATTGGTGGTAAATGGGCATCTTTTAATTTTTCCCAATTGTCTAGATACTCATAAGGAAAAACACCTTTTCTGGTGACCAACTTAAATTTTGTATTGTCTGTCTGAAATTTTTTGCTTATAGTTTTTTGCCCATTATCTAGATACGATGATAGCTTTTCCAATTTGTCAGCCATGAATCTAAAAAAATCAATAAATCTGTAATCTATTTTGGTGTTATCGATGTGTTTTGTGAATGATATAAATTTTTCCTCATTGAGAGGTAATAAGCTGATTTTTCCTTTCACCCTCGTACAAAGCCCTTTGACTAGAAAGAAACTATCATAATTAGACAGATTATGAAAAACTACAGGTACAGTTAATTTACCATTATCTTTAACTTGTAAATTACACGTTTGACGAGCAGCACCTCTATATTTTCCAGTTAAATGACAATGATCTTTGACTTTTATTTCATGGCTTGTAAAAGACTTTGAGCAAAGGTGACACGTTGAAGCATTAGCAAAATCTTTTTCATCATCATCTGACATTTCTATAGATTTAAAAGTTTTTTTTCGTATTGAATTTAAATCCTTAGCAATAGTTTCCAATTGTTTTATAAACCACACCTGACAGTCACTACCGGTGCAGCTTTCGAATTTCGACAGTGAGTCATCATATGAACATTTCAGGTAGTATGCAATACTAAATCTTCATATTTCTGATACTTTTGCATTTTACCTTCAGATTGATCTTTATCATTATATGATGTGAGAATGCTCTCCAAATCGGCATATATAACGAATGGCACTGGAATTTTACACTGAAAGTTTTTAAATTTCAATATGCTATTTTCTTTAATTGGCAGGATAACTTTGGTTTCGCTCAAATCCCTACAATCTTCCAGATGCCGTTGTAAATAAATATCACTACTAAAATGATTCAGACAGCGTTGACAAATCCATGTTTTGTTTCTAACATTTCCTAATTGTTTAAAAAGCAAGCGAGATAAATTTCTAATACAAGCATAATGAAAAATTGATCCTTTTAGATTTAAACCACTACGATCACCACTACTATGATTACGATTGCCATTACTAATAACTTCATCTAAAGTGTCTCTCTCAATATTGGTATGAGTTGAAAGCATTAGTAAATTGACTTTACAAGAAAATTCTGTTTTGCTGATCAATAATGGTAATATTTCCTTGTTTTGTACAGTAAAAATATTCACAGCTATTTTGTTCATTAATTCAAATTTCGATACATCTTTCAAACTCATAGGAAATTCTATACCATCATACCGTAATAGTCTACTGAAATGGGGATACACATGACATGCAGAACAGTTTACCTTACTATTTGTTGAAAGCCTTTTTTGAGCTTTTCTTATGTCACTGATGTTGTAGGTACCAATGGATCGCATTTTTTGTATTAAATCTTCAGGGTTATTATAGTATAAACTGCATACGACTGACCATAAAAAGCAATAGGAATAATTATTTTTGATGTTAATAACACTTTTAGATTTCTTTATGAATCCAGGAACCTCAATATATGCTGATATGCCTATATTAATGGGAGTATATTGATTTATGTTAACTTTAAGATGGAGTATGCGTAACAATGCCCATCCAGAGTCTTTTTCTTGAAAATCATCAAATTTTTTTAATATTTTTTCAATAATATTTATTTTATACCAATTCTTTAGGTCAGTGTTATAATGTATAATTTGATTGTTAGTAGTTAAATGTTTTAGCGAGGTTTCAGCAGTCTGCGGTTTTATAAATTCTCCAAAAAATGCAGCATTCAGTTTTATCTGAGATTTTTTGAGTTGCTTTCTAACTTGAATGGAAAAACTTTTGAATGCATTTTTAAGAAATAATATTGGATCTTTATATTGCAAATTTACAATAACTCCGGATCTAATTCAATTTTTGAAACATGTCTGAGTGTTTTGCCAAACAAGGTAGCGCTTATTTTTCGTTCTATCAAGCTTTGTTTGTAAATTTTCTAAATAACTTTTCAAAATACTGACATTCGATTCTATCTTAGAAAAATTTTTTATACACCCAAGTTTATATTTTATACATTTATTAAGCAAAATAATATTTTTACGAATAAAGGTAATACATTTCAAAATATCACCCCTTGACTTAACAATTCTACTAACCACCTGTACCTTTTGAACAGCTTGTGATGAGATTTCATCAACATTTGGATATTCGCGTTGACTCATCTTGGTGGTTGATTCACGGATCTACTTACTGCACTGCTGAACGAGAACAAACTAATAACCGTAAGTGTGAGTAGTCAGTCTTTTATACTATAATTAGTTATCACCACTCAGACTGATAGTAGAACTTCGATATGCTAAGTGGTATTTTTATGTTAATTAGACAGTAAAAAATGTAAAAAAACTTTATCATTTACCCATAGATAATGACGAGCAATTATGCTAAAAATTATCGATACGAAATACGACACGAGGCATTCTTGCATTGTGTTAAATAGCGCTTAATTATACTAAAACTACTGATAAAACAAACACGAGGCAGCATTTTACCTTGAATGTATTTTTTCATGCGCGTGCATTCAACGATTCTTGTTATTGACGTAATCATAAATTATACCGAATTATCAGCGAAAAAAAACCGATACGAGGAATCACTTAACATATATGTAATTATTCAGCGCAATAACAAATTTCCTGTCACATTATTAGACTAATTACAGCTCGTATAAAGAAAATACCTGTTCAGGAACTTCATTTCAGTTTTATGTGAGCCTTCTGACGAACAGCACCGTGTTCAAACAACAATGACCATCCACAATTGTGGTTTTTACTGAAGATAAGAAAAACTTGCCCATAAAATATGCAGCGGTTGTAATGAAGCAGTTATTTCAGTGAGTACATAAACTTTTTAATTTTTTTGTGTCAGCTATATCACTTTTTTCCTTTGTTTTTAGATATAGAGTACGTGAAATGATAGCTCGTGGTGATAAAATTTATATATCTCTAACATATTCACCAAGGGCTAAAACTCTGAAAAGAAAATTTGGTAATTTGCCTGTAAAGTACATGCGAGCAAAAATTGATAAAGAAGAAGAGTTTAAAATCTTGGAGAGTGTAGTTAAGCGATATAAATTTAATCTGCTTAGTGAAGAACTAGAAGATATGGAAACAGAATCGAATCGTCTGCAGCGATTCCCGAGTCTTCTGGTATTAAAAGGAAAAAACGATACCTGGAGCTACCACCCTCTGGTGAAAATGTTAAAAATATTTATAGCAGTAGTAGTGACGATGATGATGATGATGACGACAACGAAGAACACGAAGATGATGATATGTGTAGTTATGACAGTCAAGAAATATGTCGATTGTTAAACGTTGTAAATAAATCGTCACCAACAGTCGCAGTAACAGCACCAACTACCGATTTAGCAGCAACGTCCACCGCAGCACCAGCTGCTCCAGGAGGAAAACGAGGGGGAGGAAGTGGTGAAGGAGGAGGACAAAAAAAGAAAAGAAAAAATTCACCAACAAAGATAATTCCTCGTAATCCAACTCAAAAACCAGTAACATCCAATTTGCTATCATCCTTACCAGAAGTAGGGCTGGAAATCTTACCACCACCACCACCACCACCACCAACATCACCAGCACCAACACAGCCAACCACCGAGCAATAAGATGAAAAGGAGGGAAAAGGAATGGTGCGATTTTTTATTTTTTTTTTATTTCATATTATAATAATACATTATAATTCTTACTCTAACTTAAATCTTTGAGCATACATTTTTTTCTATGATTAACATCCAAAGTAGGTTCAATAATTTGTGACAATTGTTCAATTTTACGTTTAAGGTGCATCTTATCAACAACAAAATTTTCCCAATGTTTACTTCTTGAGCATTTATACGCATACTTCTCCAAACAATCATATAATGAACTACATTTTCATTTTCATTGAAACGTACCTTTTTCATTTTAAGAAATTGTAACTGTACTACTTAATGGATTATATTTCACGAGAATAGATCGTGTAATATAAGACAATATGCAGTAGGTTTGCTGTTATATTCTCGGTCGTTTCAAATTCCAATCTGATATCAACAGAACCAGACTTTAAACTTTCATTTTGTCTGCTGCAATCAATAACATAAAGCGGTGTTTTTTCTATGAAACCTGTAAGGTCTTGACACGGTTTACTGCTATTTTTATAATAATACGATTGTTGGAAATGTGCATACATTTCATACAAAATAGTTGTATAATTTTTAGCTATGTTGAAAGATAAACTGTCATAGCGATATATTTCAGAATTTAAAAATAATTTGATATTACTTAAATTACAATGATCGAATTCACTCATATTTTTTTGAGAATTATTTTTTGGATTAGTCTGAAATGCAACAATAACAAATCGAGGTTTTTCCAGTTGATTCGTTGCCTTAACGTTCAACGTATATTTGTATGTTTGTTGTAGTAGTGGATACTCGTGTAGCTCCCAGCTTCTAAAGACCACTTCCAGATCTCTTCCCTTCTCTATGTACCTTAACAAATGCAACTTTTCAGAATCAACAACTATTCCTGCAATTTCATATCGAATTTCTTCGAATAGATAGGCTACAAAACTGTTGATCGTGTTCAAAGTTGGTGAGAATTTTTCATCCTTTTGACCAACCAGTTTTCCTTCAATATACAGTGTACTATTACACGGTAATGTGTATATGTCTTGCGTTTGTATGGGAACTCTTATTTCATCAGAATTATTGAATGTTGTATTTGCGTACGGTGGATGGCTATGCATCTCACAATTGGTAATGGAATTATCTGTTAGCACATGCTCACCAACATTAAGAATATTAAAACTCATTTTCCTTCTATCTATATCACACAGTTACACCTAAAGCGGATCAGCACCTTTCGGATGTTATAATAAATTGGTAATTTTATACGTAAAAATCTACTGTTCTTTTTTGTTTGTTTGTTTTTTCGTTGATGGTGATTCACTTTTCTTATGATCTTAAAACGCGATTGCCTCTACTGTCACTTTCATCTGCATGCGTATCGTTTTTTATATGAGCACTGTGACTGGAGCCTGATGGCAGCACTCTAATATTATATACAAATACCATATTTTATAGTTCCTTCAAGTGTACTCCTATCGTGATGACTTCTTCTTTGAAATTAACCGGATTTCCATCTTGATCTACTACTTTAAGTAAAATTTCATCGATGTAATTAGTATTCACAGGAAGATAAATTACATTCCACACTTTCCCTATAATACGGTATCCACTAGGCACGTCAGGATAGAATATATATAACATATGATCAGCACGATCATTTCTGAATTTCTTACTAAGTTACATTCAACGCATACTGCGTTAACCTTAGTAATGTTCATAGGATGGTCTGAGACATGTAATTTGTTTGGTACAAGCTGTTTCTTCCTAAATCCAAACATTGCACCTATAGTGTCATTTTTCGTAAAATCTATAATTCTATTACTTTTTATTTCAAAATGTAATGTGTTAAAATTCATTCTCATGTAAAGATAATCATCATCTTTTTTATCATCTGTTTTTACAATCACATTTTGTTTTAACTGTTTTTGTTGTTTTTTTTTTGCTCCTGTTCAATTTTCTGCAAATTGATCTGATGTTCTATATGATTAATGATGTCTTGTATCTCATAACTGCCTTCAGGAAATTCTTAATTACCAATATGAAACTTATTATTAGTCTTATCTACATTGGGTATTGTATTACATGTTACAAAATCAATCAGACCTACTGCATACGTTTTGCTGTTATCTAAAACAATTGGGGGGTAAATTTTAGCTGACAACACAGACTCTCTGCCTGATAAGGTAAATGTATACATATTTCAGATATAACTTGATAGATGGTCGTAAAACAAATGAATAAACGCATTCACATCACACAATATTTATTCACCAATGAGAAAACGTAAACACAGTTGACCACAGTTCACAGTATTAAACTTTTGGAAAACATTATAATTGAATAGTATTCTACAAGGTCCTCCAGAATTAAAATATAAAATTGCTTCAAGTGGAGGCTCTAAATTTCCATATGTATCAAAATATGTCACTAAATGACCGTTTTTCTTGTACGCTGTCCAATGTGTACCTAATCCTGAAGATGTATCTAAGTTAATAAAACCTCGTTCGTTGGTTCTTATTGTTTTTGGTAGCTTATCACGCATGAAAACCCCTCTGAAATACGGTATTCTTAAACGTTTAGCATACCTCTGCAGTTCAATACTTGTCAGTGGATGATCATTGGGAATTTTCATTGATAATCTTCTTTTTCTTCTTGTTGACATTTTATAACTAACGGATTTGTTACTTAGGATATGGATTTAAGTAAAATCCCATTCCTGTTTTATAAGGTTTAAGAAATATCCCTTTTCCAAGCGCAACAGCTTCCATCATTTTATTGTGACGTTGAGATTCTTGCTGTTGCTGTTTAGCAGCTCTAGCATCGTTGACAGCCTTTGCAGTTCCAGCAGCGCCCCCAGAAAGTACACCCAGTGCAGACAATCCAGCAAAAACTGGAATAAGCGGTAATATGCCTCCTTTTTTCGGAATATTCACTATACGATTTGCAGGCTTTTTTACACCGTTACTGTTTTTCTTTAACTGTTGTGCTTTCCTTAAGGCTCCCAGAATTACATCGTTAAATGTAGTCGGTTTTTGAGATAACATATGTTTTTTTATGCGACTCGTTGCCATAGAAAAGGGAATCTTCTTCGTTCCTTTTGTATCTCCACCAACGAGTTTCTTTCTTCTTACACATTTCTTTTTTTTCTAAGTAGTTACTTGTCGTTTCTTTTGTCGTTGTTGTCTTCTTTTAGGTTCTGCGTACCATTTTCTAACTGATGATAATCACCTAAAATGCTATGTATTTATAATCTTCACATCACTCCTATAGTATCCCACTATCATCACCATTATCATGATAATCATCTGAAACCAACTCTAGCTTCCTTTTTCTACTATTAGATCGTTTTGTCATTTTTTGCTTTTTGCTATCGGTTTTGCAAGGGAGTGGTATAGGATCATTTGGAGAGTATTTTCGCTTTTTCTTCACATTATCATCATGATTAGAATCCATTAAGTTTACGTCTTCTATTATATGTTTCTTTATATGTTTTTTTAGGAAGTATTGGGTCGTTCATATCTAATTTCCGTTTTTTTACAGTTTTTTTCTGAGCTACATTCTTATTATTTTTTATTGTAGTGGGAGTGGTACTGGTGGTAGTAGTAGTAGACACCGGTTTCCATGGCTTTGATATTATTATTTCTTCTTCTGTATCTGAATCTGTTCTAGTTTTGGATCTAGTCTCTTCACGTTTTCTATTGATTTCTGCTTTTACATTCTCAACCTTAGAGTTCAGCTTCTGTTCAGGTTTCATCATTTCACTATTTGGTTTTCTTTTATCAGACTGCAGCTGCTGCTGCTTCTTATTCTCCTTGACATCCACATTTTTAATCGTCCGTAAGACGATTTGTAGAGAATCTTGAACAAGTTTTTGAGATTCTTCTAAATGTTTCCTTAATTTTTCTAAATCTTTTAAACACTTGTTCATTCGATTTGTATTTTCATTTAGTCCCATTCCAAGTTTGACTTTCGCTTTTATAGCCCCCGACACAGCTAAAGCTATCTGATGCTTTTTTTGCTAACACCTGCTGAATGTGTTTTATTCAAATCCTTTTCTGTGGCATAAAAGATATCATGTTCCTTGCACGCTTCATCTAATCCATTCACACCAGGATCAGTTCTAGCTAATCGCTCATCAAGGTGTGTCCCCGGTCCACAGTAATTCATTCCTGGTATATGCATCTCGAAAGGTAAATTATTTATAGCTGAATTTAATAAACCATCACCTGTTGCATAATACTTCATTATATGCACGTATTCATATGTGTATTCACATACAATACATCAAGAACACACACACACACCTAAACTAATCAGATTTCCATAGCATTGCTATTTTTATACAAAGAATATTCATTCAAATTTAGATGATAATAGTGCTGGTAGTAAAAAAGAATGTCCACCACCCACACAAGCAGCACTGATGTCACAAAATTTATATAAGCAAACAATATCTCATAAATTGTCATTCATTTATATCCAGCTCTACGAGACAAACACACACACACATAATGAACAAAGCAAGTCTAACAATTATTGCAGCATTATTTTTAACACTCGTTAATTGTTATCACAACGATGTTAGATATCCATATGTCATCGTAAAAGATCAAATATTCTATATCGAAGATGGAACTTTTTATTTATTCGAAATAGACAGATATGGTGGAACTGACTTAAAGCAATATCCTGCATTCCATTTTTCAGGTCAAGAATATGAAGCAGGTACACCGATTACAAACTACAACAACCAAACAATAGGATTCGTCATTGGACAATACAAAAATTATTATCCCATAACGATGAAGAAAGATACTCTAATGCACTGCGGGCACTACTCCATACATCAAATGGCCAAACAAGGATCCATTAATTTCAGAAGAAAAACCTACTCTGTTGACAGTCTAAGGGCAACATTCTCAAATTTAGACATTTATTCGCCCTGTTTTGTATACATATAAGTAAACTCTAAGTGTATACCGTTTCTATTCTCTTACTCCTGTTTTATAATATTTACATTTAATAAACTATCAGTAAATTACCTGTTTTTATTACTTCTAATTTACTTTTTTTATCATAACTATTTTTTGCACAAAACAGCTAACCTTCTCGTATGTTATGCTTTCCTAATACCACAGCAACAAATACTTGTTGCCGATTCGTTGAATTTATCGACAACGATACAGCCAAATTCGAATACATTAAGCTAATGGGTACAGGTATTGGGTTTCGCTTTTCCGAAACTATTACAGTCTTTCGAGTAGAGTAACGGCGAGGCGAGGCCAGGCTAGGCTTGTCTCGTCTCGTCAGACAGATCTCTTCAGCGTCTCACTTACGTCACTTCTTTTGCATTCTTCGGAGTGACCTTGAACTTTGCTCTTCAGCGTGACGTCACCTGCACCCTTCGGCGGGTGACCTTGAACGCATGGTACGCGGCGGCGGCGGCAAGGTCTGGTCTGATCACCCTCTAGTCATTGTCGTCGTCGACCAAGACTCCTCAAGATTCACTTCTTCAGATGTAGATGGTAGGGGGGTTACCAACAGTGCAGTACCCCGCTTGATATACTACTGCCAACCCTTCCCACAAATTGAGGGGTTTATGCCTGCTGTCCAGGACCAAGTGATTGCGACACGGAACTAGATGAAATACATAATTAAAAATCCATCCGTAATCGAGGATAGCTGCAGAAAGTGCCACCAACAGAAAGAAACAATAGACCGTATAACAAGAGCATGCAAAACTCTCGCAGGAATCGAGTACACTGCTAGGTATAACTCTGCAGCCAAAGTCATACACCAAGCACTAGCCACAACAAACAATATAATAGAAAACACAGATCCGTATTACAATTACACACTGGCATCAGTACTCGAAAATGATCAATACAAACTATACTGGGACGTTGAGAATCATAGACAAGACAAGACTATTCCAGCAAATAGGCCAGATATAGTTTTTCAGTGAAAGGCAGACAAAGCTACCTATTTGATAGATATTGCTATTCCTAACGATAAGAATGTCCAGAACACCTACGCTGGCAAGATATCTAAATACACTGACCTTGCGATAGAAATAAAACGACTCTGGAAGCAAAACAATGTTACTATTTTCCCCTAATTATGTCGGTATCAGGCCTTACACCAAACAATTTTACACCGCACCTACAACAGTTAAGCTTGGACTAAAGGTTACACAAAATAGTTTAAGTCTGTGATCCTGGAGACCTATAGTGTACGATCCTTTATAAATTCAGGTCCGTAATAGCACAGGTGTTGACTGGACACAGCCCGTCAGCATTTGTTGCTACCCCAGTCATGCGAGGTAAAATTGGAGAATCAGGATATTAATAATGTTAGAAAAGCCATTAGGTGCTCGAACATTGATGTTCGTTTAGGGGCTTAGCAAGTGACTTTTCGATAACTAAGCTACATAGGTTGAAGGCTAAGCGGGGGCTTTATTGTGATTTCAGGGCTATGATGTCCGCAGGGTTCGTGGTGAAAAGGTCACTTCAACCAAGACTAGCATACCCAGGCAGCTGGGTGCTCGGTAGACCTTACATACTATACCAAGCACCAAGCTCCTTCTCCCAGAAGAGCCTGACTTCGCTCAGATAGGGATTTGGCAAATCCGGGGACAGGTGCCACAGAAGGCTGAGCGCCGGTCCTTCTGTCACAACGTTATTGCGCCCCACACTTCAACGACTTGGGCAAGGCGTGATTGGGGAACAATCCGCAATCGGGGGGAGGGGGCACTTTTCTTAACCGGCCGGCCCGTGAGGAGAAAGCCCCAATAAAGCCCGACACTAAAGCCGCAAATTCTCCGGAGTACCTTGGGCCAACTTATATAAGTATATATATAAGTCCCTTTTCCCAGGAATGGGCGTCACCCGGGAGAGCGACTTTTAGATAGTCCCTACTCGTGGGAACGCGATGGATAAAGCTAATTTTGCAAAGAACCAACGACGGCCTTCAAATTCAAACCCCAGAACAACCAATAGCACACAACCCAGCTGCGGATGTTTTGCCGGCACAGCCGACAACCACCAAAGCTGATAAACTAAGACAGCGCTTACAGTGAACCAATGAAATGAACAAATCTGTAATGCACTCCTATTATACCGGCACAAAAATAGAAACCATTTCCTCAGGCTATAGACATGATATTTCACAGGTTGTTCACAGCACAATACCCACACCTCTCAACACATGTATCAGAACAAAGACTTATTGCTCAAAAACGAGTCATCACAAAAAACAACCGCCTTACACCCCTAAAAGGGCTGATACACGTACGGACAAGTACGCGTACTTATGGCTTGACGACCTTCTTCGCCTGTGTGTCACCGTAAGTACGCGTACTTTAAAACCGTCGTGCAAACCGCCGGCGATCCAACTGGTTTGAAATCTTGTTCGCAGCTTGTCTCGGCTCGTACTGCGAGGAGCGAGCCTCCACTTAATTTCGGCAGGCCATCAATGCGCAACGCTTGTTGTGTTTAGCGTTTGTTGAAAGTTTTGTTTATTTAGGAAAATCATCAAAATGAGTGATTTCAGCTTTACGTGTCACCGCGTCGAGCCGAGTAAGTTCGCGAACTTAAAAACTGCGTACTTAAAGTTCGTACGTGTGTCACCCCTTCAAAACCACAAGCCATAAACAGTCTCAACCGAATGATTCGCTAGCATCTGAAGCAATCACGGAAGCACAACATAGTCGTATTCCAAATAAACTGTCCCCAAACACAGATACAACTAACAAAACCAGCAAAAAAGATCCTGTATCCAACGAAATAATATGGTTGAATCAATAACGGAAACACAAAACATTCCGATGTCCCAAAATAACCAAACTCCAAATACAACCACAACTAACAAGACCAGCATACACTGTGAAATTGGGCATACACCAGATACACGAAACACAACATTCACTAACTCACCCTCTACAACCACACAAAGCCGAAACATTAATCGACTGCCTTCGATCACACAATCTGCGGAACAAGTGATGAACGCACAATTCAACAAATGGTGTGGCACCATCCCTGCACTACGAGATTTTCTGCCCAGACTAATTTTTAACAACAACACCCAACAAATCTTACACTCAATAAATGCCAACGTAATACCACAATTTATAACAAACGACAGTAACCTAGACGACATCCACAGATATGCTGCCGCAAATGTAACATTTGATTACCTTTCTAACGATATAGCATTCTCGAAATCAATCTTTTTTGATTTCCATTTTATTTCAAATTTTCAGTAAAATCGGTGTTCTTCAATTTTCCTGCGTGCAAGCAACCTAGGAGGCCATGAAAAATAAACAAAGGTCCATTAATATGGAAGAAACCAACTAACTTAGTAGAAAGATGCAAACTAACTAGAGTAACGAAGCAAGATTATGAAAATTCCTTGCAACATATTAGCTCTAACCAGAAACACTAGCGATAACAAGAACGCTCATTTTTCACAGCCTACTAGCTATTAGCCAACTTCCAAAGTCAGTAAAAAAATATTTAATCAAAGGAATACTAGTAGTGATTGTTGCTGGCAGTAGAATATCTACGTCTCCTGTATGAATTTTCACATTTAATGCCATAAAAAAGTGGCCATTGCCGTAAGTCAAAAGTAACGATACCTCCGACTGGAACCCTTCAAATTCTTCAGTGGGTACTTTTACTTATTAGCAAAATCGCGGAAAATGAAACTTGAATTACAGTCTGTTTGAACTGTAAAACATAATTTAGTTTGTAAAAACTACATGAAATAAACACAATTACAACATAGCGTATTTAAAAAATTCTAGCAATCATTTGAATAGATATTCAGAATGCTTCAGTTAGACATATCTCCACTTTTGACTTAACCAAATGGAAATTTTTTTTATCCCACTAAATGTGAAATTTCATTCTAAATATGTTAAACTCTAAACAAAAATCGCTGGTAGTTTTCATTTTGTTTCAAAATTTTTAATCATTTTGGAAAGTTGTCAAGCTCTACTGGACCTCAATAGCTAGTAGGATGTGAAAACAAACACTTCTGTCATACCTCATCTTCTCATTGACATTAGATATCTTGCCGCTGTTGTTTCCGGTTAGAGCTGATGTGTTGTAAGAAATTTTCATGTTCTTGCCTCACTACTCTAGTTCTTTTGCATCTTCTACTGAGTTAGTTGTTTCCTTCCATATTAACGGGCTTTTGTTTATTTTTCATGGCCTGCTAGGCTGCTTGTACACAGGAAAATTGGAAAACACCAATTTGACTGAAAATTTGAAATAAAATGAAAACCAAAAAAGATTGATATCGAGAATGCTATATCGTTAAAAAGGTAATCAAATTCTACATTTGATTCTTTAAACCAAATAGGCATTCCGATTTGAAAAAATCAAGTTATTTGTGATTGAAGTTTCCTTAATTAATCTAATGATTTCTCCAACTACAAAAAGAGTTCAAAGTTTATCCGTCTAGTTTAAGATGACGCGTTTCATCCTTGATCGTACCGCAAAGTCACGGCCTTCTAGCTTTTATAGTCCCTGCGATAATCAATTTTTTTGTGATACCTACTTATACCAAAAATGGTGATTTGCGCCTAAACGGTCCATTTAAAGTTCCATGTATGATTCCTAAACTTACACTAGAATTGACCAAGGAATCCAAACGTGCAATAATATACAGGGTTACTGGTAACTCGACCACTTTCCTGCAAATTTAGAAAAAACCCTGCTGTCGATTTTAGTAATTTCCAATTTAGTTTTTTACTGACACATAAGCAAATCTAATTTAGTATTTAAATGTGTAAAAATAATAAACAGTTTCAAACTACATACAATTATTTAGAAAATAAACAACAATATTTTTACATTCACCGCGAAAGAAAATTGTCTAGCTCAAAAAAAGATACACAACCAGTCAAACAAATTATTTTAAAAACTTCCTTATCTGATAGCCTATTCCAAGGAGAAGAATGACAGTATAACCACAAGTAACTATTTAACAAAATTTATCAACATAATACAGAATCATCAACAACATGATATTCCAGCATGATGGTTGTCCAGCACATTACCGTATCACAATTCGGCAGTTGTTGGACAACACATACCCTAACAAATGGAACCCATCCCATGGCCTGATTTTTACGTCTGGGGTCACATGAAGGCATTGGTTTACGAGACTCCGGTTAATACTGCTGACGAACTAAGGCAAAAAATTATCAATGCGGCGGAGGAGATGAAACGAACTTTTTCAACACGAGTTACAAAAACCGAAGTGAGGAAGCGGATCCGTACTTGTATCCGAAATCAAGGGCAACACATTGAGCAAGATCTCCAGAAACTTTGAGTGGATTTAATTGAAAGGTTATTAGGTAGGAAAGATTTTTTAGCGATTTGTTCAACCGTTTGTATAACTTCTTTTGAGCTATATAATTTTCTTTCACGGTGAATGTAAAAATTTTGTTGATTATTTTTTAAATATTTGTATTTAGTTTGGAACTGTTTAGTATTTTGAAACATTTTAATACTAAGTTAGCTTTGTGTATGTGTTAGTTAAATACTAAAATAAAAATTATTAGAATCAACAACAGGTTTTTTTTCTTAGTTTAGGATCTAGTGTGGAAATTTGGACATTTGGTTGAAAAACATTAAATGTTAATTATCTCGAAAACTATCGGTTTTCGAAATTACATATGGGGGGTTAAATCTATCACATTTGAGTCCCTCTACCACCTCTTGCAAGAAAGTGGTCGAGTTACCAGTAACCCTGTATAGAGGGTTCCATTCTAAAAAATGTAAGTTTGATATGAATCACCCTGTACAAACGTCAAAATTCAAGTGAAATTATTTTTATTATAGCCCTCAAGGTTCCCTGCCTTGATCAAGTGACAGGTTTCTAAAATATATTTTGGTAAGCCCAGAATCTTCCGTCCACGAACTACTGGCCCACCCTGTATAGCTGTCTCAAGCGTCCGTAAGCTTTCTGTTTACAATGCAATATATGCGTTTTATACCTAAGTGTGGTATTAGACCCAACTGATGTCGAGTTTTTCGTCAGCAATGGAGAAACTTTACGGAACGATGAATGAAAAATTAAGGCTGTACTTAAACTGCCGTTCAACGGCAGCCTACTAAAATGCCGTTAACAGATGTGACGTCATTGGGGTGATGTATTTGACGGCTTTGTAATCGCTGTACTTAAACTGCCGTCAAACGGTAGCCCACTAAAATGCCGTTTACAGCTGTGGCATAATTGAGGTGACGTATTTGACGGCTTTATATTCGCCCTGCTAAAACTGCCATCAAACGGTAGCTCACTAAAATGCTGCTAATGATTTCTTGTAAAAATCGCTATATTTCATTATCAGTTATATTGTTTTTGACTTATTTGCATTATAGTTCTGACAATTTTGCTGAATTATGGGTATCCGGATATTATTGGCATTGACTGGAGTAAGTTTTCCTATTAGTTTTGAGCCGCTCAATGGACAGAGCTGTTGTTCGAGCAAGGACCTAATGTATTCAAAATTCTTAAAACGCTATGGGCCAATGATACTGATGCTGTAAATGTAAACAATAGTGGCGAGAATCAGATCAGACTGAGTTTTTCATTGTAAGCAATGATGAAGTGTTTTTATAACTGAGCAGACCGCGTAGGCAGTGCCTAAATACCAGAGTAGGGCGTCTGCTGTGAAAAGGTTATGTTAGGGGAAGTTTGTTACCCAGTGATTTGAATGGAGTGGGTCAATACCCGCAGGCCCAATAATTACATCTCTTGGCAGTCCGTCCCAAGCCTTGGACATCCCGGGAATAAATGTGCGGTTCTACCGCTCGGTTTTTAATGTATGAAGAACGACCGCCTTAGCCTATGTATTAGATAATGCAAATCTATCATCTATCTATCATAAGTTATCTGGAGAATCATCTGCGCCTGGTGACAAAGCGACTGTGGTATAAGACAACAGAAATCCCTCATCTCTAAGGCCATGTGACATTGTTGAGGAGGATATAATACCTGATTCAATTAAAGTTGCTGAAGCTTGAATATCAATGAATTAATTGCAAATGTCGTCAACAGTCATCTTATTGAAAAGTTGGAGTCAGGGATATCGCATTGCCGATAATGTTCCAATAAAAAAATGAGGTAAACCAAAAGGACAAGACAAAAAGGTTATCATAGAAAAAATGAAGTCAAGTTGATTGACCTAGTACTTCCCACACATTACGGTGATACCAGTTTATTATTTTCCCATAGCGTGAAGCCTCAGTCTGAGATCCTCTTGCAACAAAATCATCGTCAGTACCCACCCCCCCCCCCCCCAAATTGTCATATGGCGTTAGCTCAAGGAACAGCCTATTATCAATAATACAAACTTTTCAGTTTTACAACCCCCACCCAAAAAAGGTACAAAACGATCAAGAACCCCTAAAACATAAATACGAAGTTTGAAATGTTTTCATATTTTTAGTTCTTTGATTATTGCTACGCTGCCTCTGACACGATTTCTAACAAGCATACGCGTTTTCCATCCTCACCACAGCACCACAGTAATAATAATAATGTGTCACCGCGAGGGTTTGCTAGATCCCCTCAGTGGCGCCTCCCCAAGGTGGCGGATAGGGGAATGCCTCCCAGATATGGGTGGTACCGGGGAAATCAAATACCCGGGGCGGACCAAAACTAGCACGGTGGAATAGCGTCTGCATCCAGAGGATCGGCTATTCCTCAACAATTAGGACACGACTGATCTCCATGTGAGGAGCGGTACTCCGACAGCGTCTGACTCCATGTTAGGGGCGGCTGATAATACACCCGCAGGAAGCCACCCAACATCAGTAGGCTATCCGGTGCGTGGCGACACCGCAGGGTATACCGAAGCCCAAGGATGTAATCCAGCCGGCAACCTTCGCAGGTGCATCCTCAGGAGGCAATTTGGACGGCTGCCTCCGGAAATGTCGTCTGGGGGCCCTAAGGCCAACCACCTGACGGGCCCTATCTTCGGGTTCGACCACCCCGGAAGAAAAGCACCCACACCGAGCCGGTTTCGGAAGCCGGCGTTGGGCAAGGTGGCGGTGCTTCGAATTGCCCTGTTGACGACCCCCGCAATGACATGGACCGTTTTAGGTGGACGACGGAGCTCAAGGATGACCTACTGAGCTGCTACGAGAGCAGTAGCCCGCGCCGTAGGGGATACATGTCCCGCATGTATGAGAGGTGGTGTGAAATGCACCCAGAGCATAGCACGCTTACCTCTCAGAATTTGCGAGATTATGTATCGTACCTCCGGAGGCAGGGATATGTTCGTGCTCCAGCTCAGCCTGCCCCTTCGGCGGACGGAAGGCCTGTTAACCAGGCTGAAAGTTCGCCGGTAAGGCCCGCTGAGAGGGAAATCGACCAAGTCGTCTCACCTGGGGATTTCAGAGACCGAAGGGCCTTGCATAACAACGGAAGGTCCTTGAAGCTGGCAGATTTAAAGAGGGAGGATGAGGTTGTTGGTGAACGTCTATCGGAGGCCTCTGACATTTGGAGCATCAATTGCGAAATTTACGCTGCGGCTCTGAGGCTAGCTAGACAGGGGAGAGTGAGAGACTCTCCTGTTGAGAGAGCACAGAGACGGGTGCGCCAAATGGAAGCGAAAATCCAGTTGGCTCGCCAGGAAGCATCCCGTATCCAGTGTGTGATGGAATATAGAGCGGCTGGGAAGCCATTTACGCGCCGAGTGCGCCAGATAGCCTACGGGTTGAGGCGCGACCATCACACACTCAGTCAAGCGGTACTGGTTGTTGTCAAGCAACACTGTCTTGACAGGATACGGATGCTAATCGCTGCTAAGCGATCGTTGGTGGCGCGGGCGAGAGGTCTGGAACAGAACAGAATGTTCTACGAAAGACCTTCTCGCCTTTTCCAACAGCCGCCTCCAGCCATAGAGCAGCCGCCAACTGCTGATCGCGTGGAGGCCTTTTGGAGGGACATTTACGAACAGCCCAAACCTCTCTCAGCAGACACTCCGGCCTTGGCGCAGTTCGAGTCCGTTTGTAGGAGGACTCCTAACTTGAATGAACTGCGTCACCCGATAAACACGGAAGAAATTCTTGACGCCTTACGAGGCGCAAAGAATTTCGCAGCTCCTGGCCCGGATGGCATAAACACCTACTGGTGGAAAAAATTCCCCAGTTGCCACCGGCATTTATAGTCCGGGATCCCAGGCCCATTTTCACTACTCACTACTAACAAGCTAATTTTGCGTGAGCAGCTTCATTTTGATGAGACGCCCAACTTTTTCCTCTACAAAAATTCTCGATTGTGGTAGCTAACAGGGGTAGCAGGGATGAAATATGTGAATTTGACGAGTGTCAAAAATTAATTACTAACAGTTAGTTCTTCAACTAAATCTTAAGAATGTGATCAACCTTATTAGAAAAAATGTTTGTCCTACAAAATCTATGGTTTGATCACATTGTCCCCCTCCATCCAACATGCACCAATAACAAGGTCATACAAATTTATTACTAACAGTCTGATTTTTTCACTATTGCTTCGTTAATATTTATACGATTCGACAGCAACATTGTCCTACAAATCACGTGGTATGTTATCCCGGTCCTACGACCGGAAGTTGTTAATACCACAAGACCATTTTTTTCATTACTAACTGTAGGACAAAATATCACATAATAGGTTACTGTGTTCTCTGACCAAACGAAATAATGTCCTACAAAAAAACAGGTATATATCATTAGTCCGACAAGAATTGTCATTTTTCTACTTGTACTATAAAATGTAATTTTTGCCGAAATCTATAATAAATAACTACTACTACTAAGCTAATTTTGCGTGATAGCTTCCTTTAGATGAGACGCTCAACTTTTACCTTTACCAAAATTCTAGATTGAGGTAGCTAACAGCAGTAGTAGCAGGGATAAAATATGTCAATTTGACGAGCTTCAAAAATTAATTACTAACTGTTAGTTTTTTAATTAAATTTTAAGAATGTAATCAACATTATTAGAAAAAATATTTGTCCTACAAAATCTATGGTTTGATCACATTGTCCCTCTCCATCCAACATGTATCAATAACAAGGTCATACAAATTTATTACTAACAGCCTGATTTTTTTACTATCGCTTCGTTAATATTTATAAGATTTGACAGCGACATTGTCCTATAAATCACGTGGTATGTTATCCCGGTCCTACGCTCAGAAGTTGTCAATACCACATTTTTTCATTACTAACTGTAAGACAAAATATCACATAATTCTCTGTCCAAAGGAAATAATGTGATTTGAACTGTTCCTCGAGCCTACTAGTTTCTAAGAAAAAACTTCCTTAAGGAATTTTACTATATGGATGACTTCCTGCGATAATAATTTCAACTTGTTTGTTATATGTATGTGCATATTGTATGTTATTTTGGATATATATGTATATGTTTGTTATATATTTAATGTATTGATTGTACTGTAAATTGCGTATACTATTTTAGCTTCATGTCTGACCTTCTACACAATGTTCTATACATTCTTCCGGAAATAAACGTATCTATCTATCTAAATAATGCTGCTCTGCTCACATGTTGGAAAAAAAGCTGCTCAAGCAAATCTTTGCATGGACACCCTTGTGGTCAACACCAATATGGAATACATGATACACAATGCTCTGCAGTTCGTAATAAGGATCATTTCAGAGCGTAGGACCCGGATAACATACCAATCAATTTGTGGGACAATGTGGCTGTTAAATTATTGAAGTATTAACTAAGCTACTGTGAAATATAAGTTAGTAATAATTCTTTATGACCTCCTGATTGATACGTGCTGAATTTTGTTAAGACAAATATTTGTTTTATAATATTGATTACTTCCTTAAGATTTGATTTAAAGGACCCACCGTTAATAATTTATTTTTGAGACTCGTTAAATAGATATACTTTATCCCTGCTACCCCTGTCAGCTACCACAAACGAGAATTTTCGTATAGAAAATTGTTGGACGTCTCATCGCAACGAAGCTATCCACGAACATTAGACTTGATAGTAATTATTTTTACACCCGAGATTTGTACTACAACTTCTGAGCGTAGGACCAGGATAACATACCACGTGATTTGTAGGACAATGTTATTGTCAAATTGTATAAATATTAACGAAGCGATAGTAAAAAAATCAGGCTGTTAGTAATAAATTTGTATGACCTTGTTATTGGTACAAGTTGGACGGAGGGGGACAATGTGTTCAAACCATAGATTTTGTAGGACAAACATTTTTTCTCATAAGGTTGATCACATTCTTGAGATTTAGTTGAAAAACTAACTGTTAGTAATTAATTTTTGACACTCGTCAAATTCACATATTTCATCCCTGCTACCCCTGTTAGCTACCACAATCGAGAATTTTGGTAGAGGAAAAAGTTGGGCGTCTCATCAAAATGAAGCTACTCACGCAAAATTAGCTTGTTAGTAGTAAGTAGTGAAAATGGGCCTGGGATCCCGGACTATTAGCTTTTAACTCGTGGCTAAATCAGGAGCAGCCAATTCCGGCTTGGTTTGTCGAGGGTCGAACCGTGCTTCTCCCGAAGACCGGAGATTTGTCTGATCCCAAAAACTACAGGCCAATAACATGTCTGAACGCATGTTACAAGCTCTTCACCAGAATCTTGTACATGCGTCTCCTTCAAGCTGTGAATCCTGTATTTCTCGACGTGTATGAACAGAGAGGGTCAAAGAAAGGAGTAGCTGGCTGCAAGGAGAACTTGTTGATTGACCGATGTGTCACGCAGGACTCCGTGCAGTACAAGCGAAACCTTTCTATGGCCTGGATTGACTATCGCAAGGCATTCGACAGCACGTCTCATGAGATCATTGTGCGGCTGTTGGAATGCCTTTCGGTGGATAATCAGATAGTGGGATGCATCAAACAACTGATGCCACTCTGGAAGACCCGGTTCACTATAACATCAGGTGAAACTCGGGTTCAGACAGAGTTGGTGTCATTGAAAAGAGGTGTCTTCCAAGGAGACTCCTTGAGTCCCTTGCTCTTTTGCATCTCACTTTTGCCTCTGTCCATAGCGCTGAGAAATACTAAAGGATACAGCTGTGGCATGCCCAATAACCGGAGGCACAAGGTCACCCATCTGTTTTATATGGATGACCTAAAACTTTATGCCTCCGGCCAACGCGAACTACAACAATCGCTGAAGGTGGTGTAGGAGTACAGTCTTGCTATCGGAATGGAGTTCGGGACAGACAAATGTGCATTGGTTCATCTCAAGAAAGGACGAAGCGGAGATAGTGGAGATGAGGAACAGCTCGTTGATGGGAGCATCTTGCGACAGCTGCATGTCGGAGATACTTATACCTACCTTGGAGTGGCGCAACGTCATGTCCAAGAGGCAGCATTGGTTAAAGAGTGTCTTCGCCGCAAGTATTTGCACCGACTCCGGCAGATCTGGTCGTCAGAACTGTCCGGCAAGAACAAAGTCGCTGCCACAAACATGCTTGCGGTCCCATTGTTATTATACACCTTTGGTGCTATACACTGGAAAGTGAACGAGCTGAAGGAAATCGACACGAAGACCCGCAAAAGGATGAATATGGAGAGAAGCCTGCATCCTAAGTCCTCTGTCCCGCGAATATACCTCCCGCGACACCTGGGAGGGCGTGGACTATTGAGTTTGGAGCGTCTGCACAACAGAGTAGTACTGGCCACTGCCTGCTATGTAACGAACAGCACCGATCCCCTGATCCGCTTTGTGCGAGAGCACGAGAATGCGGGAAAAGGAGCCTTTCTTTTTAGCGCAGCGAAACGAGCAGCCGAGGAGCTCAGCCTCACACTCGACTTCAAGCGGAGGTGTCAGCAGTCCATTACGGAACTTGCTCCCGCAGAATTAAAATCCCACCTTAAAACTGCCGAAGTTATGGGTGTAGATGTACCCGACACCCTTTGTAGAGCTTGCCGACAGGCGCCAGAGACGCTTATGCATCTCTTGTCGGCGTGTAAGACGTACGCTGGGACGGCTTACGTCCATCGGCACAACGCGGCTCTACGAGTGCTCTACTATCATTTGAGGCACTCTTGCGGTATCGATGAGACACCGGTGCTGCCATACGCTCCAGGGGATATAGAGTCCGTTGTGGAGAACGAGAGATGCCGGATTTACTGGAACTACTCGTTCCCCACGCTCGAGCTTGTACAGGCAAACAAGCCCGACATAGTCCTTCTCGACCACCAACAGAAGACGATGTTCGTTATTGAGTTTTCGGCGCCTGCCGAGGTGAACATCGTCTCTAAGGAGGAGGAAAAGCGGACCAAATATCAGGAGTTGCTCGGACAACTTCGCAGGCTCTGGCCAGACTACACTGTAAGTCTGCTGGTTATGGTCATTGGATCCCTAGGTGGAATGAGGAATACGCTGCTCTCTGCACTGCGCAAAATACCGGTGTGCCGTGCGGCGCCGCACATCTTAGCCGCCAGAACGCAGAAGGCAGTCATCCTTGGGTCCCTTCGTCTACTTAGGGTGCACGATTCGCGGACCCAGTGATTGCTCACCTCACGGTGTGAGGAGTAGTCATTGGGTAATGGAACAGCAGCCCGGTGTGTCGGAGCCCGGGCTGCACTTTTTTGTTTTAAACATAATAATGTGTCAAAATTTCATTAGAATCAATTTAATAGTTTCCACGTTACAAAATACAAAACGATCTAAAGAAATAAATACTCGTACGTATACAGAAAATTCTAAGCCCCTTAGTTTCGGTAATAGGTAAGGCAATGTTCAGATGGACCTAAAAGGGTGATTTATGTCGCTAGATCTTCCTTCACATTTCAGCGGACAGCCTATTATTAATACAGCAAATTTTTCAGTTTTTCAACCCCCCACCTCCCAACCACCCAAATTTCACCCCCCACCCAAAAAAACTCAGTAAATGATCAGGAACCTCTAAGACAATTAAAAACGAAGTTTGAGCTGTTTTTATATTTTTAGATTTTTTATTGTTTCTGCGCCGCCACTGGCACGATTTATAAAAACCATACGCATTTTCAATCCTCGCCACGCTAGTAATACTGTGTCAAAATTTCATTAAAATCAATTGAACAGTTTCTTCGTTATATAATATAGAACGATTTAAAGCAATACTCGTATGTATACATCGGAAAACATTGTCCTTTAGTTTCTGTAATAGGCATAAGGCAATGTTCGGATAGACCTAAAAAAGTTATTAATGTCGCTAGGTCTTCCTTCACAGGTCAGTGGGTAGTCTATTACGAATACAACAAATTTTTCAATTTTACAACCCCCCAACTCCCAACCACCCCAATTTTCACCCCCACCCAAAAAAAGTAGAAAATGATCAGGAACACCTAAAACGCCTAAAAACGAAGTTTGAGGAATATTTAAAATTTTTCGTTTTTTGCTAATTACTCCGCCGCCCATGCACCGATTTTCAAAATTATGGGAACATTACCTACTACGACACAACAGCATACCGCTGCCCAAATTTCATAGCAATCCATCCAGGCGTTACTGAGATTAGGTGGCTAGAAAAACGCGTACAGACCGACAGACAGACCGACAGACCGACAGACCGACAGACCGACAGACCGACAGACCGACAGACCGACAGACCGACAGACCGACAGACCGACAGACCGACAGACCGACAGACCGACAGACCGACAGACCGACAGACCGACAGACCGACAGACCGACAGACCGACAGACCGACAGACCGACAGACCGACAGACCGACAGACCGACAGACCGACAGACCGACAGACCGACAGACCGACAGACCGACAGACCGACAGACCGACAGACCGACAGACCGACAGACCGACAGACCGACAGACCGACAGACCGACAGACCGACAGACCGACAGACCGACAGACCGACAGACCGACAGACCGACAGACCGACAGACCGACAGACCGACAGACCGACAGACCGACAGACCGACAGACCGACAGACCGACAGACCGACAGACCGACAGACCGACAGACCGACAGACCGACAGACCGACAGACCGACAGACCGACAGACCGACAGACCGACAGACCGACAGACCGACAGACCGACAGACCGACAGACCGACAGACCGACAGACCGACAGACCGACAGACCGACAGACCGACAGACCGACAGACCGACAGACCGACAGACCGACAGACCGACAGACCGACAGACCGACAGACCGACAGACCGACAGACCGACAGACCGACAGACCGACAGACCGACAGACGACAGACCGACAGACCGACAGACCGACGGAAATGAGTGACGTGGATTTTCGTTATGCAGACATCATAAAACGTCCGAAAAACGCATTATCTCAAAATCGAAAATTTTCGCGATCACAATACTCCCCTCACCTATCGGTGTGGGAAGTAAAAGGAAAGAAGTACTGTAACATCTGTAAAAAGATCCCATAATAGTGCATGATGCATTTCTCTGGGTAAAGTTTTCAATAAAAGTCTGGAAACAAACACAAAATTTTAAATTTCATCGACAATTAGAGAAGCAGGCTTTCAAATTACGTTTTATCCATTATTACAAATTTTCAGGAGAAGGAAAGAACTGGTACAGAGAAACCAAATCATAGAGAAAAATATTTGGGATAATATACTCATATGGAGTCTATGGAACTCAATCGCAAAACTTGGTAAAAGATGTTGAAAAACAACTTGTAAAAATTAAAAAAAAAACTGTTGGTCGTAATGCAATATGTGTAGACGATTATTAATTTTTTTAATAAAATCATTTGGATTATTCTCAGCGCAATCAAAAACATATAGTTCCTTTCTAGTTCCATACTTGATGGATGATTTCCTACTGAATAGCACAGAGACTAAATGGCTCTTGTCTGTCTTACTGCTCATAAAGAGTAGATATTTGATCCTAGGAATACTGATGAAGCTGTCATTTCGGTGGGCTTTCGTTTGACGGCAGTTTAAGTACAGCGATTACAAATCCGTCAAATACGTCACTTCAATGACGTCACATCTGTTAACGGCAGTTTAGTAGGCTGCCGTTGAACGGCAGTTTAAGTACAGCAAAAAATTAAACAGCACCTTTACCTTCCTCATTTGATTGAGACTGTATCCCTTCACCCACCCTTGTCCATACGTCATCCTTGTATCTCCCGTCATCATCTTGAACGTTGAGGTTTTTCCGGCACCGTTTACTCCCAGTAATCCAAAACACTCATTCTTCTGTACTCCTAAGCACAATCCATTAACTGCCCTCATCTTACCATAGTACTTAGTCAAGTTTTTGACTGCCACCTCATGGGATGATTTCAGTTCATTGATGCTCATGTCAGATATTCGTCTTCGCTCGTCCGATACGTCACTATCTTCGTCGTTTTCCACATCTGGACGTCGTCGCCATAATTTTGATAATAGCCAGTACCAAACTTTGACGATGATGTGGTATTCGATCAAAAATAAGAGTACGAAGCAAATGAGACCTGAAGCTAGGCTACCGATAATGTTTAAACCTATTCCTTTTCCTCCAAGCTTGTAGTAGCTGTCTTTGTAATCTATAAAATGAAAGACATCTGATTAGGAACATTCATAGGAAACTCATAAGCATATTGAGCCAGTACAATCCTGTCCGCCATCTCGCGTTAATCATGAAACACTTCGCTTAACCGGTCGTGAGTAAGGGCCGACGTTCCAGAGGTCTTCTTGCTGTAACCGCCGGCATTGAGAACGCGGAGAGAACGTTCAGGAGAGGGCAACAGATATATAAGAAGGAACAGCGCAGCCGATTTTTCAGTCTGATCGCGTTCGTTGTGAACTACGAACGTTAGTGAGCGACAGTAAAACGCGCATACCATTAACGCCGCGCTGCGAGGAAACTCCAACCTTGGGAAATCCCAAAGCGACCATCGCTAGTGACCAGACCACGCTTTTTAGGTAAGTTATTATTTTTATATTGTTCATCAGCCCACTTTCTCACGTCTGGCCCTTTTAAGGGCCAGTGAGTCAGTCGGTCATTCCCATTCATCCATCCCTCCCCATAATGGACGGGTACCTCCCAGATCCCTTAGATCCTGTAGAGATCTATACAAACGGATAGAGTATCTCGAGCATGAGCTCAATACTGCGCATACGCGCATCAAGGAACTTGAAGCTGGCCCACCGTCATCTTTCCCCCCGAGCCTGGAGTCGGTTTCTTTGACTCCCTTTCCGCCCCTTCTCCCGAAGAGGACGTCAGCCTCCCCCAAGATTTACCCCCGACCGCGAAAACGTCCACACAACGCTTTTCGCCCTCCTCCAACCGACGAAATATATTTTCGGCTCCCCTTCTGCTACAGAGGAGGAATCAGAGGAATACGCGGAAGACTTAGTCCGCGAGAAGAAGGAACGTCCCCCCTCCTGCTATTATTCAGGACAAAAGGCAAGTGGTCAAAGGTCAACAAGGCCTTCCTCGCAAATGACATTCCTATCCGTAGGGCTGTCAATACCTCCCAATGGGTAAGATTGCATCCCTCCAACGTTGGCTCTCAGAGAGAGATTACCAATCAACTCGAGAAGAGCAGCATCACCTTCACTACCTTCCAGCGTAGTGAAGACAAAAATCTCTCTCTCGTCCTCAGAGTAGTCAAAGAGGCCTCCCCTGATACTGAGATCCTCGGGGAACTAAGGATGTAAATCCTGTCAGTGAAAAGAGTCCACAGCATGAGACGCGGTGACAAAATATGGCCCCTTGCCGTGGTTTCTCTTGACGCTAAGTCCCCCAGCGCCAAAACGATTTGGGACATCAATCGTCTCGGTGGCCTATGTGTCACTGTCACAAAAAAGCAACGTGGCGCCTCAGTGCTGTCATTGGCTACAGTTCTCCCACACGGCGAGCTACTGCCGTGCTCAGTGGGCCTGTGTTCTCTGTGCTAGACGCTACGCCACCCCCGTCTGTCCGATCAAGGACAAATCGCCTGCAATAGCCGGAATGCTTCAATTGCTCTGGTGGCTGTCCTAAGGTCCCCAGGATAAGTTGGATCAGGCTCCCGCCCCCCCAACTTCTCAAAGCACCTTGACCCAGTGCAGCAAGGTAAGTTAGCGTTAACCAGAAGCAGTAAACCACGCTAGCACCTCACACAGACACGCAGCTGACTCCCAAACCACCCAGACAGGACCAGCCATGCCAAGCAATGTCCCCTTTAATCTTGAAGAGGTCATTGCTCTAGCTATCTGGAGGGCTATAGCCGAGGTTACAGCCAAAGTAAATTTTAAATTGGAATGCGAAAAGTGTTCACAATAAAAACGTTGAGTTGCAACACCTACTGACGGAACACTCTATAGATATTGCGTGTATCACACAGACTTTCCTTCGTCCCACGCCTTCCTTCTTCGTTCCAAACTACAGGATACATAAATTTGACAAGCCCGTAGGTACGCAGAAGCAGCGAGGTCGCTGTCCTCGTGAAAAATGACATTCAATACTCGGCTATACTTACCGGTGACTCTCAAAGTGGATCAGTTTGCATTGAAGGAACACCATGCCTCCCCAACTAGAGTTATTTGTTTATACTCTTCCTCGTCTATGCCAAACCTAGATTGTATACCGAATTTCTTCAGTTCAAACTCCCCTACCCTAGTGCTTGGTGATTCAAACTCGAAACATATAGCATGGGGATGTGCGAACACAAACATGAAGGGAAAGATCCTGCTTACTCACATCACCAATCTTCACCTCACGGTCGAAGCTCCAAACGAGCCCACCTTCATTCCCGACAAAGGAAATCTCAATCCAGATATTCTAGACTTGGCGGTCACTAATATAGTATCGCTCAGTCGTTATCCCTGGGTGGTCAGGGATCTGTTCTCAGACCATCTTCCAGTTATGATGGAAGTTGACTGCACCCCCACCAAAATGCCAGCCACCCTTTCAAAAGTTGACTAACTACCTCAGATTTAAACTCGAGACCCTACCCTTCAATTTTACGCTCAGCATAAATATCGCCACTGAGCGCGCAATGGTCACCTTTCCCAAATCTGAGAAGTCTCCACCACTCCCGACCGAGATTCTTGATCTGATTCGTAAACGCTAGCAATGCTCTCGCGATCCTCTGAACAGGCAAGTTGCTTGGTTAGCGCTTTTGGAAAGCCCTATTTGGTTAGCGAAGCGGCACAAAACTAGAAAAGAGTTATTTGTAGTTCTGAGGGAAGCTGTTACCTTTGTATAGTGTAATTTAATATTAGGATTTGTGATTTATAGCCTAGGTTTTTTACAATACGGATAATAAGATTAAAATATGGAGATGGATATGACAGTTTTATCACGTCAAAAAGAAAGTCATTCAACGGTCACACCTAGCGCCTGCAGGCGCTTCCACGCTAGCGCTTTTGGGCTAAGTCCCATTGAACACACCCATTATCAACCAGGTTTAACTAAGCCGACGATTGTACAACGGGTGTCGACTTTAAGCCTGAGCTTAGCTAAGCTTAAGCTTAACAAAGCTCGTGCTAAGCCCGCATTTGTACAACCGCCCCTTAATAATAAAAACAGTAATGAGAAGATTACAGCCACATGGATTTTCCTGTAAACAAGTAGAAGATGCTGATGCTGACATAATTAAAACTTCGATAGAAACTGCCAAAGATACTAATAAACTGTCGTCATTATACCAATATTGTAATGAATAACGAAATCAGAATAAAGTACCTAAATTCAATAGTACGTTTCACATGTACATATATTTATATATTATGAGATTTTATAAATATAATTAGAATTTAATAAAGCAACTTTGAAAAACACTGCAACAGTCACATTTTTTAGACGAAATCGTATATAATGATTAAGAAAAATTTTCAAATTCGAGTTTTTTTCGATTTTTTGCATTTTCTGAGTACATTTGCTGTAAAATACATATATTTTTTGACACTAAGTACCGGAAAGTAGAGGTTTCGACGGACAGAAACCACAACAATCTTTTGAAAATCGCTAATATTTTGAAGGAGGAATTTTAGATTGGAAATTACGGTGCTTTTTTGATATTAAGTCAAAATAATTTAAAGTGTATTTGAAGCATAGAAAGGTAAAGAAGAATCGCCCTGTATAGGGCATTCTGGGTAAACGTCACTAATTTGCGCTCCAGAAAGTTTTTACAATAGTATTGAGAAAACTAGCTTTTTTGAATGGAGATCGACTCTGATGGATCAACTGGGGATCCCACCATCCATCCCAGTACAGAACACCCGGCAAACATCCAAATAAGCAACAAAAATGAAGCAAATTCACCAGCTGTCAAAACCGACGATGAAAAGTCACTGCTGTACAAAGTCATCCAAGACCAGGCGAAGCAGATTGCTGAACAAACTACTCAAGGTAAGGGTTCGTTTTAGCGAAACCCGAAACGGGCGTTGAAATTGGTGTCAATCGACGCGAATTGACGCTCTGAGTCGAACGAGACCACTCCCAGAGTGAGGAAACGCTCCGGTGAAAAACTACAGCACTTTAAAGATTCCAAACCTAACCTCACTTAGCCAAACTAGTTCAATTATTGAAGCTGAAATGGGTTCTAATTGACTCGGATTGAAGTCCTGAGACGAACTAGACCATTAACAGCGCAAGAAAACGTTTTGGTGAAAGTCTACGCTACTTTGAAATTCACAAATTCCAATAGCTTACCTAATATAAAGTAAGCAAATCGGTTGAGGTAAAAAGGTGTGTCTAGCGACTCAACCTGATATCTTGACTTAAATTGTACCAAATCTAGACTGTACAACCGTTTATTTTGATTCTCAATTGGAAATTAATCAAAATAAGTTCCTCTGGGTCCTACCCCCGCATGCTATGGAAAAAACCGAACAGGTGAGAATCCTACTTGGGAAACTTGTGTTGCTTAGACTATTCAAAATATGCAGACAGTGACGTCTGGGGGGGCCAGCCCCCCCAGGCCCCCCGTTATACGTTTCCACAAACCTAATTTAACATAAACTAACCTGGTTTTCGGTTATTCATATTTCCTCAATAGCTTTCACATTAAACATTTAAAGTATCATAACTTTTTTATTTTCCACTTTAGGATGTTGCGACTGGTGGCGTTGTGTTGTACTCATCTAGTGCTTTCACACGATATATAGTTTGACCACATATTTCATGAAAAATCATCGAAATATCGAAGTAATTTTGAGGTTAGGTTTGAAATTTTAAAGGTGGGCAGATTTTCATCGGAGCGTTTCCTCAGCCTTGGAGAGGCCTAATTCGACTCAGGACATCAAGAAGAATCGATTAACACTTACTTGACGACCGATTAAACCGAATTTGACCTCGATAAGTTGACTGTTTGGCAGAAGTGAGGTTAGGTACTGAAACTTTAAAATGTTATAGAATTTTACCGGGGCGTTTCCTCAGTCTAGGAGTGATGTCGTTCGACTCAGGGCGTCAATCCGCGTCGATTGACACCAATCTCAACGCCCGTTTCGGGTTTCGCTAAAACGAACTCTAGCCCTACTCAAATTACCACCTTACAAACACAGATTGAGAAACTGACCACCCAGGTGAGCCTTCTCACTTCCCAACTAAGTCCTTCCTTTCCACTTGACAGCTCAAACACAAAAAGAAAACTTGACAGCCAAACGCCAACAAATAACTCTACTGCCACAGAGGACGAAAACAGCACTCAAGATGACGGATTTGCCACCGTTCAACGTCGTAAACGACGAACAGTACGTTCTCTAGACGACTATCCGCCTTTACCTTCAAAACCTGCTACTCCTTCTGATTCTCTATGTCCTACAACTAAACAGTCTCTTTTGCAACCTTCTGCTTCTATAAAACAAAGCCATCCAGTCACACCTCCATTACATATGCAAAGTACTGACGTGAATACTCATTTGGCTGGTGATATTACGTCTACACCAACCTGCGCAACTCAAGTGACACCGGAGCTGTCATCCAAACAACGTCGTGTCACTCCGATAGTCCTACGAGAGGTGACTGGTTGGCGGACACTTAATGGCAAATTTGTTAGTCTTGGCATCAAAATAGAACGTGCAGTAGCCGTCGATGCGGGGATTCGCATTCTTCCTAAGTCGGAAGATGACTACAGGAAAATCATTCGTTTGTTCAAAGAGGAAAACGTCCCACATCATACTTTTCCTCTTCCCTCTGAAAGAAATATCCACGCAGTTATCAGAGGGATCCCCGCATCCTTTTCAGAACATGATATCAAGGAGGAATTAGAGCAGAAAGGCTATTCCCCTCACCATATTATCCGCCTCAAACGTAGCGGAGGCGTGCCTATGCCTTTGGCGGTGGTGATACTGCCAAAGATAGAGAAGTCCCAGCAAGTGTTCAATGAACACGAACTGCTGGGCCTAGCGATAAGAGTCGAAGTTCAAAAGAATTCTCGACTCATTGGACAGTGCCATCGCTGCCAGAAATATGGACATGCGCAGTCATATTGTACTGCGTCTCCTAAGTGTGTCAAATGTGCTCAGGACCACATGACACATTTGTGCCCTCTAACAGAGCAAGAGGCGCGCAAATGTGCAAACTGTGGTGAGGGGCATTCAGCGAATAGCCCGATATGTAGGTATACTCCTCGAAGGAACATCCAGGTTATCACTGAAAGGCATAATAAATCCTATGCAGAAGCGGCCAATGTCACACCCTTGTCCGCCCCTCCTGCTCAAAGTTCCTCCTTGACTTCTCAAAACGTGGACCTAGCAACAGCGCTAAGGTCGCTACAGCAAATAATCAGTCCCCTGATTAGCGCCACTCAGGCATTGCAGGCGATCTTTTCTCAGCCACTAAATGGCTAGGTATAGCAGTAGACAGCCTGCATTCATCAAAATTCTCTTTTGGAATTGCTTGGGCCTAAAGGACATCCCCAAAAGACGGAAATTTCATCAAGCTCTTTTGGATGAATGCATAGACGTAGCTCTGCTGCAGGAGACATTGCTAAATCCTGGAGACCGCTTAGTTTTCCCGAATTACGATGTCATACGCGCTGACAGATTAACTGGACGCGGCGGCGGCTTGGCCGTGCTGGTGAAACGTGGTATTGATTATCATAGAAGCAGCAACGCTGAGATGCAAAGCATTGAAGCGGCTTCTGTTGTAATAAATATGGTTGGAGGTATCCCATTGAAAATCACATCGGTGTATGTCAGGCGTGGTTCCAGGCTGCGAGAGGCTGACCTTGAAGTTCTATTGGACTGCTCGGGTCCCCTTATCGCTGCTGGGGACTACAACTGCAAACATCGCGCATGGCACTCAAGGCTTAACTCTACTTGTGGTTTTCGCCTATACAATCATGTGATGCGAAATGGGTGCCTCATCCACAGCACTGAGGGACCTACGCATCTCCCTTTTAACCACTTGCAAGCACCTGATGTTATAGATTTCGCAATATCTAGAAATTGTAGGTTCCGTGTTACTTCTAGGGTCATGTATGATATTTCAAGCGATCATCTGCCTGTCATCTTGGAGGTGGGGAATGAACATAACTTGGAGGAGCAAACTCCTTCAAGAAAACGCGTTGATTGGGAGCTATACAAGTCTCTCCTCAGAGAGTTTCCCAGTATCCCGATCATAATTGATGAGAATGGAATTGATGCCGCTCAAGCGGAGTGGACAAGTTTCGTTCAAAACGCTCTACAACGCGCAGCGGTGCATCCTGTGCAGCGCCCAGGTAGACCTTTCCTTCCAGCTGATATTCGACAAAAAATTTCGGATAAAAGATCTGCTATCAAGCAAGCAAAGAGGTCCTGCCATCCTGATGACATCCGTAGAGCGACGAATCTTGTCCATGAAGTGAGAAACGCACTCCACGAATTGCGCAACGAGCAATGGAACGAGTTTCTAATGGGAATGCTTGACGCAAGTGCTCCCCTATGGAAAGTCGCGAAAGCGCTCAGAAATGGCAAACGGGAAAGCTTCCCCATATTTATGGTCCTAGAGGCATGGCCTTTACGACTAGTGATAAGGTGGAGGTTTTTGCTGATGCTATGGAAAATCAGTTCTCACCCAATTATGATCTTGATAATGACCTCGATGAGGAGCGACAAATTGTAAGATCTGTCAGGAGGTACTTCAGGGCCAATGGTGGGGACGGTGACAATGCTTCTGTTGGTGGATCCTCTTTCGAAGGCACTTCTTCGGAAGATTCCTCCACAGAAGCTCTGCATAGCACAACAGAGGAATTACCAATGATTCCTCACTGCACACCAGCAGAGCTTCTCGGCCATATTAAAGACCTCAAGGTACGGAAAGCACCTGGAGAGGATCAGGTCACTAACAAGGCGTTGAAGCTACTCCCGCGAAAAGCCGTGACATATCTGGTGGCAATAATTAACGCTATGCTCAGGACTCAATACTTCCCCAGGGCTTGGAAGGTTGCTGAAGTCATTATGATCCCAAAGAAAGCGGGTTCGATATTGCCCCAGGATTATCGTCCCATTAGTTTGCTGTCAGCACCTTCAAAGCTCGCCGAGAAAGTGATTCTCCGTCACCTTGAGAATTTTTCGTCGGATCATAACGTGATTCCTGACGTCCAGTTCGGATTTCGGTCTGAACATAGCACTGAGCTACAGGCAGTCAGACTGGTGGAGCGTATAACGGGGGATTTACCGAAGACAAGAGCACTGGTGTCTTACTTCCAGATGTATCGAAAGCCTTTGACAAAGTATGGCATGAGGGCCTCCTCAATAAGTTAATCCAAAAGGGCTTTCCTTTTTGGCTCCTAAAACTAGTGAAATCCTTTCTAGAAGGAAGGAAATTTCGGATCAAAATTGACAATGTATTGTCGACAATACGGCCTGTCAAGGCCGGTGTTCCTCAGGGTTCGGTCCTTGGACTTTACTCTTTTTTCATTCATGACGTCCCTAGGCCCAGCAACTGTGAAGTCTATCTCTATGCTGACGACACCGCACTAGTGGCCCAGTCATGGTCTAGCAACCTAGTCCACGACAGACTACAGACAGCGGTGGATGAAGTGCTAGAGTGGGCGGATCGGTGGCTTATCAAAATCAATCATTCTAAAACGCAGGCTATCTACTATACCAAAAAGCGTCGCGGCACCCTGCCAGAGGTCTCTATTAATGGTACTCTATTACGGTGGAGCTCTTCCGTCAAGTACCTTGGTGTCACCCTAGACAAGGGTATGACATGGCAAAACCATACTGAGATGTTAAAAACAAAATTCCAAATTACATTTCGACAGTTTTATCCCTTGCTATGTAGAACTTCAAAATTAAGTCTGGTTAACAAAATTCGGCTGTACAAAATTATTATTAGACCTGCAATTACTTACGCATGTGCGGCTTGGTGTTTCATAGCTAAGACGCACATGCGAGCTTTGCAGGTACTCCAAAGTAGGATCCTGAGAACTATTACATACCCTTGGTATGTTTCAAACGAGACCCTGCATAAAGATCTTGATATTCCTTACTTAAAGGCCTATATCAAAACACAGGCGCAGCGGCCCTATGAACAAGTGGAATCGCATAGCAACCCTTTGCCGCGTGACTCAGTGGACTACACGGTCGAGCAAGTCCGCAAACATTCCAGGCCGCGGCTCGCACTGTAACCGAAATTAAGTCGTGGAATTTTAGATCATATAAATTCCCTTTTTAGCAATATCCGATCCCAACAAAATTGAGTTTAGAGCATCAAAATTAATTATCCTATTTATTCTAACGATGCCTATTTTAACAGTTGCACTTCTCTCTTTGCTCTTCTTCTTTCTTCCTCTCTTTCTTCCTCCCTTTCTTTTTTTTCTCTATAACATTGTCTGGTTTCTGGGTGACCAGGCCGACAGGATGACAAACTGACTGACGAACTATGACATAAAGGCAAAGGTCCTCCGGACCGCCTTGACAGTTAACGACGAGTAGTAGGTAAAGAATGTTTTCACTGTATTTCGTGAGAAGTATTTTTTTTGAAAAATGTGGCCATAATTTTTTCAATAAGGTTTTTGTTATTTAGTTATTGCTTTTCTTCGTTAGATAA
This sequence comes from Callosobruchus maculatus, assembly GCA_951848785.1. Classification (NCBI taxonomy): domain Eukaryota; kingdom Metazoa; phylum Arthropoda; class Insecta; order Coleoptera; family Chrysomelidae; genus Callosobruchus; species Callosobruchus maculatus. The sequence goes on along the minus strand of CATOUR010000021.1, from coordinate 3,432,526 downwards.
AATGTTTTATTGCAAGAATGATATTTTTGTATGATTCTGATAATCATACTCTGAGGTTTTTCTATGTCTACGTTCTCCTCTTTGTGTTGAATCATATGCTTGCGCATGGTGAGAGTAACTGATTTCTTAATTTCGGAGTACCCATCAGAAACAATACAGCTGCTTGCTGCGTAATAGTTAAGGCAATGGTGCGTATTTTCTGTGACTGGCAAGAAACCGGATGACTTTTAGTATTTGGGTTCTAGGGGCAGTTTGAAAACTTTTTTGTCATTGAACCATAACTCCAAGATGGGAGGGATCTGAGATCGAGAGGGGCGTGTTAAAACGTGGAAAAAAATCGATAGCGGTAGCATTTTAGTACACCTACCAACCGATGTTCCAAAAAATCGTCAACCGAAATCTACGGACGGTTTGCGCGTACCGATTTTTTTTAACGAAAAAAAAAATGGTGACTAAAACGGTCGGGACCTGATGAAAAATAATTTGTTTGTTTTGTAGATAATACAGAAAATACCGTCATCCGTTTCTGCTGGGCAGTTTATAAGCAATGAGAAATGCTAAAAATCGTTAAAAAATTGTTCATATTGTCAAAGTTTACGGAATACCGTAAACTTTGATATTGTTTGAAACGGATGACGTTTTTCAGACATGTTCTAGGGAGGTCCAACTATGAAATGCATCAATGCCATCGGTTTTCATCATTTTTCAACCCCTATAGGGGGTGACAATGTTGAACGCCTTCTGAAAGGATACGGTTTTTAGCAATCTACAAACTAAGATAGATATTCGTAAAATTTTTAAATGAAGGTTACACCGTTACGTTTTATTAATATACGACGTCAAAGAAGTTAGAAATCCTATGAAAGAAGTTTTCCTCTGACCCATCAATAAAATATCCTCACATGCTGAAAATATACTACTTCGGCCACCTCTGTGGCCTCTATATATTGTACGAAATTTAACAAAAAATTAATTTGTTGTCAAATGTTTATCAAAACAAAAGTATGGTTTTCTCAAATTCTTGCTAAAACCCACAGAAGTAGCTAAAACGTCAGTGAAGTTTATTTTCAGCAGAAATGGTGTCTTACTGATGGGCTACAATACGTTTAGATTTACTGTACAGTGAGATCTACACCTTTTCCAGCTGTAGTTTCTAGAGCGTCAAGTGATAATTCAAAACAGTCAAGTTAATTTTCCAACCCGTCGATTGTAAATTCAAACTGACAGGTACAAATTACACTTGACAGTCTGAAATTACAAGTGACGAGTTGGAAAATTAACTTGACCGTTTCGAATAACCACTTAACGCTTTAGAAACTACAGCTGGAAAACGTATCGACAATTTAAAACAAAATTTTGTACTCAGTCTGAAGTCATACGTAACTTATCTCAATCATCAAATTGCGCAATCTTAAAGGGGTGATACACGTACGAACTTTAAGTACGCGGTTTTTAAGTTCGCGAACTTACTCGACGTCGGTGACACACGTGAAGCTGAAATCACTCATTGAGTGATGAGTTTCCTAAATAAACAAAACTTTTAACAAACGCCAAGCACAACAAGCGTTGCGCATTGAGAGCCTGCCGAAACAAAGTGGTGGCTCGCCCCTCGCAGTACGACTCGAGACAAGCTACGAGCAAGATTTTAAACCAGTTGGATCGCCGGCGGTTTCCGCGATGGTTTTAAAGTACGCGTACTTACGGTGAAACACAGGCGCAAAAGGTCGTCGAGCTATAAGGACGCGTACTTGCTCGTACGTGTATCGCCCCTTTTAGGGTCGTATTCATAGTCAATACTTAAGGGTCGCTTAATAGTTGAGGGTCCCTCAAGTAACGTTTCGTGTTTCGACGGCTGCTTGAGGGTCCCTTACGTAAGGCTCCCTTAAGTAATACTCAAGTAGCGAAATGTCACCATGAAATGTCAACGTGACATTTCGTTGTAGTCAAGGAGACTTTGTAGGTTAATTTTGGAGTATGGTGTTGTCAGTTTCTATCACATCCGGAAAAAAGTCCGGCACAAAACATGAAGTACTGGCACAAAACAAAAAGATATAACAGAAAACATCAAAATGCATAGGAATGGGCATTTGATTTGATTTTTATTACTTGAGGGAATCTTAAGTATTACTTAAGAGACGACTATGAATACAGCCCTAATGCCCGTATGCACCGTAAGTCAGTTGCACGATTAGTTACGTAAACCTTGTTTAGATTATTTGTTAACTCTGCACCGCAAACTGACAATTTTGTCACTGTCACTGTCAAAAAAATTTTGCGAATACAACGTTGTCGTATCTCCAATCTGGATTAGTTATCCCTTGACGGTGCAGGGCTAGATACCAAACATTAGCAAAACGTGATTAGTGAACTAGAATTAGGATCGCCAAACGGTGCATACGGATGCAAAACATCTCTGGGTCATAACAATACAGAGCATACAATACCTTTGCAATCATCATTTGATTGAAACATCTCTTCATCACCACCCACTGAAATGAGCATTTCAATCATTTGAGTGCACAGTTTCTTGTGCTCATAGAACCTACGCGTTCCACTGAACCCACTTGCTAGGGAGTACTGTGGTATTAGAATTATGAGTGCTATATGCGCGTGATAGGATACACTACCCTCAAACAACTGCTGTAGGAAAATCCCTTTAAATAATATAAGTACCATTTACTACATAACTCAGAAATCATTCCAAGAAGACGTTAAAGTGAACGACAACCTATTCACGTAAATATTCACTTTCTAAAGACGGCTGCAAAATTTCCCGGGAACGGTAACGAGAACGGAAAGAGAATCTAGATGCATAATAAAAATGAGAGACACGAAACATTTAATAGTTATTACCACAAGACAACTAATTGAGGTGAATTTTGCGCTTTGGTCGAGGCACATCTGACAGTCCAGCTGATTCCATGATATTTTATCATCAAATATAACCTATGGCTTTGACATTACATTAACACTAATAGGCGCTTTCCTTTTGCATACTTTTTGATAATTCTCATTTGTGACGTCATGACTCATTTCAATGTACGTTCCTTTTGTCTTCTGAATCTGAGTCTAAAGTGAGATATTTTACCCCCACTTAAGCCCATCTGCACTATCTCGAAAGGTAAATCAGTTGTCTCAGATCATTTAGATGTCAAGTAAATGAGGTTATGATTTTTTGTAAGTTTGAATTTCAGCATTTCAGCGGGTTTTGTGGTGTTCAAAGACGTAAAAAACTAGGTTATGGAAGGGATCGACAGATCATAGAACCAACTGAGCTGAGCCATCTCACTTTTAAGTGATCTGAGTTAGTGCAGATGTAAAAGTAAGCACCTTATGTTATATATGACATACACACACATACAGGTTAGGTAAACAAACAAGACGGAGGCTTGTCTGGTTAATAATGGTAGTGTTCAACGGGACTTTAGCGGATGTAAGCGCTTCTAGATGCTTTGCGCTAACTAACCGATAAACGACAAGCTGTCAGCCCCATCCCACCCCCCACCTATAATCAATACAACAATTCTTTCAGTTTTGAAACTCCCCACCCCCCAATTTCACTCACTTCCAAAAAAGGTAGAAAATGATTAGGAACCCCTAATATATCTAAAAACGAAGTTTGAGCTGCTTTCATATTTTTAGTTTTTTGATTATTGCTACGCTGCCACTGACACGATTTCTAACAGCTATACACGTCTTATCCCCACAACGGTAATAATATACTGTGTCAAAATTTCATTGGAATCAATCTAATAGTTTCTACGTTACAAAATACAAACCGATCCAAAGCAATAAATACTCGTATGTGCACAGAAAATTCTAAGTCCCTTAGTTTCGGTAATAGGTAAAGCAATGTTCGGATGGACCTAAAAAGGTGATTCATGTCGCTAGGTCTTCCTTCACATGTCAGTGGACAGCCTATTATAAATACAACAAAATTTTCAGTTTTTTACCCCCCACCCCCAAACCACCCCAATTTCACCCCCACCCAAAGAAACGTAGAAAATGATCAAGAACCTCTGAAACCCTTAAAAACGAAGTATGACCTGTTTTCATATTTTTAGTTTTTTTATTATTTCTGCGCCGCCACTGGCACGATTTATAAGAACCATACGCATTTTCTATCCTCGCCACGGTAGTAATATTGTGTCAAAATATCATTGTAATCAATTCAACAGTTTCCTCGCTACACAATACCGAACGATCTGAAGTAATACCCTCGTATGTTTACACCAGACAAAAATTTTGGTTTCTGCAATAGGCAAATGTTCGGATGTACCTCAAAAAATTATTTATGTCGCTAGGTTTTCTTTACAGGTCAGTGGATAGTATATTATAAATGCAACAATTTTTTCAATTTTACAATCCCCCACCCCCCAACCACCCCAAATTTCACCCCACCCAAAAAAATGTAGAAAATGATCAGGGACACCTAAAATGCCTAAAAACGAAGTTTTATGAGTATTTGAAATGTTTTGTTTTTTGCTAATTACTCCGCCGCCCATGGACCGATTTTTAAAATTGTATGTAGCAGCATTACCTACTACGACCATAGCATATTGATGCACAAATTTCATCACAATCCATGCAGCGGTTACTGAGATCACGAGGACAGAAAAACGCGTACAGACAGATCAACAGACCGACAGACCGACAGACCGACAGACCGACAGACCGACAGACCGACAGACCGACAGACCGACAGACCGACAGACCGACAGACCGACAGACCGACAGACCGACAGACCGACAGACCGACAGACCGACAGACCGACAGACCGACAGACCGACAGACCGACAGACCGACAGACCGACAGACCGACAGACCGACAGACCGACAGACCGACAGACCGACAGACCGACAGACCGACAGACCGACAGACCGACAGACCGACAGACCGACAGACCGACAGACCGACAGACCGACAGACCGACAGACCGACAGACCGACAGACCGACAGACCGACAGACCGACAGACCGACAGACCGACAGACCGACAGACCGACAGACCGACAGACCGACAGACCGACAGACCGACAGACCGACAGACCGACAGACCGACAGACCGACAGACCGACAGACCGACAGACCGACAGACCGACAGACCGACAGACCGACAGACCGACAGACCGACAGACCGACAGACCGACAGACCGACAGACCGACAGACCGACAGACCGACAGACCGACAGACCGACAGACCGACAGACCGACAGACCGACAGACCGACAGACCGACAGACCGACAGACCGACAGACCGACAGACCGACAGACCGACAGACCGACAGACCGACAGACCGACAGACCGACAGACCGACAGACCGACAGACCGACAGACCGACAGACCGACAGACCGACAGACCGACAGACCGACAGACCGACAGACCGACAGACCGACAGACCGACAGACCGACAGACCGACAGACCGACAGACCGACAGACCGACAGACCGACAGACCGACAGACCGACAGACCGACAGACCGACAGACCGACAGACCGACAGACCGACAGACCGACAGACCGACAGACCGACAGACCGACAGACCGACAGACCGACAGACCGACAGACCGACAGACCGACAGACCGACAGACCGACAGACCGACAGACCGACAGACCGACAGACCGACAGACCGACAGACCGACAGACCGACAGACCGACAGACCGACAGACCGACAGACCGACAGACCGACAGACCGACAGACCGACAGACCGACAGACCGACAGACCGACAGACAGACAGACAGACCGACGGAAATGAGTGGCGTGGATTTTCGTCGTATGTAGACATCATAAAATGCCCAAAATTATCTCAAAATCTAAAATTTTCGCAATCACAATACTCCCCTCACCTATCGGGTGTGGGAAATAAAAATTTGTTTGCAGTTCTGAGGGACGCGGTCACCTCTGGATAGTGTTAATTTTATATCAGGTTTAGTAATTTTATAACCTAGGTTTTTGACAATACATATAATAAATTTTAAAATATGGAGATGGATATGACCGTTCTATCACGCCAAAAAGAGAGTCGTTCGCTAGCGCTAGCGCTTTTGTGTTAAGTCTCGTTGAACACTCCCAATGACTCGTTTTATGCGCATAATTCAGGATCCGACGACCCTATTGCGAGAGAAGACTGAATCTTGACAAAGTCTTCCGTTCCCGTTGCCGGGATTTCATTGTACATGCTACCATTATCGTTTCAGTTTCCGTTATCGGGCAATTGTGCAGCGGCCTCAAGTTACGTTATGTACAACCCAGGCACAATTTGAATATGTTGTCACTATTATTTAAACGTCCTATTTCTGTAAAAATATTCAAAATAGCAGTTACTTCTAAAATAGGTTAAAACCAGCATGTCCACTATGTATGGAATATAGTATACATCTCAGTAAATCTCAGGTGTTTCGTACCATCTCATTAGGCTCATTTGATAAGACTTTTTTCTCTTTTAAATATCATAATATGTCAGTACCAAAATACCCAAAAATTTAAACACATGGAGATCACGTTTCTTATGAAGAAGTACAGAAGATATCATGGACTCAACACATATCTAACGATGAAGAGCTTGGACGTATGAGAAGGAAAAGAGAGGTCCTTACTACAATAAAACGAAGAAAGACTGCTTAATTGGGCCACATATACCTGAACAATAAGTATGATATACTAAGACTAATAATAGAAGAAAAAAATCGAAGGTAAACGTGGTCCTGGTCGTAGACAACTTTCATGGTTAAAAAACATACGCGATTGGACTGGTATGAATACATCATCTTCAATTCGTACCACTCAAGACCGAAATAAGTACGCCGAAACTTTCGCAATGGAGATGGCAACTGAAGAAGAAAAAGATGAAGTCTCATTCCGACAGTCTGTGCGTCTGTCTGTAACAATGGACTAGTGTCATGGATTTGAAAACAATGACTAAATCATCATAACCAACCACAATAATAGGTGTACTGATGCATCTCGTTACTCTCTGCATTGTTTTGTTTACCAGTAATTCCATTTTAAAGTTTAAAGAAAGGAATTCAAATTTAGCCAATCGTTGCGTTACGCGCCATACATCAGCAGTGCATTGTTGCCTCGTCAACCATCAAATCGCGGTATTGATGTAATTTTCAAGAAACAAACTGCTTTTTCTACAAAACTATAACAATGAACCCGAAATAATCAACCAAAACAAAGTTGCTATTTATATTATTCCCACGGCCACCGACTACTGATAATCGATTTAATAGTGGGTGATTATTACCCTATTCATGCCGTTATTTTTAGACTTCTTTACCTGCTAGGTCGTCGAGGGTAAACGCCAGTATGGTCTAACTATTGTGAATTGAATCACCTAAAAAAGTCCTCGCCGGCAAACCGGCGGCGTCCTCTTTGAAATGCATGGGCGGCGGGACAGATATATTTTGTTTTCGTTAGGAGATTAATATAGATACATAGGTACTACATAGAAAATATTTACTGGAATTTCACATTTACTTTTTCCAATACGCATGCTCACTTTACGCCTCTAAAAGGCCTTTAATACTATCTTTTCATCATTTAATAAACACTACGATCAGTAGATACGATCAGTATACATGCCACTACTACACTACGCTATTTACAAAGGGTATTTAAATATTTCATGCAGGATATGTAAAGTGGTACTTAACTTGTTGCAAATGACAGTCATGCAATTAGAATAACAATTCATGAATGCCACAATAACAGTTGCGATAAACTGTCAGCAAATGGCTGTTAAAAATAGCATGAAAATTACCAGTTCCCTCAAACCAGCGGCCTTACATCCTGTCAGTTGTCACATTGACATTCAATCAATTTAAAGAATTTAGGTTATACCATATTGTAGCACTAATATAATAACACTTTATATATGTCTGCAAGACATTATTTGATCTGATATTCAACTAATGTCTGGATCATATTACAACAAAAAATATATTTGAAAACTAGCTGAATTCATAAATGTAAGAAAAATAAAAATTGTGTTATACCGACACTAGTCATGAGCGACATATTTTCACATACTGTAACTCTACCACAGATATGCAAACATCACATATTCTATATCACGACTGTTCCTGTATTTCCAAACAAAGCGTATTTTGATACTTGATTTTAAGTATAAGCACCTCATCCACCTCCGTCATCGTGATTGTGAAATCGTCCAAGTATTGTTATATTGCTATGCATAGAAGTTGAAACTGTTAGCATTAGCTCAAATAAATATAGCTATTCGACATTTTAAACGATCAACTTGTTAAGAAGTTTTTATAATACAGCACAAAATTATACTACCCATAATGCATATTTATGATGGAATAATAATTCTAATAATTATTATCGAATTATTCGACATGCCTACCTACAAATATAAAAATGACGGTGCCAGCTTTATCACCAGGGCAGTAAATCATGCCGAAAGGGATAACGGGTACCCCATTCGTCGGGCTTCTTTTGAAGGATTAAGGGATCCTTTGTAGTGTCGGCACTCGGCAGGAGGACAGAAAATGTAACAGCTTTTATATTTCTGTGCGTAGTATAAATATCAAATACTTTCATTTCAGTAAAGTCGCTTCCTGATGGGACAATACTCGCGCCGCTAATGTATTTCCTACAAATAAGTGATGGTCTCCCCGGCGTGAAAAAAACTGGCAGCAAGAAAAGGGTCTTCTATCCACCGGTGCGTCGTGTGTCCAGAGTCGATCGGCTAAATATTAAAGACTAGCCGCTTATGCGGCATGTCGCCGTCAAGCAGTAATTTCTTTGGTCGATTGTATTCGAGTATCGGGGGCTTTCAGATGCTTTTCGGGCATATTTTGCGTTTATTTATTACGTGATTTCGCATACAGTTAATGCACCCTGGTATAACAGTTTGAATAAAATGTGATTCAATTCAGAATAGTTAAACCATACACAAGTTTATTAGTCGGAAAGGTAGCGTCAAATTTTCACGGTGATTATACTGAGAATCTACAGTTTGGATTAGTTTTCCGTATAACAATAAAAAAAATATGTTAGGTGTGACCGTATAGAGGACGGTTTAATATGTCACTTTAATAAAAAAAAATACGGAAAATTCACATTTTCACCGAGAGAAAAAAAAACTAAAATCTCCGATTTTCACCGTATATAGTAGCCAATCAACAACATAAAACAATCAAAACAGGAACGTCGAAGTTATAATATCCATCGTCCACTCAGATTTTGCTACGTTGCTACATTTCGCTAAAGGCGGGTTCTCTCTATTCAATTTTACTGAATCAGTTTGACTGATTCAGCATTAATGAAACAAACGTTTGTTCTCAGTATTCAGTTTTAATGAATCATTTTAACTGATTCAGCATGAAAACGGCGTTTGCTCAACACATTTCATGTCTAATCTTGAAGTGCCAAAACTATTGACACTCACTGATGACAGAAAGAGTTCTCGCAAATTAGTTTGTATTCATTATTTAATAATGATTCAGCCAAAAATGAATGAAAAGTAGGACTGGCTTTCACTTTGACTGAAAGTATAAAACCACTGATCAGTTTAATGAAAATGTGTTCTCATGCTCATTATGTGTACAGTATCATTGCTCAGGACGTAACTTAATGAAAACAAGATATGTTTTAGTGTTCAAACACCACCCTCCTCAGCGCTCCCATTGCACGCCCTCTCCAAGAAGTACAAAGTGATCAAGGACCTCTAAAACTCCTAAAAACGTAGTTTGAAGGGTTTTTATATTGTTTCTTTCTTACTACTATTTAGTACTACCCGAGAAGAGCAAAACTGACGAGAAGAGGGCGGCGGCGCTAGATATTGATATTTTATTATATATTTTATTACCATTGAATTTTTCATATACCGGGTTATTCACGTTATTTGACATGAAGCATTATGCGTTAAAGCTACATTAAAAAAAATCGTGTTATACACGAAACGTATCAAAGTTACATTTCTTCTAAATAGAACACCCTGTATGTTATTGGATATTCAGATTCTGTGGCGAATTCTGATGTGTATTATATATGGTGGAACGTTTGGGTTTGAATCCAGTTTTGATATAAGTAGATATCAGAAAAAAATCGAATATCGCAGAGATTTTCTTTTCATATGACTAAGCATGAAATGCGTCAGTCTAGGTTATACAACCAAGTTTGCATAACGCCTGCATTCGGAGAAATGGGTAGATTAATTGAACAAACGATTTAATGTGAAATTTGCTAGCCTTTCTGATGATACAAGGTTGTGAATCAATCTCTGATAGTTTTGATTTGATTTCAAATTTTCTATCAAATACCCGTTTTTCGATTTTTCCGCCTATAAGCAACCTAGCAGGCCATGAAACATGAAAAATAACTCATTCAGTAGATAGAAAACAACTGATCTAGCAGAAAGATACAGAGAAACTGGAGCAGAGCGACAAATTATGAATGTTCCTGACAACAAATCAACTTTAACCAGAAACAACAGCGGTGACACATTTTCGGTCAAAGGAAAGCTGCACTATGACAGAAATGGATATTTTTCACAGCGTACTGGCTACTGCAATGCCATAAAGATTAAAAATTTACAAAACAATTTAAAACTCTCAAATGCAAGAAAACCTACCAGCGATTGTTGCTGCAGTCTAATATCTTCTCCACACAATTTCCGTCAAAATCAAAAGTAACGAAACCTCTGATTGAAGTTCCTAAAATTTTTCAGTGATTTTTCAGAGGGATCACAAGAAAGAAATACTGACAAATCACATTTTAGTTTTCTGCCAAGAAAATTATATTTTAAAATTTGAATAGATCTTGATCTATTTTCTTTATTTTCTGCGATCTTGCTAATAGGTACTAAATAATTTGCAGAATTCCAGTCAGAGGTATCGCGACTTTTGACTTGAAAGAAATTAATACTTTTTTATATTATTAAATGTGAAATTTTGTTCTGAAGATATTAAACTACCTACAACATTCGCTGGTAGTTTTTCTTTCATTTTCAAATTTTCTATCATACTTCAGCTTCTCTTGGACCTTAGTTATATTACGTTGTTGTTTCTCGTTAGAGTTGATTTGTTGTGAAGTAATTGTTATAATCTTGTCTCTTTAGTCTAGTTCGTCTGTATCCTTCTGCTAAGTTAGTTGTTTTCCTTCATCTGAACAGGTTTTGTTTATATTTCACGACCTGATAGGTGACTTATAAGTAGTAAACTGATTGGAAATTTGAAATTACTCCACTTTTTACTACTTTTACTTTAAGTCATACATATTTGCCATCCAAAATTACAAGAGCACCGTCATAGTGCAACCTGCAACAGAGTTAGGTCTTGTATTAGACACTTTTGGTGATGATACTCTTGTTTGGCTGTTGTGTCTATTTTAAGGGTTCCAGTATTGGGAACAAGCGTGCACCCATCCTCTCCAAGTCTGTAGTTAGCAGTAGGTAAATTGAGACATCCCCTAATTACACAGTAATAGTGGAAGTATACAACCGGGGTCTTCAACCGAGGGACACTCCATTTTCTACCACTGCTTTCTGTTCAGAGGCGGGGTGGGCTAGGACAGTGAGCTGCTGCCTGCCTGTATTTTGGCTCAAAGGAGGAGGAAATTGTACAACAAGTAGCATTTTTCTTGTTTTTCATTTCACTCGCTCCATCTCTGTTGTTCCTAATAGTGTCTGATACAGCAAAACCTTGGGTGCTTACAGTTTGTGATATTTTTGTGACTATTATAGGTATATTGACTGGACTGGTTGATGGTATTTTGGACATATACAGGGTGGGCCAATAGTGCGTGGACGGAGGATTGTGAGCTTACTGAAAAATATTCCAAAAATCTGTCACTTGACCATGGTAGGCACCCTTGAGGGCTATAACGTAAAAATATTTTCACTTAAATTCTGACGTTTATACAGGGTGATTCATATCAAACTTACATTTTTTTGAATGGAACCCCCTATATATTATTGGATATTTGGATTCCTTGGTTAATTCTAGTGTGACTTTATGTATCACACATGGAACTTTAAATGAACCGTTTAGGCGCAAATCACCGTTTTTGGTATAAGTAGGTATCAGAAAAAAATTGAATATCGCAGCGATTATAAAACTTAGAAGGCCGTGACTTTGCGGTACGACTAAGCATGAAATGCGTCACCTAAAGTCAGACGGCTAAATTTGAATTCTTTTTGTACTTTGACAAATCGATAGATTAATTAAGGAAACTTCAATCACAGATAACTTGATTTTTTCAAATGGGAATGCCTATTTTGGTTTAAAGAATCAAATGTAAAATTTGATTACCTTTCTAACGATATAGCGTTCTTGATATCAACCTTTCTTGGTTTTCATTTTATTTCAAATTTTTAGTCAAATCGGCGTTTTTCAATTTTCCTGCGTGCAAGCGACCTAGCAGGCCATGAAAAATAAACAAAACTCGTTAATATGGAAGAAACCAACTAACTTAGTAGAAAGATGCAAACTAACTAGAGCAACGAGGCAAGATTATGAAAATTTCTTACAACATATTAGCTCTAACCGGATACAGCAGCGGCAAGATATCTAATGTCAATGAGTAGCTGGGGTATGACAGAAGTGCTTTGTTTTTCACAGCCTACTAGCTATTGAGATCTACTAGAGATTGACAACTTTCCAAAACGATTAAAAATTTTGAAATAAAAGGAAAACTACCAGGGATTTTTGCTTACAGTCTAACATGTTTAGAATGAAATTTCACATTTAATGGGATAAAAAAATTAGTCAGTTCCGTTTAGTTAAGTCAAAAGTGAAGATATCTCCAACTGAAGCATTCTGAACATCTATCGAAATAATTGCTAGAATTTTCTAATTACGCTATGTTTCAATTGCGATTACTTCATGTAGTTTTCTACAAACTAAATTATGTTTCACAATTCAGACAGACTGCAAATCAAGTTTCATTTTCCAAGATTTTTCTAATAAGTAGCAGAAGAATTTGAAGGGTTCCAGTCAGAGGTATCGTTACTTTTGACTTATGGAAATGGCTACTTTTTCATAGCATTAAATGTGCAAATTTATTCAGAAGACATAGATATTCTACTGCCAGCAACAATCACTAGTAGTTTTCCTTTGATTAAATATTTTTTTACTGACTTTGGAAATTGGATTATAGCTAGTAGGCTGTGAAAAATGAGCGTTCTTGTTACCGCTATTGTTTCTGGTTAGAGCTAATATGTTGTAAGGAATTTTGATAATCTTGCCTCGTTGCTCAGGTTAGTTTGCATCTTCCTACTAAGTTAGTTGCTTTCTTCCATATTAACGAGCTTTTGTTTATTTTTCATGGCCTGCTAGGTTGCTGGCATGCAGGAAAATTGAAAAACGCCGATTTGACTGAAAATTTGAAATAAAATGAAAACCAAAAAAGATTGATATCAAGAATGCTATATCGTTAGGAAGGTAATCAAATTTTACATTTGATTCTTTAAACCAAAATAGGCATTCCCATTCGAAAAAATCAAGTTATCTGTGATTGAAGTTTCCTTAATTTATCCTCTGATTTCTTCAAGTACAAAAAGAATTCAAATTTAGCCGTCTGACTTAAGGTGACCCATTTCATGCTTAGTCGTACTGCAAACTCAAGGCCCTCTAAGTTTTATAATCGCTGCGATAGTTAATTTTTTTCTGATACCTACTTATACCAAGAATGGTGATTTGCGCCTAAACGGTTCGTTTAAAGTTCCATGTGTGATACATAAAGTCACACTAGAATTGATCAGGGAATCCAAATATGCAATAATATATAGGGGGTTCCATTCAAGAAAATGTAAGTTTGATATGAATCACCCTGTATAAACGTCAAAATTTGAGTGAAAATATTTTTACGTTACAGCCCTCAAGGGTCCGTACCATGATCGAGTAACAGATATTAAAAAAATTCTTTAGTAAGCCCACAATCCTCCGTCCACGCACTATTGGCCCACCCTGTATAACTTGAGAGCAAGTTAGCAGTCCCTAGTAGGCATTTTAGGTTTGCGCTTTTGCGATTAGTGCATTTAAGGGAGCTCAAAGGTGAGATACAATTTTGTTTGCACCTTCTTTTGTTTTAAAATGTATACAAGGGGTTGGATTGTGCTTGACGCATTGGATATTTATGTGCTACAGTGACTTGTGTGGATCCCCTCGCAACATATCGACAAAGGAGGAGCAGGAAAAAGCAGTAACCAGCTTAGGAGAAATAGTAATAGTAACTCAGTCACTCGAGACATCCTGCCTGTTCAAGGAGACCAAAGTTAAGAGAATTCCATGGTGTGGGAGGTCCCTTGAGGACCAAAGAGGAAGACCAGGATAACTTTTAACAAGGCAAGCAGAAGAGGAACTGAAACTGCATGGCATTACTATACGGAAGCTGGGAAGGATTTTAAGAAGATATTGCAGCAAAAGAAAATAACTAGCTGGCGAAAATTCTGCGAGGAAATCAACTCCCAACCAGAATCAACTAGGCTGATGAATGTCGTGGGTGGCGAAGGTAGAGAGAAAATCGGGTCTCTCAAAAAGGAAGACGGGAATTAGACAACATCCAGCGAGGAGTCATTGGAACTCCTGCTGGAAACTCACTTCTTCGAAAAGGGTGCCGGACACACCACCACCGGTCCTGATACCGACCGAGCGATCCAGGAGATGAACTACCAGGTAACAGAGGACGTGATGATACTTGGACCTTGAGTGAGTACAGCTCCTATAAGGCAGCCGGCGGCTTTTACAGAAGGGATTACAAGTCATCCTACCGTAGGTAAGGGTGATATTCTGAGCCAGTCTGGCGCTGGGTCATGTGCCAGCCGTATGGAGAGGGGAGAGGGTGGTCTTTATCCACAAACCAAGTAAAAAGGACCACACAGCTGCCAAGTCCTTCAGGCCTATTAGTCTGACATCCTTCATAATGAAGACATTGGACACGATGGTCAGCAGGTATTTTAAAGACATCCCACCCCCTAAACGGGAATCAACATACTGATAGGAAGGGCAAGTCAACGGATACGACTCTCCATGCTCTGATTGAGAGTGGGGAAAAGTATCACTAACGCCGGCTACACACGATCCGGCAGGCCTGTCAGTTCGAACTGAACAGTCCGCCTGACGTCCGGTCGCCTGAGCGTGTGTATGTTCCGGTCGACCTATCAGTTACGACTGTTCAGGCGGCCGGAGAAGAATCACAAATATGTTCGTCCATCCGTCCGACCTGACGCAATACGATTGGTCCATTTCAAAATGAAAGTGACAGCTGATGTTTCCACGACATTTGGATCTGGATACGATCTCAAAAAACGTATCGACCTTGAACAGGAAACGTTTTGAAAACGTATCCAATTGATGTTTCCACTACATAGTGTGTAATTCTTCGATATCTCGCAAGATATACCTAATAGAAGAAATTATCAAATACAAAAGTTATTTGGTTAAGACGCACATCCTAAAAGTATTTTGAAATATACAGGGTGTTGCGGGAAAGTAGGGTAGTGATCAACTTGATGTTTTTATATGGAACTATAACTTTTTTAAATTTTTCTAGTTTCCATCAGCGATCTCTATTTAACCCTAAAATATTTCTGCGATCGGTTGCGACGTTGCCAATTTATAATTTATTTTCTAATAATTTCCGGAATTGCAAGGTCGCAAGTAATACGTCCAAATTGATACATTTCTTGAACTTTTCTCAATAATATTATACAACGAACGCATGAATATTAAACGAATATTATTTTGGATTTTATCAGCAATGTGCAAGTTGAAGGTCATTTTACTTTTTTCAAGTGTAACACCCTGTATGTTTTATTTTAAATTGAAATACCTAATAATACCCATTCTCACCTTGTAATATTTTTTTCGCGTTTGCGACGTCGCCAAGTTATAAATTATTTTTCGAAATTTTCAAACGAATATATACAGGGTGAGTTTTTAGTACCGGCTCGGTCGATAACTCCACTACTTCAGAAGATAGCGAAAAAAGTTGTATATAAAAGTTGTAGCCACGGATATGCTCATTGCTCAGAAAATATTTAGATTTATACAGGGTGATCCATAACTACGTGGCGATGCAAACATGAGTTTTTTTTAAATGATTAGTTCCATATATATTATTCCATTTTCAACTTCTAGTAATGATTTCCGTTCTTCCAATATAGGGTATTGTTACATTATACAGGGTATTTCAAAAGTTATGACCATTTTTATATCCAAATCACATCAAAAAGTAATGAATCAAAACTTATTTTTTTCACATGGGGACATTAGAAATATCCTCTAATTTTAAAATCGGCTGTAAAAATAGCCCGTGACGCATATTCGTATACAGAGTGATGTAGAATGCAAAATCTAGGTTTTCTCCCTTTTTTTAAATATAACCCCCAATATTTTATTATACCATAGAATTGCCTTTAATATGCTCTTTCATCTTTGTATAGCACTTGTTATGGTTGGATTCATTAGTTTCCGAGATATTTCGATTTTTCTACAAATTTTAAATATACCTCCAGTTGGGCCGCTTTAAAAGCTTTAATTGAAAATGACTTTATAAAAATTGCAGCATATTTTAGCAACAAGTTATTAACAGTTAACTACAAGAAGACCTGTTTCATTCCGTTTGCGTCCTACAAAAATCATCTACCCCAACACAATTCCATAACTATTACCATGGGCAACAATTCAGTTAATATATATATTTAGGCATATATATTGACAGCGTTTGCGAAGTCGCCAAGTTATAAATTATTTTTCCAAATTTTCGAACGAATATATACATGGTGAGTTTTTAGTACCGGCTCGGTCGATAACTCTACTACTTCAGAAGATAGCGAAAAAAGTTGTATATAAAAGTTGTAGCCACGGATATGTTCATTGTTCAGAAAATATTTAGATTTATACAGGGTGATCCATAACCACGTGATGCAAACATGCATTTTTTTAAATGAGACACCCTATATATTATTCCAAATTCAAATTCTACTAGTAATTTCCGTTATTCCAATATAGGGTATTCTTACATTATACAGTGTATTTGAAAGTTATGGCCATTTTTTTTTAATCTACATCACGGTCAGATGAACGTACTGTATATCAAAAAGTAACGAATCAAACATTATTTTTTTAAATGAGAAGATTAGAAATATCCTCTAGTTTTAAAATCGACTATAAAAAAATCCCGTGACGCATATTCTTATACAGGGTGATGTAGAATGCAAAGTCCAGATTTTCTCTTTTTTTCTAAATGTAACCCCCAACATTTTATTATCCCAACGAATTGATTTTAATATGCTCTTTCATCTTTGTGTAGCACTTGTTGTACCTACGTCCATCAGTTTCCGAGATATTTCGATTTTTCGGTAAATTTAAAATATAGCTTCTATTTGTGTACTGAAATTTATTTAGTTTGAGAAAGTACTATCTAATTTGTTTTTTATTTAACGAACAATTAAATTATATGGTATGCTGAGGAAACAATTTTGTAGGCGTGATGCATAATTATCAAGCAAATTTATCAGGTAGGCTTTGAAAAATTGACAGTTTTCATAACCTGCTCAATAATTGCGTACTGTATGAAAAACCGAGTTCTAAAAATTGATTTTTCCATTGAGGGTATTCAAAAGAATCTTTGAGAAATTGTCTACTTGCCTCTAGAATATATCAACTATGAACAGCAATGTTCAGAACGGAGGCACTCTAAAACTAATGCGGTTGAAAGATTGAAGAATCGTTTTATTTGAACTGTGTCGTTTAATATGTCATAGCCTACCTGATACATCTGCTTAATATTATGCATGACGTCTATAAAATTGTTTCCTCAGCGCACTTGACCTATATTGTCTCGTAAATTAAGGCCCGATTTTATCAGCATGCATATTTAACAAAGAATTTAACAAAGCTTTTCTATTGGTTGTTATTTAGCAAAAGCTTTCTATTGGGTATTGCGGGCTAGGTTAATAAATATTGTCCAATAGTATTTTATCAATATTGAAAGCAAACCGTCAAAGCTGGATGACACTTTTTATCAAACTATTGTTGTAACATAGGCGATGAATGAAGTTCGGAGCTTGAGACGAAGTCAACGATCGAAATATCTTTTTGAATGATTGAAATTAGATCACAAATCCCGGTAAAAAAGTACCGAATCCCAAATCAAATATGTACCGTTGAGGCGATCCCTTCGCCGAGATGGCGGGTGGCCGAGTGGTTACGGTGGCCGACCACGCGTGCCTGTTTTGTGGGATGAGCTGATGGCTGTTGGTTCGAGACCCTGCCCGTGCAATTACTATTTTTCATTTTTTTTTTAACCAAAATATTTATTGATATACGTTTTACTCATATTACACAAATTTTTTTGTACGATCGACATAAATGTTTTTGAATCAAATTTTATTAGACATTTTACTTGACATATTGCAAAAGCTAAGTACCGGAGGCGGTGGAGAATTCAGTCAGTGGAAGTGAAGTTTATTCGTCAATATCAATCGCCAATTACTGCTCTGATAGCGGTATTAAAATGAAATTATTCCAAAAAAGTATAATTATTGGGAATTTTTGTTGTGCTAGTAAAACATGTAATAAAATTTGATTCAAAAACACATTCACGTCGATGGTACAAAAAAAATGCGTGTAATATGAGTAAAACGTATATCAATAAATATTTTGGTTAAAAAAAATGAAAAATAGTAATTGCACGGGCAGAGTCTCGAACCAACAGCCATCAGCACATCCCACAAAACAGGCACGCGTGGTCGGCCACCATAACCACTCGGCCACCCGCCATCTCGGCGAACGGATCGCCTCAACGGTACATATTTGATTTGGGATTCGGTACCTTCTTACCGGGATTTGTGATCTACATTATTTCGACCATTCAGAGATATTTATTTCGATCGTTGACTTCGTCTCAAGTTCAAAACTTCATTCATCGCCTATGTTGCAACAAATATACATTTTAGTTACAACTGTTACAAGTATTTTCATGGAGTACGCCACACGGGTCGGGAGCCGTCGGCGTGTTTTCGGTTCTGGATTCAAAAACTCATTTTTATTTTCATATAACTTTTGGATTATTGCGAAAAGAAACAAAACAAAAACAGTTTTGTTGTAAAACTTATATTGGATCTCTCCATTTATCACAAAAAAATTATTCAAAACCCTAATTTTTTGTCATCATTATCATTTAGCAGAAGAAAAAACCAGCAATCAAATGTACAGTTATGGCGGGATCTGATTGGTTGAAATTAGCAATTGCTAAACTTTTGATTAAACAAGAAAATGCAATTTTTCACCCATTTAGGATGGAAAATCAGACTGGAAAAGATACTAGATGGTTCATAATGGTCGATCTGTATGTAAAACATGTCATTTTTAACCTTTTTGAGGTAAACCTCAAGAGAAATCAATAGTTTTCAGAGTACTTTGACAGATGCATGTTCTTGAACGGGCTGCTCTGATTGGTCAAAGCCTTTGTTAAAATGCGCCTGTTGATAAAATCGGCCCTAAGTGTTTTGACTTGATCAAGTACTATTATGGCCTTATATTTTAGTTGATTGTTAAGCAAAAATAAAATTTGATAGTATTTTCTCAGAATAAATAAATTTTAGTAAACAAATAGAAGGTAGTAGTAGTAGTAGTAGTAGTAGTTTATTGTGATAAAAAGTAAACGCTATACACAGATTTACATTAAATGGAATATCTGCACAACAAACTTGGAGAAGCACAAAAAGTAAAAACTTGTGCTGGGCATAAGCCAATGATTGAATAGCATAATAGTTGCAAAAAGAATCTTAAAATTACAATAGGTACAGATTAAAACAAAGTAAATAAAAAACAAATTACAGATGAAAAAAATCTTAATTGATAATTTGATATGATGCGCTACATAAAACTGAAACAAAAACTGCAAGATATCAGGGGACAATAGAATAAACATGGTGTCCGACTATTACAACTTCAATAAAAAAACTCTGTATGGATGAGTATTGGAAAAAAAGAATCAGAGACAGTAATTTCTAAACATGCACATAATATTAAATACAAACCTCTGTCCGTGATAATGACCTCCATCTATATTGTTATTTTAATTTTGTTATTATAATAAGTACATTAGTAGTGAAAAAAATTATGAAAAGAACACCAACTTAAATGTTTTTTGTTCTATGTACTCATGAAGAGCTGTTCTAGGGATTTTATATATCCATTGTTTGACTTTTACTTTAAACAAATTCAAAGAGCTCAAGGACCTGTATTCTAAAGGCAAATTGTTGTACAGTTTGGGTCCAAGAAACATCCACGATCTCAACAGCACTGATTCTTCCGGTTTCAGTACCAAAATATGCGATTGTGCCTTCTGACGGGTGACATATGTATGGTCAACTTTAGTTTGAATACTTCTGTTTTTGTACTGAAATATAAGTAGTTGATAGGTATATAGTTGTCTTATGTCAAATACTTTAGTTTGTAGATATAAATCATTGGTAGGGTAGGTCTTTGGTTTATTATGAATTATTTTAATGATACGCTTCTGAGCAATTTCAAGGTGTCTCATATGGGTGACTGTTGCTCCTCCCCAGCCTAAAATACCGTAGGTGAGATGTGACTGTACAAGAGCAAGATAAAGGGTATTAAGTGACTTTAAGTCAAGAAAGTTGAAAGATGTCTGAATTTTGGTAGTAAAGTTCTCAGCTTTCTCACGACGTAACCAACATGCATGTCCCACTTAAGATGACTGTCAATATATACCTATGCCTAAATATTTTGTGTAATTTTTCCCCTTTATATTAACTGAATTGTTGCCCATGGTAATAGTTATGGAATTGTATTGGGGTAGATGATTTTAGTAGGACACAAACGGAATGAAACAGGTCTTCTTGTAGTTAACTGTTGATAACTTGTTGCTAAAATATGCTGCAATTTTTGTAGAGGTATATTTAAAATTTGTAGAAAAATCGAAATATCTCCAAAACTAATGGACCCAACCATAACAAGTGCTATACAAAGATGAAAGAGCATATTAAAGGCAACTCTATGGTATAATAAAATATTGGGGGTTATATTTAAAAAAAGGGAGAAAACCTAGATTTTGCATTCTACATCACTCTGTATACGAATATGCGTCACGGGCTATTTTTACAGCCGATTTTAAAATTAGAGGATATTTCTAATGTACCCATGTGAAAAAAATAGTTTATGATTCATTACTTTTTGATGTACAGTACGTTCATTTGACCGTGATTTGGATTTAAAAATGGTCATAACTTTTGAAATACCCTGTATAATGTAACAATACCCTATATTGGAAGAACGGAAATCATTACTAGAATTTGAAAATGGAATAATATATATGGTGTCTCATTTAAAAAAAAAACTCATGTTTGCATCGCCACGTAGTTATGGATCACCCTGTATGAATCTAAATATTTTCTGAGCAATGAGCATATCCGTGGCTACAACTTTTATATACAACTTTTTTCGCTATCTTCTACAGTAGTGTAGTTATCGACCGAGCCGATACTAAAAACTCACCCTGTATGATTTTTATTAATAGAACACACTGTATATTTTATTTAACATAGAAGTATTCCCAAGTAATGGTTTACGGCATGAACAAGTTTTAACTGGTGTTGCTAAAATAATAAAACCGTTTTCCTTGCACATACTACCTATTTCGAATACCAGCTCAGTAAAAGGTACACGAACGCTTAAATATCTCCAAAACTTGCACAGCTGGATCGAGAAAATCTGTATCTGCAGGTTTTCGAACATGCAGAATTCAAAAACTCTAACAGCAGCGTTGCCAGATTTACCACTTTTACGTCACACGTCATAATTTTTTATTTTAAATAGAATCCTCTACTTATTTTTATTGCAATGAATTGCGGATGTCGAATTTAATAAGGTCTCATAATTTCAAAATTTTGTTTCTATTATTACTGAGATATGGCAACACCGCTTTTTCAGTAAAAAGTACCGGAACGCTTGAATATTTCCAAAACTGCCACCGCTGAAACGAAAAACATCAATATCGAAGAGTTTTTTACAGCAAAATTCAAAAATGCTAATATCAGTGTTGTCAGATTTACCACTTTTACGTAAGACTTCATAAATAGGGCATTTCATTCAAAGTAATGGCGTGAAAGGTAAAATTGGAAAATCTGACAACGCCGATGCATTTTTGAATTCAGTATGTTCAAAAACCCCTAAGTATTGAATTTCACCGCTCCAGCTGTATCAGTTCTGGAAATATTCAAGCGTTCCGGTACTGTTTACTGAAAAAGCGGTGTTGCCGTATCTCAGTAATTAATAGAAACAAAATTTTGAAATTGTGAGTCTTTGCTAAATTCGACATGCGCAATTCATTGCAATAAAGATAAGTAGAGGGTTCTATTGAAAATAACAAAATTATGACGTGTAACGTAAAAGTGCTAGATGTGGCAACGCTGCTGTTAGAATTTTTGAATTCTGCATGCTCAAAAACTTGTAGGTATTGATTTTCTCGTTCCAGCTGCGCCAGTTTTGAAGATATTTGAGCGTTCCTGTACTAACCTGGTATTCGAAATAGATAGTATGTGCAAGGGAAACGGTTTTATTATTTCAGGAACACCAGTTAAAACTTGTTCACGTCGTAAGCCATTACTAGGGAATACTTCTATGTTAAATAAAATATACAGTGTGTTCTATTAACAAAAATCATATACAATGTGTTCCACCATCATGTTGACAAACTTTGAGGTATGAAAATACAATTAAACTTATCGAAAAAAAAAATGCGAAAAACAAGGGGTCAACCATTTAATTAATTTTTTATTACATTTTCAATTTCTGTATCACGACGCCATGGGTTCGCGCAGCTGTAGCGCCATAGCTTGATTATTTATCGACCGATTCACGAATTTTGGACTCATTTTATAGGAGAATGACTGGGCATATCAACTAAAGCAAGAAAAGATAACACCTGACAATTTCTAAGGCTAAAAAATTCACCAAACTGAAAAAAAATTTGAAATGCACTTATTTGGGTTACTTACAAATAATTTGAAGAAAAAAGCCGTATTGCCTATTTATTAAGACATTTTAATGTTTAGCAGGATGTTCCCTGTCTTACCACATGTAATTTGTGTATGTAGCACTAAAATTTTCGACAGAATAGGCCTTTTTGAATTATGACTTCTGCATCACAGCGCCATGTGTTCACGCAGTTGTAACGCCATATCTTGATTATCTATCAAGCGATTCACGACTTTTTGGACTCGTTCGATAGGGGAATGACTGGGTATATCAACTAAGGCTAAAAATACAATATCTGATAATTTTAAGGCTTAAAAAATTCGCCAAACTGAAAAAACAAAATTTTTTGTAATGCACTTGTTTTGGTTACTTGCAAATAATTTGAAAAAAGCCCTATTAGTGCCTCTTTATTAAGACAGTTTAATCTTTAGCAGGGTGTTTGCTGTCTAACCACATGCAATTCGTGTATGTAGCACGAAAATTTTCGACAGAATAGGCCTTTTTGTATTATGACTTCTGCATCACAGCGCCATGTGTTCACCCAGTTGTAACGCCATATCTTGATTATTTATCGAGCGATTCACAAGTTTTTGGACCTATTTTATAGGGGGATGACTGGGCATATCAACTAAGGCAAAAACATAATATCCGACAATTTCTAAGGCTAAAAAAATCCACCAAACTTAAAAAAAATTTGTAATGCACTTGTTTCGGTTACTTGCAAATAATTTGGAAAAAAGCCATATTAGTGCCTATTTATAAACACAGTTCAATGTTTATCAGGATGTTTCCTGTCCAACGACATGCAATTTGTTTATGTAGCACTAAAATCGTCGACGAAATAGGCTTTTTTATTACGACTAATTTTGAAATAAACGAGAATTTGGTATGCACATTGTCTTTATTGGACTTCGGTGCAGATTATTACCTAAATGCAGTTTATAAACGAATTTTATTATTTTTGTTTTTAGTATTATTTATTTAGTATTCAGCCAAATGACTGAAAGGCGACTAATTGAAATGAGATATGTTGGAATCACTTGGAAATCAAAGAAAACAGACTGGAGCCTTAGTTTCAGAAGTCAGCGTGCCTAAATAAAAATGGCGGACATTTTGAAAATTTCGTTGATTAATTTAAATACTAAATAATCACATTTGTTCATTACATTTAAGTAATAATCTGTATTGAAGTCCAATAAAGACAATGTGCGTACCAAATTCTTGTTTATTTCAAAATTGGTCGTAATAAAAAAGCCTATTTCATCGATGATTTTAGTGCTACATGTACAAATTGCGTGCCTTTAGACAGGAAACATCCTGCTAAACATTAAACTGTCTCAATAAATAGGCACTAATACGGCTTTTTTTTCAAATTATTTGCAAGTAACCAAAGCAAGTGCATTACAAAAAAAAGTTTTTTTTCAGTTTGGTGAATTTTTTAGCCTTAGAAATCGTCAGATATTGTATTTTTGCCTTAGTTGATATATTTAATCATTCCCACATAAAATGAGTCCAAAAAGTCGTGAATCGCTTGATAGATAATCAAGATGTGGCGTCACAACTGCGTGAACACATGGCGCTGTGATAAAGAAGTCATAATACAAAATGGCCTATTCTGTCAAAAATTTTAGTGCTCCATACACGAATTGCATGTGGTAAGACAGGAAACATCCTGCTTAATAAATGTCTTAATAAAGGCACTAATACGGCTTCTTTTAAACTTATTTGTAAGTAACCCAGATAAGTGCATTACAAAAATTTTTTTTTTAGTTTGGTGAATTTTTTTAGCCTTAGAAATCATCAGGTATTATCTTTTTTGCTTTAGTTGATATTCCCAGTCATTCTCCTATAAAATGAGTCCAAAATGTCGTGAATCGGTCGATAAATAATCAAGCTATGGCGCTACTACTGCGCGAACCCATGGAGTCGTGATAAAGAAATTGAAAATGTAATAAAAAATTAATTAAAAGGACGACCCCTTTTTTCGCATTTTTTCTCGATAACTTTGATTATATTTTCATACCTCAAAGTTTGTCGACATGATGGTGGAACACATTGTATATTTGTTTGAAGATTTGGAAAAATAATTTATAACTTGGCAACGTCGCAAACGCGGAAAAAGATATTACAAGGCGAGATAAGGTATTAGTAGATATTTCGATTTAAAATAAAACATACAGGGTGTTACATTTGAAAAAAACAAAGTAAAATGGCCATCACTTTAGACCCCAAGTGTGCTAGTTTGTTGGTATTGTTTTATTGGGAGGAACACAAAAAGTCACAAATATACAGGGTGTCCCATTAAAAAAATTGGATCGGACGTCACGTGACCAAAAACAAATACCTCATTGAGTGTCACAATAATAGGAAAAGATACTATATTTGCTCTAATTTACACCCCCAAAATTATAATTCGCTACTACTGCCCAGTTCCGATATATTGCTTGTCTTAATCGTCGTGGGACATCGTGTATAATAAGGTGGTCTGGTGGCGATGGCATTATGTGCAGAAATCCACAGTGGTCCAAAGTCTTGGACGGATACAAAGGGTGCCTGCATGGGCATCACAAGTGCAGAGAGGACGACCCCAACTGCAGCAGGCCTTGCTCGAACTGCCGACGGTGACATCCTGGATTGAGCTGACAGTAGTGGCAGCACATCTAAGAATGCGGAACTCTGGTAACTGGCAGATAAAGGGAGATATGGCGGAGCTGGCGGAGGAAGCATTGCGTATCTCTGCCTACAGTGTTGTCGAGGCAAATCGTCTACCAAGGAAACAGATCAAACTTCGTTTTTAGGCGTTTTAGGGGTTCCGGACCATATTCAATTGTTTTTTCTTTTGGAGGGAGGTTATGTTAGGGTGGTTGAGGGGTGGGGGGGTTGAAAAACTGAAAAAGTTGCTGTATTGATAATAGGCCATCTACTGACCTGTGAAGAAAAGACCTAGCGGCATAACACAATTTGGGGGTGGGGGTGGGCTGGCGATGATTTGGTTGCAAGGGGATTTCGTAATATTGCTTCCTGCTATAGGAAAATAATAAACGGGCATCACCGTTAAGTGCGAATAGTACTGAGTCAATCAACTTGGCTTCATTTTTTACCAGGTATGTCATCCAATCTTATAATTATCATCTTTATTTTCCATACGACAAAAATACTAACATTCAAGAATATTTTGTTTCGGTCCAGAAAATTTGATTTTACCCATGCCTTTGATTAATTTAACAAAGTATAGCTCCATTGTTTTTTTTATTGCAGCTGTCTACAGACATATTTAAGTTACCACTCAAATGGAACACTTCTGTTCTTACAAGCCTGTTGATCTGTGATATTACTTTTTGTATTAAGTGATTGATTTTATATATTTTGAGAACATTTTGTTATATCACCGAATATTCTTTTTCGATGGAAAATTGGAAGGGTACTTCTTCCCAGAAAATTGAGACCATAGTCATTTGTAGTGACCCAATGAACATAAAGTCGGTACCTAAAATCGGATGAGTCAGTGTACTTCAGACCCAGAAATCTGGAAACACTCGGGGGTACCAACATTATGGACAGCCTGAAAACTACCCCGATATAACATACCTATAACGAAAAAGGTGATAAATATCACCAGATATCCAGTAGCTGGCACTTTGAATATTAGGGCAACAACATATACCAGTGGCAGAAACGCCCAAGCATAGTAAAGTAATACTACCCACATTCTACCTGGAACAGAAAAGAACAACAAATTATTCCCGGATCTACTAAGGGCCGGTTTCTCAATGTTCAGTTAAATATTTATCTGGAAGATAACAGTTATCTGTCAGATAAATTGTTTAAACAATTGAAGGTTAAACATACGAATTCACGTAAATCTTATCTGACAGTTGTATCCATAGGAACGCCAACTGGCAGCTACCTATCTGACACTTTTAACTGGACATTGAGAAACCGGCCCTAAGACGGGCACAGCATTGAACGTTTTGGCACTAGGCGCGGCAACAACAAGTATTGACGGGCTGTGCCAAGTCAACACCTCAATTATTACTTTTATGAATTTAGGAAGGACCGTACAATACTGCAGGTCTTAAAATGCTTTGTGGTACCTTTCGTTCAGCCGTAAAGACTGATACTGTAACGGTTCACCCGTTTTCGAAATTATTTTTATATTATTTACTTGGTTACCATACACAAATAGTTTATAACTTCCATTTTTGGCAACTATTTCCTGATTATACTAGTAACGTTTTCATTACTGCTTGCTTTTTACTTCTTCCTCTCCCATCTCTATTCATTTCAGCCGGAAATGTCATGATATTATACAATTTGCACACATCTAATGGGTGGGGAGTATGCCCCCTCTCTCTTTACCGATGTTAGCCTCTATGAATAGATGAAGGTATATGTCTCGGCCTTTTTCAATTTTTGACAGTTAATACCTGAAATAGCTGTCTCTTAAAGACAATTTTTGTGTGTGTGCAAATTGTGTTGTAACCGAGGTAAGGAATTTATATTCCCAATGCAAAATCATAATGATTCGATTGCTATGCTTTCGCATACTTTTATTGCTTCTGCTTTTATTTTACAGCTATGTGTGAAGGTGGTTTTTCCGATTTGTAAACTTTTTTTTCCATGAAAATGTGATGGGGAACATTTTAATCCTTAAATATTATGTCAATCGTGCCCTGTGTGTTTATTAAATATTTAGCAAAAGAGTCGCTGAACATTGTTCTTTGTTTCTAGCCACATATTTTTGTGTTAAGATGTCTTATTTTGTGTGTATTTTATATTTCACATTTTTTTAATAACATTCCTTACGTAAAGATATCTAGCAGTCAGATTTGCTAATAAAGATGAACAGATCTGTTGGACATTTGTGTAATTTCGTTTTACGAGGGGTGAGGAAAAAGTTGCAGATTTTCGAACATATTCTATATGTACTTTTTTTATTCACCACCATATATCTGAAAAGATCCGGAAGGACTGTATATATAAAGCATTCATGAATATTTCTTCTAACTATTGTTCTATCTGTTCGCTCTTGTAAATATATGTAATTTTTTTCAATCTTTACCATGTGAACATATGAAAGCTGTCTGGTTTTTGGCTTTTTAATCTGCCCATGTCACTTCATAGATTTGTTTCTGAAGTATATGAACGCAATTTATCAAAACGTAAGAACGCATGAAGATCCATACTTCAGAAACAGATTGTGAAGTCCTGTGAAGGTCTCTACAAGGTGCTAATACCAGCCGTAACTATTTCACAGGAAAACCACCCTTCTTTGGGGTGACACCACCAAAACTCATTTTGAAGAAAGCTAGCCTTCTTTTGGGTGCCACCATGTGAACACCACCGCTTCGCCGGAGCACCGCTCTTCTTTAGGGTGCTACCATGTAGACACCACCACTTCTGCGGAGCACCACCCTTCTTTGGGGTGCCACTATCAATCAAGACTTCTTTGGGGTGACACCTCTAAAACTCCTTTTGAAGAAAGCCAGCCTTCATTGCGGTGAAGCCATGTGAACAGCACCGCTTCTCCGGAGCGCCACCCTTCTTTAGGGTGCTACCATGTAGACACCACCACTTCTGCGGAGCACCACCCTTCTTTGGGGTGCCACTATCAATCAAGACTTCTTTGGGGTGACACCTCTAAAACTCCTTTTGAAGAAAGCCAGCCTTCATTGCGGTAAAACCATGTGAACAGCACCGCTTCTCCGGAGCGCCACCCTTCTTTACGGTGCTATCATGTAGACACCACCACTTCTGCGGAGCACCACCCTTCTTTGGGGTGCCACTATCAATCAAGACTTCTTTGGGGGTGACACCTCCAAAACTCCTTTTGTAGAAAGCCAGCGTTCATTGCGGTGCCACCACGTAAACAGCACCGCTTCTCCGGAGCACCACCCTTCTCCGGGCATCACCCTTTTCCGGGGCATCACCCTTCTTTGGGGTGCCATCAGCACTTCTCCGGATAACCATTCTTCTTTGGGGTGCGGATGTAACACCTACTTTGGAGCACCACCTTCTCTTCGGAAGGGCACCACGAGAACTACTCCCTGGACTTCCCACCGAAGCTAGGTTCTTGTTTTTGAAAAAATATATATAATATATATATATGTACAGCATTCGTATACAGAAATAAATCTTTAGTAAACCATTGTTGTCCTGCTTTCATTTCTTGGCGGCTAGCTAGACCAAGGACGTTAAAACCCTATTGTTTTAACGTCCTTGAGCTAGACTCACGCACACACGCACGCACCCACAGGCCCTTGTTTCATGCAATGCAATTGAGCTGCTGGTTGCCATGATAATCTGTTCTATGTATTAATAAAATACACAATGGACATTCTTTATTGCTAGCATAGTTACTCATAACGGTATAAATGTCTGGAGCGACCCAAGTTATTGCGAATGAACTACACATATTTTGCAAAGTGAGATGTGAAAGATCACCCAATACAGATACAAGAGATATTATGTTTACATGTGCTATTTTAAATGTATTTTCTACAATTTTATTCATAGTTTATATTACTTTTTAATTTATCGAGATAATTTCTGTATATAATGCAGTCAGTATAGTTCGCTGGGTGATCAGTAGGAACACTTTTTTTAAAGGACTTATTATAGTTCAGGCAATTTACACACAAATGTTTTTCGGACTTACATTGTTTATGGCTGTGTGTGTGTCATTACCCGCACATTTGTAGCAAGTAGATTCTCCTTTGCAGTCTTTTTCTAGATGACCGTAATTGTTGCACTTATAACACATCTTTACTCTTATATGGTCACTGATGTACGATTTTTTCCATCCGATGAACAGGAAACCTTTTTGCAAGAACACGTTTCGCAACGCAGGGGTCTTCTATTACGACATCGGGCTTGTTGGTCTTGTTGGGATAGACAAGCTTGGTGACAAACCTAAAGTCGTTTTTCAAACTTTCATCTACGCGATTCTGGGACGCTATATTATTAGTAACATCTTCCGGTATTTTTAGACCATCCAAATGGACATTAGAAACAAGTAGTCGTGGATTCATCTTTTTTTGTTGGTCCACAGTATATTTGTCGCCAAACGATTCATCAATTTTTTGCTTAAGTTTATCCAAGGAATTTTTGTCTTGACAGTGTATGACGACCCCACTTTTTGTATTATGGGTTTTGTTGATACAAACATTCAGTTCTGCTGGGTTAACATTAGATACTAACTCATTCATAATGTCATCAGAAGAGGAGCTACTGTCATTAGATTTCACCACCAGAATCTCTGAGCTGTCGTTCCGTACTTTTGTAGGAAGCGAGTGACTTTTTACCATATCACTGAAAGAGGGTATACTTTTTTGCTTTGCCTCATTAAGCTGATCTTCAAGAGATTTTGTTATAGTTTTCTGGAATTCATTGGAATATTGATTTACCGACAGCAGTTTTTCGGTGCGTCCCTTTTCACGTCTTATGGATTCGATTTCACTTTTCAAGGCACTGAGTGAGCCTTTGCATGAATTACACAACCAGAATACGTTTTCACAGTCGTTCAACAATTTCAGCCATGTGTCTTTAAAAGACGCACATGCTGTATGAAATTTGGCATCGCATGATAGGCACTTTACGTAATTTGTAGAAACAACAAAGTTATCTTCGCATTTACTACACACATCAACATCTGGAGCCATCGTTGATCCTACACCTAAGTTCACTGAACTAATACCCAGTAGAATATTCAGACATCCATCCACGGCTTTTGTCTCTCAAACGGAAATAACAGAAAAGTCGTGGTACACAATACTAGCCTTTATGATGCGACTACTTACGAGTCTCAGTCTACCTCGGATTCAAAAACACCTTTTCAAATAAACTATGCATCACATTGCAGAACAAACTTATAGAATCCGCAGATACCATTTTACGAATTTTCACAAGTGTTTTTTCCGTTCAAAAACTGCTTAAAATGTCACGGAATCACATACAGTCAGGACTGGACGAGCGCTCGTCCGTTATCATCATTAGGAATCGCTATGTCTATCAAACAGGCAAGTCTGCCTGCTTCTGACACAAAATTTATATTTGGTTTATAATATTGGCTGCGCAGCTTTGTCGGCATGTATTTCAATGTCCCAGCATATTTTTTATTGATTGTTTTCGGATACTGATGTGGGTGTCCAATTATAATATTATGGATCTATGTTTTCTATTTGTTTGTTGTGGCTAGTGCTTGGTGTATGGCCTTAGCCACAGAGTTACTTAATTCCAGCGAAAGTTTTGCATGCGCTTCTTATGCGTTCGATTGTTTCCTTCTGTTGATGACATTTTCTGCAATTATTATTATCTGTTATGAATGGACCTTTAATTATATATTACTTGTTGTTTCGTGAGGCAGCCACTTAGTCCTTCATAGCGAGGATGAAACTTTCTGCTTCTGGGAAGATCTGGCAATCCTGCAGCCATTTGCATGACTCTTATGTAATATGGCTTCTACGTAAGGGATGGAGTACTTTCCACGATCTGGCACCCACCTACAGTTTTTATCTGCTTTTCTATTCACTATGGAAGTTCTGGATTACAGACCTTTTGAATATTTGGCACAATTCTTTGTTTACGCCCAACATGTTGCAAGTGTGGTGTAAACGTGTCTAGTAGGTCTGACATAATAACAAAAAACTCTGTTCTATTTCCAGGCTCTGGCACACTGAGCTGCAATTTCATCGTCCAGTGACTACTCCTCATGCCGTGCGTCCTAAGTAAACATAGTGAACCAAACATGACTGCCTTCTGAATTCTGGCTACTGAGATCTAATGATCATAAATAGCTCACACAGTGATACCTACGCAGATTTATTTGAAAAGTTTGTGATATTTAGTCCGCTTTTCTGCTCCTGCGGGAAGATGGTCACTTCGGCAGGCGCCGAAAATTAATAACGAACATCATCGTATGTTGGTGGGCGAAAACTATGTCGGGCTATTTTTCTCTAGGAAACGTTCGACAAAGCTGTCCCATTTAATCAAGTATGGCTCAGATACTCTTACGCACCTCTTTTTGGTGTGTAAGGTATACGCTGGTACTGCCTACGTCCATCGACACAATGCGACTATACGACTGCTAAACCAGTATTTAAGGCATTCATACAGTATAGATGAGACACCGGTGCTGCCGTATGCTCCAGGTGATAAAGGAGAACGAGAGGTGCCAAATTTACTGGAGCTACTCATTCTCCACGCTTGAGCTTATACAAGCAAATAAGCCCGGCATAGTCCTTCTCGACCATCAACAGATGTCGATGTTTGTCGCCTGCCAACGTGAACATCATCTCTAAGGAGGAGGAAAAGCGGACCAAATATCAGGAGCACCTCAGACAACTTCGCAGGTTATGGCCGGACTACACTGTGAGTCTGCTAGTAATGGTCATTTGATCCCTAGGTGGTATGAGGGATACGCTGCTCTCTGCACTGCGAAAACTGCCGGCGTGCGGTGCGACGGCGCACATGGGTCCCTTCGTCTACTCAGGACGCACGATTCGCGGACCCAGTGATTGCTCACCCCACGGTATGAGGAGTAGTCATTGGTAGTGGAACAGCAGCTCGGATTCCATTCTGTGTTCTGAATTTCACCACTAGACATCTTGATCACATTAAATATTTCAAATTATGGCACTCGGTTTTGAACAGTGACCTCTTGCTCACCACACTGTACTCAATTTAACAGATAAATTAAAGGATATAAGGATAATAGGTCAACCCCATGCATATAGTTAGTTTATAGGTAAATTCTTACAATTGCATTGCATATAATTGTTTCTTTTATAGAGTATTGTACTTAGTTGTTTTATCCTTCTTAATTCGCCATAACTATTGTGATTTATTTTGAACTGCATATACGCATCTATTGTTTTGGATCCTAGGTGCATGACAGACTGTGATATCGATTCTTTCACCCTGTAACAAGTTATACTAACAACACTTATCGCAACTCTACTGTATTTAATGTAAAACCGAGCACTACTTTATTTTTCCAATACTGGGAGACATGTTTAATTGTACAACACCTCTTCAATCAAAAAAGGAATGGTACTCAAACGATACTGTAAGGGAATATATATTTAACATAATAGGCTATTGGAATTTGAGGTATGCAGCCGTTCGATCTTTAATGTATTTTAAATAAAGGAGACATAAAGGGGACTTTTCTTGGCAGACCTTTTTTTCGCTAAGCACATCCATTAATATGCATTATTAATATTTCATTTTAACGAAATTCACGCAATGCTTTAAAAACTATGACAACTTCAATTAAAAAGGGCGAAAGAATTAATGTGTAAATGTGAAGCAAAACACATTTTTCTATATTTCTGTAAATCCTAAATCGATTGTGACCTAGTTTCACCCAGTTTCGTTTGTATACTTAAGGCTGTGACACCCTATCTAACTCTATGCCAGATGTCTTTGAGCCTTTAGTTGTCAAGCATAGTAAATAACAGAATTTATGCAGGGTCGGATGACATCCCCGACCCTTTCGTGCTAAGCAATCAGATTTATTTTTTTAATGAACGTTCAATGCCCCGTTTGTATTATGAATTGACATTACACTGTTCTACCAGTACATACCTATATCGGCTGCTGTTTTACATCCATCAACTTGTAAACACAGTATAGCGATCGTCGTTATCACACATATCAAGACGAATATTAGGAGATCAAATAAGAACGTCGTCAACCAAAAGACGAGCTCCTTAGCACCCGCTACAAATTGCATATGTCTGGCATTACTTGCATTCTCTCTGATCGGAAACATAATAAAACAGGCGGCGACAAAACAGAGAGTGATTGCTAGAATGATGTCCACTGACGCTCCACTTGAGGGCTCAACTTGCTGAAAATGTAACACGTGGTATGAGAATGGCAAAAGCGATCAGAAATAAGTAACAGAATCAACAGTATACTTCTTCGTGAAGAGCAAAAGCACGGACTTAAGAAAATATAATAATATAGTATATAATAATATAATAATATAATATAAACATGGAGTCAAGTTGATTGACTCAGTACTTCCCACACATAATGATGATACCA
This sequence comes from Callosobruchus maculatus, assembly GCA_951848785.1. Lineage (NCBI taxonomy): Eukaryota > Metazoa > Arthropoda > Insecta > Coleoptera > Chrysomelidae > Callosobruchus > Callosobruchus maculatus. Next base: position 3,398,484 of record CATOUR010000021.1, on the reverse strand, counting down.
TTTTATTATTTCCCATTGGATGAAGCTATAGCCTAAAATACCCTTGCAACTAAATTATCGCCCATCCGTCCGCAAAAACAACATCCAACACAAAAACCTTCGTAAATAGTTTCTTGCGTCTCCCTCCTTAGGAACTAGGTCGCCACAGTTTTTTTCTGCATGCTTGAACTGGACAATGCGAAACGATCAAGAGCCTCCAACCCGTCTAAAAACGAAGTTTGAGCTGATTTTATGTTTTTGGTTTTTGATTATTGCTGCGCTGTCACTGACACGGTTTTTCAAAAACAGAGTCGTTTTCCATTCTCGCTGCTGTAATAAATTCTGTGTCGAAATTTTAATTTAATTTTAAAATCAATTCAATAATTTACGCATTACATACATAGAACGAAATAAAGCAAAACTCTTATGATGTACAGATCACAAAATTGGTTTCTGTAATAGGCAAGCCAATGTTCGGATGGACTTGAAAAAGTGTAATATGCCGCTAGGTATTTCTTCTACAGGTTAATAGACGGACAATTATGAATACAACAAATCTTTCAGCTTTACTACGTCCCACCCCCCAACCACCCCAAATTCACCCTCACCCAAAAAAACGTAGAAAATGATCAGAAACCCCTAAAACGTCCAAAAACAAAGTTTGAGTTGTTTTTATATTTTTAGTTTATTTATTATTGCCGCGCCGCCACTGACCCGATTTTTCCAAAACATACGCGTTTTCCATCCTCGCCGCGGGAGTAATACTGTGTCAAAATTTCATTAAAATCAATTGAACAATTTTCGCGTTACGCGATATCGAACGATCTAAAACAATACTCGTATGTTAAATAGTCATTAGTGTAACTAGTGTTAACTTTATCTAACGTAGATTTTCATTTGTTTATTCTCCAAAGGCAATGCATGGTTTCACTATAAAACCAATAATGATTGTTTGGTAGTGTTTTTCATTTAAGTACAACTTACAGTAATATTAAGAATTACAAAATTTTTGATGACCTAAACGCGCTGCCGGGATTTATTTTCTGATGTAAAAAATCTCGGCAGCCGGGACCTTAAAATTACAATCAAAATCCTGGATGCCGGGAGTTCAAATTAAAATGCAAAAAATCCCGGTTGCCGGGATTCAGATTGTAATTTTCGGGTCCCGGCTGCTGGGACCTGATCCACTGCCAAAAAATTATTTCAGGTAGTTTGCCAGTTTCATTTTTTGTTATCGTTAAGTTCGTTCGTTCCTTCAGTCTTCAGCTTCACTCTTCATCAATCATCTTCAGTAATCAGTATGCTTCTTGCTGTCGTGAGGATCGGTTATGCATATGCCATACGAGAAAAATTGACGCGCGTAAGATGATGAGCGAGCAACGTTTTTTTCTAAAGTGTACCACGTAAAACGTCGTACGCTTTATAATGGGGTTTAATGTGAGATTTTTGCCGTTGTAGACATGAAAATAAAAACTGTTTTCTCAGCAGCCAACATAAATTAATATATAATAAACACAAAAAAAAATCCAAAATAGAAATTAAAATATATTAAACAAAAAAGAATTCTAATGAAGTAAGGGTTCGAATATTCCACCTTCTTGGGCCTGGCAGTAGGTGAGCCTATTATAGAAGCAGGCTCTCACATCAGATAGCATGTCGCCTGTGATGGAGGAGGTTGCTTCTATAATTTTTTGCCTCAAGCCCTCTAAATCAGTCGCCCGGTTCTCATTATAAATGGTACTTTTTACAAATCCCCATAAAAAAAAGTCATTTGGCGATAAATCAGGAGACCTTGGTAGCCAACAGATATCACCCTGTTCAGCGATAACTTTGTTCGGAAATGTATCCGCTAGGAACCTCCGAACTTGGCCAGCGCTGTGTGCCGGGCAACCATCTTGTTGGAACCAAACGGTCTCCAGATTTATATCAGGAAGATTTTGAATAGCAGGAATAATATGACCTTGCAGCAAGCGAAGATACTTTTGGGCGTTCAAAGATCCGTCTATGATAAACGGGCCAATGACATGATCACCCAAAATGCCAGTCCAGACATTCAGTTTCTGAGGATACTGGGTCCTTAGCGGAAAACTCCTATGTTCATTCTCTTCAGCCCAGTACCGAACAACAGTTGGATTGTGTTTACCATGTAGTGGAAACGACGATTCATCCGTAAACAGGATATTCTTCAACAAATTATTATCCTGATTCGCCTTTTCCATCATAGTTTCACAAAAAACCATTCTTCGGTAATGGTCATGAGGAAATAACTCCTGAGTTCTGCTGTAGGCAAAAGACTTGAAACCTCGACGTTTCAAAATTAATGAAACGTTATTGTTGCTAGGCCCTAGTTCCTCGGAAACATCTCTTGTAGATCTATTCCTGTCTAGAGCTACTGCACCGCAGACCGTGGTATCCCGCTGTTCAATTTCTTCGAGTTTTTCTGGTGACGGTCCAGGCCGCTTGTGACACTCATTACAGTGCAGGTTGGCACAAGCGGTGTTCTCAAAATTTTGAACAATGTCCCAAATCGTTTTTCGCGTAGGTATGGGTCTGCTCCCAAATTCTACCGAGAACATTTGGACACACATGCTCGTCGAGTGACCACTGTAGTACCATTAATAATTTGAACCCGCGCTTGAGGCGTGTGAATGATCATTTTTCTGGCAGCGAAAAATAAGTTTTTAAATTCGTGCACACGGCTGGTAAACGTGTACGTGCTGTACGACGCTTAGGGAAGGAATGAATGTTGAATGGCTGCGACAGTGTTGCCGAATATGATTTTTCAATTTCGTGTAAATTGCTGTGGGTAGCGGGGGGGGGGGACGTGAGCGAAATCTGACGAGACGGTCGAAAGTCGACGTTAGCGCATCAGCATTGTTTCTCTACCGTGCTGCCAGATCCAACGGCCAATGAACAGGGACGGATTAAGGGTGTATAGTAGTGAAGGTAACGCTCTGTATGTCGGCGACAATTACTGAAATCCGTCAATACCTGAAATGCCTAGTCATTTCACGTATTGCCGGCAAACAGTATAACTCTGCATCTGGTACACCGTTTGACTAAGAGTTTCATGCATTTCCTGGATAAACGGAATTATTTCGGTCAAACGCTATAGTTAACCAACTGATTCCAGTTAGTCTGTTTGCCGGTTTTAGTCAATCATTGTAATCAGAACAGCGTTGCCAGAAGTACATGGAAAGGTATTAAGTATGAAATTCAAAACATAAACTCATATTTATTATCATTATGTGGACAAATACAATAAATTAAATATGACTCTCTGACGAATAATAAGTAAATAATAAATAAAATTCGTTTAACTTAACAATTTTTTCTTCTGCCACTTCCAACACATCTTATAAGGATAAAAGGTGATACTGTCTTCTCGTTTTTTTGCCAGAATTTTGTTTGGCCTGCAGAATTTCTGCTGCAACCTGAAAGAAAAAAATTTGGTTAAGTTCTTCACATCAATTCCCTGGCACGCCAATATAAAAAGACATTACTCGGTTTAGAAGATAGGTTTTACTTCTTTTATACCCCCTTTTTTCTTTATCTATACCCTTTATCTTGCACCAAAATATAATACCAGCTTTATAATTAAAATCTAGGTGATCAAAAACCAATAAACAGGCACACAATAAAATCACTTTCTCAAGCAAATTGATTATAAAACCGTATTAAAAGTGGCAACAGGGTACGACTTGAAGCGATTTTGTACGTTGCAATACTTTGAGGTTCTGTTTAGAATCCTGAAGAATTCACTTACCTCCGTTAATTCAGCAATATTCCAAGGTTTTTTCTTATTCCGATCGGAGTAGTAGTCATCTAACTTTTGATAGAACAATTCTGAATGCTTAGATATTTCAGCTTTTGCAAAAAAACCACTACACAAATCTTAACGACAATTACAGCGTTCGACTAAACCCGCTAAACAAAGTAACAGCTGACAACGGAAAATTACAGCATTTGACTAACGTAAATCCCGCACTGCAGAGAATGACTGAAACTCTTAGTCAAACGGTATAGCAAATGTAGAGTTACGCTGTTTGACGGCGATACATGAAATGACTAGTAATTTCAGGGAATCACGGATTTCACTAATTGACGCCGACATATACATCACAAATTCTAAGTCCCGTGGTTTCTATAATAAGCATGCAGCGTTCGGATGGACCTAAAAAGTGTATCATGCCGCTAGGTTTTTCATTCACATATCAATGGACAGCCCATTACGAATACAACAAACTTTTCAGTATTACAACCCCTCACCCCCCAACCACCCCAAATTCGCCCCCACCCAAGAAAAAGTAGCAAATGATCAGGAACCCCTGAAACGCCTAAAACCGAAGTTTGAGGCATATTTGAAATTTTTCGTTTTTTGCTAATTACTCCGCCCCCCCGTATAACGATTTTAAAATTATAGGAACATTACCTACTACGACCCTACAGCATAAACGCTGCCCAAATTTCATCACAATCCATGCAGCGGTTACTCAGACTACGAGGCGCGACAGACAGACAGACAAGACAGACCGACAGACCGACAGACCGACAGACCGACAGACCGACAGACCGACAGACCGACAGACCGACAGACCGACAGACCGACAGACCGACAGGCCGACAGACCGACAGACCGACAGACCGACAGACCGACAGACCGACAGACCGACAGACCGACAGACCGACAGACCGACAGACCGACAGACCGACAGACCGACAGACCGACAGACCGACAGACCGACAGACCGACAGACCGACAGACCGACAGACCGACAGACCGACAGACCGACAGACCGACAGACCGACAGACCGACAGACCGACAGACCGACAGACCGACAGACCGACAGACCGACAGACCGACAGACCGACAGACCGACAGACCGACAGACCGACAGACCGACAGACCGACAGACCGACAGACCGACAGACCGACAGACCGACAGACCGACAGACCGACAGACCGACAGACCGACAGACCGACAGACCGACAGACCGACAGACCGACAGACCGACAGACCGACAGACCGACAGACCGACAGACCGACAGACCGACAGACCGACAGACCGACAGACCGACAGACCGACAGACCGACAGACCGACAGACCGACAGACCGACAGACCGACAGACCGACAGACCGACAGACCGACAGACCGACAGACCGACAGACCGACAGACCGACAGACCGACAGACCGACAGACCGACAGACCGACAGACCGACAGACCGACAGACCGACAGACCGACAGACCGACAGACCGACAGACCGACAGACCGACAGACCGACAGACCGACAGACCGACAGACCGACAGACCGACAGACCGACAGACCGACAGACCGACAGACCGACAGACCGACAGACCGACAGACCGACAGACCGACAGACCGACAGACCGACAGACCGACAGACCGACAGACCGACAGACCGACAGACCGACAGACCGACAGACCGACAGACCGACAGACCGACAGACCGACAGACCGACAGACCGACAGACCGACAGACCGACAGACCGACAGACCGACAGACCGACAGACCGACAGACCGACAGACCGACAGACCGACAGACCGACAGACCGACAGACCGACAGACCGACAGACCGACAGACCGACAGACCGACAGACCGACAGACCGACAGACCGACAGACCGACAGACCGACAGACCGACAGACCGACAGACCGACAGACCGACAGACCGACAGACCGACAGACCGACAGACCGACAGACCGACAGACCGACAGACCGACAGACCGACAGACCGACAGACCGACAGACCGACAGACCGACAGACCGACAGACCGACAGACCGACAGACCGACAGACCGACAGACCGACAGACCGACAGACCGACAGACCGACAGACCGACAGACCGACAGACCGACAGACCGACAGACCGACAGACCGACAGACCGACAGACCGACAGACCGACAGACCGACAGACCGACAGACCGACAGACCGACAGACCGACAGACCGACAGACCGACAGACCGACAGACCGACAGACCGACAGACCGACAGACCGACAGACCGACAGACCGACAGACCGACAGACCGACAGACCGACAGACCGACAGACCGACAGACCGACAGACCGACAGACCGACAGACCGACAGACCGACAGACCGACAGACCGACAGACCGACAGACCGACAGACCGACAGACCGACAGACCGACAGACCGACAGACCGACAGACCGACAGACCGACAGACCGACAGACCGACAGACCGACAGACCGACAGACCGACAGACCGACAGACCGACAGACCGACAGACCGACAGACCGACAGACCGACAGACCGACAGACCGACAGACCGACAGACCGACAGACCGACAGACCGACAGACCGACAGACCGACAGACCGACAGACCGACAGACCGACAGACCGACAGACCGACAGACCGACAGACCGACAGACCGACAGACCGACAGACCGACAGACCGACAGACCGACAGACCGACAGACCGACAGACCGACAGACCGACAGACCGACAGACCGACAGACCGACAGACCGACAGACCGACAGACCGACAGACCGACAGACCGACAGACCGACAGACCGACAGACCGACAGACCGACAGACCGACAGACCGACAGACCGACAGACCGACAGACCGACAGACCGACAGACCGACAGACCGACAGACCGACAGACCGACAGACCGACAGACCGACAGACCGACAGACCGACAGACCGACAGACCGACAGACCGACAGACCGACAGACCGACAGACCGACAGACCGACAGACCGACAGACCGACAGACCGACAGACCGACAGACCGACAGACCGACAGACCGACAGACCGACAGACCGACAGACCGACAGACCGACAGACCGACAGACCGACAGACCGACAGACCGACAGACCGACAGACCGACAGACCGACAGACCGACAGACCGACAGACCGACAGACCGACAGACCGACAGACCGACAGACCGACAGACCGACAGACCGACAGACCGACAGACCGACAGACCGACAGACCGACAGACCGACAGACCGACAGACCGACAGACCGACAGACCGACAGACCGACAGACCGACAGACCGACAGACCGACAGACCGACAGACCGACAGACCGACAGACCGACAGACCGACAGACCGACAGACCGACAGACCGACAGACCGACAGACCGACAGACCGACAGACCGACAGACCGACAGACCGACAGACCGACAGACCGACAGACCGACAGACCGACAGACCGACAGACCGACAGACCGACAGACCGACAGACCGACAGACCGACAGACCGACAGACCGACAGACCGACAGACCGACAGACCGACAGACCGACAGACCGACAGACCGACAGACCGACAGACCGACAGACCGACAGACCGACAGACCGACAGACCGACAGACCGACAGACCGACAGACCGACAGACCGACAGACCGACAGACCGACAGACCGACAGACCGACAGACCGACAGACCGACAGACCGACAGACCGACAGACCGACAGACCGACAGACCGACAGACCGACAGACCGACAGACCGACAGACCGACAGACCGACAGACCGACAGACCGACAGACCGACAGACCGACAGACCGACAGACCGACAGACCGACAGACCGACAGACCGACAGACCGACAGACCGACAGACCGACAGACCGACAGACCGACAGGCCGACAGACCGACAGACAGACGGAAATGAGTGACGTGGATTTTCATAAAACGCCCAAAAAGTATATTACCTCAAAATCGAAAATTTTCGCGGTCACAATACTCCCCTCACCTATTGGTGTGGGAAGTAAAATGGGACATCATCTCGGCTTTCACCAATCTATCTTCGGATGCTTTTTAGGTGTATTTCATTTGTGCGCTGAGTCCAATTATTTTAATTTTAATGGTTCCTTCTATAAACAAACCTTTGGTTTAGAAATGGGTGATTGTATGTCACCAATTTGTGCAGATTTAGTAATGTCTAAGCTGCAGTCATAGTGTTTAAGTCTTATAAGTTTTCAGATTCCTTCCTTTAAACGGTATCTAGATGATATTGTAGGAGTTTGCGCAGCTAACACACAGGTTTTACTTGTTTACAACACTATATTGCAAAAACTTACAGCATATACAATAGCGTCTTAACACACAGCTTTACTACTACTGAACTCATGTCAAGTATGAACTACTAACTTAATCAATGCTAGTGATGGGTAAAATAATTGATTTTATCTCAACAGATATAATGTTACAGCTATTCCAAGTGACAAAGTGGATGATATTTTAAATATATTTAATTCATTTCATAATAAATTACAGTTTACTATAGAGGTGGAACAGAATAATGCTGTCTCCTTTCTGTACACAAAAATCATACGCTCGACAGATAATTACCTAAAAGTAGACTGGTATCAGGAGCCAACATTTTCTGGTAGATTTATAAGTTTTCATTAATTTCATAGTTTTAGACAAAAAGTTAATATCTTCAATTCCATCCAATTGCTTCAAATTAAATTAGGTATTTTTTTCTGGAACAACAGTTTCTCTATGATACTTGTTCATAAGATCCTTAATCATAACACAGCGGTTGAAAATTTAAATAAGCCATCCACTACTAGTACCAGATACTTCAAAATTCCATATGCAAAGCACTTAAATCGGAGAACATAGGACAAATTTTGAGTTCTGACAGTATAACAATTGCCTTCAGAAATGCAAATACCATAGGGAAAATGTCTTTCACCGCAGAAAAAGAAAACACACCTTTTGAGTTAAAATCTTACGTTGTTTACAAGATCCCCTGTAAGGATTGCAACTGTTGCTATATAAAAGGTGTGATACACGTACGCACTTTAAGTACGCGGTTTTTAAGTTCGCGAACTTACTCGGCTGGACGTCGGTGACACACGTGAAGCTGAAAGCACTCATTTTCCTAAATAAACAAACAAACGCCAAATACAACAAGCGTTGCGCATGGATGGCCTGCCGAAACAAAGTGGTGATTCGCGGCTTGCAGTACGAGCCGAGACAAGCAACGAGCAAGATTTCAAACCAGTTGGATCGCTGGCGGTTTGCGCGCGGTTTTAAAGTACGCGTACTTACGGTGACACACAGACGAAAAAGGTTATCGAGCCATAAGTAAGCGTACTTGCTCGTACGTGTATCACCCCTTTAAGACAGACAGGCCGATACATAAAAACGAGAATAGCGGAACACAGAAGCGATGAATGTAGGATGAACAGCATTTCTGCTCCCACTGCTCTAGTACAGCATGTAAAAAATGTAAACCATCATTTTGACTTTGACAAAACATCAACTTTAAGTGATCAACAGATGCTATCTAAAAGATTGATTAGTGAGATGATCCACATTCAAAAAAACAAATTAGTAAAATACAGACAGGATATCAATGCCTTAAGCAACGTGTATCATAATTTAATCACCAAATTACCTAATAGATGAACCAAACCCTAATTTCTATTTCACATTATCTACTTTCCGTACTTCGCCTATAGGTTTTGGCTGAAAAACGAAGGAAAATATTCTGTTTTACAAGAAAAAATGCTTAATATCAACTAACTCATCCACCTACCAGTCTTTGGTGTGCAGGCACATTGGCTGATTTTATTCTGTTCCTGTCTGTTCCTGTCCTGTTTATTTTAACTTTTTATTGTGCATGTTTTGTGACGTTATATCTTAAAACCGTTGGCAGTGTCTTATTATTCCAGCTATTTTTATCTAGTTAAATTCTTATGATTATTGTTATACCAACGACGAAAACTCCGTTATTCTGGTAAGTTAACTTATTGGGAAAAATACTTTTATTGTCTTTGAGGTTTTTGTGTATATTTTATACTATATTTAACACAAATCAAATCACTCGTGCGTTTTGGCAAGTGGCACCCATCATTTTTCAATTAAAGAAAAAATGGAGTCAAGTTAATTGGCTAAGTACTTCTCACACATAATGATACCATTTTATTGTTTTCCCGTTGCATGAAGCATAGTCTGAGATCCCCTTGCAACCAAATCATCGCCCAACCGCCCGCAACAAAACATCCAACACAAAAAATCTGGTAAATAGTTTCTTAAGTCTCCATCCTTAGGAACTAAGACGCTACAGTTTTTATTCTGCATGCTTCAACTGCACGACGCGATCAGGAGCCTCCAAACCGTGTAAAAACGAATTAGCTGTTCTTATATTTTTAGTTTTTTGACTATTGTTGCGCCGCCATTGACACGATTTTTCAGAAACTATCGCGTTTTTCATTCTAGCCGCGAAATTTCTTAAAAATCAATCCAATAATTTTCGCCTTACGCAATATACATAGTACGAAATTAAGCAAAATTCTAAGTCCCTTGGTTTCTGTAATAGGCAAGCCAATGTTCAGATGGACTTAAAAAAGAATATACCGCTAGGTATTTCTTTCATAGGTCAATGGACAAACCATTATGAATACAACAAATTTTTCGGTTTCACAAACGTCCACCCCCCAACCGCCTCAATTTCACCCCCACCAAAAAAAAGTAGAAAACGATCCCTAAAATGCCTAAAAACAAAGGTAGAGCTGTTGTTATGTTTCTGGTTTTTTATTATTTCTGCGCCGCCACTGGCATGATTTTTCCAAAACATGCGCGTTTTCCATCCTCGCCGCGGTAGTAATACTGTCAAAGTCCCTTGGCTTCTACAATAGGCGAGCCAATGTTCAGACGGACCTAAAAGAGTGTACTATGTGATGCCGATTCAATAAACGTCATTCGACGAAAAATTTAGTCCGTTTTAGTCGCAGTGTTCTCTACTACTGCCACGCTACTCGTGGCACCTTATATATTTCATCGAACCATCTAGAAAATTCGAGACATTCGGATGACATTCTAGAGTGCTCATCCGTCAGTCCCGAAAATTCCAGACGATTCGATGACGACTACACATCAAAAATGTAACCTAACATTTTGAGAGAAACATCAACAACAATACAAATAAGCATTGCTATATACAGGATGTTACACTCTTCCTCCCTTAGCGTTCGGCGTCGTCGACGAACAGTTCGCTTCGACCCTTGTATGGCCACAGACGATCGCTATGGACGACCTCCGGTTTTCCACTACCCATACGTATCCTATAGACTACGTCGTTGAGGCGCTCCATCACCACGTAGGGTCCCTCCCAATGGCGTTGTAGCTTCGGACATCTACCGCTTCTCCGTCGTGGAATGTATAACCACACCAGATCACCTTCTACGAAATTTGGGCTATTTGCTTTCAGATCGTATCTGGCTTTCATTCTGTCGCTGGCAGACTGGATGTTCCCTCTAGCAGACTCATGGATATCCCAGAGCGCTTCCTGAAGCTCGCTCACCCATTCGCATGGAACACGGCGTTCCGTTTCTGGGGGTGGACAAGAGCTAAGTCCAGAGGCATCCGCAGTTTTCGACCAAAAAATATTTTCGCTGGGCTCAACCGAGTTGACTCGTTCACCGCTGATCTCTATGCCGACATTCCCAGAGGAACCTTCGTATCCCAATCAGACCGATGTTCGTTAACGAATTTTGACAGGTAATCCAGGATTGTCTTGTTGAAGCGTTCCACCATACTGTAGGACTGGGAATGAAGAGCAGTTGTTCTAGTCTTCCGAATTTCGAGTCTTTACATCAGCTGTATGAAGACTTCTGATTCAAAGCTGCGTCTCTGGTTTGAATGTAGTTCATTATGAACTGGAATCTGGACTCAACGTATTCTAAAAGAGCCTGTGCCACTCTGCCTGCTTCTTGATTGGGCACAGGAACTGCTTCTGGCCATTTAGAGAAATAATCCGTTACAACAAGCAGACACCTGTTCCCAACGCTGGTTTCCCGCAAAGAACACAAAGTGTCTATGGCGATCCTCTCAAATGGCGATCCAACATTGTACTGCTGCATATGTGATCGTTGAAGAGTGCTTGCACCTTTTCTTGAGTTGCAGACCTCGCATGTGGAACAGTAATTTTCCACATTTTCTCGACAGCCAACCCAGTAAAATCTTTCCTTGAGTCTCTCCAGGGTCTTTCTGATGCCAAAGTGACCTCCGCTGCTACTGTCATGTAATTGTTCCATAATTCCTTTTCGTGGTTTCCTTGGTACTACAAGTTTTTCTTTAGCGTGTCTGGCATCAGTGTCCTCCCAGATTCGATACAAGAAGTTACCCCTAACCTTCAGTGAGTCCCACTGTGCGAGGTAGGCTTTAGTGATAGGACTCATGGCACTTATTTCCTGTTGATTCGGCTTGTTTCCTTTTAATCGCGACTGAATAACTAACCCTATCTCAGCGTCTTGTGACTGAGCTTGCCTGAAGGTTTCTAATGAAATCTTGGTTCCTCCCAATTCAAATTCTTCTATTCTTAATGCATTTATGTCGAACTCTCGTTGTTCTTCTATTTAGCAGTGTTAACAGTCTTCATTACAAGGTCTGCGTGACTTAGAATCGGCATTTCAGTGTTGCTTTCCTGGACGATGACGAATTTCAAAGTCATAGCTTTGGAGGTATTCAATCCATCCTCCTGGATTCTTGAACTTCATTAACCACAGCGAAGCTGGTTCTTAAGCCAAATCTTCTTCCGTACCATAAGTTGTGGAAATTTCCGATCCCTTTCACCACACTGTACATTTTTTTCGTGTCACAAACCAGTTTTTCTGGGCTTTGTGCAAAGTTTTACTGTAGTATCGGATTACTCTTTCGATGCCATCTTGTTCTTGGGAAAAGATAGCTCCAACAGCATAATAGCTGGCATCTGTGTCCAATTAGAAAGTTCCATCCCCTGTGGGATGTGCTAGTATCGGTGAGGAGGTCACAGCTGTCTTCAATGCGTCGAAGGCTTCTTGGAAGATTGAGTCCCAGTAAAACTTATTCCCATTTACAGTTAAGGCAAATAAAGGTTTAGCGATGGTGGAGAAGTCTTTTACAAATAACTGCACAGTCCCAGTACACTTCGTACCACATGAGTGTTGGACGGTTCGAAGGTACTGGTGCATAGACCGAAAGGTATTTCTGTGCACTGCCATAGTCCAGCACACGATGTAAATGCCGTTTTCTCTTTATCCTTTTCGTCCATTTAAACTTGCCAGTATCCACTTTGTAGGTCCAAGATGGAGAACCATGAAGAATTTCCAACTGCATCTAAAGTGTCGCCAATTCTTGGTAAAGGGTATGAATCCTTTTAAGTCAAATCGTTGATCTGCCTGTAATCCACACAAAACCTCGTTGATCCGTCCTTCTTTCTAACAAGAACTAACGGGGAGGCCCAAGGGCTAGATGATGGCTCGATCACTTCTCGTTTCTGCATATCTTTCACCATATTTTGTACTTCATCTATCCTAGATAATGGTATTCTTCCCGGGGGCTACTTGACTGGCTGACCATCTCCTACATTAATTTTATGACATACCAGATGGGTTCGCCCTAGGTCATCGTTATTTCTAGCGAAAATCGAATGAAAATCTCTTAGCAGCTTCAGGACACTCCGCTGCTGCGGGGATCGCAAATTCTCACAGCGTCTATCATACAAATCTCGAATACTATCTGAGATTTCGGTGGTCATCATCATCTTCTTCTTCCGTTCCATCGAACCTTCGGATCCATACTACTGGCTCTAGTATACCCAGTGGCGAGCTTTATTGATTTGTATTGAATTCCTGGATGCATTCACGGCCCTTATCAACATATTTGAAGAATACGTTATTGTTCTGGCTAATAAAATAGGTTTATTCCAACTTAGCGTAGGATCTGTTCCAAAAATGCATGGGGTAAGGTTATGTTCAAGTGCCTTATGTGCATATATAGGTATAACAATCCCTTTCTGTGGTGGTACTGTAAAATTCCTTGGTGACATAAAGTTCATTTCCTCTAGCTGAACAGTTCGGGAAATCTCTTCTGAATCCCCAATGCTTAAGGTATTACCGGTGCAGTTTGTTACGCAGCCAGAACTCTGCAGAAACTCAGCACCAAGGATGCAATCATTTGTGACTGAAGCTACTAAAATGGGATACTTATTGCCAAAACTGCCTATGCGAATCTCTAATTCTTCAACACCCAGTACTGGTATACGGTCTCCATTAGCGGCTTCAGCAACATTCTATCCGTTTGCGTGGTTCTGCTTGGTGACTTCCTTCAAATTTGTTGGTATATGTTAGGCCTTATTATAGTCACATTTGCTCCGGTATCGATCAACAACTTGCATAGTATATTTTCTATGTAACCTTCAACTACTGGACTCTTCTCAATTTTATTAACCACAATTTCGATGACCACGAGGCTTTCGTCATGATGGCCAGCCAGTTTTTCTCCCTAAAACTGGCCGGCTTTAGTTTTCCGACTCATTGTCAGTATTAGTACTAGCCTCTCTTGACTTCTTCGCCACCTGCATGCGACAGCCTAACCAAAGGTGCCCCTTCTGCCCACATATCCGGCAGGTAAACTTCTCAGCTCCTTCTAGATTTCTGCGAACTGGGTTTCTTTGGAAGGTACCACCTCTTCTATGTTGGAACGAACGATGTGGCCCTGACTTCTGCTTCATCATCTTGTTCTACAGAGCGCACCCTTCGTGTCATTCGCGTGGCTTTTGAGGCAGCTCCAATTTCTAGAGCCTTGACCAGAGCGTCTTGTAAGGTTCTGGGACTGGATAGTCTTACGATTCGCTGAATGTCCAGCTCCGCAATGCCTTCGACAAACTGACGAGCAGCAACGTATTCCTGTGTCTCGACGGAGCTGTTGACGAATGCTCGTTTAGCTAAGCTTTGGACCTCATATGCAAACGTAACTTTAGTGCAGATGTTATCTTATCATAGTCACGTCACAAGCCTTTATCTCATTCGACCAGTTATTCATACGTGCGATGTTTTCAAATTGCATATGATAAATGTCCCATGTTTTTCCGTTGTATGGATAGGTTTTTGCAACTACGCCACTGTGTCTGTCAGGTAAAGCAGGTGCTGCAGCTGTTAAACTACGTTCACCTTCACCAAATTCTCACAGCTCCTATCTGACCATTTCCGTGATCTTTCACTTGCTGTAGATGTTCCTCAACGTGATGTTGTTAGCTGCTTCCCAATTGCACTAATTCGGTGGTCTTGATATTCTAATGCCTGGCTTACGACTTGCTTCTGCTCCTCCAACCCAGTCATTACCAGTTCCTGTCCACTCTTCAAGTCAAGTCTGTAACTGCCTCATTTTGGTGGTGCTTGAGCTTTTCTTCAAGGTTCACAACTGCCTCGTCCTGGTGGTCCTTAAGCGTTTCTTCAAGGTTCACAACTGCCTCGTCCTGGTGATGCTTTAGTTTTTCTCCCAGGTTCACGACGGTTGCTTGCGTAACGGCTGCCTGGTTGTCTAAGCTGGTTCTCATTTCTGCCCTTGTTTCGGCTGCACTTTTTGCTAACCTGTCCCCCATTTCTTGTAGCATAGTCATCAATGCACTTATGTCGGACACCATAGTTCTGGTTACAGGCACTGACTGACGCTGTACTCACGTCTTGATACCTTTTTCTGGTTTGATTCGATGGATAATCCCACACTTCCGACACCAGTTGTCACGACGGCCTCTTTTTCTTCAACCGGGGAATCAAACTGGACGTAACTTTAAACGTTTTACTTCACTACTCAATACAATATCTCTTAACCTTATCTCAGCTACAACACAACTCATCTGAACTACTGCCACGCTACTCGTGGCGCCTTATATACTTTATCGAACCATCTAGAAAATGCGAGACATTCAGATGACATTCTAGAATGCCCATCCGTCAGTCCCGAAAATTCCAGACGATTCGATGACATTTACACATCAAAAATCTAAAGTAACATTTTGAGAGAAACATCAATAACAATACAAATAAGCAATGTTATAAACAGGATGTTACGGTATATGCAGATGACTCACGAAGGTGTTTTGTTTAATCACCCCCTGTTCGTGGGCTGCTGCTATCCCTGCAGCGGTTCTAGAAGGTGTTCTGTGGTGGTGGGTATGCCTCAATGAGTTGCTGCTTTCCTTAGGCAACTTTCCCGCCTGTCCGTCATTTCGCTGTGAATGCCAATTCCAGAAGAATGGTCCTCTCCCTTAGGGAGTCTGTCGGTCTGCCGGTCTGTCGGTCTGTCGGTCTGTCGGTCTGTCGGTCTGTCGGTCTGTCGGTCTGTCGGTCTGTCGGTCTGTCGGTCTGTCGGTCTGTCGGTCTGTCGGTCTGTCGGTCTGTCGGTCTGTCGGTCTGTCGGTCTGTCGGTCTGTCGGTCTGTCGGTCTGTCGGTCTGTCGGTCTGTCGGTCTGTCGGTCTGTCGGTCTGTCGGTCTGTCGGTCTGTCGGTCTGTCGGTCTGTCGGTCTGTCGGTCTGTCGGTCTGTCGGTCTGTCGGTCTGGCGGTCTGTCGGTCTGTCGGTCTGTCGGTCTGTCGGTCTGTCGGTCTGTCGGTCTGTCGGTCTGTCGGTCTGTCGGTCTGTCGGTCTGTCGGTCTGTCGGTCTGTCGGTCTGTCGGTCTGTCGGTCTGTCGGTCTGTCGGTCTGTCGGTCTGTCTGTTAGCGTTTTTCTGGTCTCGCAATCTCAGTAACCGCTGCATAGATTGTGATGAAATTTGGGCGGCGTTATGCTGTAGGGTCGTAGTAGGTAATATTCCTACAATTTTGAAAATCCGTGCATGGGCGGCGCGGCGGAGTAATTAACAACTGAAAGATGAAGAAGAAACTGCTGACAAGAGTAATCACTTATTCAAAATTCAGCCAATAATAGATATTGTCTTGAGGCATATAAAAAACGAGGTTTCTCCGCCAAAACAACTTTCGATAGATGAATCGATGCCTCAGTGGAGAGGTCGATTGATCTTTCGACAATATATCACTAACAAGAGACATAAGTACGGAATCAAAATTTACGTTTTAGCAACTTACGATGGGTTAGTCTTGAATTTTTTGGTTTATTCCGGAAAAGGATGACCTGCGGATGATGGTGAAAGTCATTCGTTTTCCGTTGTCAAGAAACTATTAGCTGATTATTTAGATAAAGGACACGAAATTTATGTTGACAACTTCTACACCAGCGTTAAATTGGCTGAATATTTGATATGTAGGAAAACCTATATAGCATGTACTCTCAGGGAAAACAGAAGAGGAAATCGTAAAGATATTTAAAAAAACTAAAAAAAGGAGAAGCGATACATAAACGTAGAGTCTTAGTGATACATTGGAAAGACAAAAGAAACGTAAGAATGATTTCCACTCGTCACAGGCATAATATCGTGCAGGCCACAAATAAAAGGGGAGAAGTAACAAACTTACCCGAATGTGTTGTGTCATACAATAGGTACGTATGTCAGGCGTGGACACGTCGGATCAAATGGTGTCATACTATTCAATTCCGAGAAAAACAATTAGATGGTACAGAAAAAAAAATTTTCATCTTATGGACATTTGTATGTGGAATGGATATTATGTCTATAAGGGTCAAATCAAGGGCGTGTCATTTTTAACATTTAGAAGAGAAGTAGTAAAATCATTGGTAAACGTAGAAAAGATAGAAAAGGAAGAAAAGAAAAACGAAAAAACAGAAAAAGTGTTTAACTATCTCGAACCCGTACCTCCAACGCCCAAGGATAAGTCAGCAATGAGAAGGTGCAGGCAGTGCTCTTAGGCTACAATAAAGAAAAAAAACTCGATACTTCTGTCCAGTGTGCCCAGAACACCCAGGTCTATGTGTTTATCCATGCTTTAAAACGTGGTATTTGGCAATTTAGAGCATACTTTTTTCTGGTTTTGCATTTCATTTATTAAACTTTTTGTATTTTGGCAAAATAAACATTTTATAAATAAGAATTTACAACATGCATTTAACTGGACCTCGGTCCTTAACCAAAGGGGCTGTTCACAGAGACCGACGTCCAGTAAACTGGATGGCCTTATTTTCTATTTTTTTAGTACAATTTCCTTTTTTACTATATATGTATATAATACCCTAAAAAGATTTTTTTTCTAGCAATGTTTCGAATCTCGGAGCGGTTTCTGGTGACAGTTCTATAATCTGAGACCGATGGCGAACGTGTTTACAACCATATTATTATTGAGTTCAGTCTTTTATATTCAATGCGGCTTTTTCATGAACTGATTTGTTGGCGATGTTAGAGTTACGAGCATGACATTGCTAATTATCTAGACTACATTACAATCAAAGATTGTGAATGGTATCTTATAAAGACGAACTTTAGGTTTAATTAAAAAAATGGAGTCAAGTTGATTGACTCAGTACTTCCCACACATTACTGTGATATCAGCTTATTATTTTCCCATAACATGAAGCTTTAGTCTGAGATCCCTTGCAACCAAATCATCGGCAGCCTTCCCTCCCCTAAAATTGTCTTATGCCGCTAAGTCTTTCCTTCAGAGGTCAATGGACAGGCTAAAACATCTAAAAACGAAGTTTGGGTTGTTTTCATACTTTCAGTTTTTTGATTATTGCTATATACGCTGCCACTTACACGATATTTAACAAACGTACGCGTTTTGCATCCTCACCACGGTAATAATACTGTGTCAAAATTTAATTAGGATCAATTTAATAGTGTCCACGTTACAAAACACAAAAAGATCTAAAGCAATAAATACTCGTATGTATGTATACAGAAAATTCTAAGTCCCTTAGTTTCCGTAATACGCTAGGCAATGTTCGGATCGACCTAAAAAGTTGATTTACGTCGCTAGGTCTTCCTTCACAGGTTAGTGGACAGCCTATTATGAATACAAGAAATTTCTCAGTTTTTCAACTTCCCACCCCCTACCCACCCCAATTTCACCCCACCCAAAAAAAACGCAGAAAATGATCAGGAACCTCTAAAACGCTTAAAAACGAAGTTTGAGCTGTTTTTACATTTTTACTTTTTTTTTATTATTTCTACGCCGCCATTGGCACGATTTATAAAAACCATACGCGTTTTCCATCCTTGTCATGGTAGTAATACTGTGTCAAAATTTCATTAACATCAATTCAACAGTTTCCTTGTAACACAATATAGAAGGATCTAAAGCAATACTCTCGTATGTTTACACCAGAAAAAATTCTAAGTCCTTTGGTTTCTGTAATAGGCAAGGCAATGTTCGGATGGACCTAAAAAAGTTATTTATGTCGCTAGGTCTTCCTTCATGGGTCAGTGGACAGTCTATTATGAAAGCAACAAATTTTTCAATTTTACAACCCCCCACCCCCCAACCACCCCAATTTCAACCCCACCCAAAAAAAAGTAAAAAATGATCAGGAACCTCTAAAACGCCTAAACACGAAGTTTGAGGAATATTTAATTTTTTTTGTTTTTTGCTAATTACTCCGCCGCCCCTGCACCGATTTTCAAAATTATAAGAACATTACCTACTACGACCCCCCAGCATATCGCTGCCTAAATTTCATCACAATCCATGCAGCGGTTACTGAGATTACGAGGACACAAAAACGCGTACAGACAGACCGACAGACAGACAGACCGACAGACCGACAAACAGACAGACCGACAGACAGACAGACCGACGGAAATGAGTGACGTGGATTTTCGTTATGTAGACATCATGAAACGCCCAAAAAGTGTATTATCTCAAAATCGAAAATTTTCACGATCACAATACTCCCCTCACCTATCGGTGTGGGAAGTAAAATAGCGAATGAAACATTTTACAAATGAAAAATCATTTAACAATAATGCCCTAATTTTTTCCTTACAAATAAATGGCATAACTTTTTTGCTACTGAGCTTATACAATTAGTTTTGGCTTGGCTTAGGCTTAGGATAGGTGGAGGGAAGCCCCAAATCCGTGTATGCGCAAAAGCTATTTACATTAGAATCTTTATTTACTTTTATTATGTATTACTTTAAAAGTTTATTGTATTACATAATTATTATACTCATTTTACTTCCCACACCGATAGGTGAGGGGAGTATTGTGATCGCGAAAATTTTCGATTTTGAGATAATACGCTTTTTGGGCGTTTTATGATGTCTATATAACGAAAATCCACGTCACTCATTTCCGTCGGTCTGTCTGTCTGTCGGTCTGTCTGTCTGTCTGTCTGTCTGTCTGTCTGTCTGTCTGTCTGTCTGTCTGTCTGTCTGTCTGTCTGTCTGTCTGTCTGTCTGTCTGTCTGTCTGTCTGTTTGTCTGTCGCTTTTTTCTAGCCTCGTAATCTCAGCAACCGTTGCATGGATTGTGATGAAACTTGGGCAGCGATATGCTGTGGGGTCGTAGTAGGTAATGTTCCTATAATTTTGAAAATCGATGCATGGGCGGCGGAGTAATTAGCAAAAAACAAAAAAAAATTAAATATTGCTTAAACTTCGTTTTTAGGCTTTTTAGGGGTTCCTGATCATTTTCTACTTTTTTTTGGGTGGGGGTGAAATTGGGGTGGTTGGGGGGTGGGGGGTTGTAAAATTGAAAAAGTTGTTGCTTTCATAATAGATTGTCCACTGACCCATGAAGGAAGACCTAGCAACATAAATAACTTTTTCAGGTCTATCCGAACATTGCCTTGCCTATTGCAGAAACCAAAGGACAGAATATTTTCTGGTGTAAACATACGAGAGTATTGCTTTAGATATTGTGTTGCGAGGAAACTGTTGAATTGATATTAATGAAATTTTAACACAGTATTACTGCCGTGGCGAGGATGGAAAACGCGTATGGTTTATATAAATCGTGCCAGTGGCGGCGTAGAAATAATAAAAAAACTAAAAATATAGAAACAGCCCAAACTTCGTTTTTAACCGTTTTAGAGGTTCCTGATCATTTTCTGCGTTTCTTTTGGGTGGGGGTGAAATTGGGGTGGTGGGGGGGGGGTTGAAAAACTGAGAAATTTCTTGTATTCATAATAGGCTGTTCACTAACCTGCGAAGCAAGACCTAGCGACATAAATCAACTTTTCAGGTCCATCCGAACATTGCCTAGCCTATTACGGAAACTAAGGAACTTGGAATTTTCTGTATACATACGAGTAATTATTGCTTTAGATCTTTTTGTATTTTGTAACGTGGACACTATTAAATTGATTCTAATTAAATTTTGACACAGTATTATTACCGTGGTGAGGATGGAAAACACGTACGTTTGTTAAAATTCGTGTCAGTGGCAGCATAGCAATAATAAAAAACTAAAAGTATGAAATCAACTCAAACCTCGTTTTTAGATGTTTTAGGGATCCCTGATCATTTCCAAAATTTTTTTGGGTGGGGGTGAAATTGGGGTGGTTGGGCGGTGGGATGTCGTAAAACTGAAAAGTTTGTAGTATTGATAATGCGCTGTCCATTGACCTGTGAAGGAAAGACCTAACGGCATAAGACAATTTTAGGGGGGGGGGAGGCTGCCGATGATTTGGTTGCAAGGGGATCTCAGACTAAAGCTTCATGCTATGGGAAAATAATAAACTGGTATCACATTAATGTGTGGGAAGTACTGAGTCAATCAACTTGACTCCATTTTTTTAAATATATTTCAATACTGAAGCTACTAAAACACTTAGTATTAGCAAAAGCACGTAGTAGTAGCAAAAAATGAGTTTCTTTGCAACTTAATTCTGTTAGGTATACTAATTATAACTGAATTAACTTACTTCAATAACGTTCAACGCGTAACGCATATGAAAACATGGGTATATATTTCATTGCAAAAAATAAACTACTAACTATTGAAACAATTTGCAAGGTTAAATAATTATTAAATTTAAAAACAAATTATATATTGTAAAAAGCACATGCAATAAAAAAAATTCAGAATTCATGAATATTATCCAGATAATACAGGGTGGGCCAATAGTACGTGGACGGAGAATTGTGGGCTTACTAAAAAATATTTCAAAAATCTGTCACATGATTATGGTAGGGACCCTTGAGGGCTATAACGCAAAAATATTTTCTCTCAAATTTTCACGTTTATACAGGGTGATTCATATCAAACTTACATTTTTTTGAATGGAACCCCATATATATTATTACATATTTGGATTCCTTGGTCAATTGTAGTGTGACTTTATGTATCATACATGGAACTTTAAACGAACTGTTTAGGCGCAAATCGCCATTTTTGGTATAAGCAGATATCAGAAAAAAATTGAATATCGCAGCGATTATAAAACATAGAAGGCCGTGACTTTGCGGTACGACTAAGCATGAAATGCGTCACCTCAGGTCAGACGGCTAAATCTGAATTCTTTTTCTACTTGGAGAATCACAGATAACTTGATTTTTTCAAATGGGTATGCCTATTTTGGTTTGTAGGATCAAATGTAAAATTGGATTACCTTTCTAACGATATAGCATTCTCGATATCAATCTCTTTTGGTTTTCATTTTATTTCAAATCTTCAGTCAAATCGGTGTTATTCGATTTTTCTGCGTGCAAGCGACCTGGCAGGCCATGAAAAATAAACAAAAGTCCGTTAATATGGAAGAAACCAACTAACTTAGGAGACAGATGCAAACGAACTAGAGTAGCGAGGCAAGATTATGAAAATTCCTTACAACACATCAGCTCTAATCTAATCTAATGTCAATGAGTAGCTGGGGTATGACAGAAGTGTTTGTTTTTCATAGCCTACTAGCTATTGAGGTCTACTAGAGCTTGACAACTTTCCAAAACGATTGAAAATTTTGAAACAAAAGGAAAACTACCAGCGATTTTTGCTTACAGTCTAGCATATTTAGAATGACATTTCACATTTAATAGGATAAAAAAATTAGTCATTTCTGTTTAGTTAAGTCAAAAGTGAAGATATGTCTAACTGGAGCATTCTGAACATCTACTGAAATAATCGCTAGAATTTTTTAATTACGCTACATTGTAATTGTGTTTATTTCATGTAGTTTTACAATTCAAACAGACTGCAATTCAACTTTCATTTTCCGCGATGTTGCTAATAAGTGGAAGTACTTACTGAAGAAATTGAAGGGTTCCAGTCAGAGGTATCATTAATTTTGGCTTACGGAAATGGCTACTTTTTTATAGCATTAAATGTGAACATTTA
Source organism: Callosobruchus maculatus (assembly GCA_951848785.1). Taxonomy (NCBI): domain Eukaryota; kingdom Metazoa; phylum Arthropoda; class Insecta; order Coleoptera; family Chrysomelidae; genus Callosobruchus; species Callosobruchus maculatus. Next base: position 3,375,531 of record CATOUR010000021.1, on the reverse strand, counting down.
TTCAGAAGACATAGATATTCTACTACCAGCCACAATCACTAGTAGTTTTCCTTTGATTAAATATTTTCTTACTGACTTTGGAAATTGGCTAATAGCTAGTAGGCTGTGAACAATGGGTGATCTTGTTACCGCTATTGTGGCTGGTTAGAGCTAATATGTTGTAAGGAATTTTCATAATCTTGCCTCGCTACTCTAGTTAGTTTGCATCTTTCTACTAAGTTAGTTGGTTTCTTCCATATTATCGGGCTTTTGTTTATTTTTCATGGCCTGCTAAGCTGTTTGCACACAAATCGGAAATCGGAAATCGAAAAACACAGATCTGACTGAAAATTTGAAATAAAATGAAAACCAAAAAAGAATGATACGGAGAATGCTATATCGTTAGAAAGCTAATCAAATTTTACATTTGATTCTTTAAACCAAAATAAACATTCCTATTTGAAAAAATCAATTTATCTGTGATTGAACTTACCTTAATTGACCTACTGATTTCTCCAAGCACAAAAAGTATTTAAATTTAGCCGTCTGAGCTATGGTGACGCATTTCATGTTTAGTCCTACCGCAAAGTTACGGCCTTCTAAGTATTATAATCGCTGCGATATTTAGTTTTTTTCTGATACCTACTTATACCAAAAATGGTGACTTGCGCCTAAACGGTTCGTTCAAAGTTCTATGTATGATACATAAGGTCACACTAGAATTGACCAGGGAATCCAAATATGCAATAATATACAGGGGGTTCCATTCAAAAAATGTAAGTTTGATATGAATCACCCTGTATAAATGTCAAAATTTATGTCAAAATATTTTTACGTTATAGCCCTGAAGGGTATCTGCCACGGTCAAGTGACAGATTTTGGAAATTTGTTTTAGTAAGCCCACAATCTTCCGTCCACGCACTATTGGCCCACCCTGTATACTAAACCGATCCAATTTAAATTTGAATTTCAGGCTCCTCCACTACCTATCCCAAGCCAAGTCTATTTGGCTTCATATTGGGTTTACAGATGAATTTGGAAAAGTGTGAATATTTATAAAAATTGTTCACGAAATGATTGTATTGTTACAAGTCTTTTGTCCGATTGGGCAAATAAACACTTGGTACGGATTTAACTATTTATTTTCACTACCTATGTACACTTCACCTAGCCTAATACTTAACAGTCTAATTTATCTAAAGTCACTACACTAATTTATGTTGGTCCTTAACTGCACTAATTTATTTCGCGCGCGCCACTGAAGGTCGTCGCGTATTCTACCGCACACACTGCTGCATTGACTGTAACTGACTCGTCTCTCAGTCAGGATGGCCTTTTATTTTAGGCGGCGCCATCTCTGGACCGTACGCGAAAGCTCTCGATCATTACAGATTGTACGAGAAAGAATTTTTCTAGACCCACGAGATGGCATTACAGGGCCGGCCTGACACACTGCCCCCTCCTTAAGGCCGTTTCGTCCCCGAAACGATCGTGTCTGAATGGACACAGAACGCCCTTCTTTCAGCCAGAAGATTGGTCAAAGAAGCAATCCACGGTTCTGTGTTCTGTCGGTCCTCTCGGGTTCCAGCTGCAGACCAGAATTTCGATTCCCGTGAACCTGAAGAGAACTTCTAGCATGTTTCGGATGATCCGCCAATCCAGGCCGTCCCGTCCGCAAGCTAGCCTAGGAATCGCCAGCTTCAAAACATTTGCGGTCAGCAGCGTCTCTCTGACGTCCAGGAGTGCCTCCCATACAGTCCGGTACGTCGGTTTCTGATAGGACTTCTCCTTCGAAATCAAGTAGTAGAGTCGCCTCTGGTCACTTCGTAACTCCGGCGCTTGTCCGACTCGTCCACCCTGCCTCTTCAGCTCGTCCACTCGGCCAAACAGACGTTGGAATTCACTGGCAATCCCTCGGGACATCCGAAGATCGCTTGCGACACAATGTGCCAACGCGTAGTCATCCGGTACCGTGAACAAATCTCGATGTTCCTCACGAGTCACGCCAAACCTAGCCTTCGCTGTACCAGTGTGAGTGGCCATGAAATCCTCGAAGTTCAGCTCTGGGTGGAGTTGCTGGAGTTCTCTAACTTGCGCTTCCGCATTATCTCCAGCAAACGGAGCCAACCTGTTGAGGTGTACGACTCTGGGTTTGGCCGTTGGCCTTCTTGATGCGATAGATTACGTCGTTGATCTTCCTGACGACCTCATATGGGCCCTCCCAGGAACTCTGGAGCTTCGGTGACAAGTCACGGCGTTTCTGAGGGTTGTACAGCCAGACCAGGTCTCCAGGTTGGTACGCTGTTTCGCTGGACCCTACGCCGTACGTCATCTTCATGGGGTCGCTTGCGGTGCGAATATTATGGCGAACTTTCTCATGGGCCTCGTCCATTCTCCTGCGAAGGTTGGCAACGTAATCTTCGCCTGCCACATCGTCCCCTGGTTTGCAGCCAAACATGAGGTCACGGGGTAGCCGGAGCTCTCGCCCAAACACAATACTGGTCGGTGTCTCTCCCGTGGTTTCATGGACTGCCGAGCGGTACGCCAATAGGAAGAGATGGAGCCAGCTATCCCAGTCTCGCTGGTGATCGGAGACAACCTTGGCCAAATAGCGGTTCACCGTCCTGTTCATCCTTTCCACCATGCCATGCCGTCCGACTGAGGATGTAATGCCGTAGTCCGAGTCTTCCTAATCTCAAAAGTTTCGCACACGTTCTGGAAGAGCGCAGACTCGAAGTTCCTTCCCTGGTCCGAATGCAGCTCGAGTGGAACTCCAAAACGGCAAATCCAGTCCTTGACCAGAGCGTCAGCAACGGTTGCGGCCTCCTGGTTTGGCAGAGCGTAAGCTTCGACCCATTTGCTAAAGTAGTAGATCACCACCACGATGTACTTATTCCCAGCTTGGCTCTCCGGAAAAGGTCCTGCTACGTCGATAGCGATCCTCTCGAAGGGACTTCCGACGTTGTATTGGCGCATAGGAGCTTTCTTACGCCTCTGTGGACCGTTGCTGGCGGCACAAACTGTACACTTCCTGCACCATTCCTTGACGTCTTCCTTGCACCTAAACCAGTAGAGCCGCTCTCGAACCTTCTCCAGGGTCGTGGCCACGCCCAGATGACCTCCACTGGTTCCGCTGTGAATCTCCCCAAGTACCTCGGCCACTCAGTTCCTAGGCACCACGGTTTGTCTTCTTTCCTGGGTCCCTCCTTTGTCCTCGAGTATTCGTCGCAGGATGCCATTCTCCATTACCAGACTGTCCCACTGAGCCCAGTAGGGCTTGACGGTAGGCGAGTAAGGTGAAAACTCCTGCCAACTCGGTCGTCGATCTTCCCTCTTCCACTCGATGATCGGTTTCAGGCTGGGATCCTCTTCTTGGTCTTTCTGGAGTGCGGTAGGCTGCCAGCGGTCATCCACCACGGTGGTTCTCCTGGTGATGGCGTCCTTCGTCTCGACTCGATTGCAGTGAGCACAGTCGGACACGGTCTCCTCGAAAGTGCATCCGCATTCCCATGAGACTTGCTAGCACGGTGATCAATGTCGAAGTCGAATTCCTGCAGTCTCTCGATCCACCTGGCTACCTGTCCCTCTGGATTCTTGAACCGAAGTAGCCATGTCAGGGATGCATGGTCCGTCCTCAGCAGGAACTTCCTCCCGTACAAGTAGTTGTAAAAGTGCTCCACGGACTTGACGATGGCCAGCAATTCTCTCCGAGTGACGCAATAGTTTCTCTCGGGCTTAGATAGCGTCTTGCTGAAATAGCCGATCACCACCTCTCGACCATCTTGCATCTGCGACAGAACTGAACCTATCTCCACGTTGCTCGCATCGGTAGTCTAACACAAATTTGCCGGTAGGTAGGGAACAGCTCAGCAGTGGAGCCGTCAAGAGAGCCTTCGAAAGCTTGCTGGCAGTCATTTCCCCACTGGAACCTGCGGCCTTCCTCCGTAAGCCTAGTCAGCGGCTTGGCGATGGTAGCAAATCCAGCCACGTATCGACGGTAGTATGTACACAGACCTAGGAAGCTTCTTACGTCATGTTTGTTCTTAGGTACCGGCCATCCTTTTACCGCTTCGATCTTCTGAGGATCCACTGCTATGCCTTCTTGGGAAACCACATGTCCTAAATACTGCACGTTCTTCTGGAACATGTGGCACTTTTTGGGGCTCAGCTTGAGGTCTGATTGGCGCAGCCTCCTGAATACTTGTTCCAAGTTCTTGAGGTGATCGTCGAAAGATTTCCCAACCACGATGATGTCATCTAGGTAGACCAGGCAGGCTTACCAAGACAACCCCTTCAAGACAGTCTCCATCAGCCTCTCAAACGTAGCTGGCGCGTTACACAATCCAAACGGCATAACCGTAAACTGCCATAACCCTGAGCCGACGGTGAACGCGGTCTTCTCCTTGTCCCTTGGGTCCATCTCGACTTGCAAATAGCCACTCTTCAGATCGCGTGGAGAACACCTTCGAACCCGCCAAAGTGTCTAGGGTGTCGTCGATTCTTGTCAGAGGGTAGCTGTCTTTCTTCGTGACATTATTGAGCTGCCGATAGTCCACGCAGAAACGTGTCGACCCATTTTTCTTCCTCACGAGTACGACCGGCGATGACCAAGGACTCGCTGATTGCTCGATCACTCCCTCTTCTTCCATTTCCTTGATGATCCTATCCGCTTCTTCTCGCTTGGCCAATGGTAGCTTCCTTGGTGGTTGCCGAATAGGTGGTACATCGCCCGTGTGGATCTTGTGTCGGACCACATTTGTCCTCCCCTTCTTTCCAATGCCAACATCGAAGATATCCTGGTATTCTGTGATGAATAGCCTCAGCCTCTTCTGTTGTTCCCCGTTCAAGTCTTTCGACGAATCAGCCCCCAGCTCACTCAGCTTCTCATGCAGCCGCTCATTCCGTTGGTCTGATGCGTTTACAGTTCTCACCACCGATGAGACTGGAGAACAACAACCCAGTGGTGTTCCCTTCTTGAGGTGTACCGGAAAGCCATTCGCGTTCAGCAACCTCACCGGAACTGCGTCATTTGCTCGTACCAATCGTTTTCCAATGGCGATTCCACGGCTAATCAGCTCATCATCCGGTTTAGGTTCAAACAACATGACGCTCCCTCGGTCAGCGCCATCAATCAGGCAGGCTTCAACCACCACCTCGCATCTTTCTGGGATGACAATTTCTTCGGAGAGCACCACCTGGACAGCCTCTTCTTGACGCCGGTGGAGGACTACCTCTTCCTCCTGGACTAGCAGGGTACCATGTCTCAGGTCCAGTTAGAATCCATAGGTGGCCATGATGTCCATTCCAACTATCACCCCGTTCTCGATGTCGGCTACCAAAACTCGATGTTTGATCTTGGTGTCCCCAAACTGGAGCTGTATGTCGGCTTCTCCATGGATGCTTGCGGGCTCTCTAGTAGCAGTGCGCAGCCGCCATCTTGTTGGTCTTACGTCAGCACTATTTTGGAGCACATCAGGTCGAACGATGATCTTCGTCGCACCCGTATCCAGCAGCATCAGCTTCTGCCTGCCATCCACGAAGCCATCCATATACAGACTGGTCGCCTGCTGCCCAACGTAGGCCATACGAGCAGTTCTTCTTAAGCTCTCCCGGACACGGGTGGAGCATCGCCTCTGCTCTTCGACCCGACTTGGCATCGGATCTTCTTTCTTCTTTGGACGGTACTCACTAATAATCCGCCGCAGTTCCTCAACTAGGGCCGCCACATCTGTTCTACCTTCACACTCCCGAAGTCGAGCTTGGCACTGGTAAGCCTTTTTCACTGCCTCAAATTCTAAAGCTCTGGCTAGCGCATCCACCAGACGTTCCGGATGTGCGAGAGCTACAGCTTGACGCATCTCGGCATTATGAAGACCACCCACAAATGCCTCCACAGGTAGTCGCTCCATTAGATGTTGTGGAGCCGTCGGATATGCCAGTCGCACCAAGCGGGCTATATCTGCTTCAAATTCCTGTAGCGTCTCGTTTGGTCGTTGGGAGCGATTCTTCAGCTGAGCGTTGAAGACGTGACCGAACCTGGCTTGTCCAAACCTCATTTCCAGGTGTCTGACTAGCTGTTCGTAGTCCCCTCGTTCTGTCGGCGATAGCATCTGAAGCACATCTGTAGCTTCGCCTCTCAGTGCTAAGGTCAAAGCTGTCGCCTTCTCACCAGGTAACCAACCATTGGCGTTTGCGGCCGCTTCAAACTGGAGGAGGTAGTTCTCCCAGGACGTTTCCCATCGTACTGAGGAGGTTTCAGTCTCGGCCTGCACGAATCTCCTACCTTCAGGTCACTTGGTGTGGTTGCACTTGTAGCCTGAAGCTCCATTCGCAGCTTGTCCATCTCTGCGTCCAGGCGTCGGATGTTATCTCGCAGATCTTCTGTTTGTTTTTCCAATCCCCTCTTGAGACCTTCTTTTTGTTTTTCCAATCCCCTCTTGAGATCTTCGTTTTGTTTTTCCAATCCCTTCTTGAGGTCTTTTCTTTGCTCTTCCATTTTCGATTCTAATATGTCAATTCTGGTGCCGATTCTTTCTTCAATGTCCCTTTTCAAAGCAGTAATCTCGCTGAGAGAATGTTCGATTTTTGATTGGAGCGATTCCGACTGTTTGGAGCTTGCTTCATTTTTGCTTCGAGCGACAGTCGAGCAGATTTCGACTGTTTGGAGCTAGCTTTGATTTTTGCTTCGAGAGACAGTCGAGCAGATTCCGACTATTTGGAGCTTGCTTCGATTTTTGCTTCGAGCTTCTTGGGCCACTCGAATTCAGGTGATTCGAATTCGAAGACCTCTGGATCCTCGCCCTCTTCAACCATTAGTTGCCGGAGTCGATCCTGGAGGACGGCCTTCAGCCCGCGGCTATCGGCACCGCGTTCATCGAGCTCTCTCCTTAAATCCGCAACCTTTAGTTCACTGAACTTCACCATCTTCACAGTTTATTCACTTAACTGTCCGTACCACGTTGCCCAATCAATCAGTCCCACCTGACACCACTGTTACAAGTCTTTTGTCCGATTGGGCAAATAAACACTTGGTACGGATTTAACTATTTATTTTCACTACCTATGTACACTTCACCTAGCCTAATACTTAACAGTCTAATTTATCTAAAGTCACTACACTAATTTATGTTGGTCCTTAACTACACTAATTTATGTCACCTCTGACTCGTCTCTCAGTCAGGACGGCCTTTTATGCTAGGCGGCGCCATCTCTGGACCGTACGCGAAAGCTCTCGATGATTACCGATTGTACGAGAAAGAATTTTTCTAGACCCACGAGATGGCATTACAGGGCCTGGCACAGTAAATTTAACTTTTAAATCGCGCAAATTAGCTTTCTTAATTATTATCTGCTCCCGGTACCTTTCTTATTTGCTGCGTTATCGTATACCATTGCAAAAAGAAACTCCGTAGGATAAACAATTAAAATGTTATTCAAACTGTTTCATGAATCGTTGGGAAATTTTATACACATACATATTTTGTACCAGAAGTCCCAAATTATAAATTGAATATCATAATCCTACGTTCATCTTCGCAAATATTAAGTACAATAAATAAATTCTCCAAAATCTAAACGTCGTTTTATATCATAAGCCATCTTCTTGAATATAGTTTGGCTTAAAAAAACTTACTACACTGACTGGTAACCGTTTAAAGACAAAATCATTTATTTATTTGTTTATTATAACTTTTGTTTGTCCAAAGCGAACAGACTTTATTTTTGTAGATGAATATGCCAATGCTTGAAGTATCTATTTCTGAGCGCTTTCCTCCATACTAAAAGCTTCGAATATTTATAGAGCTATTTTACAAAAATATGTTAAGAAGTGCTCTAGGTACGTAAACAAATATCTGAGTCTTGTCTCCACAAGCAACTAATATCAAATTAATTACTTTCGCATTGGCGTGGTTGGGGTTGGGGAACTTCGCATACACGATGCGCTTTAACATTAGCGGGCGTGGCGCGCTAAATGGGACATTTTTATGAAAATACAATGCAAAGTAATAATCCATATTATAATCTTATAACATTCACTTTTAAAGATATACAGGGTTATTCACGTTATTCGACACGGAAGATTATGGCTAAAGTATCTGATAAAAAAGAGAATCATAATTTCGGATGGATAGGGACCCATTAAGGCTACATTTTAAAAATATTTCCATGTTATACAGAGTGTCGCACGAAGCGTATCAAAGTTGTATTTTTTAAATCGAACATATTCAGATTCCTTGGTGAATGGACTAGTATCATGAATTTTATTTCTGGTTGCCTATGGTAGAGTACGTCATAAAAAGCATCTCATTTTTTTCTCCGATTTTTTTGGGCACAGGAAAGCCGTGAAAATGAGGAAAATATTTAAATTCTCCTAGGGCAGTGACGTCACTGCCCTATAGGCGAACAGCCAATCAAAAGACAGATATGTGTGCTGTGTTGCCGCATTCTGATGGCGCGCGGAGCTGTACGCGGGCTGGCTCATCTATCTTGTCTTCTGTTCCCGTCTGATATGTTTTGTGGTTTTAATGTCCCGTGATTCTAAATTCCAGGCCTGTTCCAAATTACGGTTCTATCACCGTCCTAGAACTGTTTTCATCGTGCCCCACCCATTTTGTGATTCCAGAATCGATGATTGGTTGGTACGCTGGTGGACCAACCAATCATCGTTTTGAGAACTGTAAAATGGGCGGGGCATGATGAAAACAGTTCTAGGACGGTGATAGAACCATAATTTGGAACAGCCCTTCTGAAAGCTAAGTTAAGGTTCCTGATCCGTCAATCCTGTCAATCAATCGTCATTCGGTCATTGTCATTTCCAAATTCCATTGGGCTTTGGCTGTAATTTTCAACAATCTTAAAGTTATTATTATTTGTTTGCGTTTATTTGTACAGGATATCCTTTTATTCCATTTTACTAGGTTTCAAGTTATTTTATCATAACATAACCAACAAGTATGGGTAAAATCGATAGTGGATTCACAAAAGCCGATTCAGATAACCTGCCTAAAGTTGATATGGCTATGGTGAACGACTTTTATGTGGATAATATGCAGCTCTTCAATACGGAGATGAGAAATGTGAAAGCCAAGAAGTGAGTTTCAAAATATTTATAACACTTTGGATAGCAAATAACATGTTTATGTGAAATGTAAATGTTTTGCGAGTCGGAGCTGTTCTTGGCAACAATGCACTGCTGATAATTCGCGCGGTTGGCAATGATTGACTGAATTTGAATTTCTTTCTTTAAACTTTAGAATGGAATTACTAAAAAACAAAATGATGTAGAAAGTAACGAAATGCAGCAGAACGTTTATTTGTGTATGCACTAAGCGGTTATAACAATTAAATCATTGTTCTTAACCTCGTGATACTAGTCCATTCTAGTGTGACCTTATTATGTATCATACATGGGACTTAAAGCGAACCGTTTAATCACAATTTTCGGTATAAGTAGATACCAGGAAAAAATTGAGTATCACAGAGATTATAAAATTTGGAAGGCTGTGTCTTTGCCCTATTTCTAAGCATAAGATGCGTCAGGTTTGACGAGACTGTCAAATTTAAATTACGTTTATGCTTGGAGAAATCAGTCGATTAATTAAGGAAACTTCGATCAGAGATAACTTGGTTTTTCCAAATGAGAATGCCTAACTTTTTTACATGGTTAAATGCAGAATTTTATAGCCTTTCTAATGATATAAGGTTGTTAACGTCAATCTATGGTAGTTTTCATCTGAATTAAAATTTTCGAACAAATCGGTGTTTTTTAATTTTCCTACCTATAAAGAACCTAGCAGGCCACGAAATATAAACAAAAACATGAAAATCCCTTACAACAAATCAACTCTCCCAGAAACAACGGCGATAACATCTCTAAGGGCAAAGAGAAGCTCGAGTATGACAGTAATAGATATTTTTACAATCTACTCGTTACCGCAATTTATTAGAGGTTAACAAATTCCAAGACAATTAAAAACCCTGAAATGAAACAAAAACAACCAGCGATTGTTACTACAGCACGCAATTATCAATCACATGTAATGCCGTAAAAAGTAGTAATTTGCATCGAAGGAACGATACCTCTGACTGGAACCCTTCTATTTTTTCAATATCTATTAGCAGTATTGCAAAAAAAAGGAATACTGGCAAATCAGACTTAAATTTTCTGCCATTTATGTTATATTTTATAATTTGAACAGATTTTAATTCATTCTTCATTCTCTGCGATCTTGCTAATAGGTACTGAAGAATTTTCAGAACTCCAGTCAGAGGTACTTTTGACTTGACTTTTTACAGAGTTGCATATTTTTTATGTCATGAAATGTGAAATTTTATTATGAATATAATAAACTGCCTACAACATTCTCTAATAATTTTCGTTTCATTTCAAAAATTTTAATGGTTTTGAAAATTGCCAATATCTAGTACATTGCAGTAGGTAGTAGGCTGTGAAAAAGATCCATTTCTGTCGTACTCCAGCTTCTCTTTAACCAAATATATGTTACCGCCGTTATTTCTGGTTAGAGTTTGTTGTGAGTAATGTTTAGATTTTTGTCCCTTTAGTCTAGTTCGTGTGTATTTTTTTTGCAAAGTTAGTTGTTTTCTTCTACATGAACAGGTTTTTGTTTATATTTCATGGTCTGCTAGGTTGCTTATAGGTTGGAAAATCGAAAAACACCGATTTGGTTGAAAATTTGAAATTAAAGAAAAACTACCAGAGATTGATATTCACAACTTATATCATAAGAAAGCTTATCAAATTCTATATTTAACCGTATAAAAAAAAATTAGGCATTCCCATTTGGAAAAATCAAATTATCCCTGTACGAAGTTTTCTTAATTAATCGACCGATTTCTCCAAGTACAAACGTAGTTCAAATTTGACCGTCTAATCTGGGCTGACGCATTTCATGCTTAGTGATACGGCAAAGTCACAGCCTTCTAAGTTTTATAATCTCTATGGTATTCAATTTTTACCGAAAATGGTGATTTACACCTAAACGGTTTGCTTTAGACCCCATGTATGATACATAAAGTCACACTAGAATTTACTAAGGAATTCGAGTATGCAATAATATATTTAAAAAGCATAACACGTTTCGTGTTTTGGGGACACCCTGTATAACATGAAAATATTTTTGAAATGTAACCTTAATGGGTCTCTATCCATCCGAAATTATTATTTTCATTTTCATTAAATACTTTAGCCGTAATGCTCCGTGTCGAATAACGTGAATAATGCTGTATAATTATTACAGACAACGCAATATATTATTCCAATTTATCGTGCTTTATAATATTACAATAATATTATAGAATAAGAATCCATTATGTTACATATCAGACAACAATTTGCTAGACCAAATGTCTAGGTGGATGATTTTTTGTCAATCTTTTTCGAAAATCAACATAACAAAACAATCAATATAATAATGAATCAACATATGCATAGAAAATGATCCAAATATCTGACTGGGGCTGATTCTTCGTACTTATCGCCCTGAGGGCTATTGGGTTAGGGATTTAGAAATGATGAATATACAATTAAAATTGTATGTAATTTTAAGGGCTTTCATTTATTTTCAGGATGTTTCCCGTACGATGCACCGTTTTTGAGATATAGCTGGAAAATCAAAAAATGTGCTCTTTGCCCCTCTCCTCACCGTTTTGTCAAGGTTTTTGCATCAGCATTAGCTTCGCCCGCGGTGCAATCATCCCCACATCGGAATATTTCCGGGAAACTAGAAATAGGTTCCCGGAAATAGGCGGCGCCAAATAGCCTCACGGTTCATGTTATGTCGCTGGGCTGATGTTCTCGGTTTCTCATAAGTGACAAATTGGATTAATTAAAAGTAAAAAAAATGCTCAATGGCTCTTCCAAGATCAAAAGATTCCGGAGGTAAAATACCTGGCCGTTCGGATCTCCATGTGCCAGGTGGTCCGGGGGGAACATTAAGCGAAGTTTGTTTAAAGAATTGTGCTGCCACTCCTCGTCAGGCTAACAACAGAAGCCGTCCTTCGCAGCAGCTTCGCACTGACGACAGGCCCGAAGGCCAGAGAAACTTGTTCAGAGCCGACTTTACAAATATACGAGGTCTTGCCTCCAACATAAACTCTGTCCATCAACACCTTCAGGCAGAGAAGCCACACATTCTGGGTCTTACGGAAACTCAAGTCGGCTCTTCAACAATGGATAACTGCTTTAGATATCCCGGGTATGACTTATACACCCGATTTAGACGTAGGTTTGGCGTATGCGCGTACGTTAAATCTGGGCTTTCTTGTCATCGAGAAGAAGAGCTCGAACTGGAAGGATTTGACATCATATGGCTCAAAATATCCTTCCAAAATCATTCCAAATTTATATGCTGCATTTATAGGCCACCAAGCAGTAGCGTAGTAGACAGCGTAGTAGACACGTGATAGGCACCCGAAACTTCCCGATCGTCATGGTGATAGAAACATGTTTCTATCTCTTAAGTTAGAGAGTACCAACGCAGGCGTGCTAAAAATAGATCAACTTTGATGCTAACTACTGAGCTATGCTAAAATTCGATCAAATTCGATGCTAGCTACTGGACTATTAGTCTACATGAACGATTTATGGCATGGCAGTCTGGCGGCCGGCGTTTGACAGAGCGAGAGCGCTGCGCTCTCTCTCAGCCGTTATACAAGGTGGCCCTCCATGTTTCGGAGCAGATACTTTTTTTATAATTTTTTTCGATTTCATAACGACATTGTATCAAAAAATGTCACATAACTTTCTTGCCTAAAAATTGTAGGAGAATACAAGGGTATTTTTTTCAAGTCGCTAAATATATTATTCCTCATATCTTTTGGTATAAAATTGTAAAAAGTCTCAGAAAGAAAAAACTTTTTGAGTCACGAATTGTAGGGAAATATAGCTCGTGCAATTTGCTACACTCAAAAAAAAAACCCGATCAAAATCGGCTGAGAGGAGAAAAAGCTAGAAACGTTCGAAATAAGATGTGCGTGCGGTACCCCTCGCCAAAAATCACTCGTTTCTGCGAATTAAACGTAATCGGTGTCGAAATACCAGGGAAAAATCTCTCAACAACTTTTATTCAAAACGCTTTCTTGTAAAATATGTATTTTCGGCGTAAAAGTGCAAAAACGATAATTGGGGGTGGTTTATGATTATAAGTAGAGAAGCCTTGCTTGACTTCGCTGAGGTTAAAATAAAGTCCTTTATTATTATTATTATTATCTGACTTTCTAAGTTCCTCACGCATAATTGCGGTAGCAACAAGTGTTGACGGGCTGTGCCAAGTCAACACCCGGACAATTATTGATCGGAATTTAGGAAGGATCGCACAATGTTACAGGTCTTCAGGATCACAGACTTTTGGAATACTTTATGTAACTTTTCGTCCAGGCCTAGCTGTTGAAGGTGTTGTGTAAACGTGTTTGGTGTAAGGCCTGACACCGACATAATGAGGGGGACAATATATTATTATGATTTTCCAAGTTTCTCGCGCATGACTGCGGTAGCAACAAATGTTGACGGGCTGCGCCAAGTCAACACCTGAACTATTACTGATCTGAATTTAGGATGGATCGTACGATGTTGCAGGTCTTCAGGATTACAGACTTTTGGAATGTTTTGTGTAACCTTTCGTCCAGGCTTAACTGTTGTAGGTGTGGTGTAAATGTGTTTGGTGTAAGGCCTGAGACTGACATAATGAAGGGAACAATAGTAACTTTGTCCTGCTTCCATTATTATTATTATTATTATTATTTTCAACCCCGCCTGAAAAGAATATCGATTTGCGGCTTCAGGCATTCGTTTGTCACATCATGACAAACAAAATATATAAAATTTAACCTCGCATTGGCCATAATGCGAACTTCCAGATATTTTCCTGGACTACTGTATACCATTTGACGCAGAATTTAGTCTGCTTTATTATGTATGGAACGAAATCTTTCGTCCGATGCACCACTTTCCAGCTACAATCAAAAACCAGCAAAAAGGGCTAAAATTTGACAGTTTATGGGCTCTCAAAAGTCAAGCACACCACCTGCGATGGTGCAAACTCAGATTACACGTTCCTAGGACCCAATAAAGGTATTAAGATGATTTCCAGCCTTCTGGGAATTAATTCCAGAATCCGGCTTCTTTCGACTTAATTTTATTGACGTTGAACAAAGGCCTAGTACACCACGTGTTATTCTTACATTTATTATTTAGAATCCGAATGTTTATAACCAATTCACTATACAAATGTCAACAATAAGAGCCAGTTGAGCACTATTATTCATACATTGGGGTGTAAACTAACTCGCGTCCGTGGCAGAATACCACACGTGCACCCTGGGTAACGCTAAATGAGTTAGAGTGATCTTTGGCAGCCAGATTATATCGTTAGATCTCCTGGCTTTACTTTACATGGATTCCCGCAACGGTCCTTCTCAGGACCCATTAACAAAAAATCTCGGAGAGATTGTTAAAATTTTTCAACTTAACGTTGAAGGTCTTAGCAGAGCTAAGTGTGATTACATATCAAAGCTCTTGCTAGACAATAATATAGACTTGGCCATAATCCAGGAAACTCACATAGAAAACGAGGAGCAACAACGCCAAAGAGGCAAAATTCATGGATATGATCTACTTGGAGTCACCTATCATCGTTCGTACGGTCTTGCAACCTATGTCCGGAGTGACATCGACAACGCTAAACTCGTTTCCAGCACAACTTCAAACATCGAACAGATAACAACAAAAATAGGAGACATCACCATAGTCAATGTATATAAGCCACCGCAGCAATCTTGGCCTGATAATACACTAGAGGTACATCAACACCCTGTGGTATACGCCGGCGATTTCAACAGTCACCACACTACCTGGAAATACCGGAGCACAGACGAAAATGGAGAACACCTGTTAGACTGGGCTGATTCCAATAATTTCAACCTAATTTTTGACGCCAAAGAGCGTAAAACCTTTAGATCAGCTGCATGGAACACCGAGTCAAATCCAGACCTGTGCTTCGCATCAGTTGACTCTCAAAATCGTCAAATACCAGTTTCAAGGAAAGTTCTGGACGATTTTCCACACAGTCAACATCGTCCGATTATCCTCGAAGTTGGAACCCAAATTCCAATCATCCGCTCTGCACCAAGACCGAGGTGGAATTTTGGAAAAGCCCAATGGGACAAATTTGCTGCGCAGCTGGACTCAACCGTTCGATGGATCCCGCCAAAAAGTAGCAGCTACGACAGATTCATTAAAGCTGTTATAACAACAGCTAAAAGGTGCATCCCCCGAGGTTTCCGAAGAGAATATGTTCCGGGATGGAACGATGACATAGAGAGGCTTTATCAAGAGTTTAAGAACAGCGGAGATTCTGAAATAGCTGATGAACTCCTTCACTCTCTAGACGCAGAACGCTGCAAAAAATGGGAACAAGCCGCCAGTAACATGAACTTCAAAAAGTCAAGTAGGAAAGCTTGGAGCCTTCTTAGGAAACTAGGGAGCTCTAATCCACCCACACGCCAAAATAATGAAGTATCGGCTAACCAAATCGCAGCACGAGTTGTAGCGCTCTCTAAGGTCCCAACTAATAGACAGCACTGTAAAGATGTTAAGAAACAACTAAAAGAACGTCGTCAAGCAACATTAGCTCACCCTGTATACTCCACACCATTCACTGTTGAAGAAGTAAATAACGCCTTGGAAAACACTAAGCCTGGCAAAGCCCCTGGATTTGATGGAATCCACCCTGAGTTTCTCAAAAACTCTGGGAAACATACCAGAATGTGGCTGAGCAAATTTTTCAGTGACATCTTACAAACAGGAAACATACCAACGAAGCTTAAAAAATCAAAAGTTATTGCAGTGCTGAAACCATACAAACCAAAGAATCTACCTGAGAGCTATCGGCCTATATCCCTACTGAGTTCATGTTATAAACTTCTTGAAAGGATGATACTAAATCGTATAGGCCCAACAATACTGGAACATATTCCCATTGAACAGGCTGGCTTTAGGCCACACCGCAGCTGCACGGATCAGGTACTCAGCCTAACAACCCACATTGAGGCTGGGTTTCAGAAACGGCTGAAAACTACAGTAGTGTACGTCGACTTGACTTCAGCATACGACACAGTTTGGAGGGAAGGCCTTCTTTTCAAACTCCTGAAAGTAGTACCGTGTGGCCGAATAACGTCGCTATTAAACAACATGCTTTGCGATAGGCCCTTCCAAGTAATAACGGGTGACAGCAGAAGTAAAATGAGGCACCTAAATAATGGTTTACCCCAGGGCTCAGTTCTTGCTCCAGTCTTATTCAACCTATACATTTCTGATATACCCAACACCATTTCAAAGAAGTTCATGTATGCCGACGATATTGCTCTAGCCGCTCGTAGTAATACAACAGAGGAGGACAGTAGTATCTTATCGGAAGACCTTAGTGTGATGGGAAGATATTTTGCAGACTGGAGGCTGATTCCAAATATGATGAAAACTGAAGTGTTATGCTTTCACCTCAATAACAAGCAAGCTAGAACTGAACCTCAGGTATACTTCAATAACAACTTAGTGCGCTACAATCCTCACCCAAAATACTTGGGGATAACAATGGACCGAACATTATCATTTAGAAAACATCTAGAAAACACAGCAGCAAAGCTTAGCACCAGAAACAATATTATTCATAAATTTTGCGGTACCACTTGGGGGGCCAACGCAACCACCCTCAGAATATCTGCTCTCAGTCTTGTTTATTCTACTGCTGAATACTGCGCCCCAGTATGGTTAAACAGCCCTCATGCAAAAATGATTGACACCAAACTGAATGAGACAATGAGAATAATTAGTGGCTGTCTAAAAACTACCCCCCTACCGTGGCTGCCCGTTCTGTGCCATATCGCTCCTCCTCATATCCGCAGACAGGATAAACTGGTGAAGGAATACAACAAAATACTATCCAATCCCCAACTTCCACTGCATACTGACCTAGATGATGCAGATCTTCGGAGGTTGAAGTCTAGAAATCCCCCATTACCATTTGCAGAACGGCTCTTGCGGGATGGCTTCCAAGTTGATGAGCACTGGAGGAGGGATTGGGAAGTCCAGAAGCCGATACAGGCTCCACCCACTATGGACCCCACTTTAACCCTGCCAGGAATGGAATTGCCTCGCCATACATGGAAAACCCTTAATCGAGTCAGAACGTCGCATGGCATCTGTCGTGACTCGTTCTTTAAATGGGGAATATCCGAATCACCGTCCTGCGACTGTGGAGAGCCCCGGCAGACTGTTCAGCATATTGTCCCCGAATGCCCGATTACCGCATATGCTGGACAACAGTCGGATTTCTTCGAAGCCTCGAAGTCTGTAGTTGACTGGATAAATGGTCTTAATTTTAAAATCTAAAAACTATTTATTTTTGTTTGTTTTAAATTTAATATTTGTATTTTATTTTATTGTTTAAGACTTATTGCCAATTAATCCATGTAGCCATACGCTAAATAAATAAATTCATACATTTTTGAATGGTATATTTCAACTATATATACCGGGTGTCCCAGAATTTCCTTGACACGTGAAATTTTCGTAACGAAAAACGGTTCGAGCAAGAACTGAGTGGTACTTTTGAAGGTACTATAGGTTCTATCATACCATATTTTTTTTGTACGTCAACCCCTAAAACTCACCCCCAACTTTTTTTTTCAAATAGCACCCCATAGGTTTTCCTACATAAATGATATCCCCATTTTATTTAAAATCTTGTGGTACCTTTAATTTTATATGCAAACTCATTTTTTCCCTAAAATAATAAGCATAAGTCAAATTAAATAATAATTTGTTTGACCCCTGATATTTCTGTAACAAGAACGGATAAAAAAGAAAAGTAAGTGGGTTTTTCAAGGGTGGTGAATAACCTATCATTCCTTGCTTATTAACCATTTTTTCTTACTTAAAACCGTGGAATCCACCCCTAGCTAGTTCTTTCAAATTTCAATCCACAATTTTGCCTGGAAAAATGAATTCTTTGCTTGAATTTAATTATCGTAGTGCCTTACTTTTTATGCCCCTACTGCAATTTATCGTTAATTTTTTTCGTTTAATCCAAGAAATCGTAAGCATAAATTAATTAAAACACATGTATGGAAAATATTTTTTTATTATCATGAATCTACTAATAAAGGAAATGTGACAACAAAACTAAGTGCAAAAACGTGAAAAAGTTTCATGGTTACATCGGGCCGCGCCAACCCTGTGTGCAGGGTGTGCCCCCGCACACGGGCGCCAAAATTAACGATAAATTGCAGTAGGGGCATAGAAAGTAAGGCACCACGATAATCAAATTCAAGTAAAGAATTTATTTTTCCAGGCAAAATTGTGGATTGAAATTTGAAAGAACTAGCTAGGGGTGGATTCCAGGGGTTTAAGTAAGAAAAAAATTATTCATAACCAAGGAATGATAGGTCATTCACTACCCTTGAAAAGCCCACTTACTTTTCTTTTTTATCCGTTTTTGTTACAAAAATATCAGGCGTCAAACAAATTATCATTTCATTTGTCTTATGCTTATGATTTTACGGAAAAAATAAGTTTGCATATAAAATTAAAGGTACCACAAGATTTTAAATAAAATGGGGATAACATTTATGTAGGAAAACCTATGGGATGCTATTTGAAAAAAAAAAGTTGGGGGTGAGTTTTAGGGGTTGACGTATAGAAAAAATGCTTTGAATGCATGATAGGATAGATCCTATAGTACCTTCAAAAGTACCACTCAGTTTTTGCTTGAACCGTTTTTCGTTACGAAAATATCACGTGTCAAGGAAATTCTGGGACACCCGGTATACAGGGTGTCCCAGAAGTCAACGTCAAGCCGCAACGGGGTGACAGGATTGGTTGTAACTATCATGAGAAAAATCATAAAAAAAATCTATCCCATGCAGTTTGAAAATTATGGGCATTTAAAAAAAACCTAAAAATTTGGTCAAATTATAACAATTTTTGGTTATTGTGGTTAACTTTCATTATTTTTGTTTATTTAAACTTTGGAACCGTAACCCTAAATAACATTTCTAGAAACACAGTCAAAAATAATGATACAATTGCCCCAAGTTTTCGAGAATAAAGACTATTTATTAAGCTATGAATTTAAAATTTTCAAAGTTTGCCGACTTTGAAAGACCCTCCTTTAAAAAAAAATGTACTAAAGTGCCTTGGCAAGTGCCATTAAAAGTTGGCGCATTTAACGAGGATTGTAAAATGGTACAATACTTGTTAGTTTCATACTAAAAAGAAACGAGTAAAAAAGTAAAAACCTCAAGTAACCCGATTTTTGCTAACCCATTTCACTCAGGTCAGATGTCCTTTATTCGCACAAGCTTCTGGTAGGTTCTTAATTTTACGGCAAAATGATGAGAGAGGTGGATAGTGGACATGTCTGCCATGAGTGAGCAAGACAGATAGTGACGCCACTTTTAGCAATGTTAACAAGAACAAGTAAAATTAATAAAATACTGAAAAATTTTGACCTAGTTTAGTTTAGGTTTATTGTATTAGAAGTGATAGGGAAATAAATTTTTTTATTACAATAAATGTTCAAATTGTGTACCGTCAGCCTCAATACACGCCCTACATTTTCTTAAAAAAGATCTACTTATTAGCCAGGCACATTTAATGCGAGAAGACGGATCCCAGTATCGCTTTAAAGTAAGCCTGTAAGCTGCTGAGGACATCAACTCTCGAGGATATGCCTGGCTAATAAGTAGACCTTTTTTAAGATGTACTCGTAGGGCGTGTATTGAGGCTGATGGTAAACAATTTGAATATTCGTTGCCTGGCCTTTACTCCAATAAACCTAAACTAAACTATAGGTCAACATTTTTCATTATTTTATTAATTTTACTTATTTTTGTTGACTTTGCTAAAAGTGGCGTCACTATCTGTCTCGCTCACTCATAGCAAATATGTTCATTATCCATCTCTCTCATCATTTTGCCGTAAAATTAAGAACCTACCAGAAGCTTGTGCCAATAAAGGACATTTGACCTGAGTGAAATGGGTTAGCAAAAATCGGATACTTGAGGTTTTTATTTTTTTACTCGTTTTTTTTAGTGTGAAACTAACAAGTATTGTACCATTTTACAATCTTGGTTAAATGCGCCAACTTTTAATGGTAGTTGCTAAGGCACTTTAGTACATTTTTTTAAAGGAGGGCCTTTCAAAGTCAGCAAACTTTGAAAATTTTAAATTCGTAGTTTAATAAAATAGTCTTCATTCTAGAAAACTTGGGGCAATTGTGTCATTATTTTTGACTGTGCTTCTAGAACTGTTATTTAGGGTTACGGTTCCAAAGTTTAAATGAACAAAAATAATAAAAGTTAACCACAATAACCGAAAAATTGTTATAATTTGACCAAATTTCTAGATTATCTTTAAATGCCCATAATTTTCAAACTACATGGGATAGATTTTTTTTCTGATTTTTCTCATGATAGTCACAATCAATCCTGTCACCCCGTTGCGGCTTGACGTTGACTTCTGGGACACCCTGTATAAATTCTTTACCAGTAAGGTATATGAAATACAAGGCACTCATGATTAACAAATACAAAACCGATGTTAAGAATCAAGTAATAAAACAATATCATAAACATTCAGCACTCATGTCTCATAATTAATAAATACGGAAATTAGTGATGTGGATTTTCTTTATGTAGGCATCATAAAATGCTCAAAAAGCGTATTATCTTGAACTCGAAAATTTTCGGGATCACAATACTCCCCTCACCTATCGGTGTGGGAAGTAAAGTTAAAGGTCATAGAGTGGGCGCTAGAGGTAAGTGAGTACGCAAAATGTGAGTACCGGATTTTCTCTCTGCGAAGTCTCCAAAGGTACTGAACTTATTTAACTGCATTTTGTGATCAAGTACCACACCACTAATGATATAAACTTTAGAAGTACCTACCTAGATTTAAATCTTGCTGAGAGCTTGTATCACAGTTATGATTTTTTTAAACTTTAAACAGACACTAAAAATTCACAAAAATACTATTATTTTATAATTATTCATAAACAGGGCGTAAAAAAAGCAACGTATTTACGTCAACGGAGTAGAAACACACGAAATGCGTACGCGCGCTATGCTTACTATATGGATGAAGAGGGACATAGGAAGGGAACGGGAAGGGACCACAACATCTCACAGTAAGATGTGTTTTGTTATTATTGAGGGTCTCAGGATTAAGAATCACGTCTTAGTTGCCGGCACTCGGATTTTGCATACTCATCTACCTCCATCGCCTGCACTATAAGCAATTTACGTAAATCTGATAATTAATAGAAAACAAGATGTTCGATCTAAACACTACGTTATGTGTCACACATATTTATGTCACCATGTATATTCGAAAATAGATTTCAAATGAGCACCTTTACATCACCAATAACTGTTGTAATTAACATTTTTTTATATTTCTCCAAACTTATGATATAATGAAACTATTTGTCGTACTCCTCCTGTATAGTCCACGACCGTCCGACAGTGGCGGATATAGCACAATAAATAAAGCACCTATATTCTAAATACGTGAATTATTTTTAAAATGTTCCCCTTTCCCATAAATCAAGCATACTTACCACATGTTCAATAGAAAACGGGAACGGTTCATTAGTGAATTCAAAATTGCAATCCAAGCAGTTTGCTATTCTTCTGAGCACCGCAGTTTGAGCATAAATGAGTGATAGTGGTTGTGAATGCTTGAAAAAGGCGTTGAACCAGTTACCAATAACTGGTGTCCCATTTATGGATTCAAAAGAGGCGCCGATTACGTATCGTCTGTTAAACTTAGTTGGCTTCTCCTTAGTCTAAATTAGAAAGTGTGGTTAATGTGATGAAAATCATAATAACATTTATTTCCTGAAGGTAAATAAAACATATTAAAAGACACGGAACTTATTCACTATCAAATCCTTAGGTAGTATTGCAGTGTTCCACCAAAATGTATCATGACAGTGAAATAATCGATTATCTGGTCTATCCTAAAGTCATCTTGCAATTGAACCTTGATGTTCCAAACTATGTAGCTGGTGTGCCAAAATAAAGATTATCGTTGCGGTAAAGAGGATACTTGTCACCATTACACTTAGAACCGACTCCTATTGACGATTCCAATTACCGATGAGGGCGCTGGCGTTTGTAAGCAAACATGGAGAATAGCAGGTATCCTTCACGCTGTGAAATGCTTTTGGAGGAAATACGTGGCAATGAATGCTTTTATCATAGTCTTTTTTGGAGTGGCAACCATAAACACTACAGTTTGTATTAAACTTGCTAGCCTTTCTTGTTTTGAAGCCTGATGTAGATGCCATATTCTTGACAATAGCGTATGAAGAAGGTCCGAAAAAATAATCTAACACACTATATACCAATTAACAAAGCACAAACTCGAAGACACGACTGAACGAAGAAGCATAAACGGCATATAAACGGTTAATGGCGTGTTAATTGTGTGCCGTCCGAAATTCGAGTACCTGCTTTGTCAGTGTAGGTTTTTGCCGCTAGAGATCTCATCGATTTTTGGAATTGCCAGATAAGTCCCTCCCTCCTAACACCTATTCAAACATGCTGACAGACTAAGTCTCAGAGTAAACATCTCTAGAGGGAGTCTAATTTGAATATTGGCCAGCCAGCATCTATAGCTTTATTGCCAATTTCTTCTTTGTCCGCTGAAGGACCTTCCACTGTCTTCAAGATCTGGTAGTTCCTGGTTTGCAAGATAATTTGTATTGATTTAACGAAATCTCAAAAATGATAACAATAACTCCTAATATGTCGAAAATCTGGCAACCTACAATTGGCGTATGTTTGAATTCCGCTCAAGGTGTTACTGTAGTTGTGTTTATTGCGTACTTCGAGTTTTTTGTTATCTTAGTATATATTTGAGTGACTTTGTGACTATTTGCGGTGTTAATTAAATTATTTATGAACAATATTGTCATAATTGCAACATGGGACGAAACAAAAAGTGCATAGTTTTCTGTGATAGCGACGAATTGGTGAACACCACTTATCATAGGTTAGTATAGGTTTTGTTTTGGTTTTCAGTAGCGTAAAATATGGGGATAACTGGAAACAACAGTAACTTCACTCCAGTTTCAGGAATATTTTTGCAAGTGATATCAGTAGAGCCTAGTACGAGTATATAATCATAAATCGGACCATGCATTGTCTTCCACAAAATATTTCTATGGTATCTGCTGACCATTATGTACGACGTTAATTTTGAAAAAATATGTCACTTTAAGAATACGTCATGAGCTATTTAGAATAATAATAATATAATAAAAGTAAATTGTTTAGTTTTCAATGACTTCCTTGCTGCTTAAATATTATTGTACCTGTTACAGTACAGTTTATTTCAAATCAATTGTTGCCCGTTCTTCATTTCGTTCTGTATTCTATAATATTTATTGTTTTTACTTGTCGCCCTTATACAGTTTCTTTACAAGGTGGTAAATACAATCAACATGAATTTTCCAAATCCCATTTTTTAAACTACCTGAAGACATGAACTGCAAAAATGTATGCCACATTTACTTACGCAAAATCTATCACTGCGAATTTTATAGAACTGGATATTACCTAATGCAGTTTTTATATTTTATTCCTGAAATAAAAACATGGCGCAGCCATTCCGACAGGCAACCTTTAGAACTCTGTTAGATACATTTTGAAAAACACTTCATAGCTAAATACCAATACAAATCATTGTATCAGTTTGTAACATCACAGTAATAATTGAATCTATTAATGAACATCCAATTTTAATATAAAGTCGTACGCCACTGGTTTTTGTTTGTGATACGGTCAAGCTATTTACTAATATGCCAAACCTTCCGTTACATGTTGGCTGCTCAGCAATCTGTGCATTTTGTTGTTTTACATTCCCCCTAGAGATGTTAACTCTGTGGACTCAAGGATTCCTTATAGTTGTCAACTAATACTGTCTTGATAGGATATGGATGCTGGCCACTGCTAAAGGATCTACAGGGTGTCCCAAAAATAGTCTCAAGCGGAAGTCCAGTGATAAAGCATACCCAGAAGTATCTGAACCATTCCCATATACAGGGTGTTCATTTGAAAACCTTTCACCCCTGATTTATCGAAAACCGCTGATTAAAAGAGAAAACGCCGAGACACGTCAAAATATTTGGCTAGGGGGTCAACTGTTTGACCAAAAATGACTTCCCCCTTGTACCTTCTGCCCCCGGGATCATCCCCTTAAAAATTTTAACTTACAAGTGGTAGGTATCGAGTAATATCTTATTTTAAAATATGTACATATGTCGGAGCCCTTTATTTTGACGTTTGATTTCTCAAAACCGATCGATTGGTTTTCGAGACAATTAGAATCTTTATGTATCTTAACTTGTTCAAATAGGATACAACAACATACGAAAATATCACTTTTTATTGCAAGTGTTCAAATATTGCCCGTTATGAGCCAGACAATGATATAGGCAATTTTCAAATTCCTGACGGGCAGTTTGGATGACCTTCGTCAACGCATTATCGAAAGCTGCCATGATATCCAACAACATGTTTTTGCAACAAATGATATTATGCAATTTTTTGTTATTTTCGAGTTATGGATTTTTATATATTTTATTCTCAATCCTTGAGTTTGGGTCACAGAGATAGATATTATTGAGATATCTACTTGATTTTCTTTGCTCAGTTAGGTGAATAATAAGCTTTGAAAGCACAAACATTTGTGGTCACAAATTCATCAATATTGTCACGAGTCGTTCTAACAAATCTACTGCAGGTTCACAAATTGTATTGAGGTCAGTATGGGTTCATAAGCTGTGAAAAGAGTGTCTAATCCTCCAACTAGTGCCCAAGCCACTTAGATTATACACATGCCGTTGTTATCATCTTATGTGTTTTTTGTTTGTACCACCTTATTTTGCTGTGAGTTAGTCTTAATTTTTAAGATCTATTGAAATTGATTGGTTCTCGGTGGTTTTACTTATTGGTTTGATATGGCACTTTAAAAATAATAACAAATTTTATTCTGTAGTTTATTATTGTTTCTTCTAGAATTCCATTACTATGAAAATTGAATACAGCACTTACTGGTGCCCACTGTAGAATGATTACTAAAACGTTGTGACGGAGGCTATATTTCTAAAGGGCACCAATTTTTTCATAAACGCACAGCACACTTGTCACAGTGCTTGTTTTTTTCTCCGGTTTGAAGACAGCTAGGAAGTTGAATCTAGAACCGACTTCTCAAGAATTTCATCCTCTATCTGCATATGTTAGAACTATTATAGCATAACATTTAAAATTTTTGTAACAATGCGTAATAATTGTTATGATGTCAAATTCCCTCCTGTACCTATAAATTGAGATAAACTTGTATAATTTTTATATAAGGCCAGCTTCTTCAAACAAGGCCAAGCTTTTTTAATTCCGTTAACTTATATCAAAGTTATTGCCATTTAAATATAAACTTTTTGACGTTCCCCCCCCCCCCCCCCCCCACTAAATCCTACAACATGGAGCAAAAGGCGATCACGGTATAGGCCCATTACCGAGATAATATAAGTCCAGTATGCTGAGGAAACAATTTTATAGACGTGATACATAATTATCAAGCAGATAATGCTCAATAATTTCGTACTGTGTGAATACCGAGTTTCAAAAATTAATTTTTCCATGGGTAAATAGGGGGAAAATAGAAGGTATTTAGGAGCATCTTTGAGAAATTACCTACTTGCCTCTAGAGTATATCAACTATCAACAGCGATATCCAGAACGGAGACCTCTTAAGCTGATGCATTCGAAAGACTGAAGAATCGTTTTATTCGGCATGCTTGACTTGATATTATCGCGATAATTCAGGGTTTGGACTTCATCAAACACTATTGTGGCCTCAGTATTTAGTTGTTCGTTGAACACAAATAAAATTCGATAGCACTTTCTCAAAATAAATAAATTTCAATACACAAATAGAAGGTAAATTTAAATTTGTAGAAAAATCGGAATATCTCAGAAACTGATGAATGTAAATATATATTAAATGCTACATAAATATGAAAGAAAATAATGAAAGCAATCTTTTGGAATAATAAAATAGGGGGGGTACATTTAAAAAAAGAGGAAATCTAACTTTTGCATTCTATGTCACCCTGTATGTGAATACGCGTCGGCGACCTTTTTTACGACCTGCGTGAAAGCTAGAGGACATTTTTTATCTTTTATGTAAAAAAATATGTTTGACTTATTAGTTTTCAATATACAGTACGTTTATCTGACAGCGATTTGGACATACAAGTGATCATAACTTTTGAAATACCCTGTATAATGTTACAATACCTTATATTTTAGAAACAAGCATCATTAGTAGAATCTGGATATAGAATAATGTATAGTGTCTTATTTAAAAAAAACGTACGTTTGGATCACCACGTAGTTATAAATCACCCTGTATAATTCCAAATATTTTTAAGTAAGGAGCTTATCCTTTGCTACAACTTTTATATACAGCTTTTTTCGCTATCTTCTGCAGTAGTGAAGTTAAGGACCGATCCGGTACTAAAAGCTCACCCTGTATAATACTAATGGTAGTTGATGAGAATAAAGCACGTGATGTTACATTAATATGAAATGAACGTAAACTCGATAATTATTATATACCTCAGTGGCATCTCTGTAAGAGGTTCATAGGTGTAGAAAGAAAAGTCAACGTGCAATGCAGTGTCAGTGTCAGAGAAGAGTATTTATTGTCTAATAAAAATTATTGATAATAACCTTCAAATACTTCAAACTGAGGTCTGCGCTACTTACCATTTCCAGGGACTTACTAACAATGTTTTCTATCTCAACTTTGTAGCCTTTCTCTTGGATCACGCCTTTATAGCTATCAAAATACCCTTCCGTCTCTCCACGGTTCTCTACCATAGTAAGAGGATCACTGTAATTGCTTAGGGTCAACGGAAGTGCTGGCAATTGAGACTTTGCTTCAGAAGATCCTTCGCTTAAAATAGTGCTTACTATAACTATTGAAGGCAGTAAGAAATGAATTCCCCATAGAATTGGGGAGCGCTGAACCGACTTGGCTTTTTTAAAAATAAATGCAATGGCTTGGTTTCTTAACAGACGTATTCCCGAAGCGTTGGTTGGTTTCATGTTACCTGTAAAATCAAGCAGTGGATTAGGTCGTGATATGCAATAACTGATATTGGCTGAATTATACTTCAAGCTAACAACTAACACTATCTGTTATCAGGGGGTTGTCTACTATCTAGTGGAGTACCCAGGGAGTTTGACTCTGGAATACAATTGCTTTGAATGTATTGATGTGGTACCTTCTAAAATTACGTTTAATACATAAAGTAGGGACTATTTTTTTAGTTTTGGCTCGCCTTAAGGAGCCAAGGAGCCATGATACCACCACAATAAATCGAGTACCTAACCTTTTTGTGCTACTTTTGAATATTATATTACATCCTGTTTTTTTTTAATTATTTAGCAAAAATTAAATATTCACAAAAATCCAATATATTATCCTAATTTTTCACTAAACACGCCCAGACTATTGCTGTGAAAGCACGGCGTGCGGTGTCGGAACCAAACAGGCAGCGGCACCGATAGGTGAGGGGAGTATTGTGATCGCGAAAATATTCGATTTTGAGATAATACGTTTTTTGGGCGTTCTATGACATACATAATTGAAAACCACGTCACTCATCTCCGTCGGTCTGTCGCTCTGTCGGTTTGTCTATCTGTCTGCCTCTCGGTCTGTCTGTCGCTCTGTCGGTTTGTCTGTCTGTCTCTCGGTCTGTCTGTACGCGTTTTTCTAGCCTCGTAATCTCAGTAACTGCTGCATGGATTTTGATAAAATTTGGGCAGTAATATGCTGTGTGATCGTAGGTAGGTAATGCTGCTATCATTTTGAAAATCGGTGCATGGGCGGCGAAGTAATTAGCAAAAAACAAAAAAATTCAACTATTCCTCAAACTTCGTTTTTAGTCGTTCCTGATCATTTTCTACTCTCTTTGGGCGGGGTGAAATTTGGCGTGGTTGGGGGGTTGTAAAATCGAAAAATTTGTTGCATTCATAATAGACCGTCCCTTAACCTGTGGAGGATAACCTAGCGACATAAATAACTTTTGTGGGTCGATCCGAAGATTGCCTTGCCTATTACAAAAACCAAAGGACTTAGAATTTTTCTGGTGTTAACATACTAGTATTGCTTCAGATGGTATTGTGTAACGAGGAATTGATTTTAATGAAAATTTAACACAGTATTACTACCGCGGCAAGGATAAAAAATGCGTATGGTTTTTATAAATCGTGCCAGTGGCGGCGCAGAAATAATAAAAAAAACTAAAAAGTATAAAAACAGTTCAAACTTCGTTATAGGCGTTTTAGGGGTTCCTGATCATTTTATACTTTTTTTGGGTGGGGTGAAACTGGGGTGGTTGAGGGGTGGGGGCTGTGAAACTGAAATGTTTTTATGTTCATAATAGGCTGCCGTTTGACCTCTAAAAGGGAGACCTAGCGGCATAAAACACTTTTTTAACGTCTATTCGTCCATTTTAATATTGCTACGCCGCCACTGAGACGATTTCTAAAAATCATGCGCGTTTTCCATCCTTGCCAAAGTAGTAATACTGTGCTGAAATTTCATTAACATGAATTTAGTAGTTTCCACATTATAAAATACAGAACGATCTAAAGCAATACTCGTATGTATACATGGGAAAAAATTCCATTGACCTTTGGTTTCTGCAATAGGCATAAGGCAACGTTCGGATAGACCTAAAAAAGTTATTTATGTCGCTAGGTCTTCCTTTACAGGTCAGTGTTATGTATACGACAAATTTTTCAATTTTACAACCCCCCAACAGTAGAATGGATATGTCGGTTCTGATCCTCCCTGAAGGTCATTCAAATGGGGTGGTGATGACCTTGGTTTCCATATTTCATGAGCTGTATTGACGTGGGTTTTTCTTATAGGTGCCGGTTCTGATCCTCCCTGAAGGTCATTTTGTAACGTTGTCTTTTCAAATGTGATGGTATCTGAATGGGGCTTTTTAAATGGGGTGTTGGGTAACCTTGAGGGTTTCGGTTCACATTGTGCTTATAGACACTGATTTTGAAATATTTGTCGTTAGTGTTTGCTTTGGTTGTTTGCGTAACCTTGAGGTTTTTTGTGTTAGTGCATAGCTGCTTATTTTGAACGTCCTTGAATGTGATTATTGACACTGATATTTTTTGTGGTTTTGAGAAGAATGCACGGTGACGTATTTTGACCTTGATGGTGTCTGTATAAATAGTGTACTAACGGTGCTAGTGATCAGTAAAAGTCGAGAGACGATCAGAGTACATTCCCGAAGTATATTGTGTACAGATATAAATTGGTGAGCACCCTTTTATATTATTTATCCAACAGTAACATTATTTGATTTTCTTTAAACAATGTCTGTCGCTACATCTGAATTGCATGAAATTAACAATAAAATCAACTGCGAACTCAATAACAAAATACCGTTCAGAACTTTATCTTCATTAACTGTAAACAAAGCCCATACAATTAAGAATATATCACCAGTCAAACCAAAATTTGATGAATGTCTAGTAGCAACACTATTAGAAGATAATACTGATGAGTTCAAAGTGTGGTTACCGAAAAGAGTAACGGAGCATACGTCTGAAGCGGTGATCAAAGAGATAAATTAATCTCAAAATAAATATTCACTATCATATCAAGGTTCACCTAAAACACCAGGCACTCGCTCCAAATTTTTGATAAAATTTAATTATATTCAACAATAATATATTTGGTGATGAGGTAGTACAGATTGTTTTGGGTAGAAGTAATATAATGGTTACTCCCATGTATTGGACCCCGATATATGGAAGGTAAATTTGAGATAAAAAGACATTTGCTTGTAGCTGATATTAGACGTGCCGTTGGTTTCAGAAGCAGACTAACTCTCCATTCCCATTATACAATGTGGATGCAGTATTCGGCAATGGGGTGGCCTGAAGCAAAAGATCCACGTAGTGCCATTCAGAGAATTGCATGCCAATTGGTGGATTTGATTTTCGATGAGGAACATCTCACAGCCTATGACTTAAGTATCTGCTGGGATGATGAAGAGGTCGAACGGAAGAGGATGCTAATAAGGAAACATGAAGCAGGGTAAAAGTTATGCAAACAGTATTTACGTGAAGAATGTACCGTCGACCAACTATGTGATGGAATGGTTAGTAATCAACTCAAACCATTTTTGTACGAAATAGTTAAATAGTTACCTCAAGATATTATCATCAAATATGGCGTTCTAGGACTGATAACTGTATACACCGTGTGACGTTTTATATGTATGAATAAAAAACTAAATGTACTAAAAAGGTGTTTTATTTCTGCGAGTTAGATATAATAAAATATCAAATACACTTAGTAGGAATGAATAAGCCCATTTTGAATAGATCCATCAAAGGCGTTGTAACTAATGCACGAATCATGAATTATCAATGCAGACACGTTCGTGTTCGCTGGGAAAGAAGATCGGGTTTCAAATTCCAATGATATATCCACAGTTGAGATCTGAAGGTTATCAGGTTGATGACTACGGTCAATCACAAATAGAGGATTGTCACTAAACTCCTTTATACTAAGAACTGGTTCTGGAATATCCTTGTTATAAAATGTTCTTTGGAAGCTCTTAAATGCATAGTAAGCTGCAGTGTTTAGCTTCTTGTTGAAATCTAGGTTCCATCGTTCGTACGGATATACCTGACTATTCAACTTTAATCAAATTGAATTTATGTTGGCATGAATGAACTTAGTGATGTCCTTTTTAGGATTTTCTGCTAATTTTGAGTCTTGAAATCCAACGATAACAAACAAAGGCCTCTCCAGTTTGTTGGTTGTTCGAATTGCCCAGAAGTCTGATGATGTTGAGCGAAGTGATGGCAGTTCATACAAATCCCAAGAGCGAAATGCTACCTTAATCCTTGAATTGAGACTGTTTTTATTCAATCGCTGTAGAAGTTTTACCTTGTATCGATCTTCAGGAACAATATATTGAACCCTCCATTCAATTTTCGATATTGTTAACTGAGCATCACATTCACCAACAAAGCAGTTTTTGAAGGATCTTGTTTTATATTCAGAACTCCTTCTTTATAGTCCTCTGCGAATCCCATTATATGCTTTAGACGTATCCTACCACTGGATACTTTGCTGTTTGAATCCCATATCGCTAAATTATCAGCATTCAGGCCCCATCCGGTACATAAGAGTGTATGGGCTGCACTTTTACCATGTGAAACTATTGTTTTCATTGTTGAAGTTATTCCAGGATTCCGCACGTCAACAACTTTTTCACCACCCATATGCAGAGAAATTTCATCAAATAAAAAGGATAGAGCATTATTAGATAGGTAGCACGTCTTCATTGTATCTGCTGGGGTAAACGTTCCTTCAATGTAAATGTAACTGTCAGCAATATTTAAAATGAGATCTTGGAAATTTATCGGTATATGAACAATATCGGAGTTCTTGAAATACGGCGAACCGTACGGCTTGTATGTGTATTCATGAAGGCTGGCTAAGGAACGATCCATTATAGGTTCCTCAAAAACATCCAACGTCTCACTTGATACGTGCAGAACCATATTTTTTGGTAAGTTGCAGTCCTATAGATTCGAGGAACTTACGATTCAGTAGAGAAACTTGCTGTATGCTTGGCAGCAGACAAACGACGAATAACGTCAATTCTCTGATTTCGTCGTACTTTATTTATACTTGTGTGAACTTTCTTGACATTTTTCAATTGGTATAAACCTACGTTGTACAAAAAACCCATCTTGCTGAATTATGAAGCTTGTTTAAGTTAAACGTCGCAATTCCAATTTAACGATTACTTTTTCACCACGGTTGATTAGATTCCCATCGTCATCCAAAATTTTCAGTGTGATGTCGATAAACTGACGTCCGCTTGGCTTTACGCTCATCTATATTACATTCTGCGGCTCATTTGTTAGTTTGAATCCTGGCTCGACGTCTATGTCAAACTAATAAAGAGTGTGCATTTCATTTCCATTGTGGTACGCCAGATATCAGTCCACAGTCGATTCTTATCAATCTAACTGTAGTTATATTAACCGGTAAAGTTGACACATGTATTTTGTCATGTCCAAAAATCTTCGGTTCAAACCCAATCAAAGATGCGATTGAGTTAGGAAAAGATAAGTCAACATCGTACGCTGAGTATAGCTCACACTTCAATGTAATGTTGTTAGCTTTTAGAGAGAACAACCCATCAGTTGTGGGCTTAGGTGGGTGTATACTGATAGGCTTAATTATCCTTTGTAAATATCTATTTAGTTCATCGATTTCATAGGTACCTGGCGGAATATATATAATTTTGAATTTGGTATTATCTGTTGGATACCTCAAAGCGATTAGATTATTTTCTGCGTGTACATTGAATATTAAGTTGTAGGAGCAAAAACCTATTAGACCCAAACCATACTGGGCGCTAGTATGTAGCTCAATTGGTGGGTAGAAATTAGCCGACAACACGCTGCCAAAAAGGTAACACTTTATATATCCAAACAGCAACATTTATTGGAAACAACAATTGTTTTTTTGATTATTATTCTTCAAATATCATGTACATTACAATAACAACAAAATATTTTTCTTGGCGGCGCGCGGCGGCCCATCTGCTTGACCACCACTCTGATGTGTATCATAATGCTCCCAGCAGAATTGGAATCGCTGCATGTCCGGGTCTTCCTTCAAGTGTAATGGTAGTTTGTACCACACATGTGCTATTTCATTAGGTGCGCATGCTATGAGTACTTCTTTTGGTATGTGAGCAAGTTCCTCTTCTGCCATGTTCAACAGACTTATTTCCCTTGAGAATGCTTTAAGGGAATAACTCATTTTTCTAATTGTTGCACGATCCATTTTTATTAGCTTTCTGCTTTTTCTCGGAAAGGAATCGTAGACACAAATGTCCACACCAAAAAGTATTGAAGTTCTGCTGTCGTCTGTCATTATACAAGATCTTAATTTTCCTTGATTGATCGAATAAATACTTCACTAGCTCATTCGTTTGTGGTAGGTTGCCGATCATAATACAACACCACCATTCCTCGTTTTATATATGAAACCCAGCCCCACTCTTGCTATCTAGGTTGATAATGGCTGACTCATTCCAGAATGGACCTTGTTTAGGTAGATCATCACGCATAAAAACTCCTCTGAACTACGGTATTTTTAGCTGTTTGGCATAATAAACAAGGTCGTTATCTGCAGCGGTCGTTGGGATAGGGTTATTAAAAGTTCTTTGAAGTCAGAGCTTTGATCAACAAACCCAATAATTTGCGGTATGGTTTCAAATATAAACCACTGCCAATTTTATTCATACCGGAAATAGATGTAGAATTTTTTCTTGTGCTGAATTTATTGCTTTAGAGGTCCTAACAATATTTGCAATACCCCCAGCGGGACTGCCTAATGCTGAGAGACCTGCAAAAATTGGTATCAAGGGTAGAATTCCACCTACTTTTGGAATAGGTATAACTCCGCGGAAGGCGAATACGTCGTTTCCCTCCCAGAGACTTGGTATGCTTCCGGGCGGCCAATAATGCTGCAGAAGTTGCTTTGCGTAGCATGCTATTGGGTCTTATGAACAAAAATGAGCATTAAGTTTATACTCAAAAATTTGGAGCAAATACTCCACGTGGTATGAATAAAAACCAGAAGCAAATACTCCACTTGAGTAGGTACTCTTATGTACAATTTCTTGTGAGTATATTCTCACTTTTGATATGAATGAAAATGTGTTTATGCCATTTAGGACGAGAATATACTCCAGAATTTTGAAGTCTGATAGTCACCAAACTTCAGTTTGACCGCGGCAGAGTTATGGCTGAGTTCATGTTTAATTTACGTTCAAAAAAATATTATAAACCTAGAAGTACGTGTGCTCGTGACTTTAAAGCATTGTATCGATTTAGTAAAGAAAATGTCGAGTGGCTATCAATTAATTTTTTGGGTGTAGAATCTGAAGAAACAAAAGGTGGTGCTATATGTAACACTGATAAAATATTTTTGAGATACGTAGGTGATCCGGGATTTCAAACAGGAGTAGCAGAAGATATTGGTGTTCACCAAACTTCTGTTTCTAAAGTAGGGACATAAGTTGCTGACCAGATGATAGAAAAATGTGGACGGCGGATAAAATTCCCTAGCACGCCGGCGGATGTAACAGAAGCCAAAAGAAAATGGCAAGGAAAGTACACTTCTCCATGTGCCGTGGGTGTGATCGATTGCACCCACATTAAAATTAAAAAATCGCCTCTTCATGGTGATGAATATATTACTCGCAAGGGATGTCATAGCATCAATGTTCAGGCCACTTGCAATGCAGACGAGTGGTTTGCAAGCATAGACGCATCATGGCCAGGATCTGTCCATGATTCACGGATACGGAGCAACTCAGAAATTTTTAACATTGCAAAGAGTGAGTTTCAGACATCGAATGCTTTACTTTTAGGAGATGAAGGATACGGCATTGCGCCGCGGCTAATGGTACCCTTTAGAAACCCTAATACTCCGGCAGAGCATGCTTATAACTGCTGATATTTGTGACTTAGACAAAAGTATGGGAAAATGACGTAACATAGTACGCACAAATCCCATTTGGGATTCGCAACTTTTATTACTTTCTTCGTCACTGCTTTCACTCATTGTACCAACAAATATTCGCGGACTGACTGCTTCGATAATATTATCAGAGATTTAGAAATATGCCGAACGCGAACGTTATCGCTGACACTTCTGACAGGCTCTGTCAAGTTTGAAGAGTATCTACTCTTATGTACCAGGAGCAGAAACTCATCAAATCCAAATATTTTTGTTCATATGGAATGGAGTACAAACTTATACCTTATGCTCATTCATGCTCATGAGAGCATACTCGGAGTTTAAACTCTGGTATTATTCATATCACCCATTATCTTGCTTATGGTTCGAAAATCTCTTCATATTTTTGCAAACTCTGTTTAGTATCCCTGAACCAAAATGCACCTTCTTTGTAGGCTTCCCCATTTACCTACGTACATATTTTTTCTTATTCCTTCTACGGCGCGATCCATAACCCATTCCCGCATGATGCGTTACGCGTAATGCATTCCACGATTTTTTACGCATGCATTTATTTCTACTGTCCCCACGTTGTGATGCAAGACCCATTCCAGTGCGATCTTTTACTTTCATAATATTTGTACCTAACCAGGCAGCTGCTTTTTCTCTGAAGTTTGCATCAGCTGATTTGACTCGTTTCCAGGCTTCTTGTTCAAACAGATTTTTAACAAAAATTAAATTCTCATTCTAGAAACTAGATAACTTTGAACAATGACAATGACAATGATATCAAATGAAAGAAGCTCACAGAAAAAAAATTGAAAAAATAATAATATCCAGATTTTTAGGTGATAATTCTCACACAGCATTTGATATCCACTGTACGGTCTCAGGCTGTCCTTAAATGGATATGCAAAATGTCCCAGGGAAAGCCATATCCTGGGTGACCTGGCATGGGACAGCCTATAAATATCACGATGGGACTTTATTAGACCACCATGGGTAAGCCTATAGGGAAATGCTCAGGTTGACCCAAAATATTATCATTAAGTCTGCTGTAGGTTAGCTCATAGGTAAATTCTTAGGTTGTACTAAAAGATAGCAGTACAAACCGCCATGGGTCACCTCATGCGAATCACTTAGGTTATTCGAAAATAATGGAATTATTTTTCTAGAACTGTTTTCCTATACCCCTCTGGCTTACATACCGGGTTACTCTGGGCACAGATTAGCCAATGTGGCACTTTTTTAATAGCACCATTACCACCTAAAGATCCAATACAGCTACCCTCCGAGTGTTTAACATAATTCAATCTAACCTCATTCTGTTCCATTCCTTCATGAAGTGCATCGTGATATAAAGTTTTGCCATCAAACTTTCCTGTTCCTTTTTAATGTTCCTATAGAATGTTGACTTGGAGAATTCTACACCCACCTAGCGAAAATAAACAGGTTGCCGAATGATTATCTGACTTGCAATTCGTGGTTTATACTTGAGGGGCCCTTGGCGTGTCGGATGGTACAGATCACAGGTACAGATGATAAAGGTATTGGAAGATATAATAAACGGCGAAAAACGATCCAGAAACCAGGAACTACTGTAAGCTGCTAGCTTGCTTGCTGCAAGCTGCAAGTCACCTCCACCTTTCACCTCTTTCGTCTTTATAACGTCAACACTGTGAAATGTCAAATTTTAGATTCTGTACACTCGTAAGGTAATGTATGGTCTTGAAGGGATATCTCTTGAACCGCCTCATAGTATACAAGCTGAGGATTTCCAAAACCGTCATCCTTAGGATATTCCTGTGCTAGACGGCCCAGCGGGATATCCGAAGGATGTCCATGCCTGCCTGCAACAGGATCTTCCAAACAGGTTATCCTAGGGTTAACCTAGGGTAACCTAGGATAGCCTACAAATAACCTGTAGATATAATTCTGGTCTTATCCCAAATTTGGGCGATACGGCTTCATTTAGGATATCCTAGGGATATCGGGTGCTGTGTGGGTCTGTTTACTTCTTGAATGACAGAGTTGAGCTGCTCCAGGAAAAAACCCTTTTCTACGCTACCGACGGCGACGTACTTGGTACACATAAATATTTACTGACAAGTTCATTCACGTCATATGGAGTGAAATTTAACTCGAGTGGTCACCCGCGGACCTATTCAAGTCTCCCATCGGCAATCGATCGTTGGAAATTCGTTGGATAATCTCTGGATAACACGTCATTTCGTACGCATGCGCCAATTTTGGAAATATCCAGCGAGTGGCAATACTGTTAGGCCTATTTTGACAGTTAAACAGTTATGGCTGCTTCCTGTTTCTCAGCAGTCAGCTGATGAGCCTAACCTAAAAGACGTGTTTGTGTTTGTGCTGATCAGCTGTTAGTCGCTGAACTCTGAGGTCACTGACACCTATTTTGTGTCGCTTTTTGTGGTGTCGCTGACCAAGTGGTGAAGGATCGTACAGTGTTACAAACAAACGCAATGTATCGAAGAAAAGGTTAGTGTGATAACGTGATATTCGGTGCGTGATATACTTGGAGTAGGGCTCAGAATAGATATGTGACTATTTCAGCGTGTATACTACCCCCACTACGTCGCGAGTAGTGTTGTGTATCGAAGCTTGGGAGGCAGATCGAAGACCCAGGACTATGCTAGCCGCCTACGCCGAGATCGTCCTGAACCGAATAGGGGATATTGTCCCATCTGACAGCTAGTGTAGGGCGCATTACAGGCTCACATAGTTAAGTTGTTTCAACAGGCATTGCACGATCTAACACCGTACCTCGTTGACGCTCGAAGAAGCACGGCTGTAAGGATAGAGGGCAAGGTGAGCAGTTTTCGTTGTCTGACCAATCATGCTCAGTAAGTATATAGTTTAGGTGTATACCAGAAACCGATTGGTATGAGTATCGACATGGTCTTAGCCCACCTACTGGATCAGACACTGAGTACAGTAGTAGATCCATGAAATCATCCTGATACTGTGACATGACACATTTATGTCCCTTAGCTGCTATAATCTATGGTTAAAGAGGCAGGGTGGTTGTACCAGGTGTTCCCTCATACTTCGCCTCTCCTCTTATCTCTTTTAATTGAAGAGATAGAAACAAGTTTTTATATGAAACTTTTACAGTCTTCTCTTGTAATTTAGAATTCAATATGAACTTTAAAAAGATAAAATAATAACAAACATGTTTTTTGTATAATGTATATTTTTTAAATGGGAAACTTTTTGCTACTACTTCAAATAAAAAAAATAAAAAGGATGGCACTGTATGAGGAAACACCCAGTACATACATTTGCATAATGTAGCTATCAAATACACAATGCAAGTGGATGCACATGGCCAAGCATATTATGAATCGTTCAAATGCAGAAAACATTGTGGTGTATTTTGAACATTTCTCAAACATGATTGTATCATGTTAGCCTCAACTGAAACCATCCACTGCACACAAGGACTTGTGTATGTGTTCCAATGTCTAGTACATGATGATGATATAGTGGCACCTTATCAAATGCATGGGCCATCAACATTAACTACAACGTAGCTACATTGTTACTGACCTGTACTTTTCGAAATATGTGCACAACTGCATATACAGTTATGTGAAGCAATGTTGAGTAACGTGTGAAGTAAAGAAGTAGACTGGTGCTGAGTTTAAAACAAACAAAAACTACTAATCAATGGCACGTCTGCCTGTCATGTTAGCAACATTAATACCAATGTTTTTAATTCATATTCAAAGTTCATCAGTCAGCGAATAATGCTTGTACAGTTTTATTTGCTACATTTAATTAAATGTACATCTAAACCTCATGTGTGGCTGACTACAGCAGCTGACAAGTAAGTGCGAAACTTTAATCATGCTTTTCTTTTCAGGTCTGCAACAGTGACTTGAGTATTGTAATTGCAGCTTAAAGATAGTGGAGTGAAAGTATTACAGTGTATAAGTGAACTGTATTATTTTGTAGACTAATAAAAAAGTATTTTGTATAACCCAATCAACTGAACATTATTTCTTCTGCAATTTGGTAGGCTTCATATCATATGGCATGATGTGCGACTAGAGCACCCTGTATCCACATATGCCATCCTAGCATAGGGCCATGCCCCATAAATGAAAAGGTTATTTACCTTGCATAGAAAAGCCATAAGAATAGTGGGTAGGTTGAATTATCGGGATGACTGCAGACATGTTTTCTTATATATGGGCATACTCACTTTACTGGCGGTTTATATACTTCAAAATTTACCGTGGGTGCATCAAAATAAGGATCAATATAGATTGCACAGTGATGTCCATAGTTATGAAACCAAAAATAGAAACAAACTTATGCCAATTTATCAATGTTTAACAAGATGTCAATGTGGTCCAGGATATCTGGCTGTTAAATTACATAATAAGTTACCATTAAGCTACAGCACTCTGCCATAGTTTGAGTTCAAAATAAAAATAAAACAAATTTTAATATCAGAAGCATTTTACTCAATTGATGAATTTTTAATTTTTTTTTATTTAGTAAGATGGG
This sequence comes from Callosobruchus maculatus, assembly GCA_951848785.1. Classification (NCBI taxonomy): domain Eukaryota; kingdom Metazoa; phylum Arthropoda; class Insecta; order Coleoptera; family Chrysomelidae; genus Callosobruchus; species Callosobruchus maculatus. Next base: position 3,336,335 of record CATOUR010000021.1, on the reverse strand, counting down.
ACATATATAGGTATGCCCAGAACATATAGTAGCCTCGCCTGTTTTTCTATAATTGTTTTTAAAGAATTTTTTGTAGTTTGTTTTTATATGTGCAAGTTTTTAACAATATTCTAATATTTCTAGTTTGTAATTTTACTTTTGTTCACCATATGAATAAATAAAATAATAATAAAAAAATAATAAATTGATTGATTGAAGTGATTTGATGGGACTAGTTACATTTAGGTTTTTATTAAGAGCTAACCATGATGACAGATAGTTTGTTGAATTTATTTTGTATATGTTAAAGTATGAATACATGGGATTTATCATTTTATTAGAAAATAACTTCATATCATATTGTGCTTACAGAAAGTTAAAATACATGTTGTGGTAATCATAATAAATAATGTTCTAACTTTGACACAATACATAATCTACCCTGGAAGGGCCACAGTCCCTGTAGCATCTTACTTCATATGTGCTGCTTGAGATGTCACTCGATGTATCATGTCCACCCCATCCTGCAAAAGTGAATTGCATGACTATAACTTAGTAACTACATTTCATCAAGAGCAATAAACTCTTCAAATTAGTTATGAATGTGAATAAAGGTCACGTGTGGGGAACTGCAGTGTTGAATTATTATTGATATTTTCATTTCAGTAATTGCGAAGAACATAACTGCATAGCATAAGGTGATTTAGGGTACCATCATACAACACACAATTCCCCAACTTTAATCACAGTGCTGTGATAAAAACTGTCACCCATACATATGAATAATTGTTGGTTACTGCAAATGTAAATATCATACAACACAATGTGACCATAATAATAAGACCACTATCATAACTAGTCGACACACTGACAATAACAACATACTACTGTAGAATCGTTTAGAACTAATGCGACATTAAATTCTCATTTAAACACAAAGGCTGGGTAACGAGTACCTATGCATGAGACCTAGTCATGGTAACAATTATTATGAAAACAGGGATTATCCAAAATAAGGTGTATAACCCTATAAGTTTCACGAAGATTATGATGTGCCACAAATAATATCTAACATATAGAGCACAGCCTGACAAATATGAAATTGATTTTGCCCCTTTTATGAGATCATATAAAACACTATCATGCTACTTTACCTGTGTCCAGCACACACCATTCCTTGTAGCTTCAGAGCCATGAGTATTGAAACTGTCAGCCAACCCATCCTACTTCTATGGTCTCAGTAAGCCTTCCTCCAAACTCACTGGCTAAGAACAAATGTTCTTCTACCGACCTACGTCCCTCACGTTGGGTCGTTGACTCCGTTTGCTCCAGTGTAGAAAATGAAAAACAACATACGCACTTGTTATCCACAAGTATCTGAGGCGCGAATAAACTATACCTGCACATACCACTTTCACGAACCCCTCTGTGGATCGTGTACTGCAGGGGGTCTTCTCACATTACGCACCCGAGAATATGTATATAGCTGTAGTGGCTATTCTCGGCTAAAACGACAACAACAATGAACAATAAGTACGGTTAGGTTCTTAGGTTAGGCTCATCAGCTGACGGCTGAGGAACAGGAAGCCGCCATCACTGTCATGACACGCCTCTCAGGATTGCCACTTGCTGGATATTTCCAAAATTGGCGCATGCGTACGAAATGACGTGTTATTCAGAGATTATCCAACGAATTTCCAACGATCGATTGCCGATGGGAGACTTGAATCGGTCCGCCGATTATTGAAATCACTGGATCATTAGGTACTTGATTATAGAAATTGGTCGGTCACTAGTTTTGTCTAGTCAAAAGCAACTGTCAAGCTGGCGGTTGGCGGTGCCGTGACGGCCGTGTTGCCAAATGAATATTTTACTCGTAGGACATAGCAGCAGTTCTGCCATGGTGAGTTTCTGAAATGTACTGGATGAAAGTAATAAAATGTACAAGATTGTACCGAATTATACTAAAACCCGTGACCCGTGAATTTCATTATGACAAATTGACAAACATGGATGGTCTATAATTTTGTGAAGAGCAAAAAACAAAAAAAAACCTCTCAAAGCTCTGCATCCTTGCATTATACATCCATTTGAGAATCTACAACGTATGAACTAGAGATTTTTATTGATCTTTTGAAAACTGAAAATGTACTAGAATTCAGTCTTCGTATAGTTTTGTACTTTCACGTCGAAAATGAACTAGAAATAGTACAAAGGTACAAAACAGTGCAATACTGCAAAACACGATGTGCTAATCTATTCTGCTGGTGCGTTTTCAGCAACTTCATTTGAGAGAGTATTCAATGTTAACAAACGAATGAAGCAAGCATAAGAAAAAATCAAAACTGGACTCATGGGAGAGTTGTTTCAAAAGCACATTTTAGTGCTGTAATCCTAAAGCGTGTTATCCTCCAGGGGTACTGTGGGTAAGGTGTAACAGCTTATAATGAAGAAATTATGTTACAGGACAGGAAATTTCAGTGTAAAAAGCTCAGAGCTAAAAATAGCGGATTCTCAGAATAGGAGATCTGGCAACGCTGCGACCGCTGCGTCATAGACAAAACTCTTCTTCTTGTTCTTCTTTTTCCTCTATCTTAATCTTTGTTTTATGGTCTACGATTTCGATAAGATTGCCCACAAACGCGAGTTTAACAATGTCAAAAAACAGAATGGGCTGTTCTGTAGAATATGTATGAAGATGCGATGCCACAGTGATGGGATTTAAAGATATGTCTGTAATTGGTACTGTTGGCATAAATAACTCTTTTGTATCACTGTGCAACGATCTAGTTAGGAAAAGTGTTTGAAACCAATATACTTGCCATGCCATAATTATAGTGGAAGCACTAGCTGCGTTAGTAATATTATTATGCAGATATTTTTCTAAATCTTATTCTTCAGGCTTCATTATTTACTTGTTTCGATATAATTATATTATTTTTATTAGTAGTTATGCCCTACTCAGCCCGTGTGGGGGCGGGTTAGAATATCTCCCATCGTATATCCTGCGTGTCGTAAAAGGCGACTGAAATTAACACCGAACTACTGTCGGCATAAGCTATAAGCAGTAACCTCTTCTCAACCAACAGCTTCGGGTGGACGAGTTGAGAAGAGTCAGCACACCTTCTTGTCCTTGGGGTGAGAAATTGCCCCTAAAGGCGGATGAACCAGTAAATATCACCTGGTCAACGGCATGAGGATGCAGTAAGCAAATGGGAAACTACTGCATTAAAGATCTTAAAGATATCCCAAGCGAAACTCGTAAAATGTGTAAATGCATTTTACGAGTTCCCAACATGTCTGTTAAGACATTGCGACTATGATGATGATGCCCTACTCACCTACTCTGTAATATAAACTATATTGTAACTACTTTTTCATGTAACAGAATTTTATGGAACGTTATACAGGGTGTCCCAAAAAATAGTGTCAAGCGGAAGTCTTGAGATAGAGCACAGCTAGAAGTATCTGAATCATCTCCATATATGTTATGCAATTTTTTGTAGTTTCCCAGTTATGAATTTTTTTCTGTATTTTAGAGAATTCTCTACCTCGACAACTTAAAACTGTTCCAAAAGAAAATTTAAAAGACTTTTCCAAATTCTCTTTTTTGCTAATTAATCTTTAAGAGCTTACTGTTCATGACATAAAGGAGTCGGCTTAGTACATCTGATGAAAGTCATGAAAATTACAGTGTAAAGTGAAAAATTTACGTTTTGTTAATTATGACTTAGATTTTCGACTCGCAATTAAAAATCTAGAGAGGTTATTTCATGATTTCTATGCAGGTCTAAAAACAACTTCTTCAGACTCTCAGCTATCATAATCATTAAACAAAAGGAGTAATTAATGGGGCTACTTTGTCTCCAATCGACCTTCAACGACAAGAGGTGGAGATTTCTTGAAATTAGCGATGGAATTTTAAATGAAACAATAACTACGTTTAGGGCGCTAATAGCCGAATGATTGTCAGTGCCGCAATAAAACATATTCAGTGCGAATAGACTATCGATAGACCCAGTTATGAATTTTTTTCTTCTTTTTTGTAAGTGGGAAGTTGTAGAATGAAACGAAATTATCAAATTTCTTCACTAAGTTTATTAAATTTCACAAGACATTTTCAAAATGTCTACCTTCTTGTTCGATGCATAATCTACATCATCTGAAGAAATTGTTTCTTAAATTAACAAAAGCTCTTTCATTGTTTTTTATTGTTTCTTCAACCTGTGTTAATTTTTTGCGTAATTCGCTGATGTTTCGACACTCTTTAGCATAAACTAGTTTTTTGTAGTAGTTCCAAACCAAAAACTCTATCGGACTTAAGTCAGGTGACCGTGGCGGTCATTCAGTGGGTCCACCACGACCTATCCATTTGTTGCGTAGTCTCTTGCAGAAAACAGCATCGTTAAATTCAGTTGTCGTGCACTCAAGGTCCATAGGAATAGCCAAGTAGTCAGACAACAGAAACAACACCAATCCAAACAAAAGCGTATCGTTTTAAAACCGCAAAGACAGACAGACGACTGAATAAAGACAACAAAAACAACTTATGCAATGACACATTTTAAAAAGATATCACGACAATATCATAGCTATCTCTTTCTAACATCGCCGTCGTTTACTTCGTTAGCGTTAGCCCTTTCTGTTGGCGCTCAGGTAAAAACCGGTTTTGAAGAATGCGCTCCTTGTGGTTTTTTAACAAGAAATAGGATCTTTTTTAATAAATGTTTAATTTATGCAACGTTTTTAACGTTTATTATTGCGGTACTGACAATCAATCTGCTATTAACGCGTTAACATAAGTTATTGATGAATTGAAAAACACATCGCTAATTTCAAGAAATCTTCGCCTCTTGTCTTTGAAGGTCAATTGGAGCGAAAGTAGCGCCATTAAGTACTAGTTTTTTTCAATGATTGTGATAGCTCAGAGTCTGAAGAAGTTTTTAGACCTGCTTAGAAATTATGAAATCACCTCTTTGGATTTTTAATTGCGAGTCGAAGATTTAAGCCATAATTATCAGATCGTAAATATTTCACTTTACACTAAAATTTTTATAACTTTCATCAAAGTTACGAAGCCTATTATTTTATACATGTACAGTAAACTCTTGGAGATTAATTACCAAAGAAGATAATTTGGAAAAGTCTTTTAATTTTTCTCTTGAAACGGTTTTAAATTGTCGAGATAGAGGATTCTCTGAAATTCAGAAAAAAATTCATAACTCGGAAACTACAAAAAATTGCATAACATATATGGGGATGATTCAGATACTTCTAGGTGTGCCCTATCTCTGGATTTCCGCTTGACACTATTTTTTGGGACTCTCTGTATAAGACTAAAATATGAAATCATATTTGACCTACATATATTTTATTTTTCCAGTTTCTATCATATTTGTTATAAGCTGTATTATCTTGAACAAGTCTTATTTTTTACGGATAAGGAAAATTGACCTGTAAAGCATCGACATCGAGTTATTTAGCACATACACTCATCACTACTAGTTAAATTTTGGTTCGAAGCGAGAGCTGTAAATAAGTAACAGGATTTCAGTGCCCATATGTATTCTTTACTTCTCTTTGGAATATTCATTACCAACTTTGTGATATAAGAATCTGTTGTTTATGACAAATAATACCATATCACGATTATGTTAACTACATAATTATATTTTATATATAAAATATGAACCACAAATAGGCCACGACGAACACAAATATATTCTGACCCTATACCCTATACCGACAACATCCCATCTCTAGGAAAAGGCTTGCGATCTGAGTCTGAGACAAGTGCCTACCTATTTTGTGGAGGCGTTCACGTCTTCACTTGTTTACATTTTACATTGATCTATATTCTTTTTATTTAGTTATTTATTCAAACTGGAAACAGCTTTATAAGTTTTCAGCAGGGCTTTGCATACTCACGGATTGCCTATTGAGATTTCAGCACCCTATCAACATAAATATTATTATGGGTAAACCAAGAAATCTGTATACCTATTTACATAAGTAGGATGATATAGGAAAAACGGAAAACGAATCTGATGAAGTACTTCCATATATCATTTTTTTACTACAATACAAGGGTATTATATCTCAGAGGTATTTATAAACAATATGTTTTATCAGAATGATGCAGAAATTAGATTTTCTTTTCATCAACATATTCATAAAAGTGCTAATCAAATTGTACACTTTTGTGGGTCGTGATTGGCGGAATAATGTGTTTTGCTTTGTGAAATGCACCATAATGTTATTTTTACCTGTCCTTACTATAATACAAAGGTATATTTGCCGTTATTTATAATTATAATAGTAACATTTTTTTTATCAAAATAATGGAGTAATTGGATTCCTTCTCTTTATTGTTAGTTTGATACACCAAGAAACCAGTAGTCAAATGCATTTCTCTTCTGCAATCTGATTGGTCTGGATCAACGAGCCGTTGAACAGTTGATTGGACAAGAAAATGCGATTTTCACCCATTTAGGAAGGCAAATCAGACTAGAATGTGGTCGATTATATATAAAGCATGTGTTTTACTTCCCACACCGATAGGTGAGGGGAGTATTGTGATCGCGAAAATTTTCGATTTTGAGATAATACGCTTTTTGGGCGTTTCATGATGTCTACATAACCAAAATCCACGTCACTCATTTCCGTCGGTCTGTCTGTCTGTCTGTCTGTCTGTCTGCCTGTCTGTCGGTTTGTCTGTCGGTCTGTCTGTTCGCGTTGTTTTACCCTCGTAATCTCAGTAACCGCTGCATGGATTGTGATGAAATTTGGGCAGCGTTATGCTGTGGGGTCGTAGTAAGTAATGTTCCTATAACTTTGAAAATCGTTATTCGGGGGCCGGAGTAATTAGCAAAAAACGAAAAATTTAAAATATGCCTCAAACTTCGTTTTTAGGCGTTTTAGGGGTTCCTGATCATTTTCTACTTTTTCTTGGGTGGGGGTGAATTTGGGGTAGTTGGGGGGTGGAGGGTTGTAATACTGAAAAATTTGTTGTATTCGTAATGGGCTGTCTATTGATATGTGAATGAAAAACCTAGCGGCATGATACACTTTTTATGGTCCATCCGAGCGTTGCATGCTTTTTATAGAAACCACGGGACTTTGTGATTTACACATACACACATACGAGTATTGTTTTAGATCGTTCGATATCGCGTAACGCGAAAATTGTTCAATTGATTTTAATGAAATTTTGACACAGTATTACTCCCGTGGCGAGGATGGAAAACGCGTATGTTTTGGAAAAATCGGGTCAGTGGCGGCGCGGCAGTAATAAAAAACTAAAAGTATAAAAACAGCTCAAACTTTGTTTTTAGGCGTTTTGGGTGAGGGTGAAATTGGGGTGGTTGGAGGGTGGGGGGTTGTAAAACTGAAAAATTTGTTGTACTCATAATGGGTTGTCCATTGATCTTTCAATGAAAAACCTAGCAGCATAATACACTTTTTACGTACATCCGAACATTGCCTTGTTCATTATAAAAACCAAGGGACCAAGAATTTGTGACGTATACATATGAGTATTGTTTTAGATCGTTCTATATTCTAATGAAATTTTGACACAGTATTACTACCGCAGCGAGGATGGAAAACGCGTATATTTTGGAAAAATAGTGTCAGTGGCGGCGCAGCAATAATAAAAAAATCTGAAAATATGAAAACAGCTCAAATTACGGGTTGTAAAACTGAAAAAATTGTTGTATTCATAATAGTCTGTCCATTGACCTGTAGAAGAAATACCCAGCGGCATATTGCACTTTTTAGGTCCATCCGAACATTACAGAAACCAATTTTGTGATCTGTACATACGAGTTTTGCTTTATTTCGTTCCATGTGTATTGCGTAAAGCGAAAAATACTGAATTGATTTTGATAAAATTTTGACACAGAAGGGCGGCGATAATGGAAAACGACTCTGTTTTTGAAAAACCGTGTCTGCATGCAGAAAAAAAACTGTGGCGTCATAGTTCCAAACGAGGGAGACACAAGAAACTATTTACGAGGGTTTTTTGCGTTGGATGTTGTTTTTTCGGGCGGATGCGCGATAATTTAGTTGCAAGGGGATTTTGAACTATAGCTTCATGCAATGGGAAATAATAAAATGGTATCATCATTATGTGTGGGAAGTACTGATTTAATCAACTTGACTCCATTTTTTTACCTTTTGCGGTAAATTTCAAGAGAAATCTATAATTTTCAGAGAACTTTGACAGATGCATGTTCTTCAATGAGCTGCTCTGATTGGTCAAAGCCTTTGATAAAATGCGCATGTTGATAACATCGGACCTAATAAGAATTTTACATACGTATAAATATAAACGGACTTCGCCACAAAATTACTGAAGTAATGCAGGCAGTGACAGGCAATCCCGATATCATGCTCATCAATGAAGTAAATGTTCCCGACGGGTATAGAGGTAACACAAGGAACTATCGTTTTACACAGAATGTTATCCATCGTAGGTTAGGGACAAGGATGTATATAAAGAACGATCTGCACTGGACTAGACAAGCTGTCTTATCTGAAAATGAAACAGTTAGAAATGTGGAAGGCTGTAGAATTCAATTGAATCTTTAGAATGGGGAGAAGGTATGCATTGTAGGCATCTATGTTTTTTCACAGCAACCTGCTGCAGGTAATAATCAACTTACACAAGTTTTGAGTGAAACAATATGATTACAATTGGCAATTTCAATGCGAAACATTCAGTATTGGGCCACATAACAACAAATGCTGCACTCAGACCATTTATTTGAAAAAGTGCACTTGAACCGTTTTACTTCTAAGCCCCTCAATTGTAAAGTGGAGCACATTTGGCAACACATCAAGAGCAATCTCGGCCTTACCATACTAATGAAGGTCCGCTTGACCTAGCAGGGTGAAAACGACAAAAACTGAACGGGTAGATCAATATGACACAAAAACTTTACCGGATATACAATCTGATCATCTACCTTGGTTACTTAATCTTACATTAGGAATGCAACAACGTACAAAGCAAATGCGGTGAAACTATAACAACTTTAACCCTGATGATTATGCAGAAACAACTGATTTTCTTTTGGGAGAAGTAGAGGAAATAAGTAGACAAGAACAATGCGAAAGAGTGCCTCACCACAGAAGCGCTGAATCAAAACGCTCCTTGGGTGGAAGCAGGTGTCAATAAGGAGGAATTACCACAAGATATTCGATCGCTCATTACCCCATGAAATCGATTTAGGCAATTACAACGCAAACATCATATTCCGGGTTTGGCGGCACTATATCGTCGCCCAAAAAAATCAATTAACGACAAGATCTTGGAACATAATGAACAAAAGTGGTTGAAGGCACTCGAATACAACTCAGATCATCATCAAAAAGTTTGGAAGATTCAAATAGCACTAAAAAAGAAAAGGAACAGGAACCGAACAAGGTCCAAGAGAAGCTCAAGACGATATCGAAGGGCTTGTAGGAGCAAGTTTAGTACAAATATATAAATACAGATGACACCTCACGGCTAGCACTTAATACAGCTCCTTTCCAGGCTTTACCACCTTGCACTCGGAACGACTTGATGCGCGTGGTTAAGTCATTTAAAAAGAATAAAGCTCCTGGGCCAGGTGAGATCCAGTTAACAACAATAAAACTTATCAGTGCTCCAAAAGTGCAGTTTCTCCACATCGTAAACTACACCCTCCCGAGCGGTTACTTTACAGAAAGGTGGAAAAAAGGTGAGTGTATCTTCGTTCATAAAATAGGAGAAAATCCTTCGCTTCCAACATCTTTTAGGCCAATAACACTACTAAATACTATGGGCAAAATAGTTGAAAAAATAATTTATGAAAGAATACAACCACATGCAGTTAACATAATTCCATCATTCCAGCATGGAAAGGGTACCGCCACACAAATGTTAAGGACTACTAATTATATTGTGGATGCACTACAACTTCGAGAACACGTAGCATTGTTGACCACAGTCTTAACGAAAGCTTGCGATAGTATAGAGCACAGTGGACTTATTTATAAACTGAATGCACTAAATTCTCTAGTCAACTTAACCAAAATTATAGAAAATTATCTTCGTGGACGTAAAGGGGAAAGATGAATAATGAAAAAGGGTCATGGACACCATTTCCTTTTGGAAATCCTCAAAGATCAATTTTAGGGCATTTGCTTGGAACATATACATGGCAGACCTTCCAGTACAAGACGTATTTGGAACGTTTCTAAGCCAGTATACAGATGACCTGTGTATATTGAATAGATCCAATCTAGCGATGACCACTGCGTAGGTTGTATGAAGGAACTCGTACAATTTGATCCAGGAACCCTATTCGCTAACTCTGTCAATCTCGCTTCTCTCGCTCCCGTTCCGCCACCCGCCGCCGATCCACACAGATCGACCCGTCTGGATGCATTCGCTAAACGTCTCGGAAGGCTTTCCGTTTCCGTTATTACTACAATGGTCCTGACACATGTCACAACCAAACTCTAAGGTCAAAACGATATCATCTATATTTTTAAAGAGCTGCAAGCTGAGATAGATGTATTGAAGGACATGATAGTAGAAGATCCGAATATAAAACGACCTTCACCGAACTGGTTAATGGATAAAAAGCATTTTGTATTAAATTTAATATGTTAAAAAACATATCGCGAGTGGGTTGGCTGAAAAATTTCAGTCCAGAATATGGTTAACTAAATATTGAAAAATTATTTTTTTTAAACATTTCACTGGTTTGGTTAATAGACAAATACCAATCGAAAGTATGAAGCCCATAGAATATGCAAACGTTAGGTTGGCTACGTTTTTCCCGTCCCAACTATAGGGTAGGCAGGTATAAACAGGTACTTCAATAATAGTAGTTTGCACCGGTGTGGTTAATGCATTGGCCAGGGTTACCACAAGGATCCATTTTAAGTCCAATCTTGTACATAATATATACGCATGATTTCGAGGAGCACTTTAATCGACAAGATACAAAGATATATCAATATGCGGACGATTATGCAATTAGTACTAGAGCCAAAACTGTAACAGAAGCGATAAGTAAACTGGACTCAGCAATCATCACTGCCAAAAAATGGTTTGATGATAATGGATCAGCAATAGCGTATAGTAAGTCGTCAGTATGCACGTATACTAGGTCGAGATTCAACCCCCCCAACTCCATTATTTTAGGGGGTCAAGAATTCCGATATCAATCATCAGTCAAGTACTTAGGTGTTATTCTGGATAAAAAACTAAACTGGAAAGAGCATATCAACTACGCCATTAGAAGACGTGAAAATTCCCTGAACATATTAAAAACATTCAGTCATTATAGGTGGGGAGCTGACCCCAATACCTGCCTTATATTCTACAGATCACTCATACGATCCATTATCGATTATGGATCTGTACATTATGGCAACGCTTCTAACTGTCACCTACAAAAATTGGAAAAAATTAAAAATAAATGTTTAAGGATTGCTATTGGATATCTGCCTACTACACCGATAAACGTTATGGAAGTTGAATGCGTAGAGCCACCACTGACTCTCAGACGAAAGATGTTGAGTGATCGATCAGTGATTAAATTAATAACCAAGGATGATTTTAACCATATCCATTCACTATTCATTATAGGACTAACTAGTAGATATTGGATTCACAAAAGATTACCCCTTATGGTAGAAAGTTACGAGGAATTACACCAGTATGAGAGTAGAATCTTCAAAAATAAAATCAGCACATACTTCCGTCCACAGTATTCAACTTTTGGCATTAAACCTGAAGTAAAGTATACTAGCTTCTCAGAAAGCGACCCTAGTACGCCACAAAAATTCAACAGATTACTTCAAGAACAGTTTTATGGAACCCAGATGATATTTACAGATGGATCCAAAATAAATGGATTAACAGGATGTGCTTTCTACCATCATAACCTCAAATATCAAGAACAATTCAAATTACCTCCAGAATGCTCTGTATATACCGCGGAACTTGTGGCTCTATCCAAGGCACTGGAATATTGATTGAGCATGAGTGGCCATCAGAAGTTCGTAATATTCACAGACAGCCAAAGTGTAGCAGTAAAATTGGAACACTACAGTATATCTCCAGGTACTAATCATCTATTAATGGGTATCATGCGTACATACCGGGAACTACTTGTTTCGAACAAAACAACAACGATATGTTGGATCAAAGGGCATGCAGGTATACCACAGAATGAAATTGTTGACAAGTTAGCAAAAATGGCCACACGGTATGGCGGCACTATTCCAAATTTTAAAATTCCCCCATCAGATATGAAATTGGTAATAAACCAAAAACAATTCGAGAGGTGGAACGAACTTTATGATAGCTCTGTCTCTGGGAAATATTACCACGCTGTTCAACCACACCTACGCAGGAAAACATGGTTTTACAACGAATCCAGTAGACCATTCATAAGAACTCTATGTCGAGTGCGAAGTCATCACTGCCTCTGTCCAGAATACAGTGCAAGGTTTGGACTAAGAGGAGAGGATCCAAGGTGTAGCTGCGGAGAAGCAGGAAGCATTCAGCACTGCATATTAGAATGCCGGCAAGCAAACGATGATATTACTGAATTGTATAATCAAATGGCTCGCTTTGTATGTTTACCGACAAACCTAGCTCAAATTCTGTCAAACGAAAATTGTGATACGTATAAAATTCTATATTATCACTGTGTCCACAAACTAAAATTAGTTATTTAAGTAGTACTAATCCAAAAATGGTAAAGCATATAATCTTGAACAGGTTGTTTATGTCGTATACTTGAGAGAAAAAAAATATAATTGAAAAAAAAAGAAGAAGATGAAAAAAAAAGCTTAGTTGGAAAGTAATCATAACAAAAAAAAATCTAAATGTACACAGGTATACACATACATAGATATAGGATAACTATGTAAAACACTAACATTAAATAATAACATAAATGTTTTCCATTTCCTATAACCTAGGTACTCAGAATTACGAAGGCTGGCCAGTTGGTCTTGGACCAGTGCCATATAACATAAAAAAAAATTGGCACCATTATGACATTCAGGGGGTGTGAAAGTCAAATGAGGACCTTGTGTTAGTGGCGTAAGCGCTAGCCACCTAGCACACCTACCAGCGTTGTGCGATAATAATTGGTCACGTCATCAGCCAACTCTGCCTAAAACAGATTCCTAGATGCATCAATAGAAGGGGCCCAATTATGACGCCTAACGTCATTTTGACAGCCATTGTCGTTGCTCGCTTTTGTGGATTGGCGTCTTTTTGTAATTTTGCATTACTTTTGAGGTTTTTGTATGCCTATTGTTGTCTTGTTGTCTATATATTTAGGAATGGGTTCTAAATATTTACGCCGTTGTCCTGCGCCAAATTGCAAGAATGCGGATGCGCGAAGGTAAGTGATTTGCCTGATTTATACTCCTCACCTCATTTTTGTATTGTGAATTTTGATGCAATTTCTACATGAAATATACATATATCATTTGAATGCATTATTAAACATTACTACTCATACTCATATAACTTTTGTATTACTGTTCACAATCACATACGCTGCCATTAAATTCCATCTGATCAGCGTATACAGAGACGCTGGTTAGAACGGATTGGCAACCTAAACCTACAAATATACAGACATATTGCCTGCATCACTATGAATAGTTACCTCTTTGCTATTCAAATTATATGCCATCAAAGGATTGTAATATTATCATGAAATAGTAATTCTAGAGAATAAATTATGCTTTACTTTCATATAAATTGTTTTTATACCTTTTAAGCAATTGTCGCACTGAAATAAATTACAAAAGGGCTCGTTTTGCATTATTATACAGTGATGCATATCTTATATATTCCCATTCTTACATAGTCAGTTGAATGTCCTATACAACGTGGTAGCTTGTCACAGAAATTTACCTAACTCATTAATTATCTGTTTTGAAAATTGTACCGATTAGAAAAGTAAAAACAATAATTAACAAAAATTGGTGTACGTGTTGTGAACAATATTAGTTTTATTTATTATTACGCCACTTGTCTTTATTTTTTTTCAATCAGGTCCATTTTCAAAACAGGTAATGGATGCTTAAGGTAAATTCTTGTGACAAGTTACCACGTTGTCTGGAAGCTGAATAAGCTTTTACAATATTTCAAAAAGCCCGCTCTTTCCACCAAACTTTTTAGGTTGACCTCGGTCGTGAATATCTACAGTTTCCTGTAATCGATGGCGCGGATGTCAGTCAAAAATGTCTTGCCAAATTGTCATACGCGGATGTCAGTCAAAAATGTCTTGCCATATTGTCATACACAGAGTGTCCAGTCTTTCAGTGGACTACTGTCAGTGATGACATCCACATTACATTTTGACAATATAACCTATAAATCCAGCTATTTGGTCATTCTTACTGTTGGCCTTGGCTGCGGTCATCATTAGTTCTTATTTGACCAATAACAAGGCTGCAGCAGCTGATAATAGGTTTGTTTTTTCAATATTAGTCGATTATTTGACCGGTTGAAACTCTAGGTTTGGACGTGACAAGTTACCGTCATGATACCACACTAGTCTGAAATAGTAAGCTGACCCACCTAAAGCTTCTGTGCAGTTAGATATTTGTAGTTAGAATATGTACATGGTAATCGAACTGACCGGTACCGGTACCCTATTATGAAGCAGGACACGGTAAATCATTAGGGCGGAAACCAGAAGAAGATTAGTTGTTCAATATGCCATATTCATTTTTACGTATTATAAATACATTGTAGTGTTACTTCATCTTCGTTTTAACTTCAAGCTACTTTATAGCTACTTACCGGCCGTGAGGTTGGATGCGTTGCTTGTACTTGAATCCTGATTCTGACTCCTTGAAGCCCTAAAATTTGAAATGCTTATTTAACGTCAAATGAATTTGCACTTAACCCTGTAGGTATGAATTAGAAATTCTAATGGCGCATTAATCTATGCAACAAGTTGTAAAACAACGTATTTCAAAACAGTGTTTCAAAATTAGTTTTAAATCCTATTCATCTGTTCTAAAACAATTTTCATTTTTTACAACAATGTCTTCATTGCCACCTTATTGTTTTGCGACACGTTTTGGAACAATATAATTCAATAAACTTGCTTTGAAACAAAAGGTCATGGAACCTGTTGAATGATATAAATGCGCCTTAGCGTTTAAAACGTATCCTCCAATTATTCTCAGCATTTACTCAATTTCCAATTTGCAGACCAAATGTCATTATCGTCATCGCAAACTTGGAGTGGACTAGTATCATAGGCTCGAAAATGATTAAATCATTATAACCTGCTCTCAGTGTATACAAAATTATGTATAGTGATACATGTCGTAATGCATCATTTTATTTACTATAGTAATTCCATTTTAAAGTTAAAAAAGGAATTCAAATAGAAGCGCGCTATACAACAATAGTGCCTTGTTACCTCGTCAACTTCCAAATTACGGTATCGACCCAGTATTCCCTTTGTTTTATGTCCTCCGTCAAGAAGATGCCCAGTAGGTTTCATCTCTGGGATGTGTCACATGAAGAAAGGTTTGTGCTGTTGGTTGTTAAGTGAAGTTAAGCCTAACCTAATAATTTTCTAGATTTCCTGTCTCAATGCGAAGCTTTCTTTGTATTGAGTTATTGTACAGTGAATGATTGATTCCGAGAATTTGAAAAGTTCACACATCTTCGTATTAGTGGATACACATCACACGTTGCCCCTTACTGCCGTATTATCTGTGCCTAGGAAACGCGAACGCTTCAACCTAATGTCATCCAGATTAGTCTGATTCATTGGCCGCATATATAAAATTATGTATTTCTTCAAATATGTAGAAGATCACATAAAGGTATGCATTGAATATTGTAAACTCAATATTATATTTATTTTCAGATAAAAAGGAAAGGGTATGCTTTCTGCCTACATTTCGGAAGAACTTGACCGACATATTCTGTGCTAATCCAAGAAATACAGGACAGCGTATATTGTTGTTCTCTCCAATTGGAATAAAGGGATATAATATACCTCAAGAAGATGTATATTTCACTGTTGCAGGGATACAATATAGTAGATAATGTTCCTATAATTTTGCATGCATTTTGCATAACATTGCATCCTTATTATAGAAACCACGGGAGAATTTGTGATACATACGAGTATTGTTTTAGATCGTTCTGTATTGCGTAATGCGAAAACTGTTCGATTGATTTTAACCAAATTTTGACACAGTATTACTACCGCGGCGAGGATGCAAACCGCCTATGTTTTGGAAAAATCGTATCAGTGGCGGCGCAGTAATAATAAAAAACTAAAAATATAAAAACAGCTCAAACTTTGTTTTTAGGCGTTTTAGGGTTTCCCGATCATTTTCTAACGACCCCACAGCATATCGCTAAATTTCATCACAATCCATGCAGCAGTTACTGAGTTCACGTGATTAGAAAAACGCGTACAGACAGACCGACAGACAGACAGACAGACCAATGGAAATGAGTGACGTGGATTTTCGTTACAAAACGCCCAAAAAGTGTATTATCTCAAAATCGAAAATTCACAATACTCCCCTCACCTATCGGTGTGGGAAGTAAAAGTAAAAATCTGTCATGCAAGCAACGTTCTACTGTACATTTTACAGTCTCGTTTGGAGGGTTTTGTTGGCTGGCAAATTTCTCAGGCGCAAGCAGGCTTCGTAAAAAGACGCGGTACGCGTGAACAAATCTTAAACTCAAGACAAATTATTAAAATAGTCAGAGAGTACTATTTTCTAGTTTCTATCTGCTTTGTGAAGGAGTCTGATAACGTAAAGTGGCCTAAACTGTGGGAAATTCTTATCTCCTTACCAGTTAGTTCATACAGCAGCTCTATGTGTCTAGTTCGGCTCGTGTAGGAATTGATGGTAACCTGTCTGGTCAAACAGCAACCAGAAAAGGAGTTCGTCAGGGATGTGTATTATCTTCGATGTTATCCGGGCCGGTTGTACAATGCAAGCTTAAGCTTAAGTTTAAGGAAAGCCGACGTGAAACCACAGAAATTGTAAGACATCGGTGGAACAATTCTGGCTTAGCCCCCAATCCAAGCTCACCGTAAAGCCTAATTCAGATGCACACGAAATCCGACGATACGACGGTACTAAACTGTTCCTATTGGTTGAAATATTCAAAATTATGTCAAATTAAAATATTTCAACCAATACAAACAGTTTCATACCACCATATCGTCGGATGTCGTGTGCATCTGAATTAAGCTTAGCCGAAGCTTAACCCGAGCTTACCTGTGGTTTAAATGCAAATGACATGATGTGTCATGCAGGAACCTTCAAATTGCGTGTCACCCTCGTGTCACTTCCTGCTTACTTTATTAGGGTATACTTAAAATATTTATGTCTAATTTAACAAAGACAGGAAATAAAAGAACAGAGACAGAAACTGCCGTTGCCCGAACTTGGCACAAAGTTCACACATTGTCAAGTGACAAACCAGAATAGGTTAATAGACTGGATTGGTTTGACGTCATACATTAGGCTGACAGCTTGATTGTTTCCAAACAATAAATTTTTCCAGGCAATTTTGTATAGGCGAACCTTTTGATTAAATCTTTCTGTAAGTATGATTCATTCTAAGTATTTGGACTCTTTTCTTCACCTCAAGAATGATGCAGACTTTACATTTGAAAACTTTTTATAGGTTATGTCAAACCTGTTAGTGCTGAAAAATATATTTTATATTTTTATTTTATTTATTTAATTCCGTTTTTTCAATATTTTTGCAGAAAGGGTGATGTGCTTTGTACCAGACCGTAAGCATTACAGTGAAACGAAGACGGTGTTCTTTCTTTTGCATTCAAAAGACCACAAACATTTACTTTGAATTTGTGATGAAACAGGTGGGTGTAACTATTGGCGGAAGCAAAATAACCAACTTAAGATTTGCTGACGACACAACCCTTATTGCTGCTTCTCAGGAAGAACTAGTAGCTCTATTAAATATCTTAAAACAACACAGTCCAGCATATGGTCTTCGTATTAACTACAACAAGACCAAGGTCATGATCGTAAATAGAGAGCACGATAATCATCGAGAAATAAAGTCAGTAGGCTGTGGTGAAAAGCTACCAAAATGTCGCTGGATATTTTGTCTATATTTAAAAAGGCAGATCAAGCTCGCATAGATCCTTTTGAAATGTGGACGTGGAGGAGAATGCTGAGAGTCCCTTACACCGCCCATGGAACTAACGTGTTCATACTGGATGAGCTCGGTAACCCAAAGAGACTATCCTCCATTGTGTCGACAACAATTCTTACATTCTTCAGACATACTCACAGAAGCGATAATATGGAGAAACTTGTAGTTCAAGGTCATGCCCCGAGTGGGCGGCGCCGTGGCCGTTTCCCTACACGCTGGGTGGATACGACGGAACATTTGCTGGATATGAGTATCAAGAGCGTCACTGAACTGACAGTAAATCGTAAACGATAGCGAGCTACAGTTTTCACAACTATAGGTAATATTCGTGTCGGCAATACTCTAGCTCCGACTTAATGCATTTTACGAGTTCACAACATGTCTGTTGAGACATTGTGACTATGACGATGATTCCTCACACCTTCAGGTGAGCAATCACTGAGTCCGTGAATCGTACGCCTTAAGTAGACGAAGGGACCCAAGGATGACTGCATTCTGGCGGATAATATGTGCGCCGCCGTATGACATGCTGGGATTTTGCCCAGTACAGAGAGCAGCGTATTCCTCATTCCACCTAGGGATCCAATGACTATAACCAGCAAAATTTTCAGTGTAATCTTGATATTTGGACCACTATTCCTCCTCCTTAGGGACGATGTTTACCTCGGCAAGTGCCAAAAACTCTATAACCAACATCGTCTTCTGTTAGTGGTCGAGGACCATGTCGGGCTTGTTTGTCTGCACAAGCTCGAGCGCGGGGAACGAGTAGTTCCAGTATAACCGGTCTTCTTCGTTCTCCACATCGGACTCTATATCCCCTAGAGCATATGGCAGGAACGGTGTCTCATCGATACTGTGTGAGTGCATTAAATGGTAGCCGCGTTGCGCCGACGGACGTCCCAGCGTACCTACGTCTACGATAAGAGATGCATAAGCGTCTCTGGCGCCCGTGGGCAAGCTCTACAACGGGTGTCAGGTACATCTACAGTTATAACCCTATTACGGTATACCAAGGTGTTGAAGACACCATCTTGGTAAGCCATTATAAAGCCCTCAGCCTCCAACTTCAACCCACTAGACCTTAAAGAAGAGGAGGTCAACTGCTCAAACAAGCCATGCTCTTCTAGATGTTTGTAGAAGGTTCCATGCATTGGCTTACCTTTATAGAGTCTTAAAAAGAAGTCGACTTCAGCAACTTTAATGTGGGATTTCAGTTGTGCGGAAGCAAGTTCCATAATGGACTGTTGACGCCTCCGCTTGAAGTCGAGTGTGAGGCTGATCTCCTCGGCTGCTCGTTTTGCTACGCTAAAAAGAAAACATCCTTTACCAGCATATTCGTGGTCTAGCACAAGGGAGATCAGTGGATAAGTGCTGTTCGTCACATAGCAGGCAGTGGCCAATACTACCCTGTTGTTTCTTTATTATTAAAGAGGGTTCACGAAATTGACTTGACCGCAAGGACAGAAGCAGTCACACACCCGAACCAGCTTGAGTTCTCTGATCTCATGTCCAACGGACGCAACCGCGTCCATCCGACATATCACCACGGCCCGACCAGCTAAAACCCGTTCCCTCTTTCCTTACCTCCTCTACCTCCTCCGCCCCTCATAGCCTCGGAACTGTCAAAGGGTTGACATATCTTCAAGGCAACGGGCTGTCTTCTCTTCCTAACCACGTCCTCTGTACTTTCGTCGCGAGGATTAGTCATTCACTAACCTACTTTCCCTGTCTTCGTCTCTTTTTTCTACTCATGACTCGGCTTACGAAGGACTTCACTCTGGCCCTTTTGGGTCTATTACTGACCATTTCACCGACCAAGTTTTCCGCGTTTAGGTTGTTTTTGAAATAATCCTGAAGTTCAGCTCTTTATGCCGTCCACCTCTCGCATATCAATATGGTATGCTCTGGGGTATCTTCAGCCCCACAGTAACCTCAAAAGCTGGTCAACGTGATGTTCATTCTTTTAGTACAGGTCCCGAAGTGATCGTGACCTGTCAAGAACTGCGTTAGGAAATAGTTCAGGGTCCAGTTTTCGCGTTTGACCCATCTCCTGATATCCTATATGAGTGTTCTTGTCCACGTTGCCGAGTGGGTATGATTTTTGCAGGTATCTTGCCACATGCTTAGCGTCACCTCCCTTTGCCTCTCTCTGTCCCGAACTCCATTCCGATAGCATGACTGTAATCCCGCACCACCCTCAGTGATTGTTGTAGTTCGCGTTGGCCGTTAGGTCTTCCATATAAAACAGATGGGTGACCCTGTGCCTCCAGTTATTGGGCGTGCCACAGCTGTATCCGTTAGTATTTCTCAGCGCTATGACAGAGGCAAAAGTGAGATGCAAAAGAGCAAGGGACTCAAGGACACCAACTCTGCCTGAACCCGAGTTTCACCTGATGTTATAGTGAACCGGGTCTTCCAGAGCGGCATCAGTTGTTTTATACATCCCACTATCAGAGTATCCACCGAAAGACATTCTAACAGCCGCACAATGAGACGTGGTGTCGAATGTCTTACGATAGTCAATCCAGGCCATAGAAAGGTTTCGCTTGTACTGCACCAAGTCCTGCGTGACACATCGGTCAATCAACAAGTTCTCCTTGAGCCAGCTACTCCTTTCTTTGACCCTCTCTGTTCATACACGTCGAGAAATAAAGGATTCACAGCTTGAAGGAGACGTATGTACAAGATTCTGGTGAAGAGCTTGTAACATGCGTTCAGACATGTTATTGGCCTGTAGTTTTTGGGATCAGACAAATCTTCGGTCTTCGGGAGAAGCACGGTTCGACCCTCGACAAACCAAGCCGGAATTGGCTGCTCCTGATTTAGCCACGAGTTAAAAACTCTAGCTAAATGCCGGTGGCAACTGGGGAATTTTTTCCACCAGTAGGTGTTTATGCCATCCGGGCCAGGAGCTGCGAAATTCTTTGCGCCTCGTAAGGCGTCAAGAATTTCTTCCGTGTTCATCGGGTGACGCAGTACATTCAAGTCAGGAGTCCTCCTACAAACGGACTCGAACTGCGCCAAGGCCGGAGTGTCTGCTGAGAGAGGTTTGGGTTGTTCGTAAATGTCCCTCCAAAAGGCCTCCACGCGATCAGCAGCTGGCGGCTGCTCTATGGCTGGAGGCGGCTGTTGGAAAAGGCGAGAAGGTCTTTCGTAGAACATTCTGTTCTGCTCCAGCCCTCTCGCCCGCGCCACCAACGACCGCTTAGCAGCGATTAGCATCCGTATCCTGTCAAGACAGTGTTGCTTGACAACAACCAGTACCGCTTGACTGAGTGTATGATGGTCGCGCCTCAACCCGTAGGCTATCTGGCGCACTCGGCGCGTGAAAGGCTTCCCAGCCGCTCTATATTCCATCACACACTGGATACGAGATGCTTCCTGGCGAGCTAACTGGATTTTTGCTTCCATTGGGCGCACCCGTCTCTGTGCTCTCTCAACAGGAGAGCCTCTCACTCTCCCCTGTCTAGCTAGCCTCAGAGCCGCAGCGTAAATTTTGCAATTGATGCTCCAAATGTCAGAGGCCTCCGATAGACGTTCACCCACAACCTCATCCTCTCTCTTCAAATCTGCCAGCTTCAAGGACCTTCCGTTGTTATGCAAGGCCCTTCGGTCTCTGAAATCCCCAGTTGAGACGACTTGGTCGATTTCCCTCTCAGCGGGCCTTACCGACGAACTTTCAGCCTGATTGACAAACCTTCCGTCCGCCGAAGGGGCAGGCTGAGCTGGAGCACGAACATATCCCTGCCTCCGGAGGTACGATACATAATCTCGCAAATTCTGAGAGGTAAACGTGCTATGCTCTGGGTGCATTTCACACCACCTCTCATACATGCGGGACATGTATCCCCTACGGCGCGGGCTACTGCTCTCGTAGCAGCTCAGCAGGTCATCCCTGAGCTCCGTCGTCCATCTAAAACGGTCCATGTCATTGCGGGGGTCGTCAACAGGGCAATTCGAAGCACCGCCACCTTGCCCAACGCCGGCTTCCGAAACCCGCTCGGTGTGGGCGCTTTTCTTGCGGGGTGGTCGAACCCGAAGATAGGGCCCGTCAGGTGGTTGGCCTTAGGGCACCCAGACGATATTTCCGGAGGCAGCCGTCCAAATTGTCTCCTGAGGATGCACCTGTGAAGGCTGCCGGCTGGATTATATCCTTGGGCTTCGGTATACCCTGCGGTCTCGCCACGCACCGGATAGCCTACTGATGTTGGGTGGTTTCCTGCGGGTGTGTTATCAGCCACCCCTAACATGGAGTCAGACGCTGTCGGAGTATTATATGTTTTAAACAAAAAAAAAAGCAGCCCGGGCTCCGACACACCAAGCTGCTGTTCCATTACCCAATGACTACTCCTCACACCGTGAGGTGAGCAATCACTGGGTCCGCGAATCGTGCGCCCTAAGTAGACGAAGGGACCGAAGGATGACTGCCTTCTGCATTCTGGCGGCTAAGATGTGCGCCGTCGCACGGCACACCGGTATTTTGCGCAGTGCAGAGAGCAGCGTATTCCTCATTCCACCTAGGGATCCAATGACCATAACCAACAGACTTACAGTGTCGTCTGGCCAGAGCCTGCGAATTTGACCGAGCAACTCCTGATATTTGGTCCGCTTTTCCTCCTCCTTAGAGACGATGTTCACCTCGGCAGGCGCCGAAAACTCAATAACGAACGTCGTCTTCTGTTGGTGGTCGAGAAGGACTATGTCGGGCTTGTTTGCCTGTACAAGCTCGAGCGTGGGGAACGAGTAGTTCCAGTAAATCCGGCATCTCCCGTTCTCCACAACGGACTTTATATCCCCTGGAACGTATGGCAGCACCGGTGTCTCATCGATACCGTATGAGTGCCTCAAATGATAATAGAGCACTCGTAGAGCCGCGTTGTGCCGATGGACGTAAGCAGTCCCAGCGTACGTCTTACACGCCGACAAGAGATGCATAGGCGTCTCCGGCGCCTGTCAGCAAGCTCTACAAAGGGCGTCGGGTACATCTACACCCATAACCCTTTTACGGTACACCAAGGTGTTGAAGACACCGTCTTGGCAAGCCATTATAAAGCCCTCAGTCTCCGACTTCAACCCACTAGACCTTAGGAAAGAGAAGGTCAGCTGCTCAGACAAGCCATGCTCTTCCAGATGTTTGTAGAAGATTCCATCCATTGGCTTATCTTTATGAAGCCCTAAAAGGAAGTCGACTTCGGCAGTTTTAATGTGGGATTTTAATTCTGCGGGAGCGAGTTCCGTAATGGACTGCTGACACCTCCGCTTGAAGTCGAGTGTGAGGCTGAGCTCCTCGGCTGCTCGTTTCGCTGCGCTAAAAAGAAAGGCTCCTTTTCCCGCATTCTCGTGCTCTCGCACAGAGCGGATCAGGGGATCGGTGCTGTTCGTTACATAGCAGGCAGTGGCCAATACTACCCTGTTGTGCAGACGCTCAAAACTCAATAGTCCATGCCCTCCCAGGTGTCGCGGGAGGTATATTCGCGGGACAGAGGACTTAGGATGCAGACTTCTCTCCATATTCATCCTTTTGCGGGTCTTCGTGTCGATTTCCTTCAGCTCGTTCACTTTCCAGTGTATAGACTTTGTTCTTTCCGGACAGTTCTGTTGACCAGATCTGCCGGAGTCGGTGCAAATACTTGCGGCGGAGACACTCTTTGACCAATTCTGCCCCTTGGACATGACGTTGCGCCACTCTAAGGTAGGTATAGGTATCTCCGGCATGCAGTTGTCGCAAAATGCTCCCATCAACGAGCTGTTCATCATCTCCACTATCTCCGCTTCGTCCTTTCTTGAGATGAACCAATGCACATTTGTCTGTCCCGAACTCCATTCTGATAGCATGTCTGTACTCCTGCACCACCCTCAGCGATTGTTGTAGTTCGCGTTGGCAGGAGGCATAAAGTTTTAGGTCATCCATATAAAACAGATGGGTGACCTTGTGCCTCCGGTTATTGGGCGTGCCACAGCTGTATCCTTTAGTATTTCTCAGCGCTATGGACAGAGGCAAAAGTGAGATGCAAAAGAGCAAGGGAATCAAGGAGTCTCCTTGGAAGACACCTCTTTTCAATGACACCAACTCTGTCTGAACCCGAGTTTCAACTGATGTTATAGTGAACCGGGTCTTCCAGAGTGGCATCAGTTGTTTGATGCATCCCACTATCTGATTATCCACCGAACGACATTCCAACAGCCGCACAATGAACTCATGAGACGTGCTGTCGAATGCCTTGCGATAGTCAATCCAAGCCATAGAAAGGTTTCGCTTGTACTGCACGGAGTCCTGCGTGACACATCGGTCAATCAACAAGTTCTCCTTGCAGCCAGCTACTCCTTTCTTTGACCCTCTCTGTTCATACACGTCGAGGAATATAGGATTCACAGCTTGAAGGAGACGCATGTACAAGATTCTGGTGAAGAGCTTGTAACATGCGTTCAGACATGTTATTGGCCTGTAGTTTTTGGGATCAGACAAATCTCCGGTCTTCCGGAGAAGCACGGTTCGACCCTCGACAAACCAAGCCGGAATTGGCTGCTCCTGATTTAGCCACGAGTTAAAAACTCTAGCTAAATGCCGGTGGCAACTGGGGAATTTTTTCCACCAGTAGGTGTTTATGCCATCCGGGGCAGGAGCTGCGAAATTCTTTGCACCTCGTAAGGCGTCAAGAATTTCTTTCGTGTTTATCGGATGACGCAGTACATTCAAGTTAAGAGTCCTCCTACAAACGGACTCTAACTGCGCCAAGGCCGGACTGTCTGCTGAGAGAGGTTTGGATTGTTCGTAAATGTCCCTCCAAAAGGTCTCCACGCGATCAGCAGTTGGGGGCTGCTCTAAGGCTGGAGGCGGCTGTCGGAAAAGGCGAGAAGGTCTTTCGTAGAACATTCTGTTCTGCTCCAGACCTCTCGCCCGCGCCACCAACGATCGCTTAGCAGCGATTAGCATCCGTATCCTGTCAAGACAGTGTTGCTTGACAACAACCAGTACCGCTTGACTGAGTGTATGATGGCCGCGCCTCAACCCGTAAGCTATCTGGCGCACTCGGCGCGTAAAAGGCGTCCCAGCCGCTCTATATTCCATCACACACTGGATACGGGATGCTTCCTGGCGAGCCAACTGGATTTCCGCTTCCATTTGGCGCACCCATCTCTGTGCTCTCTCAACAGGAGAGTCTCTCATTCTCCCCTGTCTAGATAGCCTCAGAGCCGCAGCGTAAATTTCGCAATTGATGCTCCAAATGTCAGAGGCCTCCGATAGACATTCACCCACAACCTCATCCTCTCTCTTCAAATCTGCCAGCTTCAAGGACCTTCCGTCGGTATGCAAAGCCCTTCGGTCCCTGAAATCCCCAGGTGAGACGACTTGGTCGAGTTCCCTCTCAGCGGGCCTTACCGGCGAACTTTCAGCCTACTTAACAGGCCTTCCGTCCGCCGAAGGGGCAGGCTGAGCTGGAACACGAACATATCCCTGCCTCCGGAGGTACGATACATAATCTCGCAAATTCTGAGAGATAAGCGTGCTATGCTCTGGTTGCATTTCACACCACCTCTCATACATGCGAGACATGTATTCCCTACGGAGATCCGTCGTGTCCTATTTATTGTGGAATAGCCGATCCTCTGGAGGCAGACGCTATTCCATCGTGCTAGTTTTGGTCCGGCCCGGGTGTTTCATTTCCCCGGTACCACCCATATCTGGGAGGCATTCCCCTATCCGCCACCTTGAGGAGGCGCCACTGAGAGGATCTAGCAACCCCTCGCGCGGGGGTTATATGTTATTATCTGATTTTCTAAGTTCCTCTCGCATAATTGCGGTAGCAACAAGTGTTGACGGGCTGTGCCAAGTCAACACTCGGACTATTATTGATCGGAATTTAGGAAGGATCGCACAATATTACAGGTCTTTAGGATTACAGACTTTTGGAATACTTTGTGTAACTTTTCGTCCAGGCCCAACTGTTGAAGGTGTCGTGTAAACGTGTTTGGTGTAAGGCCTGAGACAGACATAATGAGGGGGACAAGTGTCACTTTGTTTCGTTTCCAAAGTCGTTTTACTTCAATGGCAAGGTCCGTGTATTTAGATATCTTCCCAGAGTAGGTGTTTTGGATATTCACATCATTGGGAATGGCAATATCTATCAAATAGGTAATTTTGTCGGCCTTTGGAAAACTATATCTGGTCTATTGGCTGGGATAGTCTTGTCTCATGTATTTCAACATCCCAGTATAGTTTGTATTGATCGTTTTCGAGTACTGATGTCGGAGTGTAATTGTAATACGGATCTGTGTTTTCTATTAGTTTGTTTCTTGTGGCTAATGCGTGATGTATGTCCTTGGCCGCAGAGTTATGTCTGGCTGCGTATTCGGTACGGGCAAGAGCTTTGCACCCTCTTGTTATGTGATCTACTGTTTCTTTTTGTTGTTGACATTTTCTGCAATTATCGTCTGTTATGGATGGATCTTTAATTATATATTTTTTGTAGTTTCATGTTGCAATCACTTGGTCCTGGATAGCAAGCATGAAACCCTCCGTTTCTGGGAACAGCTGTCCATCCTCCAACCAGGTGTATGACTGTTTTTTGTTAATGTGGTCTTGGGTGACACGGTATCTATGTTTGCCGTGCAGTGCTTTCTGTGACCAGGTGTTTATTTTTTCTTGTTGTGATTGGATATGATTGTATGTATCTGCTACGTGATCTGGACTAGAGAGGTTAAGTGGTGTATAGTTTTTGTCTGCTTTTGCTATTGCCTTATGTGAGTTAGTTTGTTTGGTGTGGAAGAAATGTCTGAGTGTTTGTATTTGTGTTGTGCGAAGTGACTGTATGTCTATAAATCCTCTGCCCCCTAGCTTTCTGTCTATGGTAAGCCTCTCCTTGCACGCGTTTGGATGTGACATTCTGTGTTTTGTGAGTTCTGTTCGTATAAGTATATGGATGTTTTCTATGTCCGTGTGTGACCACTTGATGATGCCAAAGGAGTATGTGAGTACCGGTATCGCAAATGTATTAATGGCTTTTGTGAGATTCTTAGAATTCAATTTTGATTTTAATAGTTTAACGAGGCGGTCTTTAAACTCTTGTGTTAGTTGTGCCTTGACTAGTGTATGGTCTATCTTAACGTTCTGATTGAAGCCCAGGTACTTGTACGTTTCGTCCTTATCCATGTTGTCCAGCGGTTGGCCAGTTACTACTTCCATTTCGGGTTGGTTTTTCCACTGGCCTTGATTGATGTGGAGCACCTTGCATTTACTCATTCCGAATTCCATCCTGATGTCTGATGTATAAACTTCTGTTATTTTTAGCAATTCTCTCAGTTGCACTTCTTGTGGCGGCATATAGTTTTATATCATCCATGTATAGGAGATGATTGATTTTATGTTGATCTGCCTTATGGTGTCTGATATTGAAGCCATAGTTTGTGCTGTTAAGTGTGTTGGAGAGCGGATTTAGACAGAGGCAGAACCATAGTGAACTAAGAGAGTCACCCTGGAAAATGCCGCGTCGTCTCATCCGTTTGAATATGGCCATCGTGAGTTTGAAGGTGTATGTTTTTTCGCCATGTTTCCATGGTGCTCTTAAGAAACTGACGAAGTCCTGGGTTTATTTTATATATTTGAAGTGTTTTCATTAGCCAGCTATGGGGTACAGAGTCGAATGCTTTTTTGTAATACATGAAACAGGTATGGAGATTCCTATGCTCTCTTCTAGTTTGCTCCATGGGCACACTATCAATTGTAAGTTGTTCCTTGCAACCCTGGCTGTGTTTTCTACATCCTTTCTGTTCTTCAGCCAGGATGCTGTTTTGCATCAGGTGTTGTTCAATTCTTCTGCATATTGTTGCAGTGATAATTTTGTACAAGGTAGGGAGACAAGTGATTGGGCGGTAGTTGGCAGGGTTCTTGGTATCTGCATTTTTCGGTTTTATATACGTTATTCCTTGTGTGAGGAATTTGGGAAGCCTAGTAGGTTGGAGTATGGCTTTATTGATTTGGTCTGTGAGCATTTGGTATGTTGAACTGAATTGTTTGTACCAAAAATTTTGCACATTATCCACGCCTGGACACTTCCAATTGTGGGTATGTTTTATCGTTTCAGCTATTCCTCAGTTGTAAGAATAATGTTTCCCTGCTCCGTTATGTATTGATGTTTTGTCTCTTCTTGTCTGATCCATGGCGCATTTTCATTATGGGTTTTGGGTTCTGACCATAGGCTTCTCCAAAATGCAGTTAATTCTTTTCTGCTTGGAGGTTCTATTGTTGTTATCTGGTTGATTGATGTTATTTTTTGGTAGAACTGCCTTTCACTTTTCTGAAATAGGTTGTTAGCATCCTTTCTGTCGTTGAATTAGTTGTATCTGCGGAGTCTAGCAGCATAAACTGCAATTTTTTGTTTAAGTGTATCAGCTATTTCTGGTATTGCTTTTTGTGGTGTCTTTGATTTCAGTACATTTATTGTTCGTTGTATGTGCTTTGAGGGGTGGTTGTTATTGTTGGAGTATTGCGCGAGGTATGCCAGATCCTTTCTGAGTGTGCTGATTTTGTTTTCGATTCTTATTTGCCATTTAGGTTTAGGTCTATTGCTTCGTTGGTCTTTAGAACGTTTTTGAAGTTTTTGGCCGTTAACTATGAGTGTTGTTGCTGCGGCAGCATATATAACGGTATGGATGTCCTCTAGGTTACTGTTGTTTGTTATGAATTGTGGAATTAGGTCAGTATTTATTGTGTGTAGTATTTGCTGAGTGTTGTTTTTGAAAATAAGTCTGGGCAGGGGATCTCGCAGTGCAGGATTGGTGCCACACCATTTGTTAAACTGTGTGATCATCACCTGTTCCGCAGTTTGTGTGATGGAAGGTGATCGAGCAGTTTTTTGGCTTTGGCTCTGTGTGGTTGTGTTGCACCGTTTGTTAAATTGAGTTGTTCGTGAGTTCGTCATTTGTTCCGGTTCGCCCGAGATGGAAGGTGGTTGAGCAGTGTTCGCTGCTTCGGTAGATTGTGTGACTGAAGGTGGTTGAGAAATTTGCTGGCTTTGTGTGGTCGTGGCGGGTAAGTTAGTTAATATTATGTCAGGTGTATTTGGTGTATGTTCATGCTCTGAATCTATTTCTGACTGTATGCTAATGTTGTTGGTTGTGGCTGTGTTTGTAGTCTGGTGATTTCGGGCATGGGTGTTTTGTGTCTCCGTGATTGATTCAGTAAGAAGCAAATCATTCGGATGGGCAGTGTTTATTCCGTTGGCTACAAGTTTTTTTATAGCTTGTAGTTCTTGGGGTGTAAGGCGGTTGTTTTTTGTTATGACTCGTTTTTGGTTAATGAGTCTTTGTTCAGTTACACGTTCTGCGAGGTGTGAGTATTGTGCTATAAATAGCCTGTGCAGCTCATGTTTGTAGCCTGTAGAGATGGTTTCTAGTTTCGTAGCGGTATAGTAACAGCGCATTACAGATTTGTTGATTTCAGTAGTCCACTGTAAGCGCCGTCGAGGTTTGCCAGCTTTGGTGGTTGCCGGCTGTGCCGGCAAAACATCCGCAGCTGGGTTGTGTGCTACTGGTTGTTGTGTTTGGGTTTGACATTCGGGTGAGTTTAATCGACGTACTCTAGGCCGTCGTAGGTTATTTATGAGATTAACTTTATCCATCGTGTTCCCACGAGTAGGGACGATCTAAATGTCGCTCTCCCAGGTGACGCCCATTCCAGGAGAGAAGGGACTTATATTTACTCTGAAGTTGGCCCAAGGTGCTACGGAGGATTTGCGACTTTACTGTCTGGTTTTGTTGAGGCTTTCTCCTCGCGGGCCAGCCGGTTAAGGCAAGCCCCCCGGTTGCACACCCCTCACAACGTTCCCCAGGCACGCCCTGCTGAGGTCGTTGAAGCGTGGGGCGCAATAACGGTATGTGACAGAAGGACCGGCGCTCAGTCTTCTGTGGCATTTCTCCCCGGATTTGCCAAATCCCTATCTGACCGAGGTCAGGATAGCTTGGGGAAAGGAGCTTTGTGCTCGGTAGGGTATATAAAGTCTGCCTAGCCCAAAGCTTCCTGAGTGTGCTAGCCTTGGTTGAAATGACTTTTTGATCACGAGCCCTGTCGGCATGACAACTCCGCGGTGGTATTAGAGCCTCCGATGAACCATCAGCCGACATAGCTTGCCCATCAAAAAGTCACTTTCTAAGCCCCCAAACGAGCGACAACGTTCTAGCACCTGATGGGGGGGGGTTATATGTTATTATTATTCTGCATTTCTTATTTTTTCTCGCATGGTTGCGGTAGTAACAAGTATTGACGGGCTGTGCCAAGTCAACACCTGACCTATTATTATTCTGAATTAAGGAAGGACCGTACAATGCTGCAGGTCTTGAGGATTACAGACTTTTGGAAGGTTTTATGTAACTTTTCATCCAGGTCCAATTGTTGCAGGTGTGATGTAAATGTACTTGGAGTAAGGCCTGAGACCGACATAATGAGGGGGACAATGACAACTTTGTTTTGTTTCCATAGTCGTTTTATTTCTATGGCGAGATCGGTGTATTTAGATATCTTCCCAGCGTAGGTGTTTCGGATGTTCATATCATTGGGAATCGCAATATCTATTAAGTAGGTCACTTTGTTTGTCTTTGACTGGAAAACTATATCTGGCCTATTTGCTGGGATGGTTTTGTCTGTATGTATTTCAATGTCCCAGTATAGTATGAATTGATTGTTCTCGAGTACTGAGGCCGGTGTGTAGTTATAATATGGATCTGTGTTTTCAATTAGCTTGTTTGTTGTGGCTAGTGCTTGGTGTATGACTTTGGCTGCAGAGTTATGTCTGGCTGTATACTCAGTTCCAGCGAGAGTTTTGCATGCACTAGTTATGTGTTCTATTGTTTCCTTCTGTTGGTGGCATTTTCTGCAATTATCATTAGAGATGGATGGATCTTTAATTATGTACTTCTTGTAATTTCGTGTCGCAATCACTTGGTCCTGGATAGCAAGCATAAAAACTTCTGTTTCCGGAAAGAGCTGGCCATCTTGCAGCCAGGTGTATGACTGTTTTTCATTAATATGGTCTTGTGTAACACCTTATCTATGTTTGCCATGGAGCGCCTTCTGCGACCAGGTGTTTATTTTTTGTTGTTGTGCTTGTATGTGGTTGTGTGCGTCCGCTGCGTGGTCTGGACAAGAAAGGGCGAGTGGTGTGTAGTTTTTGTCTGCTTTTGCTCTTGCTTTATGCAAGTTTGTTTGTTTACTGTGGAAAAAATGTCTGAGTGCTCTTATTTGTTTTGTATGAAGTGGCTGTATATCTATAATTCCTCTGCCCCCTTGTTTTCTGTCTATGGTGAGCCTTTCCTTGCATGCGTTGGGATGTGACATTCTGTGTTTTGTGAGTTCTGTTCGGACGAGTATATGGATGTTTTCGATGTCAGTGTGCGACCACTTGATAATGCCAAATGAATATGTGAGTATTGGTATAGCAAATGTGTTAATAGCTTTTGTTAGATTTCTAGAATTCAGTTTTGTTTTTAGCAGTCTAATAAGGTGGTCTTATAACTCTTGTGTTTTGATTTTTGTGTGATCTATCTTAACGTTTTGATTGATACCCAGGTACTTGTACGCTTTGTCCTTGTCCATGTTGCCGAGCGCTTGGCCCGTTGCTACTTTCTGTTCGGGATGGTTTTTCCATTGGCCTTTATTGATGTGAAGCACCTTGCATTTACTCATGCCAAATTCCATCTTGATATCTGACGTACAAACTTCTGTTATTCTGAGCAATTCTCTCAGTTGCACTTCTGTGGCGGCATATAGTTTTATATCATCCATGTAGAGGAGATGATTGATTTTGTGTTGATTTGCTTTCTGGTTCCTGATGGTGAAACCACAGTTTGTGCTGTTAAGTGTGTTGGAAAGCGGATTGAGACAGAGAGATAGTGAACTGAGAGAGACACCCTGAAAGATACCACGTCGTATATGTAGCTCGTCCGTTTGGATATGGCCGTCCTGAGTTTGAAGGTGTATATTTGTTCGCCATGTCTCCGTCGTGCTTGTAAGAAACTGACGAAACCCTGGATTGATTTTATATATTTGAAGAGTTTTCGTTAGCCAGCTATGGGGTACAGAGTCGAAAGCCTTTTTATAGTCGATGAAACAAGTATGAAGGTTCCGGTGTTCTTTTCTGGTTTGCTCCATGATCACACTATCAATTATAAGTTGTTCCTTGCATCCTTGGCTTTGTTTTCTACATCCTTTTTGTTCTTCAGTCAGGATGTTGTTTTCCGTGAGGTGTTGTTCAATTCTTCTGCATATTGTTGCGGTGATGATCTTGTATAAGGTGGGAAGACAAGTGATTGGGCGATAGTTGGCAGGGTTCTTGGTGTCTGCGTTTTTGGGTTTTATATACGTTATTCCTTGCGTGAGAAATTTGGGAAGCCTATTCGGTTCGAGTATGGCTTTATTGATTTGGTCTGTGAGCACTTCGTATACTGAGCTGAACTGCTTGTACCAAAAATTTTGTATATCATCCACGCCTGGACACTTCCAGTTGTGAGTATGTTTTATTGTTTCAGCTATTTCCTCTGGCGTAAGAATAACGTTTCCCTGTTCCGCCATATTTTGATGTTTTTCCTCTTCCTGTCTGATCCATGGAGCGTCTTTATTATGTATTTTGGGTTCCGACCATAAGTTACTCAGTTAACTCTTGCCTACTTGGATGTTCTATGGTTGTTATCTGGTTGCTTGAAGTAATTTTCTGGTAGAACTGTTTTTCACTTTTCTGAAAAAGGTTATTAGCGTCCTTTCTGTCGTTTGATTCATTGTATCTGCGTAGTCGAGCTGCGTAAACTGCAAGTTTTTGTTTGAGTGTATCAGATATTTCTGGTATTGTTTTTTGGATTTGAGTATATCTATTGTTGTCTGTGTGCGTTTTGAACGGTTGTTGTTGGTGTATTGTGCGGGGTGTGCCAGTTCCTTTCTGATTGTGGTAATTTTGCTTTCGATTCGTATTTTCCATTTAGGTTTTGACCTTTTGCTTGTATTAGACCGTTTTGGAAGTTTTTGGCCGTTAACTATTAGTGCGGCTGCTGCGGCAGCATATATGACGATGTGGATGTCCTCTAGGTTACTGTCGCGTGTTAAGAATTGTGGTATTACGTTGGTATTTATTGTATGTAATATTTTTTGGGTGTTGCTGTTGAAAATTAGTCTGGGCAGGGGATCTCGCAGTGCAGGGTTAGTGCCACACCACTTGTTAAATTGTGCGTTCATCACCTGTTCGGCAGATTGTGTGAAAGAAGGTGTTTGAGTAACGTTTTGGTTTCGTGTGGTTGTGGGAGGCAGGTTAGTGCATGCTGTGTCTGGGGCATCTGGTATAAACTCATGTTCTGGGTTTACTTCTAAGTGCGTGCTGGTGGTGTTGGTTGTGTTTGTGTTTGGAGTCTTGTTGTCTAGGGTATGATTGTGTTGTGTTTCCGTGATTGATTCATTGACTAGAGAATCATTCGTTTCAACTGTATTTATTTCATCTGCTACAAGATTCTTTATAGCTTGTATAGTAGAGCCCAGAGATATACCATTTGTGTACGTTTTGCGCTATATAAAAACTGCATACCATCTCTTAGTACAGTTCATCGTTTGGAATAGATACAGTTTTGATAATATTCAATGGTTACCATTATTTTACTTTCGTACTCGTAACCAATTCATGGAATGTGCTTTTAACCAATTTTCTAACAAAACGTAACCTTTTAGAATGGTGAAAATGAAACACTAAGTTGTATTTGAACGTAAATCTGTCGGATGACGTTCACGATGTATATTTTGACTGAACTATGATAAGACCCACACATTCCAGGATTATTACCGACTCGATCGATGAAGAGGACCGGACTTAGTCAAATTGTTTAGGCAGGTATTGCTACCGTTATTGATAGCAACGCCAATCTGCTTTTACTTTTGTGCGTCACTTTTCTGTCTGAATCGGACGTTTTTTTCGGAAGTGTGACAGCTAGAGCATGTTTCGGCCTTGGGAAGATAATGGGATTTCACAGCGATGTGAATTACCCTGCAGCAGTGAAGCTACGTCGGCGGTTTGTCATTACGGAGGTGAAAGTAGTGACTATAGTACGGACACTGATAATGAATTTGAACAGAGGGAGGTGGAGGTAGACCAACTAAAACCTCACAAAAGGTCACATCTTAGCGCAGATGCAAAACAAATAGTACTAAATGATAATGAACTAACGAACGATCCAGAGAAAGAAAATAAGGGGAGTATGATCAAAAAGACGTCAATTCTAACACACGTTCCATATCCAACAGTACATATGTGAAATTTTGAGAAAGGGGCCACAAAAGAGGAAGCGTAGGTTTGATGCTGGTGTTTCAAAAGAGCTAGATCCCACGATCACAAAATTATTGAGGAATATTGTGTACGAAAAGTACAAAATTAATGAACTACCCACAATCGAATCCGTTCAAAGACAATTGGCTAGAATGGGGTAACAGTATCCAAGGAGTGCATTGCAGCGATGGACTAGGAAGATTGGGATAAGGTACAGAACTGTGAACAAACGAATGGCTATAATGGAAAGTGCAAGGATTGTGGGATGGCGGCACGATTACTTGCATAAGATAGAGTAATACCGGAACGAGGGGAAGTCAGTGTACTACCTTGACGAGACCTGGTATGATACCCATGATACCGCTAAAAAGGGATGGACCGACGGTACAAAGAAGTGTTAGCTGAAAGGCGTTCCACCAAATAAAGGATCCCGTATAGTTATCTTACACTGCGGATCATCTGACGGCTAGGTCAAAAACGCACTCAAATTATGTGGAAAGAAAATTGAAGACTGCAATATAGACTACCACAAAAACATGGACTCGGGAATATTTGAGCAATGGTTTGAGTATACCCTTATTTCCAATTTAAAGCCATTTAGCGTCATCGTAATGGACAACGCAAGCTATCACTCCAGACAAAGGTACAAAATTCCGAATTCAACGTTATCGAAGGCGGAAATACAAGATTTTCTCATAAAACAGGATTTGTACTTTGAAGAAAAACTGAATTATTGGTCCTCCTCACTAAACAGTTTGAGAAACCATATGTCATAGAAAGCATAGCTAAAAAGTATGTTCATGATATCTTAAGGTTGCCTCCCTATTTTTGCATTTTCAGTCCGATAGAATTAATTTGGGGACAACTAAAACAACGAATTGAACGTTAAAATTGAGTGTAGAAAGGAATAATTTACCATATGGTTTATACAGTTATATTGAAATGTCTCTACCATATATTTATCAACAGATAATAGAGTTTCAAACATCTTGTTCAACCAACTGATGTATGAGCACTTTATTGGATGGAATGAACATTTTCGTTGTTGCCCACTCCAACGAATTCGAACGCCCAGTCCGACCCAGTTCCCTTTCTCTGTCGGCACTTTTATCGGAGATCCTCACTTTGTAAACAAATGGTATATCTCTGGGCTTTACTATAATTGTTGAGGTGTAAGTCGGTTGTTTTTGGTAATGACACGTTTTTGGTCAATAAGTCTTTGTTCCCGTGCTGAGAGGTGTGGGTATTGTGCTATAAATAGCCTGTGTAATTCATGCCTCTAGCCTGTGGAGATTGTTTCTAGTTTTGTGGCGGTGTAGTAACAGCGCATTACAGATTTGTTCATCTCAATAGTCCACTGTAAGCGCTGTTTTGGTTTGCCAGCTTTGGTGGTTGCCGGCTCTACCGGCAAAACATCCGCAACTGGGTTATCTGCTATTGGTTGTTCTGTTTCGGTTTGGGGTTCAGGTGAGTTTAATCGACGTACCCTAGGCCGTCGTTGGTTATTTATAAAATTAACTCTATCCATCGTGTTCCCACGAGTAGGGACGATCTAAATGTCGCTCTCCCGGGTGACGCCCATTCCAGGAGAGATAGATATTTACTCCGAAGTTGGCCAAAGGTGCTCCGGAGGATTTGCGACTTTACTGTCGGGTTTTGCTGAGGCTTTCTCCTCGCGGGCCGGCCGGTTAAGGCAAGCCCCCCGGTTGCGTACCCCTCACAACGTTTCCCAGCCACGCCCTGCTGAGGCCGTTGAAGTGTGGGGCGCACTAACGGTGTGTGACAGAAGGACCGGTGCTCAGTCTCCTGTGGCATTTCTCCCCGGATTTTCCAAATCCCTATCTGACCGAGCTTGGGGAAAGGAGCTTTGTGCTCGATAGGGTATGTAAAGTCTACCTAGCCCACAGCTTCCTGAGTGTGCTAGCCTTGGTTGAAGCGACTTTTTGATCACGAGCCCTGTCGGCATGACATCTCCGCGGTGGTATTAA
This sequence comes from Callosobruchus maculatus, assembly GCA_951848785.1. Taxonomy (NCBI): domain Eukaryota; kingdom Metazoa; phylum Arthropoda; class Insecta; order Coleoptera; family Chrysomelidae; genus Callosobruchus; species Callosobruchus maculatus. The sequence goes on along the minus strand of CATOUR010000021.1, from coordinate 3,299,883 downwards.
AGCCTCCGATGCACCATCAACCGACATAGCTTGCCCATCAAAAACTCACTTTCTAAGCCCCCAAACGAGCGACAACGTTCTAGCACCTGATGGGGGTTATTATTATTTATTATTATTATTATATTATATATCTTCACAAAACACAAAAAGTGCAGCCCTGGCTCCGACACACCGAGCTGCTGTTCCATTACCCAATGACTACTCATCACACCGTGAGGTGAGCAATCACTGGGCCTGCGAATCGTGCGCCCTAAGTAGACGAAGGGACCCAAGGATGACTGCCTTCTGCATTCTGGCGGCTAAGATGTGCGCCGCCGCACGGCACACCGGTATTTTGCGCAGTGCAGAGAGCAGCGTATTCCTCATTCCACCTAGGGATCCAACTTACAGTGTAGTCTGGCCAGAGCCTGCGAACCTGTCCGAGCAACTCCTGATACTTGGTCCGCTTTTCCTCCTCCTTAGAGACAATGTTCACCTCGGCAGGCGCCGAAAACTCAATAACGAACATCGTCTTCTGTTGGTGTCGGGCTTGTTTGCCTGTACAAGCTCGAGCTTGGGGAACGAGTAGTTTTAGTAAATCCGGCATCTCTCGTTCTCCACTACGGACCCTATATCCCCTGGAGCGTATGGCAGCACCGGTGTCTCATCGATACCGTATGAGTGCCTTAAATGATAATAGAGCACTCGTAGAGCCGCGTTGTGCCGATGGACGTAAGCCGTCCCAGCGTACGTCTTACACGCCGACAAGAGATGCATAAGCGTCTCTGGCGCCTGTCAGCAAGCTCTACGAAGGGCGTCGGGTACATCTACACCCAAAACCCTTTTACGGTACACCAAGGTGTTGAAGACACCGTCTTGGCAAGCCATTATAAAGCCCTCAGTCTCCGACTTCAACCCACTAGACCTTAGGAAAGAGAAGGTCAACTGCTCAGACAAGCCATGCTCTTCTAGATGTTTGTAGAAGATTCCATGCATTGGCTTATCTTTATGAAGTCTTAAGAGGAAGTCGACTTCGGCAGTTTTAATGTGGGATTTTAATTCTGCGGGGGCAAGTTCCGTAATGGACTGCTGACACCTCCGCTTGAAGTCGAGTGCGAGGCTGAGCTCCTCGGCTGCTCGTTTCGCTGCGCTAAAAAGAAAGGCTCCTTTTCCCGCATTCTCGTGCTCTCGCACAAAGCGGATCAGGGGATCGGTGCTGTTCGTTACATAGCAGGCAGTGGCCAATACTACCCTGTTGTGCAGACGCTCCAAACTCAATAGTCCACGCCCTCCCACGTGTCGCGGGAGGTATATTCGCGGCACAGAGGACTTAGGATGCAGACTTCTCTCCATATTCATCCTTTTGCGGGTCTTCGTGTCGATTTCCTTCAGCTCGTTCACTTTCCAGTGTATAGCACCAAAGGTGTATAATAACAATGGGACCGCAAGCATGTTTGTGGCAGCGACTTTGTTCTTGCCGGACAGTTCTGATGACCAGATCTGCCGGAGTCGGTGCAAATACTTGCGGCGGAGACACTCTTTAACCAATGCTGCCTCTTGGACATGACGCTGCGCTACTCCAAGGTAGGTATAAGTATCTCCGGCATGCAGTTGTCGCAATATGCTCCCATCAACGAGCTGTTCCTCATCTCCACTTCTCCGCTTCGTCCTTTCTTGAGATGAACCAATGCACATTTGTCTGTCCCGAACTCCATTCCGATAGCATGACTGTACTCCTGTACCACACTCAGCGATTGTTGTAGTTCGCGTTGGCCGGAGGCATAAAGTTTTAGGTCATCCATATAAAACAGATGGGTGACCTTGTGCCTCCGGTTATTGGGCGTGCCACAGCTGTATCCTTTAGTATTTCTCAGCGCTATGGACAGAGGCAAAAGTGAGATGCAAAAGAGCAAGGGACTCAAGGAGTCTCCTTGGAAGACACCTCTTTTCAATGACACCAACTCTGTCTGAACCCGAGTTTCACCTGATGTTATGGTAAACCGGGTCTTCCAGAGTGGCATCAGTTGTTTGATGCATCCCACTATCTGATTATCCACCGAAAGACATTCCAACAGCCGCACAATGAGGTCATGAGACGTGCTGTCGAATGCCTTGCGATAGTCAATCCAGGCCATAGAAAGGTTTCGCTTGTACTGCACAGAGTCCTGCGTGACACATCGGTCAATCAACAGGTTCTCCTTGCAGCCAGCTACTCCTTTCTTTGACCCTCTCTGTTCATACACGTCGGGAAATACAGGATTCATAGCTTGAAGGATACGCATGTACAAGATTCTGGTGAAGAGCTTGTAACACGCGTTCAGACATGTTATTGGCCTGTAGTTTTTGGGATCAGACAAATCTCCGGTCTTCGGGAGAAGCACGGTACGACTCTCGACAAACCAAGCCGGAACTGGCTGCTCCTGATTTAGCCACGAGTTAAAAACTCTAGCTAAATGCCGGTGGCAGCTGGGGAATTTTTTCCACCAGTAGGTGTTTATGCCATCCGGGCCAGGAGCTGCGAAATTCTTTGCGCCTCGTAAGGCGTCAAGAATTTCTTCCGTGTTTATCGGGTGACGCAGTACATTCAAGTTAGGAGTCCTCCTACAAACGGACTCGAACTGCGCCAAGGCCGGAGTGTCTGCTGAGAGAGGTTTGGGTTGTTCGTAAATGTCCCTCCAAAAGCCTCCACGCGATCAGCAGTTGGCGGCTGCTCTATGGCTGGAGGTGGCTGTTGAAAAAGGCGAGAAGGTCTTTCGTAGAACATTCTGTTCTGCTCCAGACCTCTCGCCCGCGCCACCAACGATCGCTTAGCAACGATTAGCATCCGTATCCTGTCAAGACAATGTTGCTTGACAACAACCAGTACCGCTTGACTGAGTGTATGATGGTCGCGCCTCAACCCGTAAGCTATCTGGCGCACTCGGCGCGTAAAAGGCTTCCCAGCCGCTCTATATTATTATTTGTTTGTACTGTTGATTACAAATAATTGCCACCTCGAAGGCCAGGCCTTGTGTGAGGTATTGGCATTTATAACTTGAAAATGTACATTTGAAATTTTGCTAACCTAACTATGCTGCTGCTTCCACGTTGCCTCCCCTTGTACTGATATTCGTACGCCTTTCGATGGTTCGACCTTCAGTGGATCCACCTCGAGCAGCAGCATGCATTCTTCATCAATTTTATCCATGATCTATTCATTTTAAGCTTGAAATTTGGATGTGATGTCACACTGGATACGGGATGCTTCCTGGCGAGCCAACTGGATTTTCGCTTCCATTTGGCGCACCCGTCTCTTTGCTCTCTCAACAGGAGAGTCTCTCACTCTCCCCTGTCTAGCTAGCCTCAGAGCCGCAGCGTAAATTTCGCAATTGATGCTCCAAATGTCAGAGGCCTCCGATAGACGTTTACCCACAACCTCATCCTTCAAATCTGCCAGCTTCAAGGACCTTCCGTTGTTATGCAAGGCCCTTCGGTCTCTGAAATCCCCAGGTGAGACGACTTGGTCGATTTCCCTCTCAGCGGGCCTTACCGGTGAACTTTCAGCCTGGTTAACAGGCCTTCCGTCCGCCGAAGGGGCAGGCTGAGCTGGAGCACGAACATATCACTGCCTCCGGAGGTACGATACATAATCTCGCAAATTCTGAGAGGTAAGCGTGCTATGCTCTGGGTGCATTTCACACCACCTCTCATACATGCGGGACATGTATCCCCTACGGCGCGGGCTACTGCTCTCGTAGCATCTCAGTAGGTCATCCCTGAGCTCCGTCGTCCACCTAAAACGGTCCATGTCATTGCGGAGGTCGTCAACAGGGCAATTCGAAGCACCGCCATCTTGCCCAGCGCCGGCTTCCGAAACCGGCTCGGTGTGGGTGGTTTCCTTCCGGGGTGGTCGAACCCGAAGATAGGGCCCGTCAGGTGGTTGGCCTTAGGGCCCCCAGACGACATTTCCGGAGGCAGCCGTCCAAATTGCCTCCTGAGGATGCACCTGCGAAGGTTGCCGGCTGGATTACATCCTTGGGCTTCGGTATACCCTGCGGTGTCGCCACGCACCGGATAGCCTACTGATGTTGGGTGGCTTCCTGCGGGTGTATTATCAGCCGCCCCTAACATGGAGTCAGACGCTGTCGGAGTACCGCTCCTCACATGGAGATCCGTCGTGTCCTAATTGTTGAGGAATAGCCGATCCACTGGATGCAGACGCTATTCCACCGTGCTAGTTTTGGTCCGCCCCGGTACCACCCATATCTGGGAGGCGTTCCCCTATCCGCCACCTTGGGGAGGCGCCACTGAGGGGATCTAGCAACCCCTCGCGGTATCCATCTATTATTATTTTTATTATTATTATTATTAACATCTGAACGCATGTTACAAGCTCCTCACCGGAATCTTGTACATGCGTATCCTTCAAGCTGCAAATCCCGTATTTCTCAGCGTATATGAACAAAAAAGATCTAAGAATGGAGTAGCTGGCTGCACGGATAACCTGTTGATTGGCCGCTGAGTCACACAGGACTCCGTGCAGTACCTGCGAAACCTTTATATGGCCTGGATCGACTATCGGAAGGCATTCAACACTACGTTTCATAAACCGATTGTACGGATGTTGGAATGTCTTTCGGTAGATGATCAAATAGTGCGATGCATCAAACAACTGGTGCCGCTCTGGAAGACCCGGTTCACTATAACATCGGGTAAAACCAGGGTTCGTACAAAGTTGCTACCACTTAAAAGAGGCGCCTTCCAAAGAGACTCGTTGAGTTTCTTGCTCTTTTGCATCTTGCTACTGCCTTTGTCCGTAGCGCCGAAAAACACTTAAGGGATGCAGCTGTGGCACGCCTAATTACCGGAGGCTCAAGGTCATCCACTTGTTTTACACGAATGACCTGAAAGTCTATGCCTCCGGACAACGCGACTTAGAGCAGTCGCTGAGGGTAGTGCAGGACTACAGTCAAGCTATTGGTATGGAGTTCGTAACAGACAAATGTGCCATGGTTCATCTAAAAAGGGGACGTTGCGGGGATAGTGTAGATGAGGAACAGCTCGCTGATGGGAGCATCTTGCGATAACTGCATGCCGGAGATACTTATACCTACCTTGGAGTGGCGCAGCGTCACATCCAAGAGGCAGAATTGGTCAAAGAATGTCTCCGCCGCAAGCATTTGCACCCACTCCGGCAGATCTGGTCATCAGAACTGTCCGGCAAGAACAAAGTCGCTGCCACAAACATGCTTGCGGTCCCATTGTTGCTATACTGCTTTGGTGCTATTCTCTGCAAATTGGAAGAGCTGCGACAAATCGACATAAACACCCGCAAAAGGATGAATATGGAGGGAGGTCTGTAGCCTAGATCCTCTGTCCTGTGAATATACCACCCGCGACACCTTACAGGGCGTGGACTATTGAGTTTATAGCATCTGTATAACAGAGTAGTACCGACATCTGCCTGCTATGTTACGAGGAGTACCGATCCCCTAATCCGCTTTGTCCGAGAGCACGAGATTTCGGGTAAAGGAGCCTTCCTTTTTAGAGCAGCAACACGGGCCGCCGAAGAACATAGTCTCACGCTCGACTTCACGCGGAGATGTCAGCAGTCCGTTACGGAACTTGCTCCCGCACAGTTGAAAACCAGCATTAAGGTTGCTGAAGTCCGATTGCTTTTGAGACTTCACAAAGAAAATCCAATGCACGGAACCCTCTACAAACATCTAGAAGAGCATCGTTTATCTGAGCAGTTGACCTTCTCCTCCTTAAGCTCTAGTGGGTTGAAGTCGGAGACTGAGAGTTCTATAGTAGCTTGCCAAGACCTACGTCCATCGGCACAACTCTATACTACCATTTAAGGTACTCATACGGTAAAGATGTGACACCAGAATTTACTGGAACTACTCTTTCTCCACGCTCGAGTTTATACAAGCGTATAAGCCAGACATAGTCCACATCGCCTACCAACAGAAGACGATGCTCGTTATCGAGTTCTCGGCACCTGCCGAGGGGAACATCGGGAGGAAAAGCGGGCCAAGTATCTGGAACTCCTCAAACAACTTCGCAGGCTCTGGCCGGATTACACTGTGAGTCTGCTAGTAATAGTCATTGAATGCCTGGATGGTATGAGGAATATGCTGCTCTCTGCACCTCAGGTGTGCCGTGCGGCAGCGCACATCTTAGCCGCCAGAATGCAGAAGGCAGACATCCATGAGTCCCTTCGTCTGCTTAGGACGAACGATTCGCGGACCCAGTGATTGCTCACCTCACGGTGTGAGGAGCAGTCGCTGTATATTGGAACAGCACCCCAGTGTGTTGCAGCTGGGTTGCACATCTTTTGTTTTTGTTTTTGATATATAACCTTGTATTTATTATTGTGAAAAATATAAAAATCTATTTTCCGCAGTTGTCGATACTAGCTTTCAAGGACAATATTCTGCAGCATTTCATGTAATCAACATAAGCAGCAGTTCTGGTACAATTTATAAGCTTACTTTATAAAGACCTCCTCCATTGATGACAAGGATATCCCATAACTTCTAATTCCCATGCTACTCGACTGGCTCTCTAATTGCTTTAACATTGCTTCGAAGGAAGATACACGATTTTCTGGTAACGAATACGACACCTCAGTATCAGTGTTTGTCATCATCTGGAACAACAAAGTTTAATGGTTTTAATAAATGTGATATACAAGGTGGTCCAATAAGCGCGCGGTGCTCCCTAACGGCCATACCGTATAAATTAGACGAAAAAGTTTTAAACAAAAAACGTCTCTTTTCAAATGCTCTACATTTGGAAAATAATTTCAAAGATGGCGGACTGCCGGATATACCGGAAGTGGGTATCAACTTCCTTATTTTAAATGGAACACCCTGTATATTATTACGTTTTTGAATTTAGCATTGATTTTTAGGTCCACTTTGTTAACCATTGTTTATGTCTACGAAGCCTATTTTCGGAGTTATTCAGCAATTCTTACAAAATCTGACGTGTGTAGTACTTTACAAGAAACGTTAACATCTCGGAAGCTAAACACGAAAGAAGGATGCGAATTTCGGTTTTGAAACAAGCAAGGAACGTATTTATGTTTCGGTAAAATCGTTGTTTCAAAAGAACATTATATCAATAGACTAGCAATTTTCAAATTTGAAAAGTTAAAAACGTTAAAAGCTTTTTTTTTCAAATGGGATGGTATGATAAATTTCACATCGGTGGATGCGTAATTAAATTCTCTTTCACTTTTATATAGGCACATGTGGTTCTATCTTTGATGGTTTTTAAGATATTTACGGTTCTGTAATTATTGCGTAGGAATTGGGAAAATCGTAGGTGGCGTGGCTCGCAGACGAAACAATTGGCAGGAAACCTTTCATCCAAAGTGTTTCGACCTCTAATACTAAAATGTGCTTTTGCTGTATCTAACTGTAACCACATTATCCTTAAAAACTCCAGTGGTCAATTTTCTAACAGGCTTTCCAAATTCTCATTTAGAAAATTTTGGAAAACTTTAGTTTATTACGCGGTTTCCAACAATACCACCCCAAATGCTTAGACTCCATGCTGGTTGTCAACATTACGTGGGCGTAAAATATGAGAGAAGGAAACATGAAGATAGTGAGTTTGACATTCTCGCAATTGTAGTTGGAGATCCGCATAGCAGTGCTACAGCAGAAATTAGTCGCTATTTGGGCATTGGTCAAACATCTGTGAACATGATCTTAATCTTAACAGAGTACATATAGCATCCTTATCATGTGCAGCTAAATCAAGCAATTGAAAGACCAGACTTTGAAAACGGAATGAATTTTTGTAACTGGAGTCGTGCTCGAGTCCAAGAAGATGCACTCCTTTTTGACAGTGTGTTGTTTACGAATGAAGCTACATTTCTTATGAAATTATTTCATTTTCTTTTTTATGTAATGTAGCTACAGCGTTATCATTAACGGCCATGTAAACTGGCATAATTTACATGTTTATACCGACGTAAATCCAAATTTTTAGAGGTTTGTTGACAACCAGCATGGAGTCTAAGCATTTGCGGTGGTATTATTGGAAACCGCATATTAAAATAATGTTTTCTAAAATTTTCTAAATGAAAATTTGGAAAATTTACCACTTGAGTTTTTAATAATAATGTGGTTACAAGTAGATGGAGGGAAAGCACATTTTAGTATTAGAGACCGAAACACTTTGGATGAAAGGTTTACTGCCAATTGTTTTGTCTGCGAGCCACGCCACCTACGATTTTTCCAAATCCTACGCAATAATTACAAAACCGTAAATATCTTAAAAACCATCAATGTGCCACATGTGCCTAGATAAAAGTGAAAGAGAATTTAATTTTGCATCCACCGATGTGAAACTTATGATACCACCCCATTTGAAAAAAAAAGTTTTTAACGTTTTTAACTTTTCAATTCTGAAAATTGTTAGTCTATTGACTTAATGTTTTTTTGAAACAACGATCTTACTAAAACACAAATACGTTCCTTGCTTGTTTCAAAACTGAAAACCGCATCTTTCTATCGCGTTTAGTTTCCGAGATATTAGTGTTTCTTGTAAAGTACTACAAACGTCAAATTTTGTAAAAATTGCTGAATAACTCCGAAAATAGGCTTCATAGACATAAATAATGGTTAACAAACTGGACCTAAATATCGATGCTGAATTCATAGACGTAATAATATATAGGGTGTTCTATTTAAAATAAGGAAGTTGATGCCTACTTCCGGTATATCCGGAAGTCCGCCATCTTTGAAAATATTTGCTAAATGTAGGGCATTTCAAAATAAACGTTTTTTATTCCAAACATTTTCGTCTAATTTAAACGGTATGGCCGCTAGGGTGCACCGCGCGCTTATTGGACCACTCTGTATGTGAAACCACATTTTCTTTTTATGATAATCATTTTAAAGCTTTCTGAAGTGTTATAAATACGTTATCCCAGAAAAGGTTTTGCGAGAACTTTTTTAACGTGCTTATAATTCAACCAAAGGTCTAAACTAAGAGGTTCAGAAGTATCTTTTTTTTAAAGGCCATTTGGAGTATATCTCTGTATGCTTCAATAGAGGCTATTATTATCATAAAAAACTAAAAAGTGCAGCCCGGGCTCCGATACACCGAGCTGCTGTTCAATTACCCAGTGATTACTCCTCACACCGCGAGGTGAGCAATCACTGGGTCCCCAAATCGTGCGCCCTAAGTAGACAAAGAGACCCAAGGATAACTGCCTTCTGCATTCTGGCATGTAAGATGTGCGCCGCCGCACGGCATACCAGTATTTTGCCCAGTGCAGAGGGCAGCGTACTCCTCGTTACACCTAGGGATCCAATGACCATAACCAGCAGACAGATTGTGTAGTCTGGCCAGAGCCTGAGAAGTTGTCCGAGCAACTCCTGATATTTGGTCCGCTTTTCCTCCTCCTTAGTAACGATGTTCACCTCGGCAGGCGCCTACAACTCTATAACGAGCATCATCTTCTGTTGTTGGTCGAGAAGGACTATGTCGGGCTTGTTTTCCTGCACAAGTTCGAGCGTGGGGAACGAATAGTTCCAGTAAATCCGGCATCTCTCGTTCTCTACAACGGACTCTATATCCCCTGGAGCGTATGGCAGCACCGGTGTCTCATCGATACCGAATGAGTCCCTTATTATCATTATCCTGATTTTACAAGTTTATCTCGCATGACAGCGGTAGCAACAAATGCTGACGGGCTGTGCCAAGTCAACACCTGAACTATTATTGATCGGAATTTAGGAAGGATCTTACAATACTACAAGTCTTCAGGATTACAGACCTTTGAAATATTTTGTGTAACCTTTCGTCCAGGCCTAACTGTCGTAGGTGTGGAGTAAAGTTGTTTGGTGTAAGGCCTGAGACCGACATAATGAGGAGAACAATGGTAACTTTGGTTTGCTTCCAGAGTCGATTTATTTCTATCGCAAGGTCAATGTATTTAGTCCAGCATAGGTGTTTTGGATATTCGTATCGTTGGGAATGGCAATATTTAAATAGGTAACTTTGTCTGCCTTTGACTGAAAAACTATATCTGGCCTATTTGCTGGAATAGTCTTGTCTGTATGTATTTCAACGTCACAGTATAGTTTGTACTCATTGTTTTCGAGTACTGATGTCGGTGTGTAATTCTAATATGGTTATGTGTTTTCTATTAGCTTGTTTGTTGCGGCTAGTGCTTGATGTATGACTTTGGCTGCAGAATTATGTCTAGCTGTATACTCAGTTCCAACGAGAGCTTTGCACGCGCTTGTTATGTGGTCTATTGTTTCTTTCTGTTGATGGCACTTTCTGCAGCTGTCGTCGGTCAGTTTCTAGAAAGAGCTGGCCATCCTGCAGCCAGGTGTGTGACTGTCTCTCATTAATTATTATTATGATATCTGACTTTCTATGTTCCTCTCGCATAATTGCGGTAGCAACTAGTGTTGACGGGCTGTGCCAAGTCAACACCCGGACTACTATTGATCGGAATTTAGGGCGGATCGCACAATACTACAGGTCTTCAGAATTACATTTTGGAATGCTTCGTGTAACTTTTCGTCCAGGCCCAACTGTTGAAGGTTTTGTTTAAACGTGTTTGGTGTAAGGCCTGAGACCGACATAATGATGGGGACAATATTGACTTTGTTTTGTTTCCAAAGTCGTTTTATTTCCATAGCAAGGTCGTGTATTTAGATATCTTCCCAGCGTAGGTGTTTTGGATATTCACATCATTGGGAGTGGCTATATCTATCAAATATGTAGTGTTGTCGGCCTTTGAATGGAAAACTATATCTGGTCTATTGGCTGGGATAGCCTTCTTGTCTATATGTATTTCAACATCCCAGCATAGTTTGTATCGATCGTTCTCGAGTACTGATGTCGGAGTGTAATTGTAATATGGATCTGTGTTTTCTATTAGTTAGTTTGTTGTGGCTTGGTGTATTACCTTGGCCGCAGAGTTATGTCTGGCTGTGTATTCGGTGCCGGTAAGAGTTATGCACCCGCTTGTTATGTGATCTATTATTTTTTTTGTTGGTGACATTTTCGGCAATTATCGTCTGTTATGGATGAATCTTTAATTACGTATTTTTTGTAGTTTCGATTTGCAATCACTTGGTCCTGGATGGCAAGCACGAAACCCTCCGTTTCTGTTCCCAGAAGCTGTTCCAGCTGGCCATCCTGCAACCAGGTGTATGACTGTTTTTCGTTAATGTGGTCTTGTGTGACACGGTATCTATGTTTGCCGTGGAGCGCTTTCTGCGAACAGGTGTTTATTTTTTCTTGTTGTGATTGGGTGTGATTATATGTGTCTGCTACGTGATCTGGACAAGAGAGGTTAAGTGGTGTATAGTTTTTGTCTGCTTTTACTGTTGCTCCATGTAAGTTTGTTTGTTTGCTTTGGAAAAAATGTCTGAGTGTTTTTATGTGTGAAGAGACTGTATGTCTATAATTCCTCTGTCCCCTTGTTTTCTGTATACAGTCAGCCTTCCCTTGCACGCATTGGGATGTGACATTCTGTGCTTCGTGAGTTCTGTTCACATGAGTGTGTGTGTGTCACTTGATGATGCCAAAGGAATACGTGAGTATTGGTATTGCAAATGTGTTAATTGCTTTTTCAGGTTTCTAGAGTTCAATTTCGTTTTCAGTAGCCTAATGAGGCGGTCTCTAAATTCTTGTCTAAGTTGCGCCTTGACTTGTGTGTGGTCTATTTTAACATTTTGATTGAAACACAGGTACTTGTACGCTTCGTCCTTGCCAACGGCCGTTTCTCTCTCTGTTATTTTATTTACATACAAATCTTTCCAAAAATATAATCTAATAAGGTGACAAGCAATTTGGAGGTTCCTCCTTGACACATCATCCCATTTGTATTTAAACCACAGCTAACCTCGGGTTAATCTTCGACTCTTGTAAGCTCCTGTTAAGCTTGGAGTGGAGGCTAAGTCTGCATCGTACAACGGACGTTTTGCAGTTGAAGGTTTAACGTCGGCTTAGTTTAAACCGAAGCTTCTGCTTGCATTGTTCAACCGGCCCTAAGACAACAAGTTAATCCTTCTGCATAAAAATAAGACGCGCTCGAGTATTTCAAGGTCACAGTTTATTTATACACTTCCAAAAATCAGTCATGTTTTTTTCTCACGTCCAAATCGTCAGGTATCTAAATAGGACATTTTTTTTGGGTTCACGTTAAATTCACTTCGAATATCTGATGAGCTCGAATAACTTTGTTTTTTTTGTTGACCTCTTTTTACAGCCACCCCCTTCAATTAGTTGTAAACTATGAATGTCTGACGCGCTTGAGTATTTCAATGTGACTTTTTTGTGTAGAAAGACGCGGCATAGAAGAGGTCTCCATGTAATAGTACTATAGTTTATTTGTTATGAACGTACATCATACATATATATTATACATCATACAAATAAATCGAGCCATCGTCCGTGAGAGCAATACCCTGTATGCGGCCATCAACTCAGTGTCAAGAACATTAAATTTTACATACAAGAATATCCGTTCTCCATGAATCCTCTTGATAATCCATTATCATGTAGTATACTCATCCACAGTTGTAGTTGTGGGTGCTTCTTACAACTGATTATTCTTGTACCTTACCAATTTTCTATAAGATTTTCTAGACCTCAAATTTTGATATTATTTCTGAAATTGACCATAGGCTCCGCTTAAATATTCAAACGGGTGTTAGCTAAAAACCGAGAGGAAGGTCATGGCCAAAAGGCCTTGCGAAACAGTTGAGGCTACTGACGTTCAAACGTGAAACAAGAGTTAGAAAGTGCTGTAACGAAAGCTTCGGTTTTTCAGTTGTCGTATAGCGAAGAATGTGCCTTCTCCACATAATAACTTGCAGAAACTATTGGTCATTATTTGCTTCATCATGATACTATTTTACATGGTAAGAGAGTGAGGAGATATCTTTACCTGTACTTCAGGGACAGAAGATTTCAGCAGTGCCGTAATTTTTGGTACATCGCATCTTGGCCCTTTGTCAATGACGAGTATGTACCCGCTACCATAGAGTTTCTTAAGGAAAAAACTTGATCCACAACACTTCAGTTCCCCTCCTGCCATAATGGCTATGCGATCTCCCAGTACGTCAGCTTCATCCATAAAGTGAGTAGTTAACAGGATTGTCTTACCTGGAAAAGGTAAGTATTACAGATCATTTCAAACTAGTGCAGGCGGCAGAGCTTGGGAACCTGAGGTTACCACTGTTACCTTGCAGCGTTTTAATGGACTAGTATCATGGGTTTGAAACAATGAATAAATCATTATAATTTCTTAGTGTACCCAAAAATACGTGTCCTGACGCATTTCGCTACTCTCTGTATCATTTTGTTTACCAGTAATTCCATTGTAAAGTTTAAAAAAGGGAATTCAGGTTTAGCCGATTAGTGCGAAGCGCACCTGTGTCAGCAGTGCATTGTTGCCTGGTCAACTTTCAAATCGCAATACTGACGCAATTTTCACGAAACAAACTATAGTATTTTGTAATTATTTGTCTACCATCAAGGGGATGCCCTGGGGTGTTTTATCTCTTGGCTGTGTCACATGAAGAAAGGTTCTATGAAAGAAAGCTTTGTTTTGTGTATTATGCTGTTACTTGTCAAGTGAAGTTGAACCTGACCCAATAATTTTATGAATTGAATTATTGAATACTCATCACGCCTTACTGCCGTATTATCTCTACCCAGGAAACACAAACCTCTCAATCAAGTGTCAACCACGTTAGTAAAGTCTGCTTCACTGCTCGCGTATATAAAATTATATTGTTCTTCGAATGTGTACAGGATCACACAAAAGTATGCATTGAATATTGGATACTGACGATTATTTTTATTTTCAGATAATGAAATGGAAGAACTTAACCGTCATATATTCTTTGTTGTGCAATTGATAAAGGAGATATGTCCAAAGGACATGCACGTTACTGTTGCAAAGATATAATGTTGGATTAGGATTACTTTACTCATCCTTGTTGGTTATGAGAAACTATGTAACTTTATAAAAAACGTAACAAATACCGAAGAAGAATATTCTATAGTAGAAACGGAAACAAGTCAGGATTTCAGACGAAAAAGATGAATACAGCCAACGCGCCCCACAACGAATGACGTGCCAACCTTAACCTAGATCACGGTCAACGAATCACAGATAAATAAAACTAGAACACAAGACAGTATAATTCAGTACGTACCACCTTGGGGCCTGGCCACATCTCCAGTCTCCACGTCACGACGACGTCAACGTGACCGACGTGTGGCTAGTAGGGTCGATTTCATCAACAGGCGCATTTTAACAAAGGCTTTGACCAATCAGAGCAGATGCGTGTTCTTGAATGGGCTGCTCTGATTGGTCAAAGCCTTTGTTAAAATGTGGCTGTTGATAAAATCCAGCCTACTAGCCACACGTTGACGACGACGTTCGATGTGACGTTCCACGTTGACGACGTCGTGACGTGGAGGTGTGGCCAGACCTTACGATCAGGTAGAACGGCAACACGGCACGCAAATGCGTCCTCCGATGTACTGCTCATTAATTCAAATATGTTTTACTCTTTTTCCTGGCTTTCCCGTGTCCAAAAAAAAATCGCGGAAAAATATGAGAAGGATAAAAAATGCATGATACTAGTCCATTCCCACACCTTATGTAATGTACTGTCCATGTAATGTAATGTACTATCCATGTACAGGGCATCCCATTTTGGGAGTTATGGAGTATTTCGGTTATTCTTGAAGATAGAGAATTGCGGGTTTCATGATAGTGCGTGTGTACTTTGTGTCATTTTTTAGCTATGAAGCAAACATACATTTTTTTTAAATGGAACACCATGTATATTACTTTTTACGTCAATTGGAAATTACTTAAGCTTTTAAAAAATATATATTAGTATCAATTTATTTTGAAAATCAAGCTCAAAATTTGATTTTTTTTTTCATTGTTTACTTTATTTGCAGCAGTAGGCCATGGCTAATCAATTAAAAACAATGTCGTAAACAATTATTATCAGTACTTTGACTGTGGAACTCGTTGACAGAAAAACACCATTTAATTTTTGAAAGAGCCCAACACGGGCGCTTTGGGTTGTGGTATTGTGTTTTATTTTAGGACAACGAATCTCCTACCGAATTTATGCTTACAGCACGTAGTCGTATATATCTGGAGGACATACCAGAAGTAGTCTAAGATATTCCCTTCGCATATTATAATAATTCATTCAGCATTCAGCAAGATGCTATCCAACTCAAAACTCTGGACTTTTAAGACTATTTTCAGATGACAACTTAAATGATATCAAAAGAATAAGAAAAATGTGCCAGTTTTGCATTCGAGATAATGGTCACTAATTTGAGCAACATCTGTAAGAACGCTTTTTTTAATTTTTGTTATATCTTCTAAGTACAGATTATAATATTATGTTAATATTTTTTAGATATGATGTTTCGTTTTGATTGATGAAATAATGGACTAAGTAGTATTTATTGAACGTTATTATAAACAATAGTTGATAATGTATAAAACACATTTAAATAATTAAGTTTCGAAGTATTCAGTATCTTGTATCTTAATAATTGTTTACTTGGATATTGTTTTTAATAGACTAGTCATTATGATATTAATATCATAAGAATCGATGTGTCATTTCCGTTAGTCTGTCGGTATATCAGTGTCTGTTGACAATTTTCTACCCGCGTACCAACGTACGAGTGGCCCAAGATATATTCCTAGATACCTTATACCGTTTAACCTGTCAATTTTACTTTTTGTGTTATTGACGCTTGACGTAATATTATTGAAAGAAGGCAGATACCTGGAATAGGATGGAAACGGTAAAAAGTGTTTTAGAAAATTTGGTTGTCAATTTTTTTTGAGTAAGCTATTGAATTAGTTAACTTTAACGTTTTCGTATGTATAGGAAGTAACGGGTCACTTGAGGTCATTTTATACCTGTCCTATGCTTCAGCAATAAATCCCACAGTTTCCTCCTATTATTAGGATCCAGCCCAGATGTTGGTTCATCCAACATCACAATTTTCGAGTTTCCACATAGTGCAATGCAGATACAAAGTTTTCTTTTCATTCCCCCTGAAAGGCTCTTTGCTTGTTTTTTTCTCTGTAATGGAAAAAAATCATATTAGGTATTGCATTTATTTAATTCCTTACCATAAGTAGCACAGGTAGTATTAACTTGAGTCGAAAATGCTTTGTTTTACTTTTAATTCCACTCCGATAGATGAGGGGAGTACTGTGATCGCAAATTTTTTGGATTTTGAGATCATACGCTTTTTGGGCGTTTTATGGTGTCTACATAACAAAAATCCACGTCACTCGTTTCCGTCGATCTGCCTGTTGCCGATTTTCTATCGTCCTAATCTCAGTACCCGCTGCATGGATTGTTATAGAATTTGGGTATCGATATGCTGTAGGGTGTACTAGGTAGTGCTTGTTTAACATACTACTCGCAAGTGAAATCCGAACACTGAGAAAAAAAGGATTGCGGTTTATGACATCCCATACCTTTTCAATTGACGATAAATTGGGTGATCGTGGAGGCCAGGAGAGTACCCTGAGCTCAGCTTCCTATAAGAACCTCATCGATACCCTTGTCATATGAGGACGTGCATTATCTTGCTGGAAGGAACCCTCTTCGAGGCCTCGGACATAATGGAACAGCAAATGAGGTTTTGAATTAAGAAAACAATGTATTTCTTTTGTGATAAATCGAAAGATCATATATAAGTTTTATAACAAAACTGTTTTTGTTTTGTTTTTTTCGCAATAATTCAAAAGTTATACCGAAATAAAAATGGGTTTTTGAATCGAGTACCGAAAACACGCCGACGGCTCCCGAACCCGTGTGACGTAACGATGGCGGTTAAGATGCTCCTTTGACCAACGACGTCCTACATCGATACTAGATTCTAGATTCCCAGCCAATCGTGAAAATACTTGCTAGTAACTAGTGTATATTTGTTGCTATATAGCCGATGAATGAAGTTTGCAGCTCGAAACGACCTCTACGATCGAAATAAATATGTTTTTGAATGTTTGAAATCAGATTACAGATTCCAGTAGGTAAGTACCTAATCAAATATGTCTTGTTGAAACTATCTGGTGCATGTTCGGCTGGCCTAGTGGTTAGGGTGTTGGTTAATGGATCCGTTGGTCTATGGTTCAAAGCTCAGCCTGTCCAATTTTTTTTTATTTTTTTTTATCAAATAATTCATTCATGTGCTTTTTGCACTTGTTACGTACATTTTTTTCTACGATCAACATAAATATGTTTTTGAAACAAATTCTATCAGACATATTACTTGCACTGCATAGTGCAAAAACTAAGTACAGGACGTGGTGGACAATTCAAAAAATCAGTGCAAATGGTGTTTGTCCGTCAATATCAATCCCCAATATTTTTTTTACATGTAATAGTTGGTTAATAAAACAAAATCCATTCATTTTTTAAGTTTTTAATATAAAGATAAAGTAACTCAAACTCGTAATCACAACAGTCTTCTGTTTATCACTTGGTATCTTTATTTATTAATTATTGCGAAAAAAAAGAAAACAAGAACAGTTTTATTATATGATCTTTCGATTTATGACAAAAAAAATTGTTTCAAAACCTCAATTGGTTAACACCTCATTAACATAACGTTGCGCAGTCATTGTGCCACGAATCACAAGTAAAGGTCAAAAGGTGTGTTTCGAACTTCCATTGTCTATATGATTTTAGATTACAGTGTAATATATCAATCCCAGTTGATGTAGTATAACTTCCCCCGTACACACTGCTCCAACTGGAGCTTACTCGAGCCCCGAGTAAAACTACTTCATACTCGTAACGTGATGTATATTGATCTTTTATTGCCAACTACAAACTACAGATCTATCTTATATCTAACCCATATCCTATTGTCCTACTTAGCACACTCACTCAGTTTATAAACACTCTTACCTAAACATATACATACTTATTTTCCCATGTCTCACGTACGGACTGGTAACCTCCTTTTCAAAGTGGAACAATACCATATACTGGGTGTTACCAGTTCCCTTTATTTTACTAAACTACAACACAACTCTTAATCTATTATAGCTATACATATATACATATCAAACCTTCTACGCAAACGAAAAAAGTCATTATTTTTATTTTATTTATCGTATGGCTCAAAAACATGACAACAGTAAATATAGATTAAAAGAAAAACTATTATAACCTATACTAAAATAAAATATATACAGCTACAAACTAAGATACATAGTCTTTGGTATTTACAGGTTGATGTCAAGTTCTTTCAACCACTTCAGCGCCAACGGTGTGGCTGTGAAGAACTCTTCTCGCGATCCCTGAGACGCACGCAGTTCACATTCGCTCGTAATATGGTTTATAGTTTGGCGGGGCGCGCCACAGTCACATAAGGGAGATTGCACATAGCCCCACTTTTAAAGGGAGTCGGCACATCTGCCGTGGCCTGTTCGGACTCTATTAAGTTTTACCCACTCTTTCCGGGGTAGATCTGATCCTGGAAGTAAGGCTGCCCCCATAAATGCGCATCGCGAGTGGTGTTCCGCAAAACCTTCCCACTGGGAGCGCCATTGGTTTAAGGAGTCGAAGTTATTGGTTTTAAGCCCTTCTGCATCCCTTATTGGTGGTTGTCGGGATTTAAGTCTATTTATCTGCAACGGGGGTATTGCTCGGTGGATGGGTAGTTTGTTGTTGGCCGTAATCTTGTTATACTCCCTTAGAAGGGCGTCAGTCCTTCGAAGCTGCGGTGGGGCTATTCCAGAGAGTACAGGCAGCCATTGAGTTGGGGTTGTCTTAACTGCGCCTGTAATAAGTCTCATAGTGTGATTTAGTTGGACGTCAATCAGTCTGGTATGGTGGCTGTTAATCCAGACAGGCGCACAGTACTCAGCACACGAATAGATAAGAGCTAGTGCACTGGTTCGTAGAGTTGGAGCAGTGGCACCCCACGTCGTTCCACACAGCTTTTGGATAACGTTGTTGCGTGTTCTGAGTTTTCCTGCAGTGTTTGCGAGATGTTTCTTATAGCAGAGGGTGCGATCTAACGTTACTCCAAGATATTTTGTGAAATGGTTATGCTTCAGGGGTTCACCTGCAAAAAGTACCTGCAGTTCATATTTAGCTAGTTTGTTATTCAGGTGGAAGCAGGAAACTTCTGTTTTGTTGGGGCTCGGTACTAGTCTTCATTTCTTGAAGTAGTTGTTTAGAGCTAACAAGTCGTTAGAAAGAGTATGCTCAACGTTCTTGAAGCTCTTATCGGAAAAAGCTATGGCTATGTCGTCCGCATAGCAAAACTTGTAACTGACTGTTTCTGGCATGTCAGATATATATAGATTGAAAAGTAAAGGGGCCAGTACTGAGCCTTGTGGAAGTCCGTTGTTCAATTTGCGCTGCCTGCTTGCTTTCTCGTTTAGGATTACTTGGAACTTTCTGTCGCATAACATGTTGTTTATGAGCCTTGTAGTGGTCTGACAGGGAATCACCTGCAGCAACTTATATAGGAGACCCTCCCTCCAGACCGTATCGTATGCGGCAGTGAGGTCAACAAACGCCACTCCCGTCTTCATGTTTTGCTGGTAGCCTGCCTCTATATGCGTTGTGAGGGACAGTACTTGATCACAACAACTGCGACCCGGTCTGAAACCAGCCTGGGTTATCGGGACCCGGTCTAAGATCGTCGCACTCAATCGGTTGTAGACGGCTCTTTCTAGTAATTTATAGGAGCAACTGAGCAAGGCTATAGGTCTGTAGCTGGCGGGTTGATCGTTCGGTTTACCAGGTTTTAATATTGATATGACCTTCGTTCTTTTGAATTCCCGCGGGAGGTTTCCCGTATTAAGGAGGTTCGTGAAGAAGAGAGATAACCACACTCTTGTTTGCTGACCTGCGTGAATGAGAAATTCCGGCAGGACGCCGTCGAAACCAGGAGCCCTTCCAGGCCTAACATCTGATATGGCATTATTAATGTCTTCGATCGAGAAGGGTCGGGAAAACGTTGTTTGGGTAGGAGCGTTCCTCCTCAGTAAAGTCAATCCCTTCTTCACGCGTTTTGTATGCTCTCTATCAGAAGGTGCTCTTGACGTTTCTACAATATGCGCAGCAATCTTGTCTGGAGTTACTCCCGACGGTGCCCGTGTGGATGGCGTGCTTGAGCCTAGTTTTCTAAGAAGGCTCCAGGCCTTTCGACTTGAGTGTTGGAAGTTCATTTCCGACGTAGTCTCTTCCCACTTACGTCTTCGTGAGCTGTCCAGGGCAGAGATGAGTTCGTCGGCAATATCTGGATTGTTGGTTTCCTGAAAGTCGCCGTATAGGAGTTCGCACCGCTCATCCCACCCAGGGATATATTCCTTCCTGTATCCCCTAGGAATCGTCCATTTTGCAGCGCTCATCACTGCTCCAACGAAACGTTTGTAATTGTTTGATGTTGGCGGTATCCACTGTACCAGCCGGTCCAGCTCCCGTGAGTAGTTACACCAGTCCGCCTTTGCAAGATTCCATCGAGGCCGAGGGATGGATCGTATTAGGGGTATTTGGATTCCCACCTCTAAGAAAACTGGCCTGTGTTGGCTGTGTGGGAAGGCCTCTGCGACTTTTCTGTTAGCTGGTATAGGGATCCCTTTCCGGTTGCAGCTCACAAAGCACAAATCAGGGTTACTTTCTGAGTTCCAGGCTGCTGATTTAAAAGTGCCTTTATCTTTGGCATCAAATACAAGAAGGATATCATTATCATCAGCCCAGTCAGCCAACCTTGTGCCATTTTCGTCACAGTCGGGGTATCTCCACCGTTGGTGGTGGCTGTTAAAGTCTCCAATATATATAGCCGGATGCTGTTGTACTGGAAGTGGTTGTTCAGGCCACTCCGCTGCCGGTGGCTTATACACGTTTACAATTGTGACTTCTCCCACTTTTACTATTACGCTGTGAATGTTGTTATTTGTGTCATTGGAAATGAGTTGGGCATTGTCAATATTGTTGCGAATATAAGAGGCTACGCCGTAAGTATGGTGGTAAGTGGCTCCCAGTAATGTATAACCAGAAATGTGTCCCCGTCTGGTGAGTGATTCCTCACTGTCGGCGTGAGTTTCTTGGATCGCTAAGACATCAACCTTATTGTCCAAAAGTAGTTTGGAGATGCATTCGCTTTTAGCTCTGCTTATGCTCTCCACATTTAGCTGACAAATACGAATAAAACTACCGATATTTCTAGTCTGTAAGTTTTTAGCACTTATGTTCGTCATGTTTTAACCAGGAAATCTCAAAAAAAAGAGTCCGGTTGCCAGGTTCGCTCTAGCTCATTTAGCGTTACCCAGGGTGCACGTGTAGCTTCCAGCTACGAACGCGAGCTAGTCTGCACCCCGAAAAAAAAAAGTCATTAAAAAAGAGGTCTGTTCACACATATACAAGAAAATTAATCAAAATATGGTTTGACTCTATTTTTATGGACTTCTTTAGTCTTACGTCCTATATATTTGGATCCTTATCTTCAATAACTACATATGGGCCGTTATACAACGCTTCCATTTTTGTTCCAACCTCATTTTTTGTAAGATTTTATGCCCTGATTTGTACGTAACCGAGTTTGCTCTCGAATCGTATCTGGCTTTTCGTTTCATTTTTGAGTTTATCAACCTATCTCTTGCATCTGTCTGAGCTTGTTGTAACCGAAATTTTAACTCTAGCGGATAGCTGTCAAAGTTGTATAAAGGATCAACTTGCTGCTTTAAATGTGAATGTATATTACAAGCTTTGCCAAAAACTAACTCATTCCGTTTCAGTATGTACTGTAGTGTTGAAAGCAAAACTCCAAAACCTTACCCATGAGCTCCATGAATCCGGATAATTACCGCACTGGATTCTTAAAAATGCCCCATACCATCTGAGCATTACAAAAGAATGATGAAAGTGGCTCATAACCTCAGTGAATTTGATGGCCAAACTCGCAGCAAAAATCTTGCAACTTATTTTGGACACCTAGTAACTCTACTTATCTTAGCAGCGGCACATTTTATGCGATCTCGACGGAGACCACACTACTATTTAGAGAAAATTCAGGGCTATATTCACGTTTAAACCGTAATTTCATCGAGAACATGCAACTGGAGGAAAAAGCATCCAAAAAAGCGTTCCTTTAATTAAGTTGAGCAGTTTACGTTTTAGTTTCCGTGAAATCTACTTGTCAGCACGATGTTCCTAAAAATAACAATAAACGAATAACCCCATCTCTATTTCATCCGCCTACCCTAGACGGTACTGCTACCACTCATTCCGTTTATCGTGCTTGTCGGTAGTACATGATCCGCAGTTTACAAGCTGTTTAGGTGTTTCGCGCGTCCGACGCGCGTTCGCTTGACGCTCGTTTTGAAAATACACATAATTAATTTAAGCTGTTCACATGGACGCGCGTACGACAAATTGTACGTGCGTACGACGCCACTAGACTCAGAGAATCTCAATACGCGCGTCGGTCCTTTCCCTTCTACGTCGTTTCCTATATACCAACCATACACAAACAGCTTCTCCTACATCCATTCTCGTTAATAACAACAAATAAACTGACACTCGATTGCCTAGCCTCACTCTATATAAAAGTTATACGAAGTCCTACGCGTGTCATCTGAACATAGACGCAACAAACATGCGCCACGTCGACGCGCGTCGTGCGCGCGTCATCTGAACTAAGCCTAATGCGGTAACCCGGCGTTGGGAACACCGTAACGCCGCGTCCTCGAACGCCCTCTGTTTGACCGGGACTTAACATACAAATCACTGACACTATACAGTATGTTACATCCTTCGTATTCGTTAAGCTTTCTCACATTTTCAAACACTTTCCATTTTATACATAATTCTCCTTAGCTTTCTTCTCGTTAGAACCTTTTGCGAAGTACTAGGAAGCTTATAAAGAAAAGGATAGATGAGAAGAAGGAATTCATTTTTATACTATATTATATAGATATATAGATAACATTTAAATTATTGCGAATAAAATGGAAAAAGAAACTGCTCAACTCAACGGAACACTTTTTTCTATACTTTTTTGGCCACCTGTATGTTTGTTCTTAATGAAACTACGGTTTAAACGTGAATGTAGTCCTGAGTTTTCTTTAACTGGTGGTATGCATAGCATCGCGATCGCATAAAGTGTGCCGCTGCTGAGACATGTAGAAACACGAGGTGTTTGAACACCTAGTTCACCGAGCTACGAGCCGCCTTTATTATGTTTTGTAATGCTCAGATGACGTGAAGTCTCCCGCAACTGTTCACATCATCGTAGCGCCGTATGCGGCCCCACGAGCTCCGACCCACCTCTGACCCCGTACCCCTGCATATTCAAATTTTAACCGGAAAATCTCGCATCGTGAATGTGTGGAAAGGGACATTATCTAGTACAAAGGGATTGCAAGAGATGACACATTACATTTCGATGTGAAAAATGTTCACCACTATCACCGAATTGGGAGAATTTCAGCCGTGACCATGAGTCTCGTTTGGTTGCTCACCATCGGAATTCCTGTGAATTTGTTAAATAGGCCGAGACTGACATATAATACATATAATACCCCAATTTCTTTCTATCAGCGTTCACCTTTCCTCTTCACTCCATTGTTACATTTCGCGCCTCCTCTGTGGAGAGGTTTTCCAAACGTCCGTGACGTAATAATACCATGCAACATATGTCACTCTAGTGCGTTCACCTTTATTTTGACTAAGGATAGTCACTTGATAAGCCTCGCGAGTGTTGAGCACTTTGAGGGTCCATTTTAGCAATGCGCTAAAACTTCCAGCACCAAGTTCACAATCCTCTAACTTTTTTGCTGGATCTCAAGACATAGCCGAAATTCATAGTGCTTAATAGCACAACTTACCAGATATCGGAACGACAAGAATTGTGGTACGTCTTAACATAGTTAAAAAAGCTCCTTCCTCTTGGTTCCCGTCCTGATCTTAGACTGCGCAACCAGTATGCAGTGTAGATGAACGAACTTATCGAGTGCATGATTAGCTTTCATGTCAAGTTTACAGCTCAAATTTGACGGTAGAGCTGCAAAACCTCACTCTGCCGTCCCTGATGCCTATAGCTATTGTACAAAAGGTATGATATCAATATTTCAAGTGTTACAATGTTTTCGTTATATATATTATCATGGAAATCAAGCGGTCTGCTGTTGCAAGATACAAGAGCGTTAAAATCGCCACCCTGGTTGAAGAAGAGCTTTCTGTAAGACAAATTGCTGCGTTGTTGAATCTGTCATTGTTAGTTGTTCATCGCACCTACCAGAGATACCTGGAGACAGCTGACCACGTTTGCCGCGCTGGACAAGGAAGGATACAATGCACTACAGCAAGAGAGGGCCAGGTTACAACCTTGACAGCGTCCGAACTTGCTGCAGAGCAGAGGAGAATTACGCAAATTTCATTTCAAACAGTCCATCCCCGTCTCCACTTAGCGCGATTGAAATCAGGAAAACACCACATCTGCCTGCCACACAAGTTTGCCCAAGATCATGTTATTAGGTGGAATCGGAACCAGTGGCAACATGTCAAGTTAGCGGTATATCCCTATTCTGTCATTACAAGTGTGACGGCGGAGTGCGAGTATGGAGACGGCGAAATCAATGTTTTAAGGATCCCTGCTTTCAGGATAGGGTATCGTTTGGAGAGCGATCTGTAATGGTGCGGGCTGGGATAGAGTGTAACGTTCGCCGCCTTCGACGCTGTGGAATCAGCTGCCGGGAAATTTGTTTCCCGACGGCTACAACCTGCAGCGTTTCAAATCTAACGTGAACCGACACTTATCCTTTCGCAACGCTTTTACAGTGCCATAGGCTGTGTCAGCCTTTGTGGGAGGCTGACCATAAAAAAAACCACTGGTACGTATTCCACCTCTGGTATGAACGCACACCGATATGTTACTCGAGCCACATGTAGTGCCTCACGCCCAGGTAGTAAGAGATAACTTTGCTTCTCTTCATGAAAATGCGCTGCCCATCCGTCGATAACAACAAGAGAGTATCTGCACGCAGAGGGGATCAGCGTCACGGAATCGCCAGTAATGTCACCAGATATACATGCCATCGAACATCTGTAGGATGAGCTGCGTAGATTGCAAAGGCACCAACCCGCAACAGAGATACTTTAAGAGCTCCAAAAATCATAATTGCAGAGTGGGCCGCAATCCCCCAAGATACCATCAACAATAGAATTTAACTGGCATCGTGAGGCGGTGCTGACAGGCTGTAATTGCAGTACGAGGTGACCGAGGTGGTGACAGAACACGCTACTGAATTAGTTTTTCACTTACTCCATTATTTTATATCTATTTTTTCTTGTTTTGATCTTTTTTGTTTATTTCAAAAGTTCCATGTTTACTTGTATTAGTCAAATACGAGTACATGCTCAAGATTGTGTCTGATTGTGCCTCCTTAGGTTTAAACTTTAATTATACATAAAAAGGAATAAAACATTTAAACCTGCAAACATCATGTCTTCCTCCTCGATACTGACCAAATCTGATTGAAAGGCGGCGTATTTAAATGGACGATGGAGAACAACATCCCTCTACATCTAGAATAAGGCTTACTTTAAATGTCATGGCAACTTTAACTATCAACATGACAAGACAAGCGATCACGCAGGTGATATGTTTGTTCGTCTACATTGCATACTGATTGTACAGTCTGAGACCCAGACGGGGACCCAGAGGACTATGTCTATGACTATGTTAAGACGTTCTGCAGTTCTTGTCTTTCCAATACATTGTAGACGATAGTTTGTATTATTATGTACCATGAATTTAGCCTCTGTCTGGGTTCCGGCAAAAAAGTTACAGTATTGTATACTTTGTGCCGGCAGTTTTAGCGGACTGCTAAATTGGGTCCCCGAAATGTTCAACACTCGCGAGGCTTGTCAAGTGGCTATCCTCGGTCAAAATAAAGATGAACGCATTAAAGCGACACATATTGCGTGGTAGTATTATACGTCACGGAGGTATTGCAAACCTTTCCACAGAGAGGACGCGAAATGTAACAATGGGGTGAAGAGAAAAGGTGAACGCTGACACAAAAATATTGAGCTATACCATATTCAAATCCAAGGTGCAGAAGCTTGTAAACAAATAGGATACCACGCACGCCGTCCGAGTAAGGCGGCATTCATTGCGTCGCGTACATCGTCCTTTTATCGTCGCATACCTGCCGTGCTGTTGTGCGAATTTTAGTGTTATCTGTGTTGTGTTGTGTGTTGTTTTAATAGTTATTAGTGGTGTTTGTGTTATTCCCCGATAACTTGAAGGAGATATTGAAGGATGACTACTACCACAGACACTGCAGATGAACCCATGGGTGTGACTATAAGTCAGGATTTGAGTCCACCAAGGAAGAGGTCGAAAAATAGCCATTTTGACGTGAGGCTTAAGGAGGTAATATCACAAAACAGGTACGGTTAAGAAGGCACAATTCCGTGTTATTTTGTTAGGCGTAGAGGCCGCTTCAAGCGTGGCAACGCTGCGGTTCATACGGTGCCACCGGCAACGTCGCAACCTCTACTTCAAACCGTGTTCTGTGGTGGGTTCGTACTGCTTCGTGGGTGTTATTGTTCTGCGACTCTGCGTTTGTGGTTGACAGTGTATTTGCTTTGTGGTTGACAGTGTATATGTTTTGTGGTTGACAGGGGGGGTTAAATGACAAATGCCAAAATTAGAAGTTCAACTTCAATGAGTAATTCGTGTAATTCGTCAAAAAAAATGGATAATCTTTTATTTAAAATTCATTTCAAAAGGAATTTACTGCCTTCTTGGGTAAGGGCGAGTTAGCGGCTTGTTCCGAAAATCAGATCTTATACAATGCTTGAAAGATGCGTAAACACTGCCTACTATATAATTAAGCTAAATCAAATACGTAATGATCTGTAAATATACACATATGTACAACAATTATAAAATGAAGAGATCGCTGGGGGCCCCACTTCCCTGATGGTCCCTGTCCTTATGCTACCTATAACTATGTCTGGTAAGAGTCTTAATTACCTACAATATGCTCAAGAAAGAAAACTTAACTAACTGATGTTCTAGGTGAACACTCCTAGTGGCTACAGTCCCTATAGAAATAAAGCAAATTCCCACCTGTAATCTGACGGATGTGGTCCAAGGTTACCTGGAGTTTCCTCACTAACGGTCTGACATGCAAGCGAGTGAAAACATGCAGACGAATGTGTTGCAAGCATACGAAGAGATGTGGCTATCGTAGGGGTAGGCATCCAGCAAAGCAGGTGATGTTATTGTGCACTAAGCTGTACTAAGGTTGCACTATGTTTATACGGGCAAAGCCTAGCTGTTAGAAGTGAGTTGGTGACTCAACCCGGAGCTGTTAGGATATGGTCCTGATCTCAACCATAAAACCGTAAAAGCCTGCAAGCAAAAGGAGTCTCTAAAGTTTGAAAGCAGGTAAGCATTACTAAAAACTGTGTCTCTGAGGGAGTTGTGACTAGCTTTCATGGAAGTAAGGTTATGCACCTACCGTTGGTGTTGGGTGGCTTTAAGGTGTTCCCTTGGGTGCTGTGTGACTTGGATTTTATATGAATCCCACGGAGGTGGTTCTGCAGACACTGCAAAAACAAAATCCAATCCGACACAGGATTTCTTCTTGATCAAATCCGCAATAATGCGCAATGACCACCTGGTCCTGGTAGATCAAGAAGTCAAAAGGAAATGGCCTTTATCCATGAAAATCAGCGCCAAACTCGCCTGTCAAATGGTAATGAACTGTGGTGATTTAAATTCTGCGGTTCGACCTTGGTCCAACTGTCCACAAGGTACAAAACAATAGATGTCAATCAGAAGCAAGGCTAACCTCTTCTTCTTCTTCAACATGGACATGTAAACAAACATTCTAAATAATTAATGTAATGAAATTTTATGTTGGTGTAACTCTTGTGCTAATATTTTCTGTTATTTTTAGGTGATTGCAGCTCAGGGTGCCTACCAATAAGATACAAATAGGAATTGCTTGTACAGTTGGCTTAAAAATATATAGATGTTACATACTACGGACTTACATATTATTTATAAGGCTTAAAATTATGGTCACATGTGGGTAAGTACAACATATTTGGATCTGAAAATGGAACCGTAACAACACCCCTCCTACCTGAGAAAAGTTGGAACTGGGTGACAACTTTTACTGTAAACTCACAATATGCATACACAGTGTCAAAAAAAAAATGTCCAGGAACAGAATGTCAGAAGTGAATGTCCGTGTCAGTGGCCTAATGTTGTGTTGGATCAGTGACAGCAGTCCAGCAGATATATCGCTGCCACCGCTATTCGGAGTCAGATTCACCAGCTCCATCATCATCAGAGTCTGGTGGGTGTGCTTTGAGGTCTTTGGCAGCCCAAACCCCACGATTTTTCCCAGTTGTGTCAATGAGCTCATAGGCCCATGGGGACACCACCTTGCCAATCCTAAATGGGCCTTCAAACTTGGGGCAAAGACCAGAAGTGATACCTTTTACCGCATCTGACTGGTTATAGGCTCTCTTCCACACCTGTTGGTTAAGTTTGAATACATCGGGGCGATGACGCATGTCGTAGCTATGCTTTCACAGCTCATACGCCCTTCTTAACCTTTTCTGAACGTCCCGAAATACTTCTTTTAGGGCCTCGTGTCTAACTACTGGCTGGAAATCGTCTGGAGATTGGTGGTGATCTTTCCCAGATAACGCCACTTCTCGACCAAAGACAATAAGTTTGGTGTTAGTTGGGTTGTCTCATGCTTCGCCGATCGTATGGCGGCAGCGACCTGAGGGAGTAGTGTGTCCCACTTGCGTTGATTGTCAGCCACATAGGCAGTCAGCGCAGTTTTTATTACCCGGTGGGTCCTTTCGACGGGATTGGCCTGAGCATGGTAGTTGGCTGTTCGCCTATGCTCTACGTCGTATTTCTTACACAGCTCGGTAATATAGTGACTAGTAAAATTACTACCGTTGTCTGTGATGATTCTGGATGGTACGCCAAATACCAGAAATACTTGTTCCTCTAGGCACCTGCGTATAGCAGCGGCAGTAGCCGTGCGCAAGGGGAATAGCATCACGAATTTCGAAAATAGATCTAGGACCGACAAAATATATTTGTGGCCTGATCCAGACCTAGGAAGTGGTCCAACTATGTCTACACTCAGGACTTGCCATGGACGAGTCATGCTTGGAGCATTACTCAGCATCTGTCCTGCTGGTTTTCGCTGCTCAGGCTTGGTACGTAAACACGCGGTGCATCTGGCCACGTACCTAGCTACATCAGCTTTCATTTTGGGCCAGTAGTATTTAGCTGCCACACGAGCATGGGTTTTGAAGGTCCCTAGATGGCCACTAAGCGGCGGATCGTGATGATCTTTGATTACTGAGGTTCTCCTCTCCTTGGGTGCGACTTCCTTCCACTGCTCGTGCTCGTCGGTTAATCGTTCGTAACGAGGCATCACACGCTTGAAGAGAGTACCGTTTTCGATTCGCCAGTCGGGATATCGATCAGGGTGTTCTCTTATTCTGGAGAGTTGCGTCCGATACCGTGTATCCTTGATAGGAGGTTCGGGCATGGTCTCATCGACAGCATCCATAAAATCGAGTACGGGGACCGATCTGGATAGAGCGTCGGGGACAACGTGATATTTACCCTTCCTGTGGACAACGTCAAAATCGAAAGCTTGCAGTCTCAGTGCCCACCGGGCGATACGTCCTACCGGATCTTTGATACCATACAGCCACTTCAGACTGTAATGATCCGTGATGACTGTAAAGTGAGCGCCTTCAAGATAAGGTCGCAACTTTTCGACAGCAAAGATAACTGCAAGACATTCTTTCTCTGTCACCGTATACTTCCTTTCGCTCTTCGTCAGGGATCGGCTCAGGTAGCATATCACTGTGTCCTCTCCATTTTGCTTCTGCGTGAGAACGGCACCCAACCCATAGTCAGAGGCATCCGTCTCATCAAAGAAAGGTAAACTGAAATCAGGGCATGTCAGTATCGGTGCAGAGACAAGTGTCTGCTTGAGATGATCCAGTGCAACATCGCATGCACTATCCCACACGAAAGGTTGTCCTTTCTGTGTCAAGCGTGTTAGCGGTGCCACAACTGTGGAGAATGACGGGATATATCGCCGATACCATGACACCAATCCAACAATTCGTCTTACTTCGGTTACATTCCTTGGCGGCTGGAGGTCTAAGATGGCCTGAACCTTATCTGGGTCCACTAAGAGGCCAGACTGGTTCACGACATAGCCTAAATATTTTAATTCGGGGCGACAAAACTGGCTCTTAGCGCGATTCAAAGTAAGTCCAGCATCCATAATGCGCTTGAGGACTTCTCTGAGCACCTCGAGATGCTTCTCGAAGCTTGGGGTACATATAATAATGTCGTCCAAATAAACAAACACATGATTGTCAAAGGTCGCTCCCAGTACCCTATCTATCAGCCGTTGCCAGGTAGCTGGTGCTGAGTGGAGGCCAAAGGGAAGTCTGGTGAACTGGAACAGGCCTCTGTTGGGAACGGTGAAGGCCGTGAGAGGTTTAGACTCTTCGGATAGAGGTATCTGCCAATACGCCGACCGGATATCGAGGCTGGTGATATACCGTGCATCTCGAAGCCTATCCAGAATAGAGCTCACATAAGGTAGGGGGTAAGCGTCTTTGGTGGTCACAGCTTTAAGACGCTTGTAGTTTACACAGAACCTCCAGGTTTTATCCTTCTTTTGTACCATCACGACCGGGCTGCTCCACGGTGATGTAGAAGGCTCAACTACACCCTTTTCGAGCATCTCGTCGAGCTCCTGGTTTACTACCTGCTGAAGGGTAGGACTGAGGGGGTAGTACCTCTGTTTGATTGGGGGAGAGTCGGTACGAATGACGTGCTGGACTAAGTGTGTTCGCCCAACCCTGTCTCCCATCTTATCAAAGGCCTCGTTCACTACGCTATCAAGCAACGCACGCTGCTCCGGTGTCAAGCTGCTGTTGTCTTGAATTCCAGCGGCTTCTGCGGATTGAACCGATATATCCGAGCAGAAGTTCCATTCACCAGCATGGAGGTTTGGGACTACTTCCATGCGTTTCCAGAAATCTACGCCCAGGATTATGGAATGTGGGAGCGTCGGGATAACCAAAGTATCTATGACTTTGATACGATCCCGCAGCTGGAACGGTAAAGATACAGTTCCTATTACCTGGCATTTCTGTCCGTTAGCAACGGTACAGTGGTCCTGCGTCGAAGGTTTTAGGGTGCAGACATCCTCAAGACGTCGCCAACCAGGCCCACCTATCACTGTTCTGGTAGCTCCGCTATCCAAAAGACAGAGAAAGTTCAATCCAAGGATATCAATGGACAAATAAGGTCTCTGGTCACCTCTGGCATGAGACAAGATGTAGTCCAGCACCACGGTGTTCCTGTCCGTTTGAAGTGTCGCGGCCATGTGAGGATTTGCCTCAGACCCTTTTGGCAACTGGCCTACTATTGCCGGGTCGTGTCGGAGTTTTTTGCAAGGCAATTCTGACATGATGCCGAGGTGGCATTCTCGCGGCCACACCGGTAGCAGAAGATGGTCCGTGGTCGGGTACACCTACGAAATTTGTGTCCCGGCGACTTGCAATTCCAACAAAGCGGTTGCCTTGATCCACCGTCCTGAGACACAGCGTCTAGAGCCAAGGGAGAAACGTCTGGTGGACGGTTCAGTGTCGAACGTCGATGCTGAGCCGGTACCTGGTAAGCCAACTCAGGTTCTAGGAGTTGTCGGGTATTAGTGGGGGGAGGGCGGAACCTTTGCACACGCCAAGCCGTCTCCTCTATGGACTTGCTCAAGTTGAGAAGTTCGGACACAGTTCTTACACTATGTAGGGTCATCTGCGTCTGGATATAAGGAAGCATATTTCTCCTGATTATCCTGACCCGCGATTCTTCAGGAGGAAGTACCCGAAGTTTCCTGAAAAGGTTCTCCATAACAGAAACGAAGATGATTACCTTCTCTTGCGCCCCCTGAGTACGCATACGTATTTCCTCCCGTAGGGAATCCTCATAGTCATAGGGCTGGAACGCCGAGCGAAGCTTGTCCGCCAGGTCGTCCCAGGATTCAAACTTGCCCATCATGCGGAACCACAGTAGGGCTTCCTTAGTAAGGAGTTCAGAGGCTGACCTAAGGAGACGTTCCTTGGATATGCCTCTTGACGAACGAAGTTCCTCTATGCGTTCCAGGAAGGTTGTTACACTATTCGTACCGTCAAACTGGACTTTCCAGCGGGTGACATCCAGGAAACGAGTGTCCTCAAATCGTGCATCCTCGCGACCGCCGTGACTACTTTCAGAAAAACTGAAGGACATGTCATATTCGGTTGAGGCATGCGCACGCATGGACTCATCCCGAAACGTGGAACTCCAACCAATGGAACCTTGATTGGACCTTGAACCAAGACAGATGTCGTCGGAATCAAGATACTTGTGTTGTTGTATGTTCCAGGCTGTTGACGTTAGAGGAATTTGGGCTCTGGATCGGTCATAAGCCATGTCAGGCTTTCCGATGTTTCGATGACCAGTACCATGACTTTTGGTCTCCTTGATGGAAGCTGCTACGAGCTCCTCAGGTGTTTGATAAATGCCATCACACGCTTGGGAGCTCGGTCTGGCTGAAAAGATTTGATTCTGTGTGGGTCGTTCATCAATGTGAAGTTTCGCAAAGCCTCTACGAAATATACATCCCTGTTCTGTAGGGGGATCCTCAAAGTTCCGGGATGGTGGTTCGCTATTTCGCTCCTTCTGCTGGTGTAGCAC
This sequence comes from Callosobruchus maculatus, assembly GCA_951848785.1. Taxonomy (NCBI): domain Eukaryota; kingdom Metazoa; phylum Arthropoda; class Insecta; order Coleoptera; family Chrysomelidae; genus Callosobruchus; species Callosobruchus maculatus. The sequence continues at coordinate 3,267,078 of CATOUR010000021.1, read as the reverse complement.
CACAGGAAGCAAGTCATTTGGCATGTCAATCAGGGAGTTGTCTGGTTGGGTGGCTTGAAATGCTCCAAGACTACCGCTGTCGGAGAGATCGATTAGGTCTCGGGGCATGGACTCATGCAAACTACTATCCGTACGGTCTTGGCCTAACGACTCTCGCACACAAGCGTCAATCTGAGGATGTTCAGCCACTGTTGCTCCTCTAGTCTGTAGCTCCTCCGCGACTGCTTGACGAGCCTCCTCATAAGCGTGATTTAGCTCTCTAACGAGTTCGTTTGCGTCGGAGATCAGGGAAGCTCTCTGAACCTCTAATAGGGGGGTAACACACTCAATGCGTGTTAAACGATCTGAGACATGAATTAATCTCGTACAGATCCTGCGGAACTCATTGTCCCTGTTTGAGTCATCGAACTGACCAACAGCTCTCCTCAACTCTCCAAGTTTTCCTGTACAAACAATCAATTCATGGTCAGCTACCATGTTGCACCTAGTGGGAGGGGCTGACAGCCCTAATCGCTCTTGCCTTAGGGATTCCCTAAGCAAAAGTCTCTTTTCTGCCACAGTATTCCCAATAGGTAGACCTCTTGCCTGTAATTCGTATGTCAACTCGTCAGACAATAGACGATTTACCTCCATTGTAAGCCGACTTTAATGTAAAAGTATAGTTAAGATATAGATTTAGTTAAGGTATATAGCGGTAATGTAGCAACAATAGTATAGTTGAATTTGTAGTATAGTATTTGTATAAGAAGCAGTTTATTTGATATAGGTGTAAATTTAAATTAAGTAAGTTAGGTAAGTAAATTAAATTAAATAGCAGTAGTATATTCAGTACTCATAGTTGTAATCTATAGGTAGTGTAATAATTTCGATTATATAATTCAACCTACACCCCTCCTCTTTCCGAGAAAAAAAACAAACCCTATGAACCTAGTAAACGCACTCGTGTACCAAGCTCAGATGCTTGGGGCACTCAAACTCACACGTTGTGGCGCCAAATTTGTTAGGCGTAGAGGCCGCTTCAAGCGTGGCAACGCTGCGGTTCATACGGTACCACCGGCAACGTAGCTACCTCTACTTCAAACCGTGTTCTGTGGTGGGTTCGTACTGCTTCGTGGGTGTTATTGTTCTGCGACTCTGCGTTTGTGGTTGACAGTGTATTTGTTTTGTGGTTGACAGTGTATATGTTTTGTGGTTGACAGGGGGGGTTAAATGACAAATGCCAAAATTAGAAGTTCAACTTCAATGAGTAATTCGTGTAATTCGTCAAAAAAAAATGGATAATCTTTTATTTAAAATTCATTTCAAAAGGAATTTACTGCCTTCTTGGGTAAGGGCGAGTTAGCGGCTTGTTCCGAAAATCAGATCTTATACAATGCTTGAAAGATGCGTAAACACTGCCTACTATATAATTAAGCTAAATCAAATACGTAATGATCTGTAAATATACACATATGTACAACAATTATAAAATGAAGAGATCGCTGGGGGCCCCACTTCCCTGATGGTCCCTGTCCTTATGCTACCTATAACTATGTCTGGTAAGAGTCTTAATTACCTACAATATGCTCAAGAAAGAAAACTTAACTAACTGATGTTCTAGGTGAACACTCCTAGTGGCTACAGTCCCTATAGAAATAAAGCAAATTCCCACCTGTAATCTGACGGATGTGGTCCAAGGTTACCTGGAGTTTCCTCACTAACGGTCTGACATGCAAGCGAGTGAAAACATGCAGACGAATGTGTTGCAAGCATACGAAGAGATGTGGCTGTCGTAGGGGTAGGCATGCAGCAAAGCAGGTGATGTTATTGTGCACTAAGCTGTACTAAGGTTGCACTATGTTTATACGGGCAAAGCCTAGCTGTTAGAAGTGAGTTGGTGACTCAACCCGGAGCTGTTAGGATATGGTCCTGATCTCAACCATAAAACCGTAAAAGCCTGCAAGTAAAAGGAGTCTCTAAAGTTTGAAAGCAGGTAAGCATTACTAAAAACTGCGTCTCTGAGGGAGTTGTGACTAGCTTTCATGGAAGTAAGGTTATGCACCTACCGTTGGTGTTGGGTGGCTTTAAGGTGTTCCCTTGGGTGCTGTGTGACTTGGATTTTATATGAATCCCACGGAGGTGGTTCTGCAGACACTGCAAAAACAAAATCCAATCCGACACAGGATTTCTTCTTGATCAAATCCGCAATAATGCGCAATGACCACCTGGTCCTGGTAGATCAAGAAGTCAAAAGGAAATGGCCTTTATCCATGAAAATCAGCGCCAAACTCGCCTGTCAAATGGTAATGAACTGTGGTGATTTAAATTCTGCGGTTCGACCTTGGTCCAACTGTCCACAAGGTACAAAACAATAGATGTCAATCAGAAGCAAGGCTAACCTCTTCTTCTTCTTCAACATGGACATGTAAACAAACATTCTAAATAATTAATGTAATGAAATTTTATGTTGGTGTAACTCTTGTGCTAATATTTTCTGTTATTTTTAGGTGATTGCAGCTCAGGGTGCCTACCAATAGGGGGGGGGGGGGCAATACACAAATACTTTGTAAGATACAAATAGGAATTGCTTGTACAGTTGGCTTAAAAATATATAGATGTTACATACTACGGACTTACATATTATTTATAAGGCTTAAAATTATGGTCACATGTGGGTAAGTACAACATATTTGGATCTGAAAATGGAACCGTAACAATTTCACTGGAAACACGAATGACTTATGTCAATGTCAGCGGCCATTATTTTGGGTTGCAACATGGCCGCCGCAAGGTTGCCAGATGTATCAAGAATTCGAGGCGATGTTGCCACATCGTTGCTCAAATCTGTAGATGCTCTACCTTTTTATGTCAAAATTATCATAATTTTTGATGTTAGCCAATCACTGACTGATTGATTGATGTTTGATTTCAATCAATCAATGATTGGCTTAAAAATTTAAAAATTGGAGCAAAACAATGAAAATACCTATTCATTCATTCATTTATTTGCAATAAAATATTAAATATGATTAATATGATTATTGTATGTGTAATTTATAAATAATATAATATAAATTGTCTTAAAATACATTCAAGTAACAATAATAATAATAATAATAATAATAATCTTCTTTATTGAAGTTCCATCAAGCATATGGTTTATGTTTTCATTCCTCACCTCATCTCAGTTTGACCTACAGTGAATAAAGTAACCACATGAAACAGGGTAAAAAAAATTAGCAAGAAATGCAATATGCTACTAAACTAGAGTATTCAAGGTCCATGCTTAATAATCTTGCACCTGATTACCGTAGTATATAAAAATTTCCACATCACCTCGGAGGTATTGTTCTGGCACAATACCCTTTATTTTAAGTGGTGGTATGCCAAGTAAAAAAAATTAATATGAAACTAACAATCAATAAATAAACAAAAATCTCAGCTATATCTTCCACTTTATAAAAATTAACATCTGTATTTGTGAATACCAACCAAGATAAGTCAAAATAAATACATTTTATTGATCATGAAAACTATAATATTATACCTAATAGTTGTCACAGATAAAAGACTAGAATTAATTGAAATGTAATCAATATTCACAATTTCACAGCCTAGCAAACCTGCAGCGTAACCTATTGAACCATATGGAGCCTTAGCATTTAACTTTGTCAAAACTATCGGATTAAAACATGAACAAATGATATAATTTTGTGTTATTTATGATTTCAAATTGTACAATCAATAAATAAATAAATAAATGAAAACCCCACCCATATCTGCCACTTTATAAAAAGGAACATCTGCATTTATGAATAACAACCAAAATAAATCAAAATAAATACCTTTTATTGATCATAAAAACAATAGTGTGGTGCACCCTACGTCTATGTCTATGTTTTGGTATTAGTTTGTGGGAGTGCTAATGTTGCACATTACACATTATTGAAATGTCAGCGATACACGTGCTGTTTACACGAGCTAGGCACTGCATGGCGACAGGAAATGGTGATCGGTACCTGGCAGGTGAAACAGTGCGGACATTGAACCAAAACAGATCTAATATACAGTTTTTGGTCTGAAGCCTGTGTTTCAATGGTCCAGCCAATTCCTGCAAATACAGAAGCATCACATGGCGATCCTGCCATAAAAGTTAGGCAGCTTATTTTCAAGCAGTATTGTGCTTATATTTCCGGAAGATGGGGAAAACCAGTTCAAAAAACAGCGAAGTGACGGACGCCGGAGTAGTGAATTCTAACTTCATTGTAGAAGAGCAGGCAATTCGGGTACCCACAGACGTTAGAGTATTGCTGTACATAATCGCGGCCGGACTACTATCAATCGTGGCCTTAAAAATGTGCAAAGCTTACCGTCGGGGTATTAAAAAGAACATTTCCCGAAGTATGATACTACGGAGTCAGGCTGGCGACGCTGAGTGTCTTGCAGACTCTTCGGAAGCATCGGGAGCATCATTAGTGTAGTGCTATAGTGCGTTTTTGGATACATTGTTGTGGATTAATTGGTATGTGACATTTTTTTTTTTGTTGACAATGAAACGTTCTTTTTCCTTTTCCTTTTTTACTTCCCACACCGATAGGTGAGGGGAGTATTGTGATCGCGAAAATTTTCGATTTTGAGGTAATACACTTTTTGGGCGTTTTATGATGCCTACATCACGAAAATTCACGTCACTCATTTCCGTCGGTCTGTCTGTCTGTCGGTCTGTCTGTCGGTCTGTCGGTCTGTCGGTCTGTCTGTCTGTCTGTTGGCGTTTTTCTAGCCTCCTAATCTCAGTAACCGCTGCATAGATTTTGATGAAATTTGGGTAGTGATATGGTGTAGGGTCGTAGTAGGTAATGTTGCTACAATTTTGAAAATCGGTGCATGGGCGGCGGAGTAATTAGCAAAAAACGAAAAATTTCAAATATGCCTCAAACTTCGTTTTTGAGTGTTTTAGGGGTTCCTGATCATTTTCAATTTTTTTTTGGATGGGGGTGAAATTGGGGTGGTTGGGGGGTGGGGGGTTGTAAAGCTGAAAAACTTGTTGTCCTCATAATAGGCTGTTTACTGACCTGAGAGAGAAAGACCTAGCGGTATAATACCCTTTTTTAGGTCCATCCGAACATTGCCTTGTGTATTACAGGAACCAAGGGACTTCGAGAATTTTCCGATGTATACGTACGAGTATTGCTTTCGATCGTTCTGTATTTTATAATGCTAAAATTACTGAATTGATGATAATGAAATTTCAGTACATTATTACTACTTTGGCGAGGATGGAAAACGCGTCTGATTTTTAGAAATCGTTTCAGTGGCGGCGCAGCAATATTAAAAAAACTAAAAATATGAAAACAGCTCAAACTTCGTTTTTAGGCGTTTTAGGGGTTCCTGATCATTTTCTACTTCTTTTTGGGCTTTCTAACTCTGAAAAATTTGTTGTACTCATAATGGGCTGCCTACTGACCTGAGAGAGAAAGACCTAGGGGCATAATACACTTTTTTAGGTCCATCCGAACATTGCCTTGCCGATTACAGAAACCAAGGGACTTGAACTTTCTGATGCATACAAAATACATACGAGTATTACTTTGGATCGTTTTGTATTGTGTTACGTGGAAACTTCTGAATTGACTTTAATGACATTTTGACACAGATTTATTACCGCGACGAGTATCGAAAGCGCGTATGGTTTTTAGAAATCACTTCAGTGGCGGCGCGGCAATAATAAAAAAAACTAAAAATATAAAAAACACCTCAAACTTCGTTTTAGACGTTTTAGGGGTTCCTGATCATTAAATTTTTTTTGGTTGGGGGTGAAATTAGGGTGGTTCGGGGGTGGGGGTATGTAAAACTCAAAAAATTGTTGTATTCATGATATATTGTCCATTGACCTAGTAGAATAAAACACTTTTTTTGCGGTCGGGCGAGCGATGATTTGATTGCAGGGGCATCTAGACTATAGTTTCATGCTGTGGGAAAATAATAAAACTGGTGTCATCGGAATGTGTGGGAAGTACTGAGTCAATCAACTTGACTACATTTTTTTCTGATGTATGACATACGAGTATTGCTTTAGATCGTTCTGTATTTTATAATGTAGAAACTACTGAATTGGTTTTAATGAAATTTCGGTACAGTATTACTACTTTGGCAAGGATAGAAAACGCGTATGATTTTTAGAAATCGTCTCAGTGGCGGCGCAGCAATATTAAAAAACTAAAAATATGAAAACAGCTCAAACTTCGTTCTTAGACGTTTTAGGGGTTCCTGATCATTTTATACTGTTTTTTGGGTGGGGGTGAATTTAGGGTGGTTGGGGGGTGGAGGGTTGTAAAACTGGAAAATTTGTTGTATTCGTAACGGGGTGTCCATTGATATGCGAATAGAAAACCTAGCGGCATGATACACTTTTTAGGTCCATCCGAACGCTGCATGCGTATTATAGAAACCACGGGACTTAGTATTTGTGATGTATACATAGTATTACTACTTTGGCAAGGATGGAAAACGCGTATGATTTTTAGAAATTGTCTCAGTGGCGGCGCAACAATATTAAAAAAACTAAAAATATGAAAACAGCTCAAACTTCGTTTTTAGACGTTTTAGGGGTCCTGATCACTTTATACTTTTTTGGGTGGGGGTGAATTTAGGGTGGTTGGGGGGTTGTAAAACTGGAAATTTTGTTGTATTCGTAATGGGCTGTTCATTGATATGCGAATGAAGAACCTAGCGGCGTGATACACTTTTTAGGTCCATCCGAACGTTGCATGCTTATTATAGAACCCACGGGACCACGAGTATTTGTGATGTATACATACAAGTATTGTTTTAGATCGTTCTAGATTGCGTAACGTGAAAATTGTTCAATTGATTTTTAATGCATATTTCCTGAAGAGGGAGACGTAAGAAACTATTTACGAGGGTTGTTGTGTTGGATGTTTTTTTTTGCGGGCGGGTGGGCGATGATTTAGTTGCAAGGAGATTTCAGACTATAGCTTCATGGCCTTCATGCAATGGGAAATAATAAAATAGTATCATCGTTATGTGTGGGAAGTACTGAGTCAATCAACTTGACTCCATTTTTATATTTTGCTTTCTTTTTTTTTAAGATGAAAAAGTTGTCAATAGCTATAAGACCTTATGTAATTCCACTTACTGCATTTAAAAAAAATGGGTCTAAATAATACTTTCAGTCGGCGAAATAATTTATATTTCATATTTTAATATTGTTATCGTAAAGGAGATGATACGCTTAATTATCTCACATAACTACTTGGGAAGATATCTGGGCTAAATTATCAAATTTAAAGCAAACTATTGTAAATGAATCAAAAAGGGTTTTAAAGAAACAGGTACCTACGACGGAATCTGTTCGTCTTGAAATTCGGGACAATTTGCTGGTGTATTATAATCAATTTATAAAAAAAGTTATAGCTATTCAGTCTGATCTTGATGATAGGCAATTCAGCTTAGTTAAGAAGTTATTTTCCTATTCAAGGGATCGTGTGGTAAGATCATACCAGGTACTAAAAGTGCCATATAAGGTACCAACTTCCTGCATAGAATTTATCAAAATCGATGTCCTTGACGAAGACTTAAGCTTTAGCAAGGAAGACTCGGAAACTGGAAACACATGTGAAGCAGAAAATCCGTTTTCAAATATGGCAACTACGAACTTTGAATTTTTTAATTTAGCGGGGAAAATTTTGCCCAATGAATTTGACGGATCACCTGAAAAACTGCAGTCATTTATAGATGCCCTAAACTTGCTGAAAATCAACTCAATAGGGCATGAAGAAAACGCAAAGGCTTTTGTCAGAATAAAATTAGTAGGCAAAGCTCGCGACCTAATCAGCAATAATGATAGCTTAGATGAAATCATTGCTAAGCTTAATACTGGTATTAGAACTGAAAGTTCACAGTCGGTATCTTCAAAACTCCTAGCGTTGAAACAATACAATAAAGATACTTCCAAATATGCAGCAGAAATCGAAGCCTTGTCAGCAAGGCTCAGAAGAGCGTATATAGCTGAGGGAGTACCAGGGCATGTCGCTGAAAAATACGCTACGCAGTGCACTGTGAACTCCGTAAAACTAAACACAACTTCTGAGAAAATTAAGATAATAATGGAGGCAGCAGCTTTCTCCAGCTGTGAAGAAGCTATTACGAAATATGTAACAATAGCTTCCGAAGAAAATACGCATGCTGTGCTATATACGAAGCAACATAAATTTACACGAGGAGCATATCAAAATTATCAACGTGGACAAAGAGGAACAAATTATTACTTCAATAACCAAAATCACTCCATCCAATCCAATCCATCTTCATATGACCGTTATAGTCGCAGCGATCAGTATAGACCTTCAAGAGGTCAAGGACGGAGAGGTTTCAATCAGAGAGGAAGATCGAATTTCACCTACGTGAGGAACTATGAAGCAGAAACAGAGCAGGGAAACGAGCAGGACCTCCAGCTGGGTCCGATGGAGGAACGATAAAAATTTTCAACTTGGACCTGTCACTCTCCAATTTTGTAACCGTAGCCTGTGAAATGACCGGAAACCATAGAATTACCTTGTTGGTAGATACCGGAGCAGATATATCATTGTTCAAGGTGACAAAAATTAATCCCAGGCAAAAATTGAACAGATCGAATACAAGTAGTATCAAAGGCGTCACTGAAGGAGTAGTATACAGCTTAGGGACCGCTTCAACTCAAATTTATATAAACGATACGTATGCACTACGTCATACTTTCCACATAGTGGCGGAAAATTTTCCTATACCGGCTGATGGTATACTAGGGAGAGATTTTATAACTAAATATCTGTGCCGATTGGATTACGCTAGCTGGACAATGACATTATTAACTTCTAAAGATGAAATATCTCTACCGATACACAGTGGTCCAAAGGAAGATGTATTAGTGATTCCACCTCGGTGCGAAGTATTACGTAAAGTTAAACAGTTAGAAAACCTGCCAGAGGATTCCGTCATTTTGAAAAAGGAAGTTATGCCAGGAGTCTTTATAGCTGGGTCGATCATCTCGAGATTGAATCCAGTTGTGAGGATTTTGAATACAAACATGGAGAGTGTCTATATTAAAAACCTAAACATTGAAACAGATAAATTAAGTGATTATTCCATTTATAACGTTCAAGCAGAAACTAAGAACAGAGAAGCTACTCTTTTGGAGGAACTTCAGGATCAGGATATCCCTAAATTTGTAAAAAATGACATGTTAAGCCTGTGTAAGGAATTTTCAGATATTTTTGCACTAAAAACAGACAAATTGACGACTAACAATTTTTATGAACAAAAACTGAAGCTTATAGATGAAAAACCGGTCTATACAAAAATCTATCGCATACCATACTCTCAAACAGCTGAGATAAATCGACAAGTTGACAAAATGCTCGAAGAGGGTGTAATTGAAAATTCAGTTTCGGGGGGTTTCAACAGCCCTATACTATTGGTGCCTAAAAGAGCAACTACGTGTGAGAAGAAGTGGAGATTGGTTGTGGATTTCAGAAAAATCAATAAAAAGCTAATATCTGATAAATTTCCTCTACCAAGAATAGACGATATCTTGGATCAACTGGGAAGAGCCAAATGGTTCTCAACGTTGGATTTAAAGTCTGGTTTCCACCAGATACCGTTACACGAAGACTCTAGAAATATTACCACTTTCAGCACAAATTCAGGTTCATATAGATTCACCAGGTTGCCTTTTGGTCTTAAAGTGGGCCCTAACAGTTTTCAAAGGATGATGGCTATAGCATTTGCAGGAATAACGCCTGAAGAGTGTTTTCTCTATATGGACGATTTAATTGTCATAGGGTGTTCAAAATCTCATCATTTGCTCAATCTTAGAGCTACCTTTGAAACTTGTAGAAAATACAACCTTAAGTTGAATGAGAAAAAATGCAAATTTTTCCAACAAGACGTTACTTACCTAGGTCACAAAATTACGAGTAAGGGAATATTACCAGATGATGCGAAGTATGATGTAATAAACAGGTATCCCATTCCAACAAACGCTGACTCGGTAAAACGCTTTGTCGCTTTCTATAATTATTACAGGAGATTTATTCCAAATTTTGCAGAAATAACTCAACCTCTTAATAAATTAACTAGGGAAAAGGCAGATTTTTTATGGTCACCAGAGTGTCAAGCAGCTTTCGAAAAACTTAAAAAGTGTCTTATAAAACCTCCCATTTTGCAATATCCGGACTTCCAAAAGCAATTTATTCTCACTACAGATGCTTCAAAAATTGGATGTTCGGCTGTGTTATCCCAAAATCACAACGGAAAAGATTTGCCTATAGCATATGCATCAAAAACGTTCACAAAAGGGGAATCAAATAAATCGACTATTGAACAGGAGCTGACTGCGATACATTGGGCTATTAACTTCTACCGCCCATATTTCTATGGAAATAAATTCTTAGTAAGATCAGACCATAAACCACTTGTGTATATATTTTCAATGAAAAATCCGTCATCAAAATTGACAAGAATGAGTTTAGACCTAGAAGAATATGACTTTGAAGTCGAGTATCTAAAAGGAACAGAAAACGTAGGAGCAGATGCTCTATCTAGAATATCAATTGATGATTTAAAGAAAATTTCTTCACATTCTGATCAAGTACTGGCAATCACGCGATCTATGACCAAAAATAAAAATATAAAAGAAGAGTGCGATGAGAAATCACCAAGTCCACAAGGTTCAAAAGGCAGACCTAAAATCTATGAGGTACTGGACTACTCGAACCTGCTTGGAATTCCAACAATAACATTCAAGATTCAGCCAAAACATCTATGGATGTCTTTGGAATTAAAAAATACCGTTCACATTGAGGATAAGGTAATGATTACTAAAGGGGAATTTTCTCTAGGGAAAATTCTCTCTCAGCTGGAAAATTTAGCTAGTAATCACAAAGTAGTTAAGATGAAAATGAAATTTAATGATGATATATTTAAATTATGCTCAATTAATCAGCTAAAAGAAGCCGGCCAGCGCGCATTACAGAAGACTGAAATTATTTTCTATGAACTTCCCAAACTGGTTAAGTGTAGAGAGGATAAATCTAGCTTGATTAAAACATATCATGACAATCCAATTAGTGGAGGACACTGTGGTCAAAAGAAACTGTTGAAAAAGTTAAGGATGAGATACAGATGGAAAGGAATGTCTCGCGATGTGGCAATGTATATAAAAAACTGTCCGCAATGTCAACTAAACAAAAGAAAGGTACAGCACTCAGAACCAATGGTTATCACACCAACCCCTCAAAAACCATTTGACATCGTATGTATAGATACGATTGGGCCGTTCGTAAAAACGTTAGATGGGAATGTTTATGCCATAACGATCCAGTGTGAATTAACTAAACATGTCACAGTCATTCCAGTACCAAATAAGGAGGCTAAAACTGTGGCAAGGGCTATAGTGGATCACTTTATTCTGGTTTATGGACCTATGAAGGAAATTAGAACCGACATGGGCACAGAATACAAAAATGAGGTTTTAGAAAATCTTTTGAAGATCCTAAACATAGATCATAAAATCTCTACCGCATATCATAGTCAAACAATCGGAGGATGTGAGAGAAGTCATAGAGTTTTGAATGAATATGTGAGGATGTACATCAACAGTAATTTTGATGATTGGGACCGATGGGTTATATTTTATAGTTTCTGCTACAATACCACGCCTAGTATATATCATAATTTTACTCCGTTTGAGCTAGTTTTTGGACGGCGAGCAGATATCCCAGCTATGCTTCTTGATGGCATGGTAGACCCTGTATATAACGTGGATTCCTATTATCAAGAAGCAAGATATAGGTTACAGTTAGCTCATAAACGAGCAAATGAGTTTATTGCTAAAGGAAAAGAACGTCGAAAAATTGGTTATGATAGGTCAGCTAATGAATTCCAGTTAAAACGGGGAGAATTAGTAATTTTGGATAATGAAAGTCGGAACAAGTTCGACCCTTGGTACAGAGGTCCGTATACAGTAATTGGGGTAGATGGTGTCAATTGCAAAATTAAAAATAATAGAGATGAAAAAATCATCACAGTCCATAAAAACAGAGTTCAACGTTTCACCGAACGAAAGTAAACATAGAAACGGCACATTTTGCTTTCCTTATGAAGCGACCCATTTTGCTGCAATATACATAGACCGAAGTGTGAATAACCGGCGCCGGTAAACAATGCACGGTTTAGCGTTTTTGCATTTATTTAAACAAGTATATGTACGTATTATATATTGCTAGGTATGCAGGAATGTAATCTAATATTTTTTTATTCTTATTCTCATATATTTTTTTTGTCAATGTTTGGTTTCTTAGTTAAGTTATATAATTTCTATAGCAGGGTACCCAATCGTTTGTATTTTTTTTCTCTTTTTTGGTTAAAACGTAGAGTGCACCATTGTTAGTTTAATTTAAAAGTATCAAACCAATGAAATGTACTTCATTTGTGGCCAGAATGAAGTCCATTCTTTCGGAAAGGGAGGTGTGGTGCACCCTACGTCTATGTCTATGTTTTGGTATTAGTTTGTAGGAGTGCTAATGTTGCACATTACACATTATTGAAATGTCAGCGATACACGTGCTGTTTACACGAGCTAGGCACTGCATGGCGACAGGAAATGGTGATCGGTACCTGGCAGGTGAAACAGTGCGGACATTGAACCAAAACAGATCTAATATACAGTTTTTGGTCTGAAGCCTGTGTTTCAATGGTCCAGCCAATTCCTGCAAATACAGAAGCATCACAGTTAATAGTTGTCACAGATAGAAGATTAGAATTAATTGAAATGTAATCAATATCCATAATTTCATATCCTAGTCAAATCACAGAAATGCTTATGAGGAAAACTTTGAAATGCAAATTTTGAGAGTATAAAATATGAAATACAACAAATAGGTTCGAGACATAATAAAGGTGAATTAGTTATCAAAATTTAAACTTTTAATTGTACCTGGCCCTTTGTACAGTTAAGTCTTTAGGCTGATCAACTGTATAACATCACTCGCTTTTTCTTGAAGTAAATAGGATGTACTTAGCTTTGCTGTAGAATACTTCAAGCGCCCTATCCTCTGCAAGTATTATTTTCTATTTTCATCTGTGTTGAGCATCTTATTGCCAATCTGTCAAATCCATAACTGAGAAGGCACTGCTTAACATTGGTTTCTCCATCTTTGTTGGTCACTTGTATGTATAAGCTCGTCCACTGAATAGCTCGTCTCTCATTGCAATAATATTCATCAAACTTATTAACATGAAGGTAGACACTGCAGACAACGCAGCATCCTACAACCTATACCTCAGATGTGGTTGTGTATGATCTAAAATAGAAGAATAGAAAATTAAAGTAGTGAGATTGTATGAATGACTGATAAATAGTATTGCACAGAAATTCAGTAATAAATATACTTACGCTTTGTACTCGCTCATTTAACTGAAGTTGCACTTCATCAGGAGCTTATAGTGTTTGAGCCCCATTTATTTCTTGCTTCTTGGCTGTACTTCATGCCTACTTTGTGGTTGTAAAGTTTGAAACCTTCAAACAGTTCAAACTCCCTAACAAACTTATTCACATATGAAATGGTTTCGAGTATAAAAAATAATGTTTAAACAAATTTTCCATTAACAGTTTCACAAATAAAGCAATGTGTGGAGCAAACCAAAACAACCATCAAAACAAAAAACAACCCTCAAAGAAAAACGAGGTTAATGTCGGCGGCGCTTGGAGGGTAATTCGAATGTTCTTCTTCTTCTGACTATACGGTATTTGCCACAAAATATGTTCGTATTTGATCTATGAGGGCAACTGGTTGACGCGTTTGGTGTGGCTGCAAAATTTTTGTCATTATGCATTATTACACTCACTTTTTAATTGCTTGAAGTTAATGTGTCGCTTTTAAAAACTGAAGACATCATGAAGAACAGCTAGAGACGACCATTGAATTTCGCGCCGTTGTCAACCACGGATCACTTAAATGCGGGCTAATCCAGCGTTTCTGTGGTCTGGGCCGCCATTATTTTGAGTTGCAATATGTCCTCCACATTGGCCCCGCCCTATTTCCCATTCTGTAATGCTAGTTGCCCCCACGTGGGTAATATTAAACGTATATAAATACGAAACCCAGAAAAAATCATTAACAACTTCTGCTGAAGATATTGTGGAAGAGGTTGCACTCAAAATAGGTATCTGCAAACGGCGTGTCTATAAAGTGGTGCGAGAATACAGAACCAGACAATCTTTTGCTGCACCTTTAAGTAATCAGAATCGCAAACGTTGCATTGACCTTGTGGACCATGGCGATAAAAGTACAATTATGAGAAAGGTGCATGAGTTCTTTTTCCGAGATGAATTTCCGACTATGGACAAAGTCCTGAAAGAGGTGAATGACGATAATGACTTGCCTAATTTTAGGCAAAAAAAAATACTCGGAATAGATGGACAAATGTAGCTGAAGTATTGACCCCTTCTCAACTTTACCCCCAAAATGGCGGTTTCTAAGGTAAGAATAATATTATATAAAATCTAAAATACATCAATACAGCTGTAATGAAAAAATATGATTTATAAATGCTACTCCACTACCGACATCCACAGGCCAACCGCCGAGCGCGTGATATTGTTTACATTCACTGCACGGCGGATTTGAATCCACTTTAGGCATCTAGCATTTATTATATACCAGTCTCAGTCTATTTAGACAATACACGGGGATTCCAATTGTAAGCAGCCATATGGGAGTCGTAGTGACGTGCGAAGATCACCCACTTCGGTGATGGAGTGTATACGTTTCACATTGAAATGATCTCTTGCAATCTCTTTGTACTGGATGATTTTGCTTTTAACACACTCATGATGCGAGATTTCTCAAACTCGAAAATGCAGAACAATCCAGAAGCTGTTTTGTACGTCTCAGAAAGTTCCTCTGGGATTTACGCATCAGTCTTGACCTGCGTTTAAGACTCTCAAAATGCCATGTATGGTCTACTCTCTTGTACGGAGTCGAAACATGGACACTCAAAACACAAACTATCAATAAATTGGAAGCTTTCGAGATGTGGACATACCGCAGAATACGCAAAATATCGTGGACATCGCGTACTACGAACGAAGAAGTTTTGCGCAGGCTGGGAACAGAACGAGAACTACTTAAACTCATAAAAATACGTAAAACAGCATACCTGGGCCACATTCTGAGAAATGATAAATATCGATACGCACAACTTATCGTTAAAGGAAAGATCGAAGGCAAGCGGGGGCTGGGACGGAAAAAACTGTCATGGCTGAGGAATATACGTCAGTGTACTGGCCTGGGATTCGAAGAATTGATAAGAACCGCTGAAAGCAGAGAAGACTTTGTCACTGTGATATCCAACCTTTACTGATGGAGACGGCATGTTAAGAAGAAGAAGAAAATGCAGGGATGCGAGGGTAGAAGTGGGTCGAAGACCCGCGGGACGCGTACGCCGCTACTATGATATCAACAGCAGCTGTGGGAGACTTCATACCATCTGACCATTACAAAATAATAATGAAAGCGGCTTGTAACTCAGTGCACTTGATGGTAAAACTCGCATGAAAAATCTTTTAATCTTTTAATCGCAATGCTATTGACACTATCGCTTAAAGAAAACTCAGGGCTACATTCTCGTTTAAGCCGCAATGTTATTGCGAACACAGAGGTGGAGAAAAAAGTATCCAAATAAGTGTTCCTTTAATAAAGTTGAGTAGTTTAGTTTTGCATTAAAACTTGATCTTGGTGGTATTTTCATTTATCACAAAAAGGGATGCCGAAATATAAATGTTATTTTCAGTACTTCCTCGTTTACCTTACCTTACCTTATTAGTGAATTCCATCGACACAAGGTAGCTTTTTATTTCAGCTTTAATTTCCTTCTTTGGCAATGCTTTGATTCGGCTATAAAAATACAGATGTTCTTCAACAGTCAGATTGTCGTAGAGTATATTGTGTTGCGGACAAATTCCTATACATTTTCTTAAGAATCTCATATCACGGCGTATGTCATACCCATTGAGGATTGCTGTACCACTTGTTGGTGTAATCATTCCTAAAAGTATTATGAACTTAGAATCCATCACCTCACATCCCATATTCAATTTTTCTCAATATACGCCAATCAAATTAAGATTTTTTTTGAAATTAATTCCCAGCAGGCTGGAAATCATTTTAGTACCTCTGTTTGGTCTTAAATGCATGTAATCTAAGTTTGCACCATTCCAGGTGGTGAGCTTGACTTTTGAAAGTCCAACAACTGCCAAATTTTTGCACTTTTTTTTAGTTTTTTGGTTGTAGCCGTAAAATGATGCGTCGGACGAAAAACGTCTTTCCGTGCAATATTAAAAAAGACTAAATTTTGCGTCGAACGACATCTAAAACTTTTAAGTCGGTTTAGCAGTAGAGTCTAAACCAATAGTTAGAACCGGAGATGTTTTTTCATTTTGGTGCAAACTAACATTTTGCGGCTATGTAAGACTACATAAACTTTAAAGTTGATACTCTATTGAAAAAACCTTTCCAATAAAATATATAGTAAATACAATTTTATGCTCTATAAATATCTCAGTCTTTAAATTTGATGATTTTGACATACAAAATTTTGCACCAATTTAAAATCAGTTTGCTTTTACTTTACCATTTTGGCTGGACTTTAACCTCTGGTATATGGTCAATCTATATGTCATCTCAAAGCATTTAGTGAGTATAGTACAATAACACCAATCACAATATCTGTAAATGGAAATGAAAAAGTTGTGCTACTTTGAATTTCTTAAATATTTAATGGTAATACAACACTTTGATAAACTTAATAATCTTAGGCCCGATTGAATAATTACCCAGTGATTTCCCAGTTAGATAACTCGGCGGTTAACTTTAATCGCCCGTTTAACTGCCGAGCATTTCATAATGCACTTGGAAACGTGGGTTTACCAACAAGTCATTAAAATAAGTTCCTGAAACGGCACTGACGCGTCTTATTTGGTTTGATTGAGTGAACTGAATTGTTGTTTGGAAGTGTGTATTATTATGGAGTTGAATAAGTGCCAAAGGATACGTGGAAACAATTTCACGAGAGAAGAAGAATTGTTACTGGTCCGCATGGTCTTACAATTGAAATATTGTAGAGTGTAAGGTCAGCGACACACTTAATACAAGGATAAGGTAATGATATTTGTATTTATGATAATTTACAAATAAATGGTTCTAATTCCTTTGTAGAATGATGATTGGCGAAAGATAACTGAATATTTCAATGCGAACAATAGTTTAAACGAACAGCTGGGCATCTGAGAATGAAATATGAAAACTTGGATAGAAGAGAAAGCGAGCAAGAGGCACACAAGAAACAAATGTATATGCTAGAGCTGGAAATTAAATTGAAAAGGAGAATGTTAAATAGATGATTTGTTTTAATTTTAATATAATATATTACAAATTTGAAAAATATTCATATCTGCCCTAAACGGTGTTCGCCTCCACCATCACTACTTCTTCCAATAACTTCACCTCCATGAGTTTCTAGGTTTTCTCGTATTGCAAGATTATGTAAGACTGCGGTGCCAACAATCACCGCCAAAAACTGTATCAATATTCAGCGTCATACCTATTTTTAAAACCGGAAATATCCTC
This sequence comes from Callosobruchus maculatus, assembly GCA_951848785.1. Classification (NCBI taxonomy): domain Eukaryota; kingdom Metazoa; phylum Arthropoda; class Insecta; order Coleoptera; family Chrysomelidae; genus Callosobruchus; species Callosobruchus maculatus. The sequence continues at coordinate 3,249,412 of CATOUR010000021.1, read as the reverse complement.
TTTCACACTCCATATCGCCTTTCTACCACATTCCGTGTCCGAATTATAGACTCATTGTACAAATTTTCAGCTGTGAAGTTTACATTTTGTAGTTTTGTTAACAAATATGGCCGCAGATGGTAGCCAGCATCCCCTACTAATAATAATTTGTTCCCGAAATGACCATCTTCAAATCGTTGTTTTAAATGACTATTATTGAAAATTGTCTCATTGTGAATGGACCCAGGCCATCCTGCCACAATATCTCTTATTCGTAATTTAGAGTCTGAAACTGTTTGAACATTTATGCCAAAAAATTGTTTTCTGGTTCTGTAAATTTCTGTGTCAATACCACCTGGAGAGTCTATTTTTATCGATGTGCAATCAACTGCTCCGATGACCCTAGGATATCTTGCGATGGCATAAAATTCTGCTGTAGTTGTGTCTAGCTGCAGATTAGAGCTTGACATCTTAATGTAAATTGAGAGTTATAATGCTGTTTGAAACTGTAAACCTTCGTTTTTCGATTAATAGGATCTACATCCTCATCAGATGAAGAGCTGTTGCTCGTATCCAATATGTTCGTTAAGAAATAAATTCAGAAATGAATAAAAACATAATCGGGTTGCGCTGTTTTAGTATAAAATTTTGATATGATTTTACCTTACGTGACTTCAAATTACCCGAAATGACGAAAAAACTATTTTGAATTAATGCCAAATTATTTTCAGAACAGAGTATCTCTTTTTAAGATATGTGGTCTTGGAAAGCCGAAAAACGTAAGTTTGCACTGAAATACGATGTTTTTTATCATTTTTAGCATTAGATTTCGGCTATACCACTAACCAAAGTTGATGTTTTATATACCATTTGACCATCGAGCATTTGACGCAGAATTCAGTCCTCTTTATTATTGGATGGAACAAAGTTTCCCGTCCGATGCACCATGTTCCAGCTACAAGCAAAAAACAAAAAAAGGGGCAAACATTTGACAGTTTTTGGGCTGTCAAAAGTTAAGCGCACCATCTGGGACGGTGCAAACTCAGATTACATAATATGAATAGATATATTATATCTAGGACCCAATAAGTGTATTAAGACGATTTCCAGCCTGCTGGCAATTAATTCCAAAATCCTGTTTTTTCGACCCAATTTGATTGGCCTAATAACGAAATTAGGTTCTATAGGTTTACTTCAGGTTAGTTCTTCAATATAGATCATTTTCATATCACTTTACAAGTTGGAGGCCATTTTTGCCCGGTGGGTGGACTCGTATCCCCAATTTTTGATACATGAGCGTTTATTTCCTTAGTTAGTTGCTGATATAACCCTACAACCATAGGGACTCATACTACAGATAACATACTACATTTTAAGAATACCTACCTTCCAAGTACATAGTGATACATTACTCGATGGAGAAAACAAAGACGATGTGCGTTTTTTTAGAATCCCTGCAACAGTCACATTCACTTCGTTTTGGCACTTCATTTCACCATCTGGGGATTTATGACACTCGTTTTTTTTCTAACAAAAAGTTCTTACAAACAGATCTTAAAAAACTTCTGTTCACCCACCAGGCAATAATTGAACAGACCCTTCAGAGTCACGTGTTCGAAAATAGCCTAAATCACGAATCTTTTGCTGGACCTAAGTCAGCAAAAGAGGCGAAGTACAGGTCAAAAGTAGGTCTACCAATATTACCTGACAGCATTGATATAGTTGTCGTCTTTCCTGCTCCATTTCTACCTAAGAGTACGGTTATTTGGTTTTCGTATAGATTCAAACTAAGACCATCTACTGCTGTGGTTGAACCATATACTTTTGTGAGACCTTTTATCTGCACACCTGCCTTTAGGCCCTTTGGCTCGGCCTCTAGAAACCCACTTCTTACTCGCTTGTTATCACGGATGTCATTAGACTCTGTAATATTAATTTATAATGTATTGTATTTTATAACACACCAGGAATCCTTTAATAAGATTTCAAATAGAAATACCTAGTTATGTGTATACGATGAAATGTAAAATTTGATAGCCTTTCTAACAATATAGCATTGTCGATATCAGTCTTTTGAGGTTTTCATTTCATTTAACATTTTAGCTACATCGGTGTTTTTCAATTTTCCTACCTATACCGACCAACCGACCCACGAAAAATAAAAAAACCTAATCAGGTCAAAGAAAACAACTGTTTCAAAATGTCTGTTTTGGGCAGACATTGTGTATATAATTTTGAGTACAACATTTCGATTGATCTGCTATCTTCAACCGTATTCAGCGCCGGTACTCTGCAGCTTAAGAGATAGAAACGAGTTACTATCACCATTACGACCATGACGATCGGGCAGTTACGGATGTCTACCAGAGAGTGCCTACAACGCTGACATATTTACGAAGCCACCCGATCCTATAGCACACAGTTTATAGAAACACGTTATTAAGTTACAGTGTAGCGGCGCATGTAAACTGTCGAATATGTTCCTTTCATTGTTATACTTTATTCTCGTCTAGCTGACGTGTCGTTTTTCTGTGGCTTGTTCTGATTGGTCGGTGCCGCGCTCTACTGGGTGCGCCAGTTTTTGATGACATATTGTTCTTCGCGGCTTGTTCTGACAAGTCACTGTTGTGTCCTAGGAGTGGCGTCGCCGTCCGTTCATACAGAATAATGTGGTTGTTCGATGGTTACTGCGTTCCAGTTTTTGTACAAGTTTGTTCTGACCAATTTTAGTTTTTTTATATTCCTTACAACGGGCTGCCATATTGGTCTAATTTCCACACTAGGCTTGCTGTACACGTTCTTGTTACTGGCGATATAAGCTGCTGCTTTGAATTTCTAACGATAACATTGAGGTTATTTGTCAATAATCTTAGTGTCTTCTTGAATAATTTTGTGGTGCTCGATCCAAGCGTTGTCTGCTATTCCGCATTTTCCTATCTCTGCTCTCTGGGTGTTGAGTTGGTGCTCCTTAATTCGCGCTCCTAGAGGTCTTTTCGTTTCTCCTACGTGCTTTGCAGCATTCAAATGGTACGCCGTAGATGCAGTTTTTAACAGTGACGCACCCAATAGAACGCGGCACCGACCCATCAGAACAAGGCCACGAAAAACGAGACGTCAGCTAGAGGAGAACAAATAGTAATGAAAGAAACATGTTCCACAGTTCATCTGGAGACGATTGAAGATTTCTTCCACCATAAGGTTGGGAATCTGAACTTCTGGCCAAGAGCCATGAGGGACGAATGGTGTAAACCCTGGAGTCACGCAGGTTGCTGTTAGGGGGCTGAATATCCCCAGAACTGGATAGGGCACCCTGGAGCACTTTCCACCTTTGTGCTCCAGCCTGTGTGAGCAACCCTGATATGAGAACGCCCTTTAGATGACAAGTGGAATTACATACTATCAAGGAGTGGGATGTCGTTTTGAGTTTGGGGAAAATATACAATTCAAAGTCGGACAGTTGTTTTATCACTGCACGAACCTTGTTTACGACCTGAGAGAAGTCTTTGCATTTGGCGAATAACGTGGGGCTTGCAGTGTGAGCAAGAATTTGGCAGCAGTGACAGGGTATTCTCGATTGAATTATACGTAATTTTTTTTACAGAGGGTTCAGAAAATCGGCTTTATCGCCAGGACATAAGCACTCGCACACCCGGAGGTGTGAGAGAGAGTCTGCTCCCCCGACGTTGAACCAGCTTGAGTCCTCTGATTACATATCCAACGGACGCAACCGCGTCCATCCGACATGTCACCACAGCCCGACCGGCTAAACGCGTTCCCCCTCTCCTTACCTCTTCTATCTACTCTTACCTCGGAACTGTCAAAGGGTTAACACATCTTCAAGACAACGGACTGTCTTCACCTCCTATCCGTATCCTCTCTCCACTTTCGTCGCAGGGACTAGAAGTTCAGTAACCTATCTTTCCAGGTTCTTCGTCTAATTAGTTTGACGTCACCTACTTCAACCTGTTTTCGTCTCTTTTTCTTTTCACGAACGATTTTACTCTGGTCCATTTTTGCCTGTTGCTGACCAATTCTTCGATCAGGTTTTGCGCATTTAGGTTGTTTCCAAAATCATCCTGCACTTCAGCTCTACATGCCGCCCACCTCACGCATATCAATATCAGTTTGACCCAACTCCTGATGTCCGGTATAAGTGTTCTTGTTCACGATGCCAAGTGGGTATGGTTTTTCCAGGTGTCTTGCTACATGCTTAGCATCACCTCTCTATCCCTCTCCCTCCCTCTCTCTTACTTTTTGGATAAGTGCCTCGCTGGCTCTATACAGGCGGCTTCTCTCTTCCGCCAGTAGTTTTATAGGAGAAGTACCTGTTACAACTTGTATAGCCACCGCAGATACCATACGATATCCACTTGCTACCCTCAGGAGGGCCTTACGCTGTATTCCGCCCAGCATGTCGGCAAACCGTTGAGTACTCATCGCTATTAACCATATGGGAGCTTCATATAGAACTGTAGAGTGTATTACTGCACAAAGCACAGCTCTTTTGGTACTGCTAGGGCCGCCCGCCTATGTTTGGCAGGATTCGAGTTAGGGCTCCTATCCTCCATTCCGCTTTCGCACCACGTGTTCAATGTGGGGACCAAATATTCTCCTATCGTCTAAAGTAACTCCTAGGTATCTCAGCTGCCTGACTGGGGTAATATTTACCCCAAGAATACTCAAACGTCAGTGGAGATTTTTTTTGCGCGGGCCTTTCAAGATAATGGCTTCCGTCTTTTCTGAGGATAGGCTCATCTTGTGTCTTTGCATCCAGATGACTATCCGAGCTAGGGCTTCATTTGCAATGATTTCCAACAGATGTTCATTTTTGGCTTCCACAAAAACGACCATCCGGTCTGGTCCCATCAGCGTAAGCTATGGTCCTTGCTCCATCGGGCAGTTCCAATTCCAGCACGCTGTCATACAAAACGTTCCAAAGAAGTGGCCCGAGAACCGATCCTTGGGGTACCCCGCTGTTATTTCTCTGGTGTCGTTTCGTGAGACAAAAACAGTTCGCTCCGAGAAGTAGCTCTCCACCATGTTTAGAAGATATTGTGAGATGCCTCTCTTACGCAGTTCTCGGATGATAAGACTGGCGGTGTTAGAAGCGTTTGCCACATCAAGGGTTATTAGTAGGCATCACTTATTTCGCGTGTTCTCGGCCCACTCCATTACTGTCTCCACTGCATGCACAGTAGAGCGTCCCTTCCTGAACCCAAAGTGCCTGTCCTACAATCCCCCTTCTTCTCTAGTTCTTCAGTTCTACCTTTTAACATCCGTCCGAGGAGTTTTCCAACCATGCTTAGCATGCAGATAGGCCTGAATGCTGAGGAGTTCTCTACGGATTTTCCTTTCCAGATAAGGGTTACCGACGCCTGTCTCCATATCTTTGGGAACTCTTGACGTCTGAGTTGTTGATTGAAGACTTCTAGAATTGCATCTGGAATTATTTTTACTGCCATCTTGACGGCTTCTGAAGGGATGCGGTCTGGCCCAGGTGCTTTTCCGGTCTTTATGCGATCCAGTTCCACTTTGCGAAAAGGGGTGACACCTTCAGTTACTACACACCCTCGCTGCCAGTCATCCTTAGGTGTTGGGAAAAGATGCCGTATTATTTTCGCGCGCTGCCCTGGAGTCAGTTCGAATGGGAGGGATTGTTCCTTCAGATGTCGCAAAACATCTTGTATCCGGTACCCCAGACATCGTTTTCGAGCTCTAGACACGGTTTTTTCCATTGTTCTCGTTTGGCCTGTGCTATAAGCTTCTTCAGTTCCTTCCAACTTGTCTTATACTGCTTACTTACTGTCATCTACTTCTCGCCGATTCCGTCGTCCTCTAGCTCTTGTCAATTCTCTTTTGCGTTTGAGGCAAAGTTTTCTTTGTTGCTCAATATTCGCATTCCACCAATACGGCAGTTGTCTGGTTTCGCCTCTAATCCTAGTTGGGCTGCGTTCTGCAGCCTCACTTATGATTGAAACTAGGTCGTCTTAGTCCTGAATCCTTCTGTTCTTTCTGGCTCACTGGATCTCTATACCAAATTTATCAACTTCGAGGAAGCTACTGTAGCAACCCTTCTTATGCCGGTTTTTGCCTAGGTCGATTGCAAAATGGATGTGGTTATGGTAAGTCAGTACCCCACCCTCCAGGACTTCCCATTTGCCAACTTTTCTAGCGAAATTAGTTGTTGCACCAGTGAGATCTATGTATGAGGCACTGTTCCCTCTTTCAAAAGTTGGACTGCCTCCTGTATTCATAATGAGCAGGTTCAGTGCGGCCACCCATTCCTCGGTATATTTACCCCTCTGGTCAGCAACTGGTGACCCCCACAGGCTCGATTCTGCATTTAGATCTCCAGCGAACATTGCTTCCATTCATCTGTCGCTTATTTCAGACATGAAGGAGTCTATCTTCTGCTTAAACTCAGGAAGGCTGATGTTTGGAGAAATGTAACAGCAGTATAATTGCCAGTTATCGAAGGTAAGTCCATCGAACTTCTCAAATTTCGTTATCCCTAGTGATCTGTTCACAACATAAATAGCTACAGCTTTTCTGCTATCTTATATGTAGCTCGGGTTGTTTGTCATGGAAAGGTTAGGCTCACTGATTATGATCTGATCTACCTCTTTTTCTTTGGCTACCTTCAGAGCCAAGTCATGAGCAGCTCGCCCCGTCCTAGGTTAGTCTGTAAAAATTTCATTGTCATCGGAACATGATTTCGTATAGCTACGAATAGTGTTCCTGCGTCTTGATTTCCTTCCCTCTTCTCTCATCATCCTTCTGTAGCGAGGACATTTGAACTGGTCCGTCCTATGCCACTCGCGGTTGCAAGTAGTGCAGAAGGTTAATGCAGAGAGACGACTCATTCTCTCCGTTGCAATCACCCGTACGGTGTCCAAACATAAGGCACCGGAAACACCTTGGAATATGCACTCTTCTTCAGACGTTGTATTGAGTCCATCCAATTGGTAGCTTGCCCGTCTGTGCTAGCTTCTCACCCACCTCTTCGTTTACCCTTATCGTGGTCGCCAAATTTCCACTTTTCGTCGGCCTCATTGCCGATACTTCCACATTCGTAGGTATTCCCGGGAAGGCTTTTTCAATCGACCTCTTCACTTCAGTTTCGCTTACGTCAGCATCTATATCGGTTATATGGAGTACCATACCGTTTGCCCGATGAATGGTTTTCGCGTTAACCATATTTTCTCTAATGGCATTTTTTAGACGCTGTGCGTTGCCGCTACCCACAACCTCCATCGGTAACTCTCCCTTAGCCGTCTTTTTAACACTTTTCACCTTAATCTTTCCAGCCTCGATGTCCACACTACTCTTGACATCCCTTAAGAGGTGTGCATATGACTTACCATTGGCATTCACGATAATTTTGTCGGAGTCTGGTAGCCTTCTCCTCTTTACTTCCACTCCTGTCGAATTTTGCTTGCTGAGCTTTTCCTTATTATGGTCGACAATGTCTATCTTGCCAGTGGCGATTAATTTCAGCGACTTAGCCTCTTTTAGCTTTTTTTTAGTTGGGTGCAGTTTTCGAAGAGGGTGCTAACGTTCGTTATCCCCGTTTCATTTTTCATCCATAGTTTAAGGGAGAGCATAGAGAGTATGCGTTTTACCTAAGTTTTCTCCTCTGCAGTTGACCATCTCCGTGTGCACTGTCACATACTCCAATTGCCCCTCCACTAAGCCTTTCCTAGATAAAAGTGCAAGAGCAGGAATCCTTTGAATCAGTTTTTTGTTGATTTCACTGTCCAGTATGTTGCCAGGATTCACCACTATTGCCACATCTCCTCCCAAGGCAACTGTGTCTAAACTTGACGTTTCAAAGGAAGTGCTTGTGAAAACCTCTTCCGTCCATGTCATGCCTATGATCTTCTCCAGTCCCTCAAAGCCCCTGGCAATGAGAGCATGGACAAAACCTCTTCCCTTCTCTTTTCGACTAAGATCTCCTGCTCCTTTCTGACGCATCTCTAGTCTGTCTGCACGCCAACTGTTGCACCTAGAGGCTTGACTGGTTTGTCCTCCGTTTGGGTGTCCACATCATACATGGGAGTTTCCACTTTCTCCCATTTTACAGATTCCAGAAAATCCTCAACCGATGAGCTTTTCAAAATTATACCAATTCTTTGGAGGTCGTTGTTCACCTCCTTAATTTCCTTTTTTGTGTTGAGATGTGCACTCACTACGCCATTCAACTTCGTTGAAGCTTTTTGTAGTAACTCCAACATGTCCATGAAGACTGCAGCCACTGGGTTTACTTTTTTCTTCAAAACCTCGCTTGAATAGGCGGTTGCATGATCGGAAGCCTTCCTCTTCATCCCGCCTGGATTTGTCACAATCTCCACATTTTTAATATTTGCCATTGTGCCCTCGCCTTACGAGTTTGATCTAGTCAGTTCGCTGCAGGAGATACCTACCTGTTTCCTCTCTTTCCTCTGCACTGATCCTGGAGATCTCCCGATCGAAGCCCGCCTTACGAACGGGTCGATCACTCCCTTCCAATTGCAATTATACCTTCCAGATGCGCAGTTGGCTGCTGTTGCAGATACCTTGTCTGATTGTCCTGCGCCAGTAGCAATCTCCTGCACCTCAGCCTGGCTATCCACTGAGAGTGCTGAGCAGTCGCTTGCTAACGGTCGGGCGGGGCCTGCTCGCTCACCCGCGATTCCGACCGGAACTGGAGATCCGACCCCGTAACTTTATTCCCGTTCTGTGTATAGTCCATATTTTGCCATATTTTGTATGTCGATATCCATCGCCGTGTCGTCATCATGTGGTACCGGGTCGCTGTGTGTTCCTTTCCATGGTCAATTGCGTTTCCTCGCTGGGTCGTCTTCGTCCTCGAAGCACTACCATAAAGGCAAGTTCGGACTTAACTATCCCAGCCAGCAGAACGCGGAAGCCCTCGGCTCGCCGACGCCAACCAAGCGCCTTACGCGTGTTTTCAGCGTCGGCATGACGGGAGCCCCCTCCGCTCCGAAGGTCAGGGTCCTCTGTGGTTTCCACATGATCCGCGGGCAATATTTACTATTGCCTACCCAGAAGGGCGAGGTGAACTCGACTAGCGTTTCACTAGTCAACAATCACCTCACCCCTATGGGGACACCCTATCAGCCATCGGGACGCACCAGGTAGGTCGTGGACAGACCTCTGGCGAAGGCTCCGCCACAGGATTTGGGCTGCGCCTGCCTCATGTCATGGAAACTACGGAGAGAACAAATAGCGATGAAAGAAACATGTTTCACAGTTCACCTAGAGACGATTGAAGATAGCAGATCAGTCGAAACGTTGCAACTTTTTTTTGGTCTCTGATTTCGGATTGATCCTTTCCTCTACCATAAGGTTGGAAATCTGAACTTCTGGCCATGAGCCATGAGGGACGAATGGTGTAGACCCTGGAGTCACGCAGGTTGCTGTTAGGGCGTTGAATATCCCCAAAACTGGATAGGGCACCCTGGAGCACTTTCCACCTTTGTGCCCCAGCCTGTGTGAGCAACCCTAATATGAGAACGCCCATTAGATAATAAGGGGTATTATTATCAAGGAGTGGGATGTCATTCTGAGTTTGGGAAAAATATACAATTCAAAGTCGGAGAGTTGTTTTATCTGCATGAACCTTGCTTACGACCTGAGAGAAGTCATTGCATTTGGCGAATAACGTGAGGCTTGCAGTGTGAGCAAGAATCTGGCAGCAGTGACAGGGTATTCTGGATCGAATTATACGTAATGGAAGCTGACGACTGGCGAGCGGTATCGCCTAGTTATATAGAAGACGACATCGATGGCGACGTGAAGGTTAGAAGGTAGCTGAGGAAGGGCTGGTGTAGCAAGTAGCGGTGCAGGGGGTACATACATGGCTGTAGCGAATACTGGAAAGAAGCGGTAGACTGTGACGCGGCGTAAATCATAAAGAAGATCAGCGGTAAGAATTTTGCAATAATAAGTTGTAAATGGACATTTGAGGTACTGGACTGGCTTTGGGAAAGTAATATGGATAGACGCGTGTTGTTAGTGGACTCTTGCACTGTTTTAAGGTTATGTTAAGAGTAGGTCTATATTTTTAGTTTAGTTTATAATTTCAGGTTCTCGTGATGTCTAATAAAAGGAAATGAGTGAAAATGAAGATAGAATAAATGCTGACTTACAAACTACCGTTCAAATGATAGCAAATAATATGTTAGTTATGCAAGATAGCATAAAATTTTTAGCAATGAGTCGACTAATCTGACCCAGAAGTCAAAAGCTTAGTCGGAAAGGGACAAAAATAAGGGTGATAATGAGGGAGATCGTAGTTATATATCGTCTATTTGGAGGGATTTAAGTGCTCAAAATTTGGTATACGTACCAGGAGGCACCATGGACTCGATCACATTCATTAAAAAAGTGGAAAATTGTTTTGAAGAAGCGAGAGTACATACCAGAAAATGCGAAAGTCGCGTTAGCTGTTGTTTGAGGGCTTCGGCAGCTGGCTGGCCGGCTTATAAGGAGCATTGTTTTAAGGATTATGAGACATTTAAAGAATATTTAGAGAAAGCTATTGAGGGAATAGCAAAAGATGCAATTATTTTGTGAATTTAAATACTGCACCTACATATTGTTACAAGTCTTTAGTTTGATTGGGCAGGAAAACACTTGATACGGATTCAACTATTTATTTACACTTCATTAATATGCCCAACCTATCACTTATCAGTCTAATTTATTTAGAGTCACTACACTAATTTATGTTTGTCCTTCACTACAATAATTTATGTTACTATCCATTTATTTTGCGCACGCCGCTGGTAGACGGAACGCGACTGGCTGCTTTCTCTGTTAACTCTGCCGTCTCCTATGTTGATGCCTCGTACATTGTACCTGTCTCGCCCTCGCGAAGGTTATCTCTGCATTCGCGACGCTGGCGCTGGTTCTGGAAGTCGGTTTTCTCAAACTCGCGACTACCTGCCGTGGCGGACAGGGCCGGAGTGGCACACTACTCGCTCCTTAAGGCCGTTTTGTCCACGAAATGTTCATGTCTGAATGGACACAGAACGCCCTTCCTGCAGCCAGAAGGTTGATAAAAGAAGCAATCCTCTCGGATTCCAGCTACAGACCACAATTTCGATTCCCGTCAACCTGAAAAAGACTTCTAGCATGTTTCTGAGATTCAGGAGTGCCTCCCATACAGTCCTGAATGTCAGCTTCTGATGGGACTTCTCCTTCGAAATCAAGTGGTATACTCGCCAGCACTTGTCCGACTCGTTCATCTTGCGTCTTGAGCTCCTCCACTTGGCCAAACAGACGCTGGAATCCACTGGATATCTGTAGATCTCTTTGCAACACAATGTGCTAACGCGTATTCATCCGGCACCGTGAACAAGTCTCGATGTTCCCCATGAGTCACGCCAAACCTAGCCTTCGCTGTACCAGTGTGAGTGGCCATGAAGTCCTCGAAGTTCAGCTACGGGTTGAGTTGCTCAAGTTCTCTGAATTGCGTATCCGCATTTTCTCCAGCAACTGGAAGGTTGTACAGCCAGGCCAGGTCTCCGGATTGGTATGCTGTTTCGCTGGACCCTAAGTAGTACGTCATCTTCATGCGATCGCTTGCGGTGCGAATATTATGCCGAATTTTCTCATGGGCCTGGTTCATTCTTCTGTGAAGGTTGGCAACGTAATATTCGCCTGCCACATCGTCCCCTGGTTTGCAGCCAAACATGAGGTCACACGGTAGCCGGAGCTCTCGCCCAAACACATTCTTGGGTCCCTTCTTTGTCCTCTAGTATTCGTCTCAGGATGCCATCATCCATCACCAGAGTATCCCACTGAGCCCAGGAGGTCTTGACGGTAGGTAAGTAAGGTGAAACGTCCTGCCAACTCGGTCGTTCGTCCTCCCTCTTCCACTCGATGATGAGTTTCAGGCTGGGTTCCTCCTCTTGGTCTTTCTGGAGTTAGGTAGGCTGCCAGCGATCATCCTCAACGGCGGTTCTTCTTGCCATGGCGCCTTTCGTCACAGCTCGGTTCCAGTAAGCATTGTCGTCGGGGCGCGGTCTCTTTGAAAGTGCATCCGCATTCCCATGAGGCTTGCCAGCACGATGTTCGATATCAAAATCGAATTCCTGTAGCCTTTCGATGCACCTGGCTACCTGCCCCTCTGGGTTCTTAAACCGAAGCAGCCATGTGAGGGATGCATGGTCCGTCCTCTGCAGAAACTTCTTCCCGTACAAGTACCTGCAAAAGTGCTCCTCGGACTTGATGATGGCCAGCAATTCTCTCCGAGTGACGCAATAGTTTCTCTCGGGCTTAGATAACTACCTCTCGACCATCTTGCATCTGCGACAAAACTGAACCTATTCCTACGTTGCTCGCATCGATGTCTAACACGAATTTGCCAGTAGATAGGGGATAACTTAGCACTGGAGCCATCGAGAGAGCCTCCTTCGGTAGGTCGAAACCTTGCTGGCAGTCACTGGAACCTGCCCTTCCTCCGTAAGCTTAGTCAACGGCTTGGCAATGTTAGCAAATCCAGCCACGTATCGACGGTAGTATGTACAGATACCTAGGAAGCTTCTTACGTCATGCTTGTTCTTGGGTACAGGCCATCCTTTTACTGCTTCGATCTTCTGAGGATCCACTGCTATGGCTTATTGGAAAACCATATGTCCTATATGTTGCACCTTTTTCTGGAAGAGGTGACACTTCTTGAGGATCAGCTTGACGACTGATTGGCGCAGCCTCTTAAGTACTCGTACTTGTTCCAAGTCCTTAAGGTGATCCTCTAGCCTCTTAAATACTTGTTCCAAGCTCTTGAGGTGAGCCTCCAGCCTCTTAAATACTTGCTCCAATTTCTTGAGGTGATTCTCGAACGATTTTTCAACCACGATGATGTCATCCAGGTAGACCAAGCAGGTTTCCCAAGACAACCCCTTCAAGACAGTTTCCATGAGCCTCTCAAATGTAGCTGGCGCATTACATAACCCAAACGGCACAACCGTAATCTGCCGTAACCCCGAGCCGACTGTGAACGCAGTCTTCTCCTTATCCCCTGGATCCATCTCGACTTGCCAGTAGCCGCTCTTCAGGTCAAGCGTAGAGAACACCTTAGAACCCGCCAAAGTGTCTGGGGTGTCGTCAATTCTTGGCAGAGGGTAGCTGTCTTTAATCGTGACATTATTGAGCTGCCGATAGTCCACGCAGAATCGTGTGGACCGTCATTTTTCTTCACGGGTACGACTGGCGGTGAGCAAGGACTCACTGATTATTCGATCACTCCCTATTCTTCCATTTCCTTGATGATTCTAGCAGCTTCTTCTCGTTTGGCCAATGGTAGCTTCCTTGGTCGTACGACGCCCGTGTGGATCTTGTGTCAGGCCACAATTGTCCTCCCTTTCTTTCCAATACCAACATCAAAGATATCCTGATATTCTGTGATGAATACCCTCAGCTTCTTCTGTTGTTCTCTATTCAGGCTTTTTGACGAAACAGCCACCAACTCAGCCAGCTTCTCATGCAAACGCTCATTCCGTTCATATTATGCGTTTGCACTCCTCACCACTGATGAGACTGTGGTAAAACCATTCGACCAAACATCATGACGCTTCCTCGATCAGCGCTATTAATCAGGCAGGCTTCAATTACGACTTCGCATCTTTCTGGAATGACAGTTTCTTCTGAGAGCACCACCTGGTTAGCCTCTTCTTGACGTCTGTTGAGGACTCCCTCTTCCTCTTGAATTAGCAGAGTACCATGTCTCAGGTCCAGTTGGAATCCATAGGTGTCCATGATGTCCATTCCAACTATTACCTCGTTCTCGATCAGCTACCAATGCTCGATATCTGATCTTGGTGTTCCCAAACTGTAGCTGTATGTTGGCTTCCCCATGGATACTGGCGGGCTCTCCCGTAGCAGTGCGAAGCCTTCATCTTGTTGGTTTTATATCAGCACTTTTCTGGAGCACATCAGGTCGAACGATTGTCTTCGTCGGACGCGTATCCAGAAGTATCAGCTTCTGCATGCCGTTCACGAAGCCATCCTCATACAGACTGTTCGCCTGCTGCCCAACGTAGGCCACACGAGCAGCTCTTCCTGAGGTCTTCTGCATGCGGGTCGAGGTTCGCCTCTTTTCTTCGACCCGATTTAGCTTTCCGGCGACGGCAGTGGCTTCTCCTCCTTGCAGCGGCTTGACCCAGCTAGCTACAATTTTAGCATCGGATCTCTCTCTTCTTCTTGGGACGGGCCGCGCTAATTAGCCGCCGCAGTTCCTCATCTAGAGCCGACACTTCTGTCTCACCATCACGTTCCTGAACTCGGGCCTGGCACTGGTAGGTCTTTTCCATAGCCTCAAATTCTAAAGCCCTGGCTAGAGCACCAGACGTTCCGAATATGCGAGAGCTACAGCTTGACGTATTTCGCCATCACGAAGACCTCAAATGCCTTCACAGCTAATCACTC